>JARZZO010000005.1:76379523-77579523 GCA_030544215.1 Zantedeschia hybrid cultivar | reverse complement strand
CGAGCCGTGTGCCCTTGGACAGTGTGGTGAACATCTTAGCCACCTCCTTGTCGTTGCCCAGCTTATGCTCAATTATTTTGTGCTCTCGAAGTATAGCAACATCACTTTCGGTGTTGATAATGTTGTGCATGAAGATTGCATAACTTGTGAAGTGGCTTCCAACTTGGGGGCAATGTTGCTCTAAGGCAATGAAGTTTCGGAGTTTTGAACTGGTGGACTCTTCAATCGGCGAGAAAGGGATTTCCAATGTCCCCTCCGTAAATGAAACCTTCAAGTAGCACCTCACCTGATCCTTGTTAAGCATCTTCTTCTTGAATTTGACTCCAGATTTGAGAAGCTCTGTGGCACACGGGATCGTCCTCGGTGCTTGCTGTTCCAATTTGGGGTTGAACCAGCGCCAAGGCCATTTGCGAATCAACAATAAGTAGAGCATGCCATAGAAGACCATTGACATCGAGCTGGTTGCCACCTTGAATGGGTATCCTACCAAATGGACAAATGAGCAATGCCGAGGCTCATCTGGTATGTGTTGTGGATTCAGACATAGGTGTTGCAAGTGAAGTAGATGGTGCACTTGTTCTACCTTTGGGTGTTTCTCTATTGGAATTTCAATTTTGAGGAATTTGAGGGCAATCTCCATGAGAGTAATACTATGGTGGTCTTGATGCGTACCTTCGGAAGGAATGGTGGTCAGTTCGAACAATGTGGCCAGGACGAAAAAAGGAATCTGATTCTCCAAGAGCATCAAGTCCCTTCGTGGGTGATCACAGTAATCCCACCCAGGCTGGGCTGGCTTCTGCTTTAAAAAACGCTTGAGGAAGTACTCGATGATGAAGCAGCCGTCCACTACTAGCATCTTCACAAACGCTTTTGACCCCCCCGGAACTTCTTCAGAGTACTGCTTCCGAGCTCGTTGCTCGGATTGGAGAATCGCCCTCGCGTAGTTGCTGGAATTCTTAGTCGTCTTTGGACTCCTTTCCAGGAGATCCTGCATGTACCTCTTCTTGGTCTTTTCCATGGGCTTTAACCTTTGCTTGCCATGGTGGAGGGGGCCAATGGAGACGAGCTTCGGCTCGTAGGCCTCCTCTTCTTGCTCCTTCATGGTGGGGTGCACCGTCCAGATGCACGGTCGTTGCTCTTCGCCCGCGCGCGCCTCATGGATCTCCCTCGATCTCGTAAATTCGAAAGGATCGTCTTCGTCATCCCAGTCACCCGACGCGGCGCCGACCGTGGTACTGTCTTCCTTGACGTCCTCGTGCCCTTGTTGCACCACGGCATCGGATGATGCCATCATTAGGGACATCTGAACCTCGGCGGCTCTGTCAAACACGTCCATATCCACCACGACATGGTCGACATGCTGTGGCTCTGTCAAGCTAGCCCACATCCGCGACGCTAGTGGATCCGCCATATACTGACCTCAAGCGCCGGAGCGGTCACACGACTCTCTTATCTGCTGTACTCTGTATATATGGATGGGTCGCTCTGCCTTTCCGGCGAGTCATCTCCACCTCCCCCAATCACTGGGCAAACATGTGGGGTGGGGGATGCAGGACCACCGGATCGAAGCTGACAGGAGGGAACTTGTTGAAGGGTTTGCTCGCACAGGGTACCGCCGTTGGAAGTACCTACGCGTTCTTGTAGCAGAGTAGGTTGCACGAAGAGGTTAAGCTAGCTTTGAGTTTAGATACTCCTCCACCACAAGGTCACACAGAAGCCAGTCAGTTAGATGCTCCCAACGGCGCAGAAATTTAGTCCAGTGAAATCATTTAGATATTAAGTCATAAGTATAGTTAGATTAGATAGGTCTCGGACTAGATCATATGGAATCCTTAGTTAGACCAATGAAATCTTAGACTAGATAAGTGAGGTCTCGTATTAGGCTGTTTTGAATTGAGTCAACAAATTTGACAAAATTTAGTGATGTCTCAAAACTCCACTAGATTAATGTTGGATCCACCATTAGATGCTCCAATCCATATGGAATCCTTAGATTTATCTGTACTTAATGAACACAGGATAAGATGACAGATGATGATTAATAATCTGCTCATATGATTAAAACAGTTGGATTAGGAGCTGGCATGTGTGCGGCAGGTCCGGCTGCCACCCTCACGACGGAGCTGGCGATTCGCGAGTTGCTCGTATAATCGCATATTTGATTTCAACATAGAGCTACCTAGGAATCGTTTGTGTGCAATAAACTACTATAAAACATTTAAAAATAATTTTCTTTAAAATGTCACAAATTACTTATGATATTTTACTGTATTGTAATTTACTGAACTAAATTCGTCTATGAGGCTTGTCGGCCAGTTTCAATATACTTGATCAATACTATGTGAAAATCATAACCCAAGAGTCTTAACAAGTGATTTTACGGAATTATATTGATTATTTTCCCGCTGGTTAATTTGAAAAGCAGTAGTTTTACGAGCAATGCTTCTTCAAGTTTTATCCCAAATCAAACTACTCTCTTGGTGAAAACCTATGTACTGATGAAGGCTATGCTCACGCTAGAAGTGCTCACCGGTACTCTTGTTAATATAAATGGATACACTTCAATAATCTATTTAGATATTCAGAAATTAATAAATTTATGTCTTTTATACAATTTAGTTCCCTGATTTGGATTGATTTCAACTCAGAAATGAAGTTTTTCATTGGTTTGGCTCCGAATCAATTTTTCTTTTTTAAATTGTAAAGCCAACCAAGTAAAGCAAGTCAAATAAGCCGCTTCAATTTAATTTTTCAACTTAAACCAAGTATAGAGAACACTGTTATCTCCATCATATCATCTGACAGTTTAATATCATAGTCTCAAGAATAATTTATGTGCCTCATCTAGTATGATCCAACTACATCACTTTTTAATCATGAACTGTAGAATTTTTAATACAAAATTAGACATATATTAAGTTTGTAATAGTATATTTTTTTTCTGTTATATAAATATTAAGTTGTCAATGGGACAAAAATGAAAACGGAAATAGATGTTCTTCACTTCCATTTTCGATATGGCATAATCTAAAAACGTCATAATATACAAATATGTTTTATTATTTTATTATTTTTATTATCCTATTATTCCATTATCTTATTCTTCTTATTATTTTTCAAAGCAATCAACTTTAGATGCGGAAACTTTCCGAAAAGTCATCCATCCTCGTACTACTCCTCATTATGCACGCTTAACTATGGAGTACTTGCAAGAATCTAACTGATACTCTTAAAACGCCTTGTTGATTTTAAGATACAAATCCACTATATTTGAGGGCTTCTAACTCTCTTAAATAAGCGACATCATTGTCGCCACGTTATTAACCAAAGATGAGAAACGAGTGACTAGGAACCTAAGACTTTAGGATATTTTGCACAGAGGTCCATTTAAAATATATACTTGAATATATACTAAGAATGAATAATTATAATAGTAACTTAAAAAATAATAATTATAATAGTCATATTAGTAAAGTTGGTTAGAATATCTAAATATGTAGTTGAATATACAATTTTATGTATACTTATATACGCATTATTATTGATATAAATATTATGGTTAAAGAATACATAAAAATTTATAAATTATTAATTTTAATATATAAAATTACTATTAAAGATAATATACATTTTAAATATGTTATTAAAATTTTAAGTCTTTAAAGATGTAATTTGCTTGAAAATAAATACTTATATATACTAATAGAGTGTTTGGTTGCATTATAATGATCCTTTTTATTGTAAATATATATTTTTGTAAAAAAAATCATTGTAATGGAGTGTTTGGCAATTTGCAACAACTCACCCAAATGTGTTACATGGTAGTTTAGGTTTGAGAAAAGATTATATTAAACTTCCCCACAATGAAGCAACAACTCACCCAAATTTTATATTATTCTAATCATATTTTAAGGTATGGTAAGTCAATTTATTTTATACCTATTATCATATACATATTTAATGTGTATATAATGATTTTGCAATCGCTCATTTTTAGAGTGCTCTAGGCACAAAAGATGGAACACATGTTAGTGCTCTTATTAAAAAGTCATCTCCAGCTCGTTACCGCAATCGAAAGAGATTTATCTTACAAAATATAATGGTCGTAGTTTCTTTTGATTTACAGTTTCTTTATGTTGTTGTTGATTAGGAAGGCTATGCAATAGACATGAAAGTTCCACACTGGGTTTTAGAAAATAGTGGCTTCAAAGTTTTCGAAGGTACAATTAATTATCTTAATTAAAATTTTATGTATGTGATAATATTAGATTATTTATATTATTTTTTATTTTTTAAAAAATTATTACCTTGTTAATTCTGGATATCCAAATATGGGAAAATTTCTAGCGTCATATCCTGGAAATAGATATTATTTTTCAGAGTTTCAAAATAGTCGTATGCGGAGATATAGACGACCTTCGAGATATCAGACATGCACAACTTAGAAATGTAGTGTAACAAGCATTTAGTGTTCTAAAGATGTTTTTTAAATGTCTTAAATTAAGGCCGTATTTTCCATTTAAGACCCAATGTCGGATTGTCATGGCATGTTGTAGAATACACAATTTCATTGCTAGGGAGCAAGGTAATGATAAATATTTTATTCAAGAGAAAAAGGCATTTTAGAGATGTAGGTAATAGTGATATTGATGCTACCTGCGTCGTTGGTGAAGCGGAACTTAATTTCAGTGATAAACTTTGTGGATACATTGCAAATCAATTATGGGCAAATTTTCAAGTATGTGTTTATTTAATTAATGCAGTATAAAATTAGTTTAAATTTAACATATTCTTATTTTGTCATGCAGGATGCTTGATGTGACATCTAAAGAGAGCTTCAATATTTTTGGAAAGACAATCGAATAATGATTTATATTGTTTTGATATTATGTAATTGGATTTTGACAAAGTAATGTAAATATTTAAATAATTTATTTTTACTAGCACAATTTTGCTTTTAATTATGGACGTTTGCATTGAAAAAGAATTATTAGTTAAATATATTTAATTTTATCAATTTTGTTTCAACTATATATTAAAAGGTATTATTGTATATTGCCAAAAAGATAAGTGGAATATACTGTATCCTGCGAGAAGTAACCATACAGTTCTTTGAGCTCCACTTTGATTGAAGAATAAGAGAAGAATAAGATAAATAAGGAGAGAATAAACTTAATTTTACTTTGACATGTGGAATGACTAATACCGTGAAGAATAGTGTATCGGAGAATAAGGAGAATAAGCTATTTCACTTTAGTCTCAAGATTAGATGAGGTGCAAGCATTGTACCTGTAAGAGAAGAGTACCATCGAAGGACCCTCAATAATGATCAGAAGGATCTTCTCCGATGCCTAAGTCAAAGATCTGAAGTAACTAAGGGAAAATAAAGAGAAGCTTGATTTTGAGAAAATGTACCTTGGCATATGTACATATGACACCCGATGCTATCATGATTTATGGAATCTTTTTGACATATTTTGTTGAAATTCATGTTAATTTGACATAACGGTATAAATGCAACTTTTTTAACATTTTAGGGATATTGATGACAATATGTGAGAATTGTGAGTATAAATACAAATACAGTATTTTTCAGAGGTATATATGCAAGAAATTCAAAATTTTAACAATGTAATTGCCAGTATTTATATAATTGCTTTTCTAAAGGAAATGAAAGATCCTACAAAATGTAACATAAATCTGTAATCTTTTGAAAAACTATGACCTAATCATAATTTTTCAACTTAACACATTTTTGATGAATAAATTCAGATTTAGTAAAAGAACCTTTAAGATATTCATAAATTCAGAAAACGACAATTTAATCATGATTTAATCACGTACTTTTCAAGATTATATATTTGAATTTGCTCATTTCTCTTAGATATTCATAAAAATGTATAGGATTTTTTGCATGCATACCCCTCAAATATACCGTATTTGCATATATATAACTCTCACGTCATTTTTAATACCCATAAAATCTCAGATATGTTGTGGTTATGACCCTCCATCAAAATAACAAAATAACGTGAATGCCAACTGAATATGCCAAAAAGATTCTATAACTTTTGATAACGTCAAGGGTTCATATGCAATATTCTAATGACTTTAGGAGTATATATGTGAAATATCAGTGAATTTAGGGGTATGTATGTGTCTTTAAGTTTCATTGACAGAGGGATATATCTCCAATGTATCCAAATTTTCAGGGACATTAAAAATAATATGTGGGAGCTGAAGGTATATATGCAAATATGATATTTGAGATATATATATATATATATATATGTATAAAATCTAATTGTATATTATATCTTAAAATAATATTTAATATATTAAAATTTTAATGTATCTTTCATGGCTAAATCTTCAGATTTTTTGCAGACTTAAAGAATTTTTTCCTTACACCAATTTTTTTTCTTCAGAATACCGACTTATTGACATTAATCCTACAATGTGCAGCTTTTTACAATAATTTATTTTTGCTGTAATGATGATTTTGACGGTGATGATTTGGTTGCAGCAGATAATCTTTGACGGTGACAAATTATGCTGGGAAGAGGTGTTACAGCAAGATTTTTGTTGCCATTGATCTCTTCTATGGCAACAAATGGATCCATGAGTGTATAAGTTGAGGGTCTTCAACCTTAACAATTAAAGAATTTCCCAACCCAACATAACTGGATGCCGGCTGACCCTTACCTAGTAACTCAACCAATCGAAGAATTCCCCAACCCAAACTAACCCATACAATCTAACCTTCATTGGTTTAGGTCAAGTCAAAACATTGATAGCCCACTCAAGAGGCTCACTCAGCTCCCATTAGCACAGAGTAGGACTGAGACCAGAGGCAGATGCAGCCCATTTCAGTGGGGTCCCAGGACCCCGTTGAAATTTTAAAATTTTAGTAGAAGAGCCTTAACTTAATAAGATAAATTTCAAATTTAGATATAAGGGGACCCACTGAATTTTTTAGATGACCTATAGGACCCCACTCTCACTCGACGCTCAGTTCCACTAAATTTTTTACATAGTATTATGATTTAATAAAAAATTCCTTGAGTGTATTTGGAAGAAAAAATTCTTCATAACAAAGTGTATCATTTTTATTGAATTATATCATTTTTATAATAATTAAAATATATTTATTTTATTTTTTATTTTAATATTTTAAATATAATAAAAATAAAATATTAATATATTTAATAATGATCCGAATGACTCTACTGGACAAAATTTCTGCATCCGCCACTTAGTGAGACAGAGAAAGATGGGGATTTGGGAGGATCCTCAACCCCCAGCATGTAGGGAGACGAGGGGGTCAATTTGTCTAGCAGATCAAATTTCCTCCACTAATGTTTCATCACACACACAGAGATCTGTACCCATGCTTCCATAGTGGCACTGGAATAGTTTAATTGGCCTTGCCAACCCAAAGCATAGATCTAATCTCCTTCGTTCATTGAGGAAGGTAGAGACTTGACACGGGGCATGCGAGTGTGTGTGTGTGAGAGAGAGAGAGAGAGAGAGGATCATTTGGTAGATCACTACTCACCAAGGAAGTCAATGGCTTGATACAGGACAATGGTATCAAGAACATCTCACCACACGCTCGAACAACTTTTTTATTTTTAGGTTTTTTAGAACCTCCTCTAGTTGCTAAACTTTGCCCTCTTATGAATTGTTTCTCACAATCAGTGGAGACGAAAAAGTCAACACATTGTATCATTAATTGGCTAAGTTTGAAACTTGAAGTAGGATTAACCCTTGTGCAACTGTTGTGTACTTGGGTTGGGCCAGGTTGCCTAACCCAACTTGCTTTATCTCGGATTAGTAATTGCTAGCTGTATCCCAACCCAGTTTGACTTCAGTCTAATTCAAAGATCGATCTTCAGATTGGCCATGTGAGTCAGGTCGACCCCCTACAGTTGCAACCATGCATACTCATGTGAAGGAAACGAAGATGCACAATTAAGTCACAATTGCAACTAAAGTAACCTCTTCGAGTGTGATGCATTTGCCAAAATGTCCACATCCTAGGAGTATATAAATATCCTCCCTCTCCGTCATCATATGCTTACTGCACATCCACATCCTACCAATTTGCGAAGTCAGGGCCTATGCGTTACATAAACTTGTTGTATAGGGAAATTTTCGCAAAATGTTATATTTGTAAGGCTTATGTGCAAAATCTAAGGCAAAATAAATGTTAAAGTACCATAAATTTACAAGAGGGGATGTATACCACCTTCTCGTGATTATTGCAAAAGGTAGCTAGATAGACGAAATGAAATTCCCAGCTCCCAGAACGATCGCAATAATAGAAATACATCAACGAACATGAAAGATCTAAGATTTATTAGTTGGTAGGCCATCGAAATAGATGCCTTAGGTGCCCTCGCGAAGCTGATGTAGGTGGTACGATTTTGAAGAATTAATTTTTTCGACGTGGGAAGATTGAAAAGTAAAGTTGAGTGACCGTGATAGCAAAGCCGAGTAACCCAGCCACCAGGCCAAGGAGAGGCCAAGGACTACTGAGGTGCGTGTTCCTTAAGCTGGCTCGCCACCCATTATGAGGCACTTCAGCATATTGCTTCACATCCTTGAAGAGGGAGACGTTGTAGTGATCATCATACGTGAGATGTGTGCCCTTGCATAATACGCTAAACATCTCAGCCACCTCCTTGTTGTTGCCTAACTTATGCTCAATTATTTTGTACTTTTGAAGTATAGCAACATCACTGTCGGTGTTGATGATGTTATCCATGAGCACTGCATAACTTGTGAAGTAGCTTCCGACTTGGGGGCAACATTGCTCTAAGGCTATGAAGTTTCGGAGTTTTGAACTAGTCGACTCCTCCACCGACAAGAAAGGGATTTCTAAAGTCCCCTCCTTTGTAAATGAGACCTTCAAGTAGTTATTCACCCCCTCCCTCTTCTTGAACTTGACTCCGGATTCGTGAAGCACAGTCGCAGATGGGATCATCCTCGGTGCTCGCTTGTCCTGTTTGGTGCTGAAGCCGCACCAAGGCCATTTGCGAATCAACACTAGGTAGAGCAGGCCAAAGAAGATAAGTGACATGAACTGGAATCCCTTCTTGAGTGGCCAATACAAGCATTGGCCAAATGAGCAGTGGCGAGGCGGGTCAGGGGTGAGATTAGGGTCTAGACATAGGTGACACAAGTGAAGTAGATGGTACACTTTCTCTACCTTTCGGTCTTTGTAATCTTTTGGAAGTTCAACTTTGAGGAATTTGAGGGCGAAGTCCATTAAAACAAGAGGCTCTTCGCGTTCACCTGTGAAAGGAACATTGGATTTCTCGAACAGTGATTCCAGGACAAAGAATGGAATCTGATTCTCGAACAGCATCAAGTCTCTTCGCAGGGCAGAGAAACCCCACCTCACCTTAGACAACTGAGCCGTCTTCCCCGTCTGCTTGAAAATACGCTTGACGAGGTACTCGATGATGAAGCAGCCATCCACCAGTAGCATCTTCACAAAGTCGTTCGAGCACAGCTGAACCGCTTCCGAGTACTGCTCCCGAGCTCGGCTTTCGCATTTGCGGATCACCCTGATGTAGTTGCTGAGCTTGTTCTTCTCTGGATCCCGAGCGAGGAGATCCCCCAGGTACGTCAATTTGACCTTCTCCATAGGGGCCAGCTCTGCCCTGCCGTGGTGGAGCGGACCGATAGAGACGAGCTTGGGTTCGTAGGCCTCCCTTTCTTCCCCGCTGATGGAGGGGCGCACCCTCCAGATGCACGGTAGCTGTTGCTCTTGGCTCGGGGGCGCCACATGTATCTCGCTCAAGATCCGAGATTCCAAGAGATCATCGGCTTTGTCTTCCCAGTACGCAGACGCCGCAACGAGCCTGCTGATCTCCTCCAGGACGTCTTCGTGTCGCCGTTGCACCACGGAAACCAACGGCGGCGGCCGCAAGGTGATCTCGCCCTCGGCGGCTCTGTCAAAGACGTCCATGTCCACCATGACATGGTCGACCTGCTGCGGCCCTGCCAAACTTGCCCACATCCACGACGCTAGTGGATCCGCCATCGACCCCAAGTGCATGGCTGTGGCGGTCACAGACACTACTATCTTATCTGCTGCATCCATCCACCCGCCGGTGTAGCCACTTATATGGGTGGGTTCGCTCTAGCGAGTGATTCCCTCGCCCCAAATTAATATTGGCCAACATGTGCGGGTTGGGGGGCACCACGACCATGCACGAAGATGCCGGGAAGTGAACGTTTTTAAGGATAGCTTGCACATGGTTCCGCCATTAGAAGCACCTACCGATAGGAGCATACGGAGCAGAAAAGTATATATTAAGCTAGCGTTGGGTTTAGATACCTTTTCCACCAACACGGTCACACAGCCAGTGAGGAGGATATAACAAAATGAACAGTGTATCCCCTCTAATATGGGAATTCCAGTGAGGAGGATATAACAAAATGAACAGTGTATCCCCTCTAATATGGGAATTCTTAGATTTATCTGTGGATTCTGTACGTACATAATGGAGGCATGATTTGTTAGATGAGGCTAAGGAATCTGCATGGGTGAAATCACGGTCCGATTAGTAGCTGGCATCTGCGCAGCTGGTCCGGCGGCGACCGTCGCAGCAAGTTGGCGATGCGCGAAGTTGTCCGTATTAAGACTCTCTGGTATAAAACTTTGCATGGCACTTGCGCCCAGCTCATCCAAAGTCTGTCTGGTTCACCTACAAACCAATAACGTAATCAGATTCGCACATGGCCTTAATGTAAGTTGGAGATGAGATGCCTGTATTTTGTCTACTTTTGTCGCAGCCTTCTAATCCAGTTTCAACTTCTGGTATTCCAACGAGAAGACACTACCACAGAGTTGGTGTGTACATACGGATCATACTTACGGTTTTGCGAAGTATTAGTATAGAGAATGATTTTTTACGTTTTTCTTATAAAATATTAAATATAATTACGAAATATTAAACCGTAGTTGTGGGTCCGTAAGTAAAAACATATTTTACTTGTTTAGAAATAGAATTTCGTAAGTACTGATCCAAAAAAAGTAACTCATGCGCGTCCCGAAAGACTATTCTCACTCTACAACCCCGGCCCAAATCCCACCACCTGCCGAAAACCCCCAAATCCCCCAAATGCCAGCCGCTGCGGGGTGTGAAGGACCCCAAATCCTCCTCCTCGCTGCCTCCACCCTCCTCTGCTCCTCCCCCGCCTACGGTGATGACCTCCTAGAGCACGACGGCAATGCCACGAAGGCATCCGGCAAGGAGGACAGTTTCGTCGACATGATCGACCGCGCTCTGCAGAAGGAAATTCCTCAGAGCAAGCAGACCAGCAAAGGTGAGCAGATCTGGCCTCCCTCCATCCCCCGCATTATCCTCCACCGCCCTTTAATTTTTAATTAATGACTTTTAACGTATAAATTGCCAACCTTTTTTAGGATATGCAAGATGAGAATCATATAATAGTACCTCAAAGGTGAAGTAAAATAGCCAAAGTATATATTTAATTTGGAATTTAGCAAAGCACAACTTTTAGATAAGCGTGCGACTTATTGCACGGCGGTGATTTTCTTCGTGGACCGTGTTGCCCTAAACCCAAGGTTTGTCAACTCGTTCATCTCGATCGGATCGAATTTTCTTAGATATGGTATAATACCGATCTAACTCGGTCTAACTCTCATACGAGTCAAATAATGAGCCTGTTAAAAAGTAACAAGTTTAAACTATATTTTTGAGAAACGTATTCTATTAGTTCATATAAAAGTGTGATTCTATTTATGAAATAAGTAAAACTCAATTTAAAATAAGTCATTATATGCATATGAGATGGCATGATTCAGTTCGTATCAACGGATCGGATCGATCCAGATACGAGTCGATTCGTACGAGTTGACCCGATCCAATATAATACAGCAAATTATAATTTGCATGGACCTTCTTAGAAACCGTAGGGGTTCACTCAGTGCACGGTTGGAGGGGACTCAGAGGCAGTGTCCTTTGTGGACATTGAAGATCGACCTTGCACCGGTCGTCCTCGTTAATATGTTGACGTCGGGTCAAAGTCTGCTGCAACAACACTACAACAAATGTCCGGGGGCTGTTTACATGAACTCATTACCCAACGAAATTTTCGCAAATACGTAGTCTTTTAACGAGTTATATGCAAAAGTCTGGGAGAACATTTACCATTTCTTTGTTCAACGACAAGCTTACAAGAGGGTGGATATCCCACCTTGTCCCCCAGTATTGCAAAAGGTAGAGAAACAAAAATGAAATACCCAGCTCCGAGACAATCAGAAAAGGGAAAGAAAAAGAACTAGTTTACGTGCAGACCATCAAAGCTGAGGAAGTTGGTAGAACTAGTTTCGACGTCGAATGAGTGCAGCATAAGCTTGAACAAGCGCGAGACCAAAGACGAGAATACCGGCCACTAGGGAAATGGTAGTCCAAGGATTACTGAGATGCATACTCCTTAAACTTGCTCGCCACCCATGATGGGGGACTTCAGAATATTCTTTCACATTTTTGAAGAGAGAAGCATTGTAGTGTTCTTCGTAATCGAGCCGTGTGCCCTTGGACAGTGTGGTGAACATCTTAGCCACCTCCTTGTCGTTGCCCAGCTTATGCTCAATTATTTTGTGCTCTCGAAGTATAGCAACATCACTTTCGGTGTTGATAATGTTGTGCATGAAGATTGCATAACTTGTGAAGTGGCTTCCAACTTGGGGGCAATGTTGCTCTAAGGCAATGAAGTTTCGGAGTTTTGAACTGGTGGACTCTTCAATCGGCGAGAAAGGGATTTCCAATGTCCCCTCCGTAAATGAAACCTTCAAGTAGCACCTCACCTGATCCTTGTTAAGCATCTTCTTCTTGAATTTGACTCCAGATTTGAGAAGCTCTGTGGCACACGGGATCGTCCTCGGTGCTTGCTGTTCCAATTTGGGGTTGAACCAGCGCCAAGGCCATTTGCGAATCAACAATAAGTAGAGCATGCCATAGAAGACCATTGACATCGAGCTGGTTGCCACCTTGAATGGGTATCCTACCAAATGGACAAATGAGCAATGCCAAGGCTCATCTGGTATGTGTTGTGGATTCAGACATAGGTGTTGCAAGTGAAGTAGATGGTGCACTTGTTCTACCTTTGGGTGTTTCTCTATTGGAATTTCAATTTTGAGGAATTTGAGGGCAATCTCCATGAGAGTAATACTATGGTGGTCTTGATGCGTACCTTCGGAAGGAATGGTGGTCAGTTCGAACAATGTGGCCAGGACGAAAAAAGGAATCTGATTCTCCAAGAGCATCAAGTCCCTTCGTGGGTGATCACAGTAATCCCACCCAGGCTGGGCTGGCTTCTGCTTTAAAAAACGCTTGAGGAAGTACTCGATGATGAAGCAGCCGTCCACTACTAGCATCTTCACAAACGCTTTTGACCCCCCCGGAACTTCTTCAGAGTACTGCTTCCGAGCTCGTTGCTCGGATTGGAGAATCGCCCTCGCGTAGTTGCTGGAATTCTTAGTCGTCTTTGGACTCCTTTCCAGGAGATCCTGCATGTACCTCTTCTTGGTCTTTTCCATGGGCTTTAACCTTTGCTTGCCATGGTGGAGGGGGCCAATGGAGACGAGCTTCGGCTCGTAGGCCTCCTTTTCTTGCTCCTTCATGGTGGGGTGCACCCTCCAGATGCACGGTCGTTGCTCTTCGCCCGCGCGCGCCTCATGGATCTCCCTCGATCTCGTAAATTCGAAAGGATCGTCTTCGTCATCCCAGTCACCCGACGCGGCGCCGACCGTGGTACTGTCTTCCTTGACGTCCTCGTGCCCTTGTTGCACCACGGCATCGGATGATGCCATCATTAGGGACATCTGAACCTCGGCGGCTCTGTCAAACACGTCCATATCCACCACGACATGGTCGACATGCTGTGGCTCTGTCAAGCTAGCCCACATCCGCGACGCTAGTGGATCCGCCATATACTGACCTCAAGCGCCGGAGCGGTCACACGACTCTCTTATCTGCTGTACTCTGTATATATGGATGGGTCGCTCTGCCTTTCCGGCGAGTCATCTCCACCTCCCCCAATCACTGGGCAAACATGTGGGGTGGGGGATGCAGGACCACCGGATCGACGCTGACAGGAGGGAACTTGTTGAAGGGTTTGCTCGCACAGGATACCGCCGTTGGAAGTACCTACGCGTTCTTGTAGCAGAGTAGGTTGCAAGAAGAGGTTAAGCTAGCTTTGAGTTTAGATACTCCCAGTTAGATGCTCCCAACGGCGCAGAAATTTAGACCAGTGAAATCATTTAGATATTAAGTCATAAGTATAGTTGGATTAGATAGGTCTCGGACTAGGTCATATGGAATCCTTAGTTAGACCAATGAAATCTTAGACTAGATAAGTGAGGTCTCGTATTAGACTGTTTTGAATTGAGTCAACAAATTTGACAAAATTTAGTGAGGTCTCAAAACTCCACTAGATTAATGTTGGATCCACTATATTAATGTTGGATCCACCATTAGATGCTCCAATCCATATGGAATCCTTAGATTTATCTGTACTTAATGAACACAGGATAAGATGACAGATGATGATTAATAATCTGCTCATATGATTAAAACAGTTGGATTAGGAGCTGGCATGTGTGCAGCAGGTCCGGCTGCCACCCTCATGACGGAGCTGGCGATTCGCGAGTTGCTCGTATAATCGCATATTTGATTTCAACATAGAGCTACCTAGGAATCGTTTGTGTGCAATAAACTACTATAAAACATTTAAATATAATTTTCTTTAAAATGTCACAAATTACTTATGATATTTTACTGTATTGTAATTTACTGAACTAAATTCGTCTATGAGGCTTGTCGGCCAGTTTCAATTTACTTGATCAATACTATGTGAAAATCATAACCCAAGAGTCTTAACAAGTGATTTTACGGAATTATATTGATTATTTTCCCGCTGGTTAATTTGAAAAGCAGTAGTTTTACAAGCAATGCTTCTTCATGTTTTATCCCCAATCAAACTACTCTCTTGGTGAAAACCTATGTACTGATGAAGGCTATGCTCACGCTAGAAGTGCTCACCGGTACTCTTGTTAATATAAATGGATACACTTCAATAATCTATTTAGATATTCAGAATTAATAAATTTATGTCTTTTATACAATTTAGTTCCCTGATTTGGATTGATTTCAACTCAGAAATGAAGTTTTTCATTGGTTTGGTTCCGAATCAAATTATTTTTTTAAAATTGTAAAGCCAACCAAGTAAAGCAAGTCAAATAAGCCGCTTCAATTTAATTTTTCAACTTAAACCAAGTATAGAGAACACTGTTATCTCCATCATATCATCTGACAGTTTAATATCATAGTCTCAAGAATAATTTATGTGCCTCATCTAGTATGATCCAACTACATCACTTTTTAATCATGAATTGTAGAATTTTTAATACAAAATTAGACATATATTAAGTTTGTAATAGTAGATTTTTTTTCTGTTATATAAATATTAAGTTGTCAATGGGACAAAAATGAAAACGGAAATAGATGTTCTTCACTTCCATTTTCGATATGGCATAATCTAAAAACGTCATAATATACAAATATGTTTTATTATTTTATTATTTTTATTATCCTATTATTCCATTATCTTATTTTTCTTATTATTTTTCAAAGCAATCAACTTTAGATGCGGAAACTTTCCGAAAAGTCATCCATCCTCATACTATTCCTCACTATGCACGTTTAACTATGGAGTTCTTGCAAGAATCTAACTGATACTCTTAAAACGCCTTGTTGATTTTAAGATACAAATCCACTATATTTGAGGGGTTCTAACTCTCTTAAATAAGCGACATCATTGTCGCCACGTTCTTAAACAAAAATGAGAAACGAGTGACTAGGAACCTAAGACTTTAAGATATTTTGCACATAGGTCTATTTAAAATATATACTTGAATATATACTAAGAATGAATAATTATAATAGTAACTTAAAAAAGAATAATTATAATAGTCATATTAGTAAAGTTGGTTAGAATATCTAAATATATAGTTGAATATACAATTTTATGTATACTTATATACGCATTATTATTGATATAAATATTATGGTTAAAGAATACATAAAAATTTATAAATTATTAATTTTAATATATAAAATTACTATTAAAGATAATATACATTTTAAATATGTTATTAAAATTTTAAGTCTTTAAAGATGTAATTTGCTTGAAAATAAATACTTATATATACTAATAGAGTGTTTGGTTGCATTATAATGATCCTTTTTATTGTAAATATATATTTTTTTAAAAAAAATCATTGTAATGGAGTGTTTGGCAATTTGCAACTACTCACCCAAATGTGTTACATGCTAGTTTAGGTTTGAGAAAAGATTATATTAAACTTCCCCACAATGATGCAACAACTCACCCAAATTTTATATTATTCTAATCATATTTTAAGGTATGGTAAGTCAATTTATTTTATACCTATTATCATATACATATTTAATGTGTATATAATGATTTTGCAATCGCTCATTTTTAGAGTGCTCTAGGCACAAAAGATGGAACACATGTTAGTGCTCTTATTAAAAAGTCATCTCCAGCTCGTTACCGCAATCGAAAGAGATTTATCTTACAAAATATAATGGTCGTAGTTTCTTTTGATTTACAGTTTCTATATGTTGTTGTTGATTGGGAAGGCTATGCAATAGACATGAAAGTTCCACACTGGGTTTTAGAAAATAGTGGCTTCAAAGTTTTCGAAGGTACAATTAATAATCTTAATTAAAATTTTATATATGTGATAATATTAGATTATTTATATTATTTTTTATTTTTTTAAAAATTATTACCTTGTTAATTCTGGATATGCAAATATGGGAAAATTTCTAGCGTCATATCGTGGAAATAGATATTATTTTTCAGAGTTTCAAAATAGTTGCATGCGGAGATATAGACGACCTTCGAGATATGCACAACTTAGAAATGTAGTGTAACATGCATTTAGTGTTCTAAAGATGTTTTTTAAATGTCTTAAATTAAGGCTGTATTTTCCATTTAAGACCCAATGTCGGATTGTCATGGCATGTTGTAGAATACACAATTTCATTGCTAGGGAGCAAGGTAATGATAAATATTTTATTCAAGAGAAAAAGGCATTTTAGAGATGTAGGTAATAGTGATATTGATGCTACCTGCGTCGTTGGTGAAGCGGAACTTAATTTCAGTGATAAACTTTGTGGATAATCAATTATGGGCAAATTTTCAAGTATGTGTTTATTTAATTAATGCAGTATAAAATTAGTTTAAATTTAACATATTCTTATTTTGTCATGCAGGATGCTTGATGTGACATCTAAAGAGAGCTTCAATATTTTTGGAAAGACAATCGAATAATGATTTATATTGTTTTGATATTATGTAATTGGATTTTGACAAAGTAATGTAAATATTTAAATAATTTATTTTTACTAGCACAATTTTGCTTTTAATTATTGACGTTTGCATTGAAAAAGAATTATTAGTTAAATATATTTAATTTTATCAATTTTGTTTCAACTATATATTAAAAGGTATTATTGTCTATTGCCAAAAAGATAAGTGGAATATACTGTATCCTGCGAGAAGTAACCAGACAGTTCTTGATTGAAGAATAGGAGAAGAATAAGATAAATAAGGAGAGAATAAACTTAATTTTGCTTTGACATGCGGAATGACTAATACCGTGAAGAATAGTGTATCGGAGAATAAGCTATTTCACTTTAGTCTCAAGAATTACTTATTCTTCTTATTCCACGCCCCACTTTGTTTGCATAATAAGTTATCACGTACGATCTACTGACGAAATGACGTATATGTAATAATAAAGGATGTTTCGGTTTGATAGTTTTGTGGGGTCCGCTGAAATAATAAGAAGAATAAATAATTCTTGAGTCTAGAGTGAGATAACTTTTCTCTTTATTCTCCAAATACATTATTCTGCACCGATATAAATTATTCTGCTCGTCAAAGTAACCTTATTCGTCCTTATTCTTCTCCTATTCTCCAATCAAAGTGGCGTTCAGTGGACCCCATAAAACTATCAAAACGAAATACCTCTTATTCTAGTATACGTTATTGCGTCGGTGGACCATACAAAATAACTTATTTTCCAATCAAAGTGGTGCTGATAGAATATCCTAAAGAAAATCATTGGAATACAGATTATCCTATCCAGGGTCAGATATCCGGCATTGCTTTTATCCCGTTGCCAAACAGGGGCTTAGCTCTGAGAAAGCTCCCACAAGTCGCTGCATTGCATCTAATATTTAAGATGTATCTTAGCATAATTCACATATATCTTCAGACTTTATTATGAAATAATGATACTATGCACTTCCCTACTTATGTCTACTGGGAGTAAATCCTAATACTTAGCATGTTTTAGCACCCTTGATTATATAAATAAGACCTGTAAATATAAATTTTATAACAATTATATAACATTCATTAACTATATAGATAATAAGAGTTTTATTTGTGTCAGAGGGCCAAAGTACTACTATGGTGACTATATGTTTTGTTATACTTTTGCTGCAGGAACTTAGCATCTTTCATCCTTGGTTATATATATATTTTTTTACTTATATTGTTCGAAGTATTCGTATGCCCTTCCTAGCAGAGTGAGTACAAGTGCAAGGACTCATATTTTTTCTCCTTTAATAGGAGACTTTTCTACATAATTGCAATGGTTCTATTCTTTTTAAGCAACTTTTCTGTGTTTAGGGGTCTTACTACAAAGAACAATAATGTTCCCACGAACTCTACCACCTATTAGTAGTATTTGGATAATGTTCCTAGCAGAGTGAGTACAAGTAGGGATGGCAACGAGCCGAGCTGAACCTGAGCCCAGGCATGCCCGAGCTCGACTCGGCAAAAAATTTTTGAGCTCGAGCTTAACTCGAGCTTCAAATCAAGCCCAAAGTCCAGTTCAAGTTCGGGCTCAATGAAAAATAACCCAATTCAAGTCAAGCCCGAACCCAGCTCGGTCCACATGGCTACGTTATGCCTGGCCTAAGGCCCATAGGCTCAAACCGATGAATCAAGCAAGTTCACAGGGGTTGGCCTTAACTTTTAGATGCAGGGAGAAGAGGGGAAAAATAAGTACCCGATAAAAGGCTAAAAAGTCCAGACAAAAGACTTCAGTGCCGGCAAAAAGCACCCAGCAGCTTGCGGATGGGAGCCACTTTAGTATGTTATCGAGAGATTCAATTTGATTGCAGAATAAGTTACTTTGAAATTATTTATCCAGAATAGTATATATTAGAATAAGGGTGCTTAACTTTGATAATTCTGTGGGACCCACTGGCGGAATAAGATTTCTAGATCCGCTTATCCGTTTAGGTCCCCCTTCAAGCGTGGTGAAAAGTGACTGGGCGAGTTGTGCAAGACAAGTTTGATGGTGTCAAACCTGTGGGTGAACTTAATAATTAAATTAATTATTTTGGTGTGAGTCATCTCACGAGGTATCGAGTTGAGTGGCGCCGGATTCGAACTCGGCTCGTTTAATGGGTCGAGCCATGTGTTAGGCTCGAACTCGGTTCATTGACTCGTTCGAGTCGAGTTAAGTTCAACTTGAACCGAGCCGTACCCGAGTCACTCGCGAACGGCTCGACTCATTGCCAGTCCTAAGTACAAGTGTTGAGGACAAGTTGTCCAACTACAAACTACTCGACAATTTCTGTTAAATTAGGCACTACGATAAAAAGTTTTTTTTTTCCATGGGTGCACAAATTAAGGGGTTTTTACGTGTACTAGAACATTCGATATCGTCACTAACACATGATGCATGATATTTGAAGATTCTATGTCGAAAGCCCTCATATTCAGTACGCTTAAAATTGACACATAGAAACATATCTAATAATTACTTATTTAATTATTACTTATTAAATTAATGTTTATAATCTATGAAAACATATATGCATACGACAACAGTATAATATTTGAGTTAATCGGCAATTTCTGTTAAGTTAGGCACTACGATAAAAAGTTTTTTTTTCCATGGGTGCACAAATTAAGGGGTTTTTACGTGTACTAGAACATTCGCTATCGTCACTAACACATGATGCATGATATTTGAAGATTCTATGTCGAAAGCCCTCATATTCAGTACGCTTAAAATTGACACATAGATACATATCTAATAATTACTTATTTAATTATTACTTATTAAATTAATGTTTATAATCTATGAAAACATATATGCATACGACAACAGTATAATATTTGAGTTAATCTACATTTTAATGTTTAAGCTAGACTACTATATGAGCAGCAGTATTGCAATTATAACTTTGTAAAAAATTCTTTTACAAAGTTATTTTTGTGGGAGGGCTAGGGAACTTACTCAAGGTTGATTGGAACTCATGCCCTAGTGACTCTTGACAAGGCCCCACCTGGAAAAGTCATAATAGGTGCCGAATTTTTCCACGTAAGAACAATATTGGTCTCCCCTGAATTCAATCTCCCAATTAACAAGATTACAAATTAAAAAAAAATAGTAAAAAAAAAAAAAAAAACTTTCAAAATAGCTAATAGGGTGCTCTAAGCTCAAAATATCTAGAAAGAACACTATTTCTCATATCTGAATGGAACATGTAGAGGTATAAATTTGGCGGACTTCGTGCTAGACGTGCGGACGAATGCGATGGTGCCCTATAGCGAGTCCAACCAACGAAGATGAGCTCTTGTAACTTCTTTTTCCTTGCAGAAATGGAATAAAGATAGTCAGAAGGACTCTGACCTGGATCAGGGTTAAACCTCTAATGTCTAAACTAGCTTGATTTCAAGAAACAGCTAAAGGGAATATAGAAATTTTTCTAGAGGATTGTACATACCTCATGAAGGAGGGCCCAGACTTTGTAGAGTCCCTCCAACTAGATAAGAATGAACACATACCCCTATAGAATGGGATATGTGCCATAGGATCGGGTGCTACAAGGTTGCCATGTAAGCTCTAGGAGGCTAAATCATGTCTAGGTCAGGTTAGTGGGGTCAAATCTCTGGTTAAAGAGCGGATCCTTGTACTGACAGTGACGCACGATCCATTTCATATGTCTTGATGAAAATTTTTGCGATAACATTTTTCATCCTAAGGCCATGCGTCTCTAGCAGATCGTGATTCGCGAAATTGCACATGTAAAGATATGTCAGTGAGCCTACAGCCACACTTAGATTTTCCAAGGACTTGTAGGTCCTCAATACTCAGTGATCAAGATGAGCAGGGGATGCCTCTCCCTCGCCTCGAGGACTCTATCCTTGGGTGGTTGGAAATCTTTAATTTTCGCATGTTCCTAGAGGATGCTAGTCACTTATTGGTGGAACAGGCTACAATCCTAAGACCGTTTTTTCCATTCCACCGTCGAGGTGATCGGGCTTCCATTGTGTCTTCTTTGGGAACACTCGTGGTTCGTGGCCTATCCCTTTTGTTTGGGCCTCCTAGGCCATATCCTTTCTAGGCCTTGTCCTACTTTTCTTGTATTTGGGCAGTCAATTTGGGCCAACAGTATCCAGAACAAAAGTTATATCTTTTTTTTAATATATTACCCATGGTACCCTCAATTATCTTACAATTAAATTGTTCTAATCTGGATACATATAACATGACTTTCAGATACTCGATAAAAAATCTAAATGAAACTTTTGCCATTCTTTAATTACCTAAACGGGCACTAATTTAGAAACTATCAAAAAAAGTCCTCCTTTTAAAATTGAGAAAATATAGATAAACATTTTTTTAATCTTTAGTATCTCTAATTTACTTAGTTTAGAAAAACCTTTCTAAAATTTCTGTATTTGAATAGAAAATTACAGTAGTTCCACTTTTATTTAAAAAACACCTCAAAAAATTGAAAAATGTCCCTGAATATGTTAAAATATTAGGAAAAACCCCTTGAAAAAAGATCCTTTCTCAATAAAAGTGAGATTATGTGGAACCTTTGCTAAATACAGAAGTTATGCAAAGTGTTTTAAAATTGAATAAATTAGAAAGACTAGAAACTAAAAAGAACTATATTCAAATGTAGATGCTGGCAGCTCGTCCTCGGGAACTCATCGCGTCCGCTGGCCGCTGCTGCGGGGAGAAAGCACACCCACAGCGAATCGCCAACGTTCCGGCGGCCGTCGATCTGCACCCTTGGAGGAGGCCCAACAGTGGAGACGGCAGAGAGTACCGTGTGCCCATGCCCATCTTGTTGGGTCTCCGTGCAGTGCTCATCCGAGGAGGAGGGGCGTGACGGCGTTGCGGGACCAGTTTGCCGCAGAGGACCCAAGCGGGCTTCACAGTCTCACAGCTGCTGGCCCTTCGGCACACAGCCGCTGAGCAGCTGGCGGACGCGGAGCCCGGCTGCTGCAGCGTGGGTGGATAGAGGATTGAGGAAGAAGATTTAGTGGCTGAGTGGCATGATCACCAGCAGTGCCAAACGTGAGAGCAACCGGAGCGCGCAACGCCAGGCATCCCTGAAGCCGCGGCAAGGGGAGTTCAAGAGAGGTAAGGGGTGGCGTGTGGCCCTCTGTGCTCTAGGCGCGCGTTTACAGCAGGCTAAACACGATTAGATTTACAACAGGCTAGGAGCCGTGTGAGATGATAGACACGTACAGTTAGGAAACCTTCACGCACGCGCCGTCTCCCTGCTGTGGTGGTGGTGGTGGTGCACACGGCTCTCTGTTACAAGCAGGATATAAGCAGTGCAGCTCAAACAATTACTCCTGAAGACGGATACCACATTGCAAACATCCGATCTGCAGAGGAAGTACATCGTCCTTCTAGTAGTCCGAAGGCTTAGAGACTAGAGAGAGAGAAAGAGAGATGGGTTGTGGGTTTACTCTTTGGAGTCATTGTTTCCTGTTGTTGTTGTTGTCCTGTGTGTCTGCCGCCAACGCCATTGCAGCTGCTCCATGGCCCGAGACCGAGTTCGACATTGAAGCATTCGGGGCAGTTGCAGACGGCGAGACAGACAACGCCAAGGTGATTCTAACATCGTCTCATATCAAATGTTGGCCATGCTGCGTACTGTACATCGACCTACTCATATTTTTTGCATCTGGGAGATCATATTTAATCTTGGGAGGCTTGTTTTTGCAGGCTTTTCTGGGTGCATGGAGCGCCGCGTGCGCGTGGAAGGGGAAGTCTCGGATGTTGATCCCGCAGGGGACGTTCCTCACCAACCCCCTGACCTTCACGGGGCCCTGCAAGGGCTCAGTGGAGGTGCAGGTGCAGGGGACGGTGCTGGCGTCGGCCGACCTCGGCGTGTTCCCTCACACCAGGGCCGACTGGATCGCCTTCAACTACATAGACGGCTTGGTGGTCACGGGCGGAGGCACTTTCGACGGCCAGGGGGCCTCCGCATGGGCTGCCAACGACTGCGCCACCAGCAAAACTATTTGCCCGAGGCTTCCCAGGGTAAGTCTCCGAGTTATTTGCTCTGATGCCATCTTACACGTTAACCACAAAACCCAGGTTTTGTTATAGTTTGTAAGATGATATCAGAGCGGATGGTCCAACTTTATTTTCTCAAATTTATTTTTTAAGTTACGTCACCTCTTCTCATCTAATTTTTACGGTCCATCTTAACTGTGGGGAAAAGTGTTGGAGCGGACATATATATATTAATCTTACATCGATTAATTTCAATTGTAACCAGTGCTTATGATCTGAAACCCTTCAAATCTACAGCCGGGTTTTGTAATTTGTAAGGCTTACACATTTTTCTCGAGAACTTCTAATGGGATTGAGATCACCTTGACCTCTTTTTTCTTAGGCCCTTAAATCTCTTTGTTTAGAAGTTATCTCAATCTCTTTTAATGACCTGTAAAAGCATTGGCAGCATAATGCCTCAAGCCTTCGATTTTGATTGATTTTTAGAATTTTTTATATAAATAAACTATTATATTTGTATATATACTTCTGATTCTTATATATTGTTAAAAATATTCATCATATCTTTAAGAAATTACAGTTATAACCTTCTCTCAAAATGCTGTCAATTCTAAATGTGCCAGAAGCTTTTTGTCAGCTCTAGTGAAATTAGAGATACGTGTACAAAAATATTAGAATCTTTATGGCATATTCTCTTAGAGTTCACAGTATTTTGATTAGAAAGGTACAACTACAACCATTTTGAAGATGTCAAGAAGTTAGCAACACATGCAAATATGATAATTTATAGAGATATATCTAAAAATGCCCTTTTTTTTTAAAAGTTTATCACATTGGAGTGAGTCTAGAAGGAGTAAAGGGATTCATAAGAGAAGTAGCATTTCTTTTTGTGGACTAAAAAGCATTCATTTTGTTTAATTTCTAAAATAAAGGAGAAAAGATACTTGCCCACGCTGAATTGCTAGTCTAAGAATATGATAAAACCTTTAAAACTGCCAATAAAGATTGTAAAACCCCAAATCTTAACATGTTTTCTCAAAAACAATGTACTATAAATATTCTCAAATGCCTAAATTTTGAAGACTTTCATTTGTTTGCACTATAAAATTGTCTTAGCTAACTAATGTGTCAAGTTATATTAGGAGTAGGGAAGATCCTTTAGTGTCAGTTTTAGGATTCCTTCAAATCCAAAAGAGAGATGGATATTAATGTATATGAGTGCAACACTTGTCCATTTTCAAAATTTTGATACTTAATTACATTAATTGAAAATCTTGATGTGACTTTTGTTCTGCTGTTTACAAAATAGGTACATTAATGGATGGACATTTATACAATCACCATAAAATTTTGCTTGGTTCGCTTTTAACACTATGATGCACATAAGAACTCCGTTTCTATAAACTGAGAAATTTGTAAAAAAAATATTGGAAGAAATATTTTTTCTCTTACAAATTAATCTATATCAACCCAGAGATCTTGCTGTCCTATTAGCATCTAACAGAAACTATGTTCTATGGAATTACATGGGAAAACAGTCCATCGCCTTCAACTTTGTCAAGAACTCGGTCATTTCTGAAATCTCATCCCTCAACAGCAAGCTGGTCCACATCGACATATTCGCATGTCAAAACCTAACTCTGAGAGAAGTCACAATTACTGCCCCAGAAAATAGTCCTAACACTGATGGTATCCACATTGGGAGCTCCAGTAACATCAAAATTAGGGCATCAAGCATTGGCACTGGGGATGACTGCATCTCCATTAGCCCAGGCAACATGAACTTGGATATCACAGGTGTCTCCTGTGGCCCAGGGCATGGAATCAGTATAGGAAGCCTTGGGGGCAACCCAAAGGACAAAGATGTGCTTGACATCTCAGTGAGGAACTGCAGTTTCAATGGCACACAGAACGGAGTCAGGATCAAGACATGGCCAGATTCCTACATTCTGTCAGCATCAAATTTCACTTTTGAAGATATACTGATGAATAATGTGAAGAACCCCATTGTTATTGACCAAAACTATTGTCCAAGAAACAAGTGCAGTCGTCAGGTAAAGCTCATTCTATCGCTAAGGATAAATTTGATGCGACCTATTTTCAGTCATAAAGTTGGATTATATCTTTTAATATTCTCGTATTTTTTTAGATCCCTGCAATTTTTATATTCTTTATTAGTCTCTACAATCATTGGAAATATCTCTAGAAGGTTCCTTAATTTCCTCCGCAAGACTTTTTAAGGATGGTTCAAAAATTTCTAGGAGATTTTAAGATATATATATATATATATATATGTGAAGAAGATTAATGGCTGGGGTTTATAAAGAATATTGACAGATTATAAGGATGGAAAAATCAAACTCCCTAAAAGATTGCAAATATGTAAGTATATGCATTTTATTTGTTTTTTTTTCATCTTCGGTTTTCTTGCTTGCAGTTTCCATCTCAAGTGAAGATTAGCCATGTTACATTTAAGAACATCACAGGCACCTCAGCTTCAAAGGTTGCAGTAATTCTGTCATGTAGTAAATTGGTTCCATGCGAAGACGTGGTGTTGAGCAACATAGACTTGGTTTACAACAAGAAAGGCAAGATGGCAACCTCTTCCTGTTCTAATGTTAAAGGGAAATCTATAGGTCTTGTGATTCCTCCTCCTTGCATATAGACACCAACTTTGGAGACTTTATTTTCAGGACGTCGATGCACCACGGGCATTATTTTCTTAATGTAAGATTGTAACAGTGGTTTCACTGCTCACCATCCTATGTAATTACTGTTCTGCCATATGAACAGAGGTATTAACTTAGTTAAGATTTTGAGCCCAAAACCATAGTTAAGATAGTACGTTTAGAGTACATTGTGTGCCATTATTGCCCTTGTACAATACAAAATATTTGCTAAGTTAGTATATGCCCGATGCTTTCATATTCGTATACTTGTATCCAGGATTCCGGATCTCATGCTCCCTAAGGGGATGTATATATGGTCGAACTAGCTGTCTAGTACAGTTGGTTCACTTCTTGTCTTTTAATTGAGAGGTCTCAAGTTTCAATCTTAATTGGAGCCTAATCTCTAACTCTCGAAGATCTTTCTAGCTTTGTCCTCGGTCACTTATAAATATATGTACCAGTTCCAAAAAAAAAGAGAGAGTATATGGCCATCTCAACTCCGTCCCTTCAGGCTGTTAAATCTTAAATATGATGGGCCATCCAATTCACCCAATGGGATACTGTACTACAGTATCCATAAAGACTGCGCAAATATTAGGAGTAACATTGCTGCATGGTACGATGCAGCATGTGCATCATAATTCTTTCTGAATTTTTTCTAAGCTTGTCCCTATATGTCTCTATACATTTGTATAATTTGATCTTTGATTGAATGACATAAAAGAATTTAAATAAAAGTCAAATACCAATGAATAGTACATAATGTCCTTAACGAGCGGAGTCTAATAATATATTTTTATTTTTTAAAATCTTTAAATCATCCCATAGAACAATGCAGTCATGTGGGGATATCAGTATAAGAAAAGATCAATACACCCTCCTTATCTCATATTAAAGGCGTATGCACTAACCTACCTTAGGGATAAAGGGACTTAAAAACATTTCCAAACGCACCAACACTATATAGACTCCGAAATTTTTAAAAATTAAATAAAATATTTCTAAATTATGCATTCACAATGATTTTTCTAGCTAATATTACTATAACATTGATATTAGGTGTTAACTGTTTTTCATATTTTTTATTATATTACTCTATTCCCCATATTGTAAAGACTTAGTGTTAACAATAAAATATTGTCTCACTTGTTATTAACTTATTTTCCATAATGTAGGACTTGGTATCAACATATTAATAAGGGGACTTCGAAACATTTCCAAATGCACCAACACTATATAGACTCTGAAAATTCTTAAAAATCAAGTAGAATATATCTAAATTACGTGTTAACAATATTTTTTCTACCTAATATTACTATAACATTAGTATTAGGTGTTAACTATGTTTTTTTTTAAAATATTATATTACTTTATTTCCCATAATATAAAGACTTGGTATTAACAATGAAATATTATGTCACTTGTTTTTAACTTATCTTTCATAATGTAAGGACTTAGTATCAACATTTTCAAATGCACCAACACTACATAGACTCCAATATTAATCACAATTGAAAATACATGAACGTCACTATCAATAGTACTTGATAATTATTAATTTTTAAAATTATTTATATCATTTTATTATTATTTTTATTTTAGTATTCAATTCAATCATCAATAATGCACACATACTTAATCAATTCAAACTTAGTTGAGAATAAGTAAAGTGGAAAGCAATAAATATATTTGTGACCAACACTTCATTCAATATAAGCCTAGTGCATTAGGCGCATTAGCTCAATCCACACACTCTTCCCAAATTGTTCCGAGAAAAATAAAAATATATTCATTTCTTTTTAGTACTTAGTTGAACATTCTCCAACTTCGATAACAATCGTTTACAGAATGCCACCATTTGCTCAGCCATAAATTTCTCCTTCTCAATTGTTTGCTTCACATCTTCTAATATTTGGTGACCATCCTCCTCTTGAATATGGAGTGATGTCTTCTTTGTGTCTTCCTTAATTTCAGCCTACTTAAAAAAGTCACACCTTGCATTACCTCTCACTATAGAGAGGAATTTTTACACTAATGAGATATAAGAATTCAAATATAATAATCCAAACATGCATAAGTTTCAGTGAACTTGCCTTAAAATCTAGATAGGCATAGAAGACCCTTCCCTTGGAATTATTAGTATTATACGTCCTTCTTCTACGCGGTCCTTTTTCACAAGGACACATTACTAATTCATCTATCCACATGAAGAAACGAGATGACTTATCATTCTTAACCAAAAGAAACACAAATAATATGATGAAATTATGAATAATAATGTGAAACATATGAATCAAATGACTGAGAGTGATGTTCTTACTCTAAGGGGGCAACAGTAATATGGCAAGTTCAGATTTTTACTACTACGAGAAATCCGAATAGCACAAACACATGCGCCACATTCACAATTCACATCTATAGTACTACAACAATGATAAGAAGAATGAGTAAGTACACATGAAGAGATAATATGAAATAATGCTTTTAAAATAAAAGACTCATTAAGTCAAGTAAGATGTTATTTAATCAGAGTCATGTATAGGTTGCCATCACAGCCACCAACATGTTACACTAACTGCCATATCTGGTCGGAGGGTTTGTCAATATAGACCTTTCACCTATGCCGGACCGGATTAGGTACAGTTCATGTGAGACCTTCCTATCATAATTGATGAAGTCAACTTTCATCGTGACTATCATAACCCATTTATGTTAATTCCAACTATAGCCATAAAATATGTCCAAAGCAGACCTTCCATACCATAAAAAATGCTCACATAGCCTGCACAAATCCAAACCATATTCCGAACATAGGATAAGATGAACAACTTTCAAACCATATCAACTAATTCTAGAAACCATAACTTTAAGTACAAAAATCAACTAAGTCAGAACAAACCATAACATGCAAGACAAGTTTATATTTACAGTTCTATATATAGTATAGAATACTACTTTGGGACATATAAACTTGTGCACAAGTTCATATCTTCAGTCCTGTATATATTATAGAATACTACTTTCGGACATATAAATTTGTACATAAGTTTCTGCATCAAATTAAATACTTCTTTCAGATATATAAACTTGTGCACAAGTTTATATTTACAGTCATCTGCATAAGATAAAACATTACTTCCAGACATATAAATTTGTAAATAAGTATATTTATAGCCTACAAAATCGCCATTCATATGAAGCCATAAAATATATCCAAAGCAAAAGATAAAATACACAATAAGTAAACCATAACCTGCGTATAAGTACCAATCCCATGAAGTATCTGAACATGCATACACTCATACCACAATGGATAAAATGTATAACTTTCAAATAAGAATTGCCAACATGCATTAGCGACAGCAATGTCCCTTTAGCCAATGAACTAGCACAAATCAGGTCTATTTGTTCCATGAAAGAGAAAGACTTGCCTTAGATTTCTTTGTATCCTTTATCAATCTTAAAAAATGGAGAGTGGTGCATGTTATTACAAGTTCATTAATGGGCTTGTAAAAAAAAGGACTAAGAACACCTAGTTACATACCTCCAACAAGTCATCACAAGTCTCATTAGGGCCGGGAATGGGCACTTACTTCTCATCATCCCATTCCCAACCCGATCGATTCTTTAGACTATTATATAGGCCATTAATTTTTTTCAAATTCTTAAATCTATTTTTTAGATTTTAGAGAGAATAACCTAAGTTAGAGACCTCATTGAATTTCACAACAGTCATTTTTCATGTCTCTTTTTGTGAAATTCTCATTAGCAAAGCCATCCTCATTAACCTTGTGTTCAACTAATAGGCCTAGCAAAATGTTAGTCAGCTTCATAGTTCTAGTTGGCAACTCTAGCCTTATTCTCACTATTGGAGGCCATAATTTCAGAACATACTCTATTTTAAATCAAATGATAAACATGCTTAGTATGTAAATTTAACAACAAAGATCTTCTTATAACATATGCAAATATTTAAAATATTATTAATCCCAATGAATAACAAGGTGGCAGCAAATTTCATATGCAATTGGTAGTCTTAAATAACACAAGCCTACAGTAGTGTCAAGAAAAAAGGTGATAAAATGACAAAAAAAATAAAAATTTACATCTGAAAAATATCCAGCTAAGGAGATTCATTAACCAAAAGGACTATCTTAAAGTTGAAAACATATTACTTTTCTCATGGGTACTATCTTAATATTGCCAATTCGTGGACAACAAAATTGTCAACATATCTAAAAAAAATGGATTACTTTACATGATGTTAAGCATGTCTAAAATATAAAAAAATAGCTATAAATTCAAAAAAACATAAGACCACAGGACAAAACTTGGTTGATACAAATGTATAATTATTTTTAAGTCATTCAAGTAATATATCTTGCAGGAAACGAGCAAATCACAGTGCATCTATGAGTTAAACTTCACAATGTATCTACATTTATCTCAAAATCATAGTAAACGCCAGTCAGGGTCACCGCTACAAGAAGACACCGTGGCCATCACCATGTGGAGCGGAGGAGGAGATCAGGTGGTAGCATGGTCATTGCCGTTGGGGTCACCACCACCCACAAAGGGAGAAGAGCATGGTGGTCATCACCGCGAGAGGACCAACGACTGTCGGGGTTGCCTCCGCGCAAAGAGCACAGTGGTCGGTACCGGGGTAGCTGCCGGAACGTGGTCCTAATCGAGCTCGTCGCAGTTTGGAGAGGAAAGGTCGAGAGAGGAGGAATGGGTTGGCTAAAGTTCGTCCGAGCAGAAAGGGGAGGAGATGCACAGTGAAAGGGAAGGGTCGTGGTGGCATCGAACTTGAAAAAATACGAGGAAAATGGGATTAAGAAAAGAGTCTGATGTAGCCGAAGCTATCACGACCGGATTCCGAAGCTGGAATCCGAAGTTTTGGATCCGGAACTGGGTAGGATCGGTCTAAGAGGCCCGACGGGGATCCGGAAGGCGATGGATGCAGAGACGCGGTTGAGGATCCGAGGCCGAGGGTCGCTCGGTCGGAAGTCGGCTTGCCTCCGGAAAGTGTGGCCGAGGTCCCTCCGGCTGACGGGCAGGCGGTGCGGAACCGAGTCTCCTTCGGGCGAGGGGCAGCCGGTGAACGGCGTCGAGACCAGAGGGAGGAGTCCAAGGTCGGCGGCCGAGACCGACTCGGTGAGGTTGGCGAAGATTCGAACCGAGCTCCTGCAGGAGGGCAAAAAGAAGAAACCGGTCAGTAGGAGTCCCGGGCTTCAGCCCTTAGGAACCCCCTCCGACGGTTAAATTAGCTTCTGAAGATGATTCGATTCAGAAGACGAAGAGTAGCTTTAATGCTTTTTTGGACTATGGTCCTTGAGGGTCACGGAGACATACCTTTGGCAATAAATAGCGGGGTATTTATAGCGGAGGATAGAGGATGGTTAACGGTGATAGCCGATATAGGACTATGTTCCGGGCTTACTGGTAAACCGCCATAGTGCCTAGTCTTCCACCGGAATGGGCCGGACACGGCTGTTGGGCCGAAGGGGGTTGGGCCGCTGATGGGCCGAAGCCTGCCGGGCCGAGGGCTTCTGTGCCGCTTACGGGCCGAGGACTCCCAGGGGGCCTTTTACTGCCGCTGCTGGGCTGAACTGGGTTTGGGCTTGTTTTAATGGGCCGAATTGGATTCTGCCTCATCACATAGCCCCCCACTCTTGTCTTCCTCAGTTTTGAGATGGCGAGAGTATAGCCTGAAGCCTCTTTGAGGAATAACGTAACAGGCGCTTGTCCGAGGCTTTCTGTTCTTTTTCAAGAAGAGGATGCCTTCGGTCGGCCGAGGGTCAGCAGTCACTTTATCCGTCTTCATTCGGGATGTAATGACGAAGGCCTTCGCTTCTAATGGCGAAGGGCCGAGCCTTCTGACTTGTGTCAGGCTCAATTAAAATGGACGGGACGGGCGTCGCTTTTTCCGTCAGAACGGTCGTTTCGCGAAGAAACACAGGACACGCGTCGCGCAACCGGCCGCTCCGTTAAAAACACAAAAAGATCATGATTGCTTGCGGATCGTGGGTCACCTCGGCTCTCTGTCCGAGGTTCCACTAGGCTTGCCGCCTCTTCCTTCCTCGGCACGCGGATCGGGACACGTGGCGGGCATCCGAGCGATCAGCCGAAGGGTCGGACCGCTTTCGGCCGCTGATCATCCTGCTTCAATTCCCGAAGTCGGTCCGTCATCATTACCGAAGGACGGTATACGTGGCGCGCATCCGAGAGAAGCGGTGATATGAGGGAGAAGATCCTGGCCGTCAGCTTCGGCGGGAATGGTTTCGAACTTAGCCTATAAATAGGGACCCCTCGCAGGGCACTGTTCTTCTTCCTGCTTCCTGCGCCTGCGCTTCTCAGCTACCAGCCCGAGCCCTTCCGAAGCCGTGCAGATTGTTGATTCTCCCTCCCCATCTCCTGGCCGGAGCCCAGTTGATGTGGATGGGGGAAATACCGAGGGCTGATACGGGGCCTCTCCGATTTTTGTTTTTGACTTTCCTTGTAAGTCCGCGGCCAGATGGACGGCCGATTTTGTACTTCCTTTACTGCATGTATAGGAAGTATTTTTGCTTTATCTTTGTGCTCTGAATGAACGACCGAATCTGGTTCTCCTTGAGTCCGAGACCTTGTCGTCGTTTTAGTTGCCGCTCGCACAGCCGAAACCCAATTTTAGGTTCGGATATGAAGTCGAAAAAATATCGCCTCCGATATGGTTTGTGCGGCCGAGGCCTTTACCAATACAGATTATACGATCTGAAAGAATAACCTGCCGCTTCCCGATACGGTTTATATGGCCGAAGCCACTCCCGGTACGGCACACGCAGGCTTAGAAATATACCGTGCCGCTTCCCGATCCGGTACATATGGCCGAAGCCACTCTCGGTTCAGGTTACCTGCGGGCTTAGAAATATACCGTGCCGCTTCCCGATCCGGTACACATGGCCGAAGCCACTCTCGGTTCAGGTTACCTGCGGGCTTAGAAAACCATGCCGCTTCCCGATCAGTACGGGTTGCTTGCGGACTTAGAATAGAAAACCATGCCGCTCCCGATACGGTTTGCATGGCCGAAACCACTCCCGGTACGGTTTACACGGACTTAGAAATATACCGTGCCGCTTCCCGATCCGGTACACATGGCCGAAGCCACTCTCGGTTCAGGTTACCCGCGGGCTTAGAAAACTATGCCGCTTCCCGTTACAGTTTGCATGGCCGAAGCCACTCCCGGTACGGTTTACACGGACTTAGAGAATAGAAAATCATGCCGCTCCCGATACGGTTTGCATGGCCGAAGCCACTCCCAGTACGGTTTACACGGAATTAGAGAATATACCGTGCCGCTTCCCGATCCGGTACACATGGCCGAAGCCACTCTCGGTTCAGGTTACCTGCGGGCTTAGAAAACCATGCCGCTTCCCGATCGGTTTGCATGGCCGAAGCCACTCCCGGTACGGTTTACACGGACTTAGAGAATAGAAAATCATGCCGCTCCCGATACGGTTTGCATGGCCGAAGCCACTCCCGGTACGGTTTACACGGACTTATAAATATATCGTGGCTTTCTGAAAAAGAGATCTTCTTTATTCATGCCTTCCGGCTAAACTCCGGAAGAAGTGACTTACATGAAGTAACGCCGAAGGCGTTCCACATTCCAGGTGCGAGGGAGAGGTTGGCCCGAAAGGGTCTCCAACCGATAAGCCCCTCGTCTGATTACCTCCTTTACCCGATATGGCCCCTCCCAGTTGAGGGCAAGCTTCCCTGCGGCTTCGGCTGGCTTAGATGCATGAGCATTCCTCAGCACGAGGCTCCCGATTTCGAAGCTTTGGGGCTTCACTCGAGTGTTGTGGTACCTGGCCATGCGCTGTTGATAAGCTGCCAGCCGAATGCGAGCTTTATCTCGGGTTTCTTCTATGAGATCAAGATGATCCTTCAAGACTTCTTCATTGGCCTCTGGATCGTAAGTAATGACTCTTGGATAAGGAAGGCTGATTTCTACAGAAATAACGGCTTCTATCCCATAAGCCATGCGAAACGGAGTTTCGCCGGTGGGGGTTCGGCTCGTAGTCCGATACACCCAGAGAACACTTGGTAGCTCCTCTACCCATCGGCCTTTGGCTTTCCCGAGGCGGGTTTTTAGTCCCTGCAACAGACTTCGGTTGGTGACCTCGACCTGGCCGTTTGCCCGGGGGTGTGCTACCGCCTGGCCGTCTCAGGGACGTCCTGGTTTCGCTGCTGCGGGGGCTGCTCTCGCCGAAGCTGCGGCAGTCTACCTTCCCTGATGAGATGGTCGATTTCCTCCCGAAGGTGTCGGCACTCGTCAGTCGTATGGCCGATCTCCCGGTGATACTCGCAGTATTTGCCGGGATCCCTTCAGCGAAGATCCGTCTTCATGCGCTCCGGCCGCCAGATCATGCCCTTCACCTCCATGAGCATTCGGGAAGGGGGAGCGGGTAGCGGTAGGTACCGCGGCTGCGGATCCCGTCGCCTTTCTCGGTCCCACTCCTCCCTGCGATATCGCTTTCGGGAGGGTTCTTGATCTTCGAGCCGAGGGCGGACCACCTGGGGGGCAGGTGCCGAGGCTGTTTCGGCTGCGCCTTTGCCTTTGGACATCATCAGGGCCTCCCAGTTGATATACTTGTGGGCCCGGACTACGAGGTCCTGAAAGGTAGGGGGATGGCGCTTCCCGATGGAACCGAGGAGCCCTTCATCCCGACACCCGCTGATTACGGCCGAAACCGCAATGGAGCTGTCAAGGTTTGGGATTTGGGCGGCCTCGGTCCGGAACTTGGTAAAATACTCTTGGAGAGTTTCGGTGGGACCTTGCCGGATGGCTAGCAGGCTAGCGGAAGTTTTACACTGCCGAGTGGCGTCATAGAACTGGTCGATAAACAGCTGGCCCAACTGGACTAGGGAGTGGATGGAGTTGGGGACCAGTGTCTCGAATCAAGTTAGGCTAGTCTTCTCAAGGGTGAGGGGGAAAAGACGACAGCGGACTGCCTCGGCGACCCCTCGGACCGAGAGGTATGTGTTGAATATCTGGAAATGACAGACCGGATCTGTCATCCCGTCGTAGAGAGGGCCCTTCGGCAGTTTGAAATTGGGAGGTACCTCAGTAGCCAGGAGCTCTGGCGTGAACGGGGTTTGCTCCAGGATGTTACTAGCAAGGGGCGCCCCGTATGGCCGAGATACCATCTGCTGCATTTCTTACCTCATCGCCATTAGCCGCCGGTCCAGGTCCGGAGCGGTTGAGGTGGCAACCGATTGTCTTCCGGTTCTGGCCGGGCGGAATTCGGACGAAGCATAGCCTTGCTCCGTCATGCGGTCGGCGCGAAGGGCTCGGGCTGGTAGCACCGAGGGCTCGCTGCGCGCCGTAGCGGTTTCGTCGGGGGAAACCGGTGAGGGTGCTGGCCGGAACCTTGTATCTTGGACCGGGTAGAGTGGAGGGAGCGGTGCTTGCTGAGGAAGCTGGCCCAGCAATTCCATGCGCTGGGCGATGGCGGACACCATCTCCTGAAGAGGTACGAGGGAGGTGACGGCAGCGGCTAGTGTCGCCATTTGTTGCTGGAGCACTCCCACCCAGTCTTCTGCAGCGAGGGACTCCGGTATGACTGGCAGAGCCGCGCTCGGTAGAGCAGATGGGGCGCCTTCGGAGGACACCAGCTGCGCTGAGGCTTCCCGTGTCTCTGCTTCGCTCTGTCCGGATCGTCGGGTTACAGGTTGTTGAGACATGACTTGTTTGTTTGTTTCCCACAGACGGCGCCACGTGATGTAGCCGAAGCTATCACGACCGGATTCCGAAGCTGGAATCCGAAGTTTTGGATCCGGAGCTGGGTCGGATCGGTCTAAGAGGCCCGACGGGGATCCGGAAGGCGATGGATGCAGAGACGCGGTTGAGGATCCGAGGCCGAGGGTCGCTCGGTCGGAAGTCGGCTTGCCTCCGGAAGGTGTGGCCGAGGTCCCTCCGGCTGACGGGCAGGCGGTGCGGAACCGAGTCTCCTTCGGGCGAGGGGCAGCCGGCGAACGACGTCGAGACCGGAGGGAGGAGTCCAAGGTCGGCGGCCGAGACCGATTCGGTGAGGTCGGCGAAGATTCGAACCGAGCCCCTGCAGGAGGGCAAAAAGAAGAAACTGGTCAGTAGGAGTCCCGGGCTTCGGCCCTTAGGAACTCCCTCCGACGGTTAAATTAGCTTCTGAAGATGATTCGATTCAGAAGACGAAGAGTAGCTTTAATGCTTTTTTGGACTATGGTCCTTGAGGGTCACGGAGACATATCTTTGGCAATAAATAGCGGGGTATTTATAGCGGAGGATAGAGGATGGTTAACGGTGATAGCCGATATAGGACTATGTTCCGGGCTTACTGGTAAACCGCCATAGTGCCTAGTCCTCCACCGGAATGGGCCGGACACGGCTGTTGGGCCGAAGGGGGTTGGGCCGCTGATGGGCCGAAGCCTGCCGGGCCGAGGGCTTCTGTGCCGCTTACGGGCCGAAGGCTCTTGGACCGCTGACGGGCCGAAGACCACTGGGCTGCCTGCTGGGCCGAGGGCTTCTGTGACGCTTATGGGCCGAGGGCTCCCAGGGGGCCTTTTACTGCCGCTGCTGGGCTGAACTGGGTTTGGGCTTGTTTTAATGGGCCGAATCGGATTCTGCCTCATCAGAGTCCGAATCACCTACAGTCTTCGACGGATCATAGGCGATCAGTAAAGAGGAGGGGACGAGCGTTTGACGTCCCTCTAAGTGATCCGAGTTCTTAAGAAAATAAAGTTAAGTCATTCTAACAAAAACCTGGAATGACTTATTCCCATTGTTAACCTCAAAATTGAAGATAACCCCAAAAGTTTTAACCCCCTTCATTCATGTATGGAAACAACATATCAAACGCAAAATGGAATTAAAAGAGTCTGGTTCCTCTCAGTAGGAACTTGGAGGGAACTCCAGCAATAACCAGTGAGAAAACGTCATGTGTAAAGTTGATCTGCCGTTCAAGACAACTTTTTCCCTGTTATCGGTTCAACATATTTTAAATACTATGCAGAGCACTAAAATACTACGCAAAGCATTAAAATACTACGCATAACATTTAAATGGTATGCAAAACACTTAATTACTACGCAAAACACTTAAATATTACCAAGAGCACTTAGATACAACACAAGACACTTAAATACTACCAAGAGCACAAGACTACAACCATAATTTAAAATACACTTCAACATATGGTGGTAATTATGTGTTCTTGGTAGTATTTAAGTGTTCTGCGTAGTATTTAAGTGTTTTGCGTAGTATTTAAAACACGTTGAACTGGTAACTGGAAAAAAGTTGTCAAAGTAGGTGGGATGCGTTTCGAACGGCGGATCAACTTTACGCATGACGTTTCTTCATTGGTTACTGCTAGAGTTCCCTCCAAGTTCCTACTAAGAGGAATCGGACTCGAATTCAAATGGGTTTGACCAATCCCTGTTCTCATATCCAATGGGCCCTAAAAGTGTTTTCAAACATTAAATTCTATAGTGCACAGCTGCGCCGCGATGTAATTCTTATTCTATTCAAATCGAAGGGACCCGCTCACCCCGGCCGCCAATGGCGGCCCATGTTGGGCCACACCGCAGCGAATGGACTGCTTGGCCTCCTTGGCGTCGCGGAGGACAAACCAGGCGGCCGCCGCAGCAAGCCGTGCTTGTCTCCGCGCAGTTGCTCTTGCGCATAAGAAAGGAAACCTCGTACAGTTTGGGCAGGCAAATTAAGGAAATCCTGCACAGATGCACACCTTTTGGATCACATCCAGCAATCAATGCTGAGATGTGATTAGATCCCTCGAAATCTTAGCCTTGATGAGGCTTAATTTGAACACTATTACCTTCCAGCTGCCTCTTGTTTCCTGATTATATCGTGCGCGCGCACGCTAATGGCAACCTGGCAATGCCAAATTAAACTGATGGCAATTAGCTAGCAAACGCATGCAGGTTAAGAAACACAACTTAAAACGATTAGGATTCGTATTACAGCGCAAACCCACAAATCATGTGCCTTCCCTTTAATTGTAGCCATGCATGAATCCCGAAGTGAGCCACTATATATAGTGATCCCCATCTGCAGGTGGAAGCATCCCATGCACAGTAAATAGAGACAGAGAGAGAGAGAAAGAGAAATAGCTAGACAGGAAGACAGATAGATCGATACGGTGTGTTTGTTTGTCTGTGAGAGAGAGAGAGAGAGATGGGTTACAGTCATTGGGGTCCTTGCTTCCTGCTGCTGCTCTCTCTTTCTGCTGCCAATGCTGCTGCCCCGGCCGTGTTCAACGTGAAGGCATTCGGTGCTGTTGCAGATGGGAAAACCGACAACGCTAAGGTCATTTCATGTTTCCCAGGAATCACCTCATCATCATCTTTATACATATTTCTTCCTCGGCCTAAGCATGAAGGCTGGACTGTTACATGCAGGCTTTCCTGAAGGCGTGGAGCGCAGCGTGTGCATGCAACGGAAGTTCGCAGATGTTGATCCCGGAGGGGACTTTCCTCGTCAACCCGCTCACCTTCTCGGGCCCCTGCAACGCCTCCGTGGCGGTGCAGGTGCGGGGGAAGGTGCTGGCGCCAGCGGACCTCCGCGTGTTCCCGGCCACAACGCTGGAATGGATCGCGTTCAACTATATAGATGGCCTTCTGATCACGGGGGGAGGCACCTTCGACGGCCAGGGCACCTCTGCATGGGCTGATAATGACTGCGCTAAGAACCCCAAGTGTAGGATGTTGCCCATGGTGAGTCCTCTTTCACTCCTTTGGAACCCATCCGAATCACCTAGATCGGAGGAGGGAACTCACAGAGTTCTTTATCTCGTGACACCAGAGAAAGAAGCAGCCTGTTCTTTTTTTTCTTTTTTCTTTTTTTATTTATCGGGAAAGTCTCAGTGCACAGTCGTGCGGCCGGATGTGCGCAAACACCGCGTGCTGATAGGTGCGGGCACGTGTTGATAGACACGCCGCCCGCACGAGTGTACACCAAGTGCTTCTCTCTTTTTTTTTTCTTTCATCCTAGTTCAAATAGAACTTGAGCTCAATATAAATTTTCTTGAAGTAGAGTAAAAGACTTATTCTACTTTGTATCAATTTATGAAGATTAATTTTGTGGTTTGTTGCCTTCTTAGCAACTAACAACTAGCACTTTCCTTTGTTTGTGTTGGGATCGTGCTGGGGAGAGAGCAGTCCCTCGGCTTCAACTTCGTCAAGAACTCGATTATTTGGGGAATCTCGTCCGTCAACAGCAAGTCATTTCACATGATCGTGTTTGCATGTCAGAATCTAACTCTGAGTAACATCACAATCACTGCCCCTGGAGATAGCCCGAACACTGATGGTATCCACATTGGAAGCTCCAGCAACATCAGAATTACTAGTTCTAACATTACCACCGGCGACGATTGCATCTCCATCGGCTCTGGCAGTAGGAATCTGAATGTCTCCGGAATCTACTGTGGCCCGGGACATGGGATCAGCATCGGAAGCCTTGGAGCCTCCTCAGGTGACAAGGACGTGTTTGGCATCACAGTAAGAAACTGCACTCTTACTAGTACTCAAAATGGTGCGAGGATCAAGACATGGCAAGGTTCCAACGCTTTATCGGCATCAAACATCACATTTGAAGATATAGTGATGCAAAATGTTAGCAACCCAATCATCATAGACCAAGAATATTGCCCAAACAACCTGTGCACTCGTAAGGTGAGTCTAACGTAGTGGAATTTTTATAGGGTTAACATATATGTATGCCAAGCATGTAGAAGGTCGAATACACCACATATGTTCTTAATTATTTATTGTTCTTTTGTTCATTCTTGCAGTCTCCCTCAAGAGTCAAGATCAGTGATGTTAAGTTCAGGAACATCTATGGCACCTCGGCGTCAAAGGTCTCAATTAAGCTTTTGTGCAGTAATTTGGTCCCATGCGAAAATGTGGAGCTAAGCAATATAAACTTGGTTTATGATGTTAAGGGTGGGACTGCAATATCTTCATGCTCCAACGTTAAGGGTCGATCTATAGGTCGTGTGATCCCTCCCTCTTGCATATGATCGCAAATCTTCAGATACCATGGAGAGATTTTGTTTTAGGACAGTCTTTATGTGATTGGCTTTACTGTATCTGTTATGAGATTTGTATTAATGATTGGGCTTTGGCCCTCCATTATTGGTAAAATTATTGTGTTACTGATGAATAAATTTGTAGAGTTAATTGTGATAGCTAGAGAGGAAATCCAAGTAAGCTATTGTTGTCCCTTCGATAATACAAAATAGAGTTTTTCAAGAATTACATGTCACCGCATGTACAGCTGGACCAAAGAGACGCATTGCGTTGTAACAGGCCATTGTGCAATATGAGGAAAATATTTATATTATATATATAAAGTTCTCTACGTTACGTGACAACTAATACTAAAATCTTCTGCTTTTAGTTTCTCTAAATTTTGTCTAAATTTTCCTTTTAGCAAGTGGCACTAGCTTACTAGCCTAGTATAGTTTCTCTCTTTTCTATACTATACTTGGAAGTAGTAGAATCTCTCTCTCCTTCTTACTTTTTTTAATGAAGAAATAGGATACAGATTAATGGGAAGGGTTTTCTCTTTTTTACATCTGTCACCTTTTATATTTTATAAAGACTTGATACTATAAACTCGACTGTGTTGGGATTTCCATGAGGTCGAGTTCATCGCTGTTGGATCCACGATTAAGGAACGGTATGAATCAATAGAGAAAACTGCTGTCACTGGAGCATGGTGAAAGATTCCAAGTACGGGAAGTCAAAACACTGAATTCAAAAAATCTGACCACATTTGTTTCTTGAAGTGGGTAGCGTTACCTAGCGTGGGTGGTGAGGATTTAGATCTTTCTAAACTATATTTACAAAGAATGGATATATTATGCATATATATTTAATATTTATATACATTTAATATGAACTAATTAAGTTAAAATAATTAGACTTCTAAAATATATATTACTTAATTAACGTACATCCTTATTCACATACAACAATTTTTTATTTATATATCTTTGTAAATTACAGTATCTGATGTAGTCGAAACTATCACTAATAGATTCTAAGAACATAATCCGGATGTGAATCGAAAGACCAGTTGCCGAAGACGACCCGGACAAAGAGACCGGCGAAGATTCAAGCCGAGACTCCTGCGAGAGGAAGAACCAGTCGGCGAGGGTCCTGGGTTTCGGCCCAGGAGAACCCCCTTCCGATGGTTAAATTAGTCTTTGAAGAAGATTTAATTCAGAAGTAAGGAAGGAAGAAGCTTGAGTGCTTAGGGTGTACCTTTTCCGCAATGAATAACCTTCTTTTTATAGCGGAAAATGGAGGTTCTCTTCTTGTTGCAGCCGATATAGGACTATTTTGGGATTTGAAAGGAAATTGCCGAAATACTCCGTTAATAGGCTGATGGTTGGGTAGCAGTTAACCGAAATAGACCGGACCCACTTCGGCCTATTATTTGCTACGACTGGGCCGAATACGGTTGTTAACAGAGCCCACCGCTTGGGCCGAAACCGTACTATTTTAATAAGGCGCCTGGGCCGTTTCTATTCGATTTACTTGATGGGCCGAATGAAATTCGGCTGTCTCTCTTACATTGGGCCGGTCCCCTAGTGCTGGGCCGAATCGGATTCTCCCCCATCACATGCCCCCTTACTCTCGTCGTTCTCAACTTTATGAAACGCCGAGAGTAAAGTCCGAAGCCCCAACGGAAAAATAAAATCTGACAGATGGTCTTCGTCTGAAACTGCTATTCACATTCTTGTTTAAAAATCGGGAGTCATGGCTTCCTCTCAAGTCAGCCGAGAGTTGGTACAAACAGCTTCGCCCCAGGTGTGAAAGGGCAGGGTTACCAGAACACTTTGGGCCGCCAAGTGATGGCGGAAATGACTTTGAATCTCCCGCCTTCACAGTCGCATTACAACAAACACAAGATACGTGTCAAACATCCGGCCGGGTAGCCAAAAGCACAAAAAGATCTCAACCATTAACAGTCATCACTCGGATCGCGGCCGTTTCGGCTCTCTGCCCAAAAATTCACCTGGATCACCGCCACTCCGACCCCCGATACGAGGATCGGAACACGAGGCGAGCATCCGGAAGAATAGCCGAAGGGTCAGGCCACTTCCGGCCGTTGATCGCCTCTGTTCGATCCCGCAGCCTGCTCGTCATCATGGCGAAGGACGGGACACGTGGCAAACATCCGAGCGAGGGGGAGCCGAAAGGTTGGAGGATCTCAGTCGTCGGTTCGCCACCCGACCCCCTTAGGTTCTCCTATAAATACCAGCTTCGTTCGCCTCGGAACTGTTCCTTTGCACTCTCTCTCTTCTTCTCCGCACCAGAGCGTTCCCATGAGCAGCGCCGCGCACGTTTTTTCTTCTCCGGCCGCGAGTGTTCCATCAAGGTCGTCCGGAGACGTCTTGTCAATCGTCGAGGAGTTCCTAATCTGAGGGTAAGCCTCAGCTCCAGTCTTTTCTTCTTTTGATTCATGTCCGATAGTTCTACTTCAGCCGAGAGCAGCTCGTTGTGCTCCTCGTCTAAACTGTTAGTATTATATGGTCTCAAAGCCAATCCGATACTATGTACTTATTCATATTATTAATAAATGGCAATAATTCATTGTGTGTAATTAATTCGATGTGTGTTTATCGTATCACGATGAAGTCCATGAACATGTGCAACAGTCTTCGGATTATGATGAGATCATAATTACGGGACCGAAGATTTATAAACACATGTTCGTAATTGCTCCTAGTCATAAGATGTTTGAGATAGGACATCGAACATCCAGATAGACTAGTATAGGTTACTTCAGCTCATATGATGAGGGTGACTGATCCTATAAGTCACTTGTGTGGAGACACTATGCTAAACCTATAGGTGCTCATTGGTGAATGAGTTCACTGAACTGATCCGACTATGAATCGCTGGATGGTAATCACCTCACTGTTAACCAGCTCGATTCATTTGTCACGGTTGCGTGGATGATCCTTGGACCTGAGACTCCAAAGATATCTTGTTGGTAGGTTTCTGAGCTTTGACCTTGACGAACGAATCCCTAACCATGGGTTATCAATAAGTCAAGCGATCGGGTTCAGGGAAATGCCCTCGAAGGTAATTGTGTGTTCAATACGGGATCATCCGCTCTCGGTAGTTTGAGAGAGAATGTTCCGGGAATGATGCGCTTAAAGTCCCTAGCCAGGGCGGACTCTGTAATCGATAAGGAGTTATCGGATTCAGATTAGCGGCATCTGATTCAAGTGAATCGACCAAATAGGGTTTAACAGTAAACCATGCCCTAGGTCGATTCGGGAACATTGTACGGATGAAGGATTATATCCGCACGCTAACCGATGATAGAAAGGTTCCAATAGAGGGTTGCGATAACCGCAGTGCCATCCAGGATCACGCGATGTTGCTTGGCATCCAACGTGATCGGCAGTCCGTCTGAATTTATTGTGGGACATTAAATTCGGCTGATTAATTGAATATAAGGATATTAATTAATTCAGTGGGTCAGTAAAGGGTTACTGGACTTAATGGGCTATTAACTGGACTGGTATTTGGGCCTAGAGGGTCACACACAAATGGTTTTCAAGTCGATGGATAATCCGACAGGATTTCGGATAAGTCTGGGTTTTTATGAAAAACTGCAAACTGACTTATTATAAAAGAACAGATTCTACGTCCAAAGCCAGCAACCCTGACCTAGCCGTCATTCGTTCTTTCTCTCTTTCTCTCTCTTATGGGCGTGCGGTTCCCAACTGCTCCGGCTTCCATCCGACGGGAGATTCAGAATCCGCATGTCGCGGCGGATTACGCGCAGCCAGACGGGATCTACGAACGCCGCAGCGAGCGAGGAAGCGAGGACGATCCATCGCGAGGAGAACCGCGTGGATACCGCTAGAGGTCGGGCATCTGCGCGACTTGCGGCATCGCTCCTACGGAACCGGAAAACGAACGCGGATTCGAATCCGCGCAAGGTGAACTCGATTTTCTCCGGTTTTATTTTAACGATCGAAACAGGATGGATCCGATCCCGAACATATTATTCCGCTGCGTTTTTCGGTCGGATCCCGACACAGCGAACCCAACATAAACCTACTCCCCAATCTTCTCTGTCATCTCCTTTTTCCTCGAACTCTTTCCTTTTTGTCATGGCAGATGAGGCAGAACCGGTCCCTGCTGCTGCCGAGCCTTCCACAACCGGCCGCCGTCAGGCCGAGAAGGTCTCGGATGTAGCTTGTGCCCTTAGTGTCAAGGAACTGACGGGCATAACTAATTATTATTTGATTCCATCTTGGATGATTCCCGTTCAACCTGGGAGGTGTACAAGAGCCAATTCTCCTCGGCCGGGCTCCTTCTCAATTTACGAGCACAACTTTCAGGCAGGCTTTAGTCTTCCCCTTCATCCTTTCGTCGTAAAAATCTTGAGCTTCTATGGACTAGCTCCGTCTCAGTTCTTTCCGAATTCCTGGCGGACAGTCTACGCCTTCTTGGCTCTTAATTCTATACTTGACTTCGTCCCTTCTGTAAATCTCTTCCGTTATCTCTTCAAAATTAAACCCCAGGGGAAATCTTCTTGGTTTTGCTTCGTTCCCCGCTTCGGCCGGGGGATCTTCTCCGGGAAGCCCTCGTCCATTCATCATTGGAAAGAAAGTTTCTTTTTCGTCTCTTTACCGGAAGGGAATAAGGGTGTCTGGCCCTTTCCCACCGAATGGGGGCCCTTGGCCGAAGGCCTTTCCGAGTGCCCATCCCTCAACTCCGAACAGCTCGCTGACGCCCACCTCTTCGAGGATGACGCTCCATACAACATTGCTGAGCTTCTCGAGGACGAGGACAGGCTCATAGTGATGGGAGCCTGACCGGACCCGTCGCACCCTCCTGCCCGAGCTTTTCCCTACCTTCCTCCTGGAGATGCCCTAGGAGAGACCGTGGCGAGGGCTACCGCGACTAGGGCTCCGACCGAGGTCCATCGTCCGTCCGACGAGGGCGTTGAAGCAATGACCTGAGGTAAGTCGGCTTTGGGTCACATAATTGTTGTTGAACTTTTCCTAACTCTTCTTCTTCTCTACTTTCAGAAATGTCTGGTCTCGGGGGCCTCATGGGCCGGATTTTCCAGCAATCCGCGCCATCTCGACCGTCCCAGCCGCGTCCTAGGGAAGGGAGGTTGGCCGAAGGGATTTCAGCCTCGGATACTCGACCGGCGCGAGAGACAGCAGCCTCTGCCGAAGGCCGCGCGGCCGCCGCTGCTCTCGAGAAGGAGCGACAGAAAGGCAAGGCAGTTGCCGGGGGAAGCGAGCGGTCCAAGAAGCAGAAGTGCCAGGACGACCGCGACGAGAGGGGATCTGCTCCTGTGACCAAAAAGTCAGTCACAAGATGGGATGCTCCGCTCGCATCATCTCCCCAGCCGCGGAGGGACGATTCTCCTTCGGCCACAGGCGCTGCGACGGATACGGTGCTGTCGTATCCTTTCGGGGCGGCCGGGACCCATATGTCTCGAGAATACGGGCACGAACCATGGCGTCCGGACACGGGGGTCTTCACATACGACAGTCTGGATGACTACCATATGTGTTTGCGCCTGGCTCGGGGCTTGACCATCCCGATGGCCGAAGAAGAGATCCGGGAGCTTTCTTCGGAGGGCATGTCCCGGCAGTGCGTCCGCCATGCCATCCAAGTAAGACCTCTCTCTTCATCCTCACTTCTTCTTGGTGTTTCCTTTAGTTGTCTCGGCTTACGTTTTTCTTTCTTTCTTTCTATAGGCCGCGGTCATGTGTGGGGCTCTCGCTCGCCGTCAGGCTCTCATCCAGCGGAAACTCCATAATATAGACCAAGCCTCTGACCATCTGGCCGCGGGCAAGGTGGCCTCGGTGCAGCGAGACCTCGAGGCTAATTAAGATAAGGATAAACATCCGGGAAAAGTTCATTATTATCTGTAATTATCTAAAACGTGTCGCCATGTAAAGACGTCTTTTAGACTAATTAAGATAAGGATAAACATCCGGAAAAGAGATAGAAACAACTTAAGAAACCTAAATTGCATCGTGCCTTGCAAACGTCTTTTAGCTAATTAATCAATTAATTAAAATTCACATTTAAATATCAAAATAGGAATAAACTCTACATGGCGTCTTTACAGGTAGACGTCTTTTAGACTTCTTCATATTTTAACTGAAATTTGAGTTAAAATTAATTTAATTGATTAACTTAAATTATGTATGTTTGACCTGATACTATTTAGATAATTAACCCAAAGAGATCAATAAAAATTAACCAATGATTAAATATTAAACCATTCTGAGGCATTATTATATGATATGAAATTTACTCAAAATGATGTCAAAATTAACGTGTCTACAAGGTTCGGACCATGCTTCTTCTCCTCCGACGTCTCCAGGCTACACTCCTGTTGATGTAGATGGCGAGGACGCCGATAGCTGATCCGGGGGCTTATCCTGGTTGTTTTTGCTTTTAAGCTGTCGAGGCCAGGCACATGGCCTACTTTTGTACTTATATATATATAAGTGATTTGTACTTACCCGTTTCATGGCATAATGTTCTAACTAGATAACCGAGTTCGGTCATGTTTGTGGCCGAAGCCATGCCGCTCCCGATACGGTTTGCATGGCCGAAGCCACTCCCGGTACGGTTTACGTGCCACTCTCGATACGGTTTGCATGGCCGAAGTCACTTCCAGTACGATTTACACAGACTTAGAATAATGCCGCTCTCAATACGATTTGTGTAATGACTGAGATTTCGGGTTCTGTATTTAGGTCGGGTTCGGACCGGATCCCCTGGTTTGGACCCTGGAGGGGTCTTGAGATTGCTGTCTGAATGGCGTCAGCACCGCTCGACGCCTTTCAAAAGGCGTCAGGTTGTGTGGACGCCATTTAGGGTCTGTCGGTTGTCGCGCCACGTGGGCGGGTTTCGGGCCGCGAGAGTACGGCCCTGTCAGATTTGTCTGAACGGCGTCCAGCTTGGTCGACGCGTTTCAGACTGCGACACCTGCGGTGTCAGGGTACGGCACCAGAGCGTTGTCAGTACGGCATGTCTTGTCGTCTGAACGGCGTCCGCGGTGGGCGACGCGTTTCAGACCGGTGTCGGTACGGCCGTCCTGTCAAACTGATTGGCGTCTGCCTCGATCGACGTGTTTTAGAGCAGTTCTGGTTGACCCCGCGAGCCTCCCCTTCTTTTCCTCATTTTCGCCTCTCCACTCTCTCTCTTCACCCTCTCCGCTCCCTCCGCCCTCCTTCCTCCCTCCCCTTCCTCTTCTTCCTCTTCCAACTACTCCATAGCTTCCCTACCTCTCACCTCTACCTCCACCACCTTCCTCGCGGCGTTCCCTTCTCCGGACGGCGGCCGACGTCCCGGCGGAGTGGCGGCGTCCTCGAGGATACCGGCGGCGGCGTGGGGCGAGACGGGTCGGCGGCGAGGAGCTTGAAGGAGTTCAAGAACCTGTAGGGGGACGAAACCTTGCATGTGTGCTCGTTGCTTTCGGCGTGATGTGGCGTGTGTGGGGCTAGATTGAGCATGTTTAGGGGGTTTCCTGGAGGGGATAACGGTGTTTGCGATCGTGGATTCGTAGCATGATTGTGTGGTTGAGTTTCTCTCCTTCCCCCTTTGATTTTGGGATTTTCGGGGTGCCCGGGGTTCAAGGGTGAAGCCCTCGGGTCGAACCAGGAAACCTGGTTTCTGGCGCTAAATGGCGTCGGGCTGGGTCGACGCCTTTCCGAAAGACGTCCGGTCAGCACGACGCGTTTTAGCGCAGAAACCTCCCTGTGCGAAGGTTTCCTGAGTTTGGGGTTTTGCGCTAAATGACGTCATGGATGGACGACGCCTTTTAGAAGGACGTCGGGCCATCATGACGCCATTTAGGCAAGAAATGCCCCCGTTTAAAGGTTCTGTAAATCTGGATTTCTGGGTTGAATGGCGTCGAGACACCCAGACGCGTTTTAAAACGGCGGCTTCATTGGTGGACGCGTTTTAAGGATAAATCTGGCTCTTAATAAACCTGTCTAAGGGTCTTGAATGGCGTCGACCTCGGTCGACGCGATTCAAGACAGAAATGTATAATGCTGTGATTTCGTGTATGTTTCACGTTGGGATGGTTCAAATGCATGCTGTGGGTTGTATACTGAGACGGGGACTTCTGCGTGAGTGGAATTGCATCACCGGTGTGTGTGTGTGTGCGTGTGTGCTTTAACTATATACTGAGAATGAGGTTTTACTGTGCGAATGGAATCATGTTATATGTGTGGTTGTGTTATGCGAATGTGGATCGGGTTAACTATGGTTTACGTTTGTCACCATGGACCGGTGGGGACAGGGTCATGGTGTCTGTGGAGTGGTGCTTGTTGTGTTTCACCCTTGGCTGAGACAAGCAGAACCACCTTGAGCCCGCCGGGCCGGAGTAGCTGTGTGCTATCCGAGGGGTTGCTGTTTGGTCTCGGTGGGTCGGGGTTTCCCTTGGTTGTCGTGACAGCTTCTGGCGTGTTTCTTGCTGTGGAGCTGGTGGTGTTTCTGGTGGGAGTTGGTTTACCCATTAGCCAGTGGGCCTGATGTGACCTTTGATCAAGGTTACGAGTGGTACCTATAGCCCTTGGCCTGACGCAGCCCGAGAGAGTTGGGTTTGTTGGTAGTTCCTGTAGCTTCGGCTTGACGGGGGTTCGCCGGTCCCCAGGGCCCTCCTGAAGCGCTGAGGCCTAGCGTGGAGGCAATCCGGTGGTAGGACAGTAGTCTAGACTGCTTGTGTGCACACGTAGCTGGCAGTGGCGGTACACTGAGTCCAGCTAGTCCTAGTTTAGCTCGCTGCCTCACCCTACAGTGCCCCGGAACGCTGTAGGGGTGGACAGGCGTGAGCAGTGGTGGTAGTGTTGGGAGGCGACGTTCGACTTCGGTCGACAGTGTGGTTTAGTCGCTTCGTGGACTTTGACTGTGAGTCGTGACTCTGTGTTGAGTTCTTCGGGTTACTTGGAGTGGTTCTGGTTACACTGCTTACCGTGCGTTTCACATCAGAGTTGGGTGTTGTGTTTACTGCTTTACTTTAATTGCCATATATTCCTGTTGTTACACTTGTGGGTGTGTGAGTGGGAGACAGGGGATCAGATGATCCCTACTGAGCCCAATTCTGGTGTGGCTCACTCCCTGCGGTTTCAGGTGCGGATCAGAGTGGCGCGGCGGTAGCGTGGTGTCTTCTTGGTGTGCGGACCAGCAGCTGTCTCTGTTCCGGGGTATGCCCCGATGTTGTTGTACTTTCCTTCTGCCTGTACTTATTTAACTGTTGGACATGTAATTATTGTTGGACTGTATACGGACATTGCTATCTTTCTTCCCTGCGCACTTGCCTTCCTTTGTTGTCCGTGTGATTGTTATATTTAGCCTTGTTTAGCGCTTACTCCTCCAGATGTGTTGTGTGAGATCCGGGTGTGAACCCGTAGTTAATGGGCCGACATCCATTTAGTGACCGGGTCCCCGGTCATAGGATGGCGGGTCGTTACAATTTGCATGGCCAAAGTCACTCCCGGTACGGTTTACACGGACTTAGAATAATGCCGCTCTCGATAGGGTTTGCATGGCCGAAGCCACTCCCGGTACGATTTACACGGACTTAGAATAATGCCGCTCCCGATACGGTTTGCATGGCCGAAGCCACTCCCGATACGGTTTACACGGATTTAGAATAATGCCGGACGCAATGTTTTAGAACAGAACAAAGTATTCATTTAAAGTGTCCGGTCGAAGTCCGGGAAAACATTTTACATAAAATAGCGCCGAAGGCGCTCTACATTCCAGGTGCGAGGGAGAGGTTGGCCCGAAAGGGTCTCCAGCTGATAGGCCCCTCATCGGATTACTTCTTTCACCCGATAAGGGTCTTCCCAGTTTGGAGAGAGCTTTCCTGCGGCTTCGGCTGGCTTGGATGCATGGGCGTTCCACAACACAAGGTCTTCGGCTTCAAAACTTCGAGGCTTCACTCGAGCGTTGTGATATCTCACCATGCATTGTTAATACGCTGCCAGCCAAATGCGAGCCTGATCCCTGGTTTCTTCTATTAGATCAAGGTGATCCCTTAAGGCTTCATCATTATTCTCTGGATCATAAGCAAGAACCCTCGGCGATGGTAGGCCGATTTCAACAGGAATAACAGCTTCCACTCCGTAAGCCATTCGGAATGGGGTTTCTCCGGTAGGGGTTCGGCTTGTTGTTCGATAAGCCCATAGAACACTCGGCAACTCTTCAACCCATCAGCCTTTAGCTTCGCCAAGACGAGTCTTCAGTCCTCGTAATATACTTCGGTTAGTGACTTCAGCTTGGCCATTCGTCTAAGGGTGCACTACCGAAGCGAATTTATGTAGAATACCGAAGCTTGCACAGTTGTCTTTGAACCGATGGCTGTCAAATTGTTTGCCATTATCTGATATGATTGCCCGAAGGATGCCATAGTGGCAAATAATGGACTTCCATACGAAGCTCCATGCATTATTATCAGTGATAAACGCAAGGAGTTCGGCTTCAACCCACTTAGTAAAATAATCTACTGCTACAATAAGGAATTTTCTTTGGCCGGTGGCAATGGGAAAAGGTCCCAAAATGCCAATCCCCCATTAGGCGAAAGGCCAAGGGTCTGACATAGGTGTTAGAATGGTTCATGATTGGTGAATGAGAGAACTGTACCTTTGGCACTGGTCACAGCGGCGGACGAGAGTAGTTGCGTCCTCTCGAAGTGTCGGCCACCAGTACATTTGCCTCAAGAGTTTATGAGTCAAGGCCCTTCCTCCTGCATGCGCTCCGCAGATTCCTTCATGTACTTCCCGAAGGGCATAATTGGCTTCGGTCGGGCCGAGACATCGGAGGAGCGGCCGACCGAATGACTTCTTATATAACATATCATCTAGAATTAGAAAATGAGAGGAGCATTGCCGGATGCGTCTCGCTTCTTTTGGATCGGATGGGAGCTCCTCTCGGAGGATAAAAGCAATTAAGGGAGTCATCCAGGTTTCCCCTTCGGAATCATTCACTTGTATGACCTTGGATTCTTTGAGACTTGGCTCAGATAGCTCTTCTATCAAAACCATTCGGCTTCCTCCCCCACCATGGGTTGATGCTAGCCGAGAAAGGGCATCGGCTTGAGTGTTCTCGGCCCGAGGGATTCGCACGATCTCAAAAGAAATGAATTCATCAATGATTTTGCGAGTTACCTGGAGATAGGATGCCATCAATGTGTCTCGGGCCTCGTACTCCCCGGTGATCTGGTTGGCGATAAGCTGAGAGTCGTTGAACACCTTTACCTTCTGCGCACGAGCCTTCTAGCGGCCCGAAGGCCTGATATGAGGGCTTCGTACTCAGTGGCATTGTTAGTGGCCGGGAAGGTGAAGCGCATAGCGTACTCTGTGACGACCCCTTCGGGAGACGCCAAGATCCAGCCGGCGCCACTACCTGAAGAGCATGCGGATCCGTCAATATATAATTGTCATTCATCCGCCGAGGACACCGGAGCCGAAGTGCTTTCGGCTTTAGAATTTATTTTGATTATTTCTGGTTGAGGGGCCAAAGATGACTCGGGAGTAAGCTCAGCAATGAAGTCGGCTAAAGCTTGAGCTTTTATTGTAGTCCGAGGTCCATAGGAGATGTCGAACTCCCCCAGTTCAATAGCCCATTTTGCTAATCTCCCGAACACTTCCGGCCGAGAGAGAACCTGCCTCAAAGCTTGATCCGTGAGGACCTTTATTGAATGTGCGAGGAAATAAAGCCGGAGACTCCTCGCGGAAGCGACGAGGGCCAAGGCCAGCTTCTCAAGAGTTGGATACCGAAGCTCTGCTCCGTGGAGCGCTCGGCTTACATAATAAACTGGCCTTTGAACACCATCTTCTTCTCTGACAAGGACGGCACTGATAGAAGCTTCATAAATGGCAAGATAAATGAACAGTTGCTCTCCTTGGACTGGCTTAGATAAAACATGAACATTGGAAAGGTAAGTTTTCAGCTGATCGAAAGCCGATTGGCATTCGTCTGTCCAGGAGAAGTTATTTGTCTTTTTTAGCATCTTGAAGAAAGGGAAGCAATGATCCGCCGCCCTCGACATGAAGTGGCTCAATGCCGCGATTCGTCCGCTTAGCCTTTGAACTTCTCGCACATTCACCGGAGGGCACATTTGAAGGATAGCCACAATCTTCGCAGGATTCGCCTCCACCCCTCGGCGAGTGACCATATAGCCGAGAAACTTCCCGGAGGCTACACCGAAGGCGCACTTGGCAGGGTTTAGCTTCATTTTATACATGCGCAAGGTAGAGAATGTTTCGGCAGCGACGCGGCATTTTACCAGCATGTCGTCGATGTAAACTTCCATGTTTCAGCCGAGTTGTGGAGCGAACATTTTGTTGACGAGGCGCTGATAAGTTGCTCCAGCATTCTTCAAGCCGAAAGGCATCCGGGTGTAGCAATAGTGGCCGAGGTCTGTTGTGAAGCTTGTTTTATCCTCGTCCATTGGATGCATTCGTATCTGGTGATAGCCCGAATAGGCGTCGAGGAAACTGAGTAGTTCATGGCCGAAAGTGGCATCTACCATCTGGTCTATCCGAGGCAGCGGAAAACTGTCCATCAGACAAGCCTTGTTGAGGTTAGTGAAATCAACACACATTCGCCACTTACCGTCCTATTTGGGCACCATCACCACGTTAGCGATCCATTCCAGATAATACACCTTTCGGAGATGTTCCGCATTCAGCCCCTTTTGTACTTCAGCCTGGATAGCCATCCTCCTTTCCTGGTTGAAGGTGCGCCGCTTCTGCTTGACCGGAGGCTGATTCGGGTCGACGTGTAGCCGGTGCTCTGCTACCTCCGGGTCGACTCCGGGCATATCCGAAGGAGACCAAGCAAAGACGTCAAGGTTCTCCTTCAGAAAGTTGATAAGTCTCTCGGCTTCAATTTTTTCAAGGCTGGAACCTATCATCAGTGTTCGGCCTTCTCCTCCAGGAACTGGGACAGTTATAAATTCTTCTCCTGGGGATGCTTCGGTTGAAGATTCGATCGAAAGGGATTCGGCCGCAGCCTTCTCTTTGACCGAAATCATATAGCAATGTCGGGCAACTTCTTGATTCCCCTTCGCCTCGCCGACTCCATGACTGGTATGGAACTTCAGCTTTTGATGGTAGGACGAAGGCACAGCTCCAATTCTTCTGATCAGCCTTCGACCAAAAATGGCGTTGTAGGCCGAATCAATTTTCACGACGGCAAAATCCGTCTCAATAGTCAATTGCCTCGGTGATGTACCGAGGGTCACAAGTAGTCGGACGATGCCTTCCACTCGACATGGTGCACTATTAAAGCCGAACAGGGGCCCCCGGTGAGGCTTCAAATCAGCCTCGGTCAAACCCATTTTTAGGAAGCAATCACAAAAAAGACATTGGGTGCGCTTCCATTATAAACAAAGATACGATGGACATCGTAGTTTTTTAGTACAGCATTTACAACAAGGGCATCATCATGAGGGACATGAACGTCAGTCAGATCTTCCTGGCCGAAGACGATTGATAAGTTCACAATTTTACATAAATAACAGATGAAATTTACACACTTTGCTATCAATTTAATGAATAAAATCACATGAACTGATAGATAAATCATTTGTACATTCAAACATATCAATTTAAAAAAAAAATCGAATTTCAAATATCATCACTCCATGGATTGAATAAGGGTAGCAATTTCATTCTTAAATAAGATTTTCTCGGCAATTATTTAATGTATAGTTGGATGATTTATTGCCGCATGAACTTAATTGTTATTTTATGTGAATATAGGATATGAACAAGCAGATGGCATGGTGGTTGGACTACCACAAGCCAACTAAGAGAGAGAAGAGAGAATTTTGGAATTCAAATTTCAAAAATAGTATTTTTTAAATTTGAATTTTAAAATTTCAAAATCTCGAAAATAACATTTATTCTTCAATTCAAAATTTGAAATTTGAAATATCCCTCTTTAAATTTAAATTTCAAATGTACATTCATATAGAATCTTCTAATCAAGGGGGAGCTTAATGCGAGCAATTAATGACCCATTTATTAGAGGATTTGAAATTCAAAATTTGAATTAAGAATTCTCTTCTATAAAACCAAGAGAGAGAGGAAGAGGGAATCCTGAAATTTAAAAAGAAAGATAATTATTTCGAAATTAAAAATTCAAAATTGTCTTTATGGGTTTAAAAGAAGATCCACTAATCAAGGGGGAGCTTAATAGCCTATTTATTACCCTATTTAAAATTTAAAATTTGAATTAAGAATTCTCTTCTATAAAACCATGGGAGGAGGAGGAAAAAGGGAACTTTGGTTTTTGAAAATTCTCTCTTTCAATTTCTCTCCCACTTTCTCCCTCTCTTTGCTACAGTACCCGCAGGTACTGTAGCAACCCCCTCTCTCTCTAGCTTTTGTTCTCTCCCTCTCTCTCTCTCTCTCTCTCTCTCTCTCTCTCTCAAACCAGCGGCTATTAGTACAAGAGGTGGACTCGAGACACTATAACTGATCATTAGAAGGAGTCCAAAGCTACCAAGGATCTGCGCGAAGGGCTACGACGGTTGCAAACATCAATTTTCTCTCTCCACTGTCTCTCTCTCTAGGTTTTGAGTTCTCCATGTTACACTGTATTTTGAATATTTTATGTAAAATGTTTCTTATGAACGTTATATTAATTTTTTATTTTTAATGTCTCTGTAAAATTTCATATTGTTATGATAATTAATGACAGTGGCTCCTTCGAAAATAGTTATCTTTTCTCCATTTTTTTGTTCTACAGCTTTTATTTTTTCTTCTGTTGACATTAATAAAATTTTATATTCTACTTTTAATTAGTGTTTTAGAGGTAGTCTTAGTTCAGTAGATGGTCTGATTATGCTCGTTTAGGGGTGCTCCTTTTGTGAGTTCATAGTAAGTCCGGTTAATTTCAATTCTTAACAAATCAAATCATCATGCTCCCTCTTCTTTATTCTCTATTTTTCCTCTAAAAACTCAAGGTTTTCAACTTTAAAAATCTATTTTCCTGTGGATTCGACTCAATCTCACCACTTGCTATTTTTCAAATAATTATATGTGGAAATTGGAATTTTAATATTGATGTTCGAATATACTTAACGACACATAATTTCGAGCGATCAATTTTTGGCGCCGTTGCCGGGGAATTAGAATTTTAATTTTGATTATTTTGGATCCATTTGTATAAATCCATATTCACATTTATTTTCTCTTTTTGCAGGAATTTTTTTAAAAAAAAGACAAAAGGAAAGCTCAACTTGGTGAGTTTGTTCCAATTTCTTTAATATTTTTATTTTCAGATTTGCTTAGAATAGATATAGACCTCATTAAATAAAAAAAATTCAGAAAAACAAAAATAAATAAAAAATGCATTTCAAGATTAGAAATCAAATTATCATGTTTTAGGACATGCATCATTTAGGAATGTATTAGTTTTTAATTTTTGTCATTTGATTCATGTTGAAAAGTGCGGGAAGCAAGGTGAGTCTTTACAAATTGTGCAAATAACATGTTCATGCATTGTCATTTCATTATTGCACAAAACAAACTTGATTGAATTGTGGTGTGCATTTCATTGATAAAATAATTTAAGGGCACCTTCATAACAAGATAAGGTGGGGATTTCATCACCCTTCCTTGGCCCACAAACCACAAACACTCCATCTTGCATTGTCCCAAGCCCAATAAAAATCAAATAGCAATTGCACCCAGGGTTCACACTATGGTTAGACCGAGCTTTGAATTCATTTCTACTTTGGATAACGGTGTCTAGGCTAGAGGTTACAAAGGGAAACGCCTAAGTGGACAAGTGGTTATTTAATTAGGTCCCTACGAAAGTAGGGAGAGGCTCCTACTATCCCACCTCTTACCTGGCCAATTCATCTATTGTAGGGGTGATTCATAGTGAATTCTAGCCATTTTGTGAGAAATCTCATTCTTAAGTCTAGGATACACTTAGGTCATTAGGAATTTGTTGTTAACTTGTTTGTCTTTGCATAAATAAACATAAAAATATATAAAACTAAAAATAACAAAAACAACCACTCTCATCTCATCTTGGTCTAATGTATGCTAGGTAGAAGATCTCAAAAACCATATATTATCAAACCTATTCAAGAAATTGAGAGATACCTACATCACCAAACCAATATTCAACATCAAATTGCTGGAAATAATCAACAAATGCCTAAACAAATGAAGGAATACTTCATTCCTCAAGATTATAATCATTCATCTTGTATCCAATTGCCTAATGTCCATGTTAGCCATTATGAGATCAAGCCAAGCACTATCCAAATGTTCCCAACTTTTTATAGGAATACCAATGAAGATCCATATAAACATTTGGATGAATTCTTTGAGATTTGTTCAACCGTGAAAATTCAAGATTTCACGGAAGATGCCCTTCGACTTACCCTATTCCCTTTCTCACTTAAGGACAAAGCCCAATATTGGCTTGGAACGATAGGGAAGCCCATTAGGACTTGGCCCGAAATGTAACAAGAATTCCTAAAAAAAATTCTATCCTATTGGGAGAACAAATACAATGAGAATGGCTATAACTAGATTCTCACAATTACCAGGAGAACAAATCCATGAATCTTGAGAACGATTGAAGGAATTGTTGAGAAAATGTCCACACCATGGATTGTCTAGATGGCAAATTGTGCAGGCATTTTATGAAGGTTTGGATGCACAATATAGGCTAATGGTGGATGCATCTTGTGGAGGAGCATTCATGAGTAAAAGTGAGGAAGAAGCATATGATCTGTTTGAAATGCTAAGTGAAAATTCAATAAATCATGCCTCACTTTCATCATATGAAAGATCTGTGGGAACATCCAAACGGACTGGAATCTATGAAATAAGAAATAGAGGAGAATTTGAACCTAAGATGGATATCAATGCTTTAGCTCAAAAGTTGGATAAGGTGGACCTTCTGGCCCAACAAATGAGCAAAATGGATCTTATGGCCTAAAAGCTCGACCAAGTCCTAGCTTCGAATAACCAAGGATCTAATATCCATGCACAATCAAGACCTTACTCAGAATCTTCTCCATCTTATCAAAAAGCTTGTAGTCTTGTGCTAGCCCAACTCACCATGTCAGTGAGTGTCCTACGGCGGCCCAATTGCCGCCATTCATCCAAGAACAAGTCCAAGCAGCTCAGGGTTATGCAAAGCCCAATCATGATCTATATTATAACACCTACAACCCTGGCTAGAAGAGTCATCCGAACTTTTCATGGAAATCTCAACAAGCCCAAGCTCCAAACCCACAAGCACAAAACTTTCAGAACATGACCCATCAACAGAATTACTATCCAAATCAATCTTTCAATAAAAGCCAACCTATCAAGTCCCAAGCTCAAGCTCCTTACTTTCAGCCCAATAACAATCAGAATATGTACTCTCAACCTCCATATCAAATCTCACAACATCAGTCATCAAATCAAAATGATGACAAATTCAATATGCTGCAACAATTACTCATGAATCAACAACAACAACAACAACAATTGCAACAATTGGTCATCTCTCAACAACAATCCATTTCAAAACTAGAAGCCCAATTGTGTCAAATGGCTGATACAACCATAAGGAGGGAAGTGGGCCCATTACCAAGTCAACCTATTGCAAACCCGCGAAACTATCCTCCGGGTTTCCAACATCAACCAATCCTACCTAATCCTCAAGCCCAACCTCAAATGGACTCAAATCCATCAAGAGGCCCACAGCTAGAAAATGCGAAAGCAATTTTAGCCTTAAGAAGTGGTAAAGTATTGCCGGATCCTTACCCAAACCAAGGATCTAGTCAGCCCAATCCTGAACAAAATGAAGAAGAAAAAGAAGAAGAAGATGAAGATGAGAAGAACAACCCAATATCATTCAAGGAAAAGGAAAAATGGAAGAATGTCCTGAGAGTTATAAACCAAAAATTCATTTTCCACAAGCTTTAGAGAATGGCAAAGAGAAAAGAAAACATCAAATCCAAGCAAAAAATGAACAGTTAATGGACTTATTTAAACAAGTCCACATTAACATACCATTGGTTGATGCAATCCAACATGTGCCGGCCTATGCCAAATTTTTTAAAGAACTTTGCACTCATAAAAGAGAGCCTAAAGCAAATCCTAAGAAGGACTTTTTTTCTGAAGAAGTGAGTGTCATTTTTCTCAACCAATTGCCTAAAAAGATGAAAGATCCTGGAGCTCCACTTATCTCTTGTGTTATTGAAGGAACCACCTTTGATAAGGCACTATTGGACCTTGGAGCAAGTGTGAACCTATTGCCCACCTCAGTTTATGAAAAAGTTGGGATAGGAGAATTGAAACCAACTCCGGTGATCCTACAATTGGTCGATAGATCTCTTAGGACACCGAAAGGTCTGGCTGTCGAAAAACTTCTCCATGAAGGATTTGTGAGAAGCATCCTACGTATTGGGAATACGGATCTATAGAGATAGATCAAAGAGGATACTTGGAATGACCCAATCCTTGTACATAGATACCATAGTCAAAAAGTTTGGCATGGAAAATTCCAAGAGAGGTTTCATACCGATGAGACATGGAATTAATCTCTCAAAAGAACAGTCTCCTAAGACTCCTGATGAGAGGGCATTCATGGATAGAATACCCTATGCCTCTGCCATAGGATCTATCATGTATGCCATGCTATGTCCTGACGTTGCATTTGCTCTAAGTGTTACGAGCAGATTTCAGGCTGATCCAGGCGAAGAGCACTGGAAGGCAGTGAAATGCATCCTTAAGTACTTGAGAAGAACTAAGGACATGTTTCTTGTCTATGGAGGAGGTGACTTGAAACTGCGAGGCTTTACTGACTCGAGTTTTCAGTCAGATCCAGATGATAGCAAGTCAACATCTGGATTCGTGTTTACATTTAACGGAGGGGCAGTGTGCTGGAAGAGTTCCAAACAAGTAACTACTGCAGATTCGACGACTAAGGCTGAGCATATCGCTGCAACTGAAGCTTTCAAGGAAAAAGTGTGGTTGAAGATGTTCATCACCGACCTTGACATAGTTCCCGATATCCTTGATCATGTTCCGTTGTTGTGCGACAACAATGGGACTATTGCACAAGTGAAAGAGCCGTGGTCTCATCAGAAATCGAAAAATGTTCTGAGGTGCTTTTATATTATCCAGAGGAGATTTAGTAGTGGAAAGAGTTCCACCCGTCGACCAGGTAGCAGATCCACTGACAAAGCCGTTGGCTCAAATTGTGCTTGAGCGTCACCTAGAGTCTGTAGACTTATTGAATAAAGGTGATTGGCTTTAGTCCAAGTGGGAGATTGTTAGTTTAAGGTGGCCTACAAGCCAATCTAACAATGTAAATCTCGTTCATTATTAATAAAATGGCAAAATATTCATTATGTGTAAATCGCGTTAATTATCGTTTCATAATGAAGTCCGTGAATATGTGCTATGGTGATCAGATTATGATGAGATCATACTAATGAGACTGATCACTTAAACACACATATTCTTAATCGTTCCTAGTCGGAGGATATCCGAGAAGGACATCGGATATCCGGATAGACTAGTACAGATTACTCCTGCTCATATGATGAGGGTGACTGGTCTCATAAGTCACTTGTGTGGAGACACTAAGGCGAATCTGTAGGTGCTCATTGGAGAATGAGTTCACTGAACTGATCCGATTGAATCGCTGGATGGTAATGTACCTCACTGTCAACCAGCTTGATTCTATTGTCGCAGTTGCGTAGATGGTCCTTGGACCTGAGACACCAAGGACACCTTGGCGGTGGACTTCTGTACTTTGACCTTGGTCTACGAATCTCTAGCCACGGGATTCTAATACGCCAAGGATTGGGTGCAGCGGAATACCGTCGAAGGGAATTGTGTGTCAATAAGGAATCATTCGCTCTCGGTACTTAGAGAGAGAATGCTCTAGGAAGGATGCGCGAAAGTCCCTGGCCAGGGCGGACGATAATATCGGGAAAGGAGTTTTCCGATATTCATCAGCGGCATCCAATTCAAGTGAGTCGACCGGTTAGGGTTTGACAGCTCGCCATACCCTGAGTTGACTCGAGAGCATTGTACGAATGAAGGATTATATCCACGCGGTAACTGTCGGCGGAAAGGTTCCAAGAGTGGGTTACTTAACCCCAAATACCTTCCGGGTTCACGCGGTGTTGCTTGGCATCCAACGTGATCGGAGGCCCGGTCGAATTCGATGTGTGACATCAATTCGATTGATTAATTGATTAATAAAGGGTTATTAATTAATTAATAAAGCCAGTGAGGAGTCACTGGGCTTGTTGGGCCATTAACTGGACTGGTACTTGGGCCTAGAGGGTCACACGCACATGATTCTCAAGGCGATGGATAAATAAGTGGGTTTTATACAAACCGGGGGTTTTTGTGAAAAACCGCGCGGTTAGTATAAAACATAGCGAACGGGCTGAGCAGGCCAAGCTGCTGCTAACCCTAGCCGCCCCTCCTCGTTTTCTGTCTTCCTCTGGAGTCCAGGCAGATCCAGATCTGCCCCGCCGCTTCTCCGAATCCCGTTCGACGGGAAATCGTCCGCACACTGCGGCGATCATTGCGGCGACCAGCGGAGGCTTCGCGGGCTGCGAAGAACGACGAACTCGAGGATATCCATCGCGGGGAGGATCGCGTGGACTTCGCTAGAGGCCGGGCGCTTGCGCGGCTTGCGGTGTCACACCGACGGAACCGAACGGCTGCGGATTCGAATCCGCACACGGTGAGAAAAGATAATCCGATTATCTCGTATTTTAATCTCCGAAACGGGAACGGATCGCTGTAAATAATTTTATTTTTCCGCTGCGTGAGCGATCCGGAGAAACCGAGAAATCCCAACACAGAGTTTGTATTGATTACAGAAAATTGAATACAATGACAAAGAAAGATCATTTCCCACTCCCATTTATTGATCAGATTTTGGAAAAGCTTGCGGGTCAGAAGTATTTCTGTTTCTTAGATGGGTATTCAGGATATAATCAAGTGGCTATCTACCCAGAAGATCAAGAGAAAACCACATTCACATGTCCATTTGGCACATTTGCATTACGAAGAATGTCATTTGAACTATGTAATGCACCAGCAACTTTCCAAAGGTGCATGTTGGCCATCTTTTCAGACATGGTGGGAGAATTCCTCGAAGTATTCATGGATGATTTTTCAATATTTGGGGATTCATTTGAAATCTGTCTGGGGAATTTGAAAAATGTACTAGGAAGATGCATGGAGACTAATTTGGTTCTAAGTTGGGAAAAGAGTCATTTCATGGTTAAAGAGGGCATAGTTTTGGGCCATATAGTGTCGGGAAGAGGTATCGAAGTGGATAAAGCTAAGGTTAGCCTAATCTTCAATCTTCCTCCACCCACTTCGGTAAAGCAAATTCGATCATTCTTGGGCCATGCCGGCTTCTATCGTCGGTTTATTCAAAATTTCTCTCAAATTGCCCGACCATTAACCATTCTCTTCGCCAAAGATGTCACATTCCATATTGATGAAAAATACTTGGAAGCATTTAAATCTTTAAAAGAGGCTCTGACCAAAGCTCCCATTCTCCAATCGCCTGATTGGTCTTTGCCTTTTGAGATAATGTGCGATGCTTCTAATTATGCTATGGGCGCAGTATTGTGACAAAGAATCAATCAAAAGCCCGTGGTGATTTATTATGCAAGTCGTACACCTGTAGATGCTCAGATGAACTATACCACCACAGAAAAAGAATTGTTAGCTGTTGTTTTTGCCCTGGAGAAATTTCGATCTTACTTTTTGGGGGCAAAAGTGATTATTTATTCTGATCACTCAGCATTGAAATATTTGTTGACAAAGAAAGATGCCAAACCAAGATTAATTAGGTGGATCCTACTCTTCCAAGAATTTGATTTCGAGATTCGGGACAAAAAGGGATCCGAGAATGTGGTGGCTGACCATCTCTCCCGAATCATGATTTCAGATAATAAACCAATGAGAGATTCATTCCCTGATGAACATCTCTTAGCCATTTCCCATACGTCACCACCATGGTATGCACATATTGTGAATTTTAAGATAACTGGTCAAATCCCACAAGGATGGACAAGAAATGAAAAAGATAAATTCTTCTCTCAAGAGAAGTATTATTTTTGGGAAGACCCTGAACTCTTCAAAATTTGTCCAGATCAAATAATCCGTAGATGTGTGCCTGAAGAAGAACAACAAAGTGTTTTGAACTTTTCCCACAACCTTGCTTGTGGAGGTCATTTCTCTGGAATGAAAACCGCAGCAAAGATTTTACAAAGCGGTTTCTATTGGCCCACACTCTTTAAGGATGCTTATGAGTTCAGCAAAACATGCTTAAGATGTCAAACTGTTGGTAATATAGCTAAAAGAGATATGATGCCACTAAATCCAATCCTAGTGGTTGAAATTTTTGTTGTCTAGGGAATAGATTTCATGGGCTCTTTTCCACCATCTTTTGGATGCGAATACATCTTGGTGGCAGTGGACTATGTGTCTAAATGGATTGAAGCAATAGCCATCCGAACCAATTATCCCAAGGTGGTAATGAAATTTGTGCAAAAGAATATCTTTTCTAGGTTCATATGGCCAAAAGCTATCATTAGTGATGGGGGTTCGCACTTCACTCATTCTCAATTTCGAGCATTGCTCAAAAGATATGAGATTACTCATAAGCTTACTACCCCTTACCATCCCCAAACTTGTGGCCAAGTGGAGATATCCAATAGAGAAATAAAGAATATCTTGCAAAAATCCGTAAGGCCCGATAGAAAAGATTGGTCCGAAAGGTTAGATGATGCTTTGTGGGCCTATCGGACTGCTTACAAAACTCCTATTGGCATGTCACCGTATAGTCTAGTCTTTGGAAAAGCCTGTCATCTTCCAGTGGAATTAGAACATAGAGCATATTGGGCTATCAAACAGGTCAATTTTGATCTAGTCAAAGCTGGTTCATGCAGAACCTTACAATTGAGCGAACTAGATGAAATGAGAAATGAAGCATTTGAGAACTCGAAAATCTATAAAGCCAAGACTAAAGCTTTTCATGATAAACATATTGTGAGGAAATCTTTCCATCCTAATCAAAAAGTCTGGCTATTTAACTCAAGGTTGCGTTTGTTTCCTGGGAAATTGAAATCAAGATGGGATGGGCCATTCTTAGTAATTAAAGCTTTTGACCATTGTGCGGTTAAGATCATGGATCAAAAAATGGACAGACATTTACTGTTAATGGGCAACGCTTAAAACCTTACATTGAAAACCTTCAAAATTGTCCATTGGAATCCATGCAGCTAAGTGATCCACAATAAACATGATTTCGTCTGGCTAAAGACATTAAACTTAGCGCTTATTGGGAGGCAACCCTGTTAGAATTGGGTGGCCTCAAAGCCAATCATTGTACATTCTAGTTCAAATTATTAATAAAGGCAATTATTTCTTCATTTATAGTTCTCGCAAAGTAACTATCGTAATGAAGGTCCATAGACAAATGTATGGGATATTGAATCATGATGAGATCATGATAGTGAGATCAATATCCTCAGTCAATTGTCTTAAACAGTTCTCGATCATAGGATATTTGAGATGGACATTAAATATCCGATAAGATCGACACAAGTTATGTCTGCTCATATGATGAGGGTGAATGATCTCACATTCACTCGTGTGGTGACACTAAGACAAACAAGTGGGTGCTCATTAGAGAATGAGTTCACTGAACATACCCAAATAAGAATTCCTGGATGGTAATTATACCTATTAGTCAACCAGGGAATTCAATCGTTGCAGTAGCACAGTTGGTCCTTTGACCTGAGTCACCAATGATATCTTGTTTGTGGACCATTGTATCTTAATTCTCTGACTCGTGGACTTTAACCATTAAGTCCACCATAATCGGTCTTTCAGATACAGTGGAAAGCTTGCGAAGGTAATTGAGTGAACAACAAGGGATCACTCACTCTTGGTATAAGACTGGAGAGAGAATGTCCCATGGATGTGTACACAGAAATCCCTGGCCATGGTCAATTGAAAGAGATGTCTTTCTAGATATTAACTGTGTACTGGAATCCATCTGGATAATGCGATAGAGGATTTGACTATAAAACCATACCCTTGCGTTATTGGGACATTGCATGAGTGAAGGATTATATATGTGCGGTATCGGCAGACGGAAAGGTTCAATTGAAAGGAACAGTATCCCTTATATCTTCTGGGATCATGAGGTAGTGTTTGGTGCTGTTCATGATCAGAAAGCCAAGTGATTTGATCATCAGATGATAATTCACTTGTTTATTAAATTAATCATTTAACATATGATGTTTAAATGTTAATTAATAAATATTAAACTCAAGAAACAGTTCTAAGTTTAATGGGCCTGCAACCGGACTGATATATGGGCCTAGAGGGTCACACACATAAGAGTTCTCGTCAGACGGTGAGAGATGTTAAATTTTATGCTTATCTGGGTTTTTATGAAAAGTCGCAGAATAAACATGAAGATTTAATGGAGAATTATCTAAGGCCAAACTCTTGGATAATTATGAGAATTATTCCCTGTGCTTATCCTTATTTCTATATAAGGAGGGCCAAGGGGAAGGGGTAAAAAGTTAGTTGGACGATTTTTCACCCCATATTCTCTCTCTCCTCTCTCTCTCTCCTTCTCTCTCTCTTGGAGTGGAACTGTCTCTCTCCGCGCATGGTGGATTTGAGATCTGGTCGGAGCACTCAAGTAGAAGAGGAAATCACGTCTGCTGCGGGAACTCGTGTGGATACCTCTAGAGATCGTGCGCGTGCGCGATTACCGAGTCGGCATCATCCACGGGAGATTCGAAATCCCGCAAAGGTGAAGAACCGTTCTTCCCGCGATAGTTTTAATGTCCGTTTTACGACCCCAGCAACCGATACAATGGAATCATTTTTTATTTCCGCTGCGTTCATGGCGATTCCTAACAAATCCAACTTTCTTATTCTTATTCTAATTCTTTTCTTCTCTTTTTAGGAGACTGAGATCATACATATTAGTGAACATGGAGAAGCCCCCTCATACCTCAGGTTGTACCTTTCCTCATTCTGAATTTCATGTTAATAATCCTTTCTATTACTATGTCATTGAGGACAATGTCATTCAAGTTTGGGGGAGAATCATAGTGCATATTGAATAAAATCGTTTTAAATGAACTAAATTTTTGAAAAAAAATTCATTTTTCACACAAATTTTCAAAAAAAATTACTTCATTTTCACACTCCAACAAAAATTCTTATCTATCATGCTTCATCTAAAGAGTCTTAATCTATATTGAAATAGGAAATTGAGTAAAAGTTTGAATTAACCTCCCTCTCCACAAAGAGTCACGACGGGATGATTTTTACACACACGCACGGTAACTTGGAAAGAGTGGAAGATCCTGAAAATGTAGAGTTGTTAGAGTTGACCCGAAGTGTAGAATTACCCATTCTGTTTTTATTTTTTTTAGGTCAAACGAACGGAAAGTTAGGATTCGTAATAGGAGATCAAACCACTTAACACTTTAAGGAGACGGTCACTTCAAAAAAGGACAATCAGAAGCATGAAAATCAAATAAATATGTTTCAAAAGAGTCAAAATAAGGATGGTGGCAAAAAGTACGCACCTCCCCTCAGACAAAAATAAAGAGGGTGGCAAAAAGTACATACTCTCAAAGCACAAAATAATCGTGCTAAAGTCCTTCGCAACAAAATAAGACCAAATCCTAAAAAGTTTTAAGTCGGGGCGAAAATCGAAAAGCGAACTTAGCCAACTAATCCTGAGATCTCTTTTTCTTTTTCTCCCCTGGGTAGTTCTTCACCAAAGGTCAGCGAAGGCAACGATATATCAAATAGGATATAAATGAACTCCAAGCACCTCAAATGATATACACAATCACATGTCCTGATTCTAAGTATAGTGGGCGGGAGAACGAAAACATGAATTCAAATTGCCTACCATTTGCAATAAGATATCCTTTAAAAAGAAGTTTGAGTCTTTTTACTAATCATGGTAGTCCTAATTTTTTCAAATGATTGCATTGCTAAGGGACTAGCAATGATTAAATTGGGGGGTGTGATAAGTTCACAATTTTACATAAATAACATATGAAATTTACACACTTTGCTATCAATTTAATGAATAAAATCACATGAAATGATAGATAAATCATTTGTACATTCAAACATATCAATTTTGAAAAAAAATCGAATTTCAAATATCATCACTCCATGGATTGAATAAGGGTAGCAATTTCATTCTTAAATAAGATTTTTTCGGCAATTATTTAATGTATAGTTGGATGATTTATTGCCGCATGAACTTAATTGTTATTTTATGTGAATATAGGACATGAACAAGCAGATGGCATGGTGGTTGGACTACCTGTATTTCAAGAAAGTGACCAGGATTCAATCTTGGAAGGAACAAGATTATATTTTTTTTGTCTTAAAAAGGGAACCACAAGCCAACTAAGACAGAGAAGAGAGAATTTTGGAATTCAAATTTCAAAAATAGTATTTTTTAAAATTTGAATTTTAAATTTTCAAAATCTCAAAAATAACATTTATTCTTCAATTCAAAATTCAAAATTTGAAATATCCCTCTCTAAATTTAAATTTCAAATATACATTCATATAGAATCCTCTAATCAAGGGGGAGCTTAATGCAAGCAATTAATGGCCCATTTATTAGAGGATTTGAAATTCAAAATTTGAATTAAGAATTATCTTCTATAAAACCAAGAGAGAGAGGAAGATGGAATCCTGAAATTTAAAACGAAAGATATTTATTTCGAAATTCAAAATTCAAAATAGTCTTTATGGGGTTAAAAGAAGATCCACTAATCAAGGGGGAGCTTAATAGCCTATTTATTATCCTATTTAAAATTCAAAATCTGAATTAAGAATTTTCTTTTATAAAACCATGGGAGGGGGGAGGAAAAAGGGAGCTTTGTTTTTTGGAAATTCTCTCTTTCAATTTCTCTCCCACTTTCTCCCTCTCTTTGCTATAGTACCCACGGGTACTGTAGCAGCCCCCTCTCTCTCTAGCTTTTGTTCTCTCTCTCTCTCTCTCTCTCTCTCTCTCTCTCTACATCTCTCTCAAACCAGCGGCTATTAGTACAAGAGGTGGACTCGAGGCACTACAACTGACCATTAGAAGGAGTCCAAGGCTACCAAGGATCCGCGCGAAGGGCTACGACAGTTGCAAACATCAGTTTTCTCTCTCCACTGTCTCTCTCTCTAGGTTTTGAGTTCTCCATGTTACACTGTATTTTGAATATTTTATGTAAAATTTTTCTTATGAAAATTATGTTAATTTTTTATTTTCAATGTCTCTGTAAAATTTCATATTGTTATGATAGTGAATGACAGTAGCTCCTTTGAAAATAGTTATCTTTCCTCCATCTTTTTGTTCTACAACTTTTATTTTTTCTTCTGTTGACATTACTCAAATTTTATATTCTACTTTTAATTAGTGTTTTAGAGGCAGTATTAGTTCAGTAGATAGTCTTATTATGCTCGTTTAGGAGTGCTCCTTTTGTGAGTTCATAGTAAGTCCGGTTAATTTCAATTCTTAACAAATCAAATCATCATGCTCCTTCTTCTTTCTTCTCTATTTTTCCTCTAAAAACTCAAGGTTTTCAACTTTAAAAATCTATTTCCCTGTGGATTCGACCAAATCTCACCACTTGCTATTTTTCAAATAATTATATGTGGAAATTGGAATTTTAATATTGATGTTCGAATATGCTTAACGACACATAATTTCGAGCGATCAACGATGTCTTCTTGTCGAGGTCGTTTCGGCCTAGCGTCGATCGCTGCTACATCCGACGCTGCCTCGGTTCAACGACGTCGTGCTCCCTCTCCCGGTCCTCCGGATATCATCATGATTGACCCGGCACTGGGTCGCTGGTGTGATGCTTTTGCCGGGGCCGAAGTAGCTTTCGGCTGAGGTGGTGCTTTATCCAGGAGTTGGGGTTGCCTTGGCGCTTCGGGGGCATCTCGGCTCTACCGCTGCTGAGGTTGCACTCATCGGGACTGCGGCAAGCGGCCTTCCCTGATGAGGCGATCAATCTCCTCCCGAAGGTGCCGACATTCGTCAGTCGAATGTCCAGTTTCCCGATGGTACTCACAATATTTCCGGGAGTCCCTTCGGCGAGGATTAGTTTTGATGCGCTCATGCTACCGAAGCATACCTTTCACCTCCATGAGCATCCGGGAGGGTGGAGCAGGTAATGGCAGATACCGCTGCTACGGATCTCGGCGCTTGTCTCGGCCCCATTCTTCTCTCCGGTATCGCTTGCGAGAGGGTTCATGATCTTTAGGGCGAGGACGAGCCGCTGGAGGGGTAATCGCCGATACTGTCTCGGCAGCACTTTTGCCCTTGGACATCATCAGGGCCTCCCGGTTAATATATTTATGGGCCTGAGCGACCAGGTCCTGGAAGGTAGGAGGATGGCGCTTCCCGATCGAGCTATCCAGGTTCGGATCTGGGCTACTTCGGTTCGAAACCTGGTAAAATATTCTAGAAGGGTCTCGGTCGGCCCTTGTCAAATGGCAAGCAGACTGGCCGAAGTTTTACATTGCCGAGTGGCATCATAGAATTGGTCGATAAACAATTGGCCTAACTATACTAAACAATGAATATAATTGGGAGCCAATGTTTCAAACCAAGTTAAAGTTGTTTTTTATAGAGTAAGGGGGAAGAGACGGCAGCGGACTGCCTCAGAAACCCCTCGGACGGAGAAGTAAGAATTAAATCTTTGGAAATGGCAGACTGGGTATGTCATTCCATCATACAGAAGTCCTTTTGGTAATTTGAAGTTGGAAGGTACCTCAACGGCCAGAAGCTCTGGGGAGAAAGGAGTCTGCTCTAGGATGGTGCTGGTGAGAGGTGCTCCATATGGCCGGGAGACCATCTGCAGCATTTCCTTTCTTATTTCTATTAGTCTTTGGTCCAGGTCCGAAGTGGTTGAGGTAGCGGCCAAACGTCCTTCGGCTTCGGTCGGATGAAATCCGGACGAAGCATTGTCATGCTCCGTCTGAATATGACTGGCGCGAGGAATTCGACCTTGCGGCCCGAATGGTTCGCTGCGCGCCGAAGCTACTTCATTGTGAAACGTCCGCGAAGGTGTTGGCTGTCCCTTCGCAGGCTGAGTAGCAGGACAGTATTGAGGGAAAGGCGGTACCTGCTGTGCGGGCTGATTCAGCAACCCCATGTGCTGGGTAATAGCAGACACCATATCCCGCAATGGTGCCAAAGAAGTAACAGTAGCGGCCAATGTGGCTACTTGCTGTTGGAGTTCCTCCACTCGGTCGTCCCTGGGAGCGAGGGGCTCCGGTATTGCCGGGAGGACGGAACCTTGCGGAAGGACGGACGGAGCACCTTCGGCGTGGAGTGACTGCGCCGGAGTCGCTCGCTTCTCCGCCTCGTCTTGGCCGGATCGTCTGGTCACTGGTTGATGAGACATGGCTATAATGTTTCTTTCCTACAGACGGCGCCAAGTGATGTAGCCGAAGCTATCACTAATGGATTCCGGAGACAAAATCCTGATGTGAACCGAAAGACCAGTTGCCGAAGACAACCCGGACAAAGAGACCGGCGAAGATTCAAGCTGAGACTTCTGCGAGAGGAAGAACCAGTCAGCGAGGGTCCTGGGTTTCGGCCCAGGAGAACCCCCTCCGATGGTTATTAGCCTCTTAAGAAGATTCAATTCAGAAGTAAGGAAGGAAGAAGCTTGAGTGCTTAGGGTGTACATTTTCCGCAATGAATAGCCTTATTTTTATAGCGGAGGATAGAGGTTCTCTTCTTGTTGCAGCCGATATAGGACTATTTTGGGGTTTGAGAGAAAATTGCCGAAATACCCCGTTAATAGGCCGATGGCTGGATAGTAGTTAACCGAAATGGGCCGGACCCACTTCAGCCTATTATTTGCTATGACTTGGCCGAATACGGTTGTTAACAGAGCCCACCGCTTGGGCCGAAACCGTACTATTTCAATAAGGCACCTGGGCCGTTTCTGTTCGATTTACTTGATGGGCCGAATGAAATTCGGATGTCTCTCTTATATTGGGCCGGCCCCCTAGTGCTGGGCCGAATCGGATTCTCCCCCATCAATATCCATATATATATGTTTACTCCTAACGTTAAATATGAACTACAACCATGTATACTAAAAAAATCCAATATTTTTACTATATATTCTAAAATATATCACAATTTTGCATGTATATCCTTAACATTACTAGAATTTTTGAAATATTTGTACCACATTCAGTTGGAGCTCACACTGTTTTTATAAACTGTATAGTTATAATTTTTTAAAAAATATACGAAGTACCTATAACTATATGTGGAAATGAGGGGTATGCATATGAATACTTTACTTTACAAGGGTCTACATAAAAAGTTACATTCAATATGTGTCCACGTATAGATATAAAATTAAGAAAATATTGTTTATAATTTAAATATGTATTGTTATCACTTTTAAGTTTAATTTTAAATTAATTAAAAATTCCAATAGAACTATAATAAAAACTTTAATAAAAATTGAATATTTAATATTAGGAGTCATTTGGTATGTTGCCAAACATTGCAAAATATTGTAAATAGTTTCTTATATTTAATAATAAAAGTTCATTATCAGAGTGTTTTCTGACTGTTTCTCCCAACATGATGGTAAACATGAAAAAAATTTAAGAACTCTCTTATTTATCAAATTCTATAGCGAGCTGTTGATATGTACTAATTGGTTGCAGGCATAATTAGAAAAAGTCTAAATCTCCTTCACCCCACCCAAGCACAAGAGATTGAGAAATTTTGGTCACCTTTACATTTAAAACCTGTTGCGTTGTGTTAATGCCATTTTAGGATCCATTAGAATTTTCAACATCCTGCGGAATCCCACGGCTAAGGCTCGACTGCATGGAAGTACAGTGCGGTCAAGCCTATATTATCATTTTCCTATTTTGTAACAGGAAGAATTAGGGTGTATGTTAATAGGAGGTTTTTCTCTTTTCCGTTTCCTATATTAGGGTGTATCTCTTTTGTACAAATAAATCAAGATATGATAAAATCGGATATCATCTTCCGTTTTTCTTTTGTACAAATAAATCAAGAAATTAACATTTTTTTATAATTATCCAAAATAATATCCGATTCCGATATCGGATTGAAAACAAATTAGAAAAGAAAAATGGACTTTCTGATTTTATCGGAAACGGAAACGAAAAATATAATTTTCGATCTTATCGGAATCGGAAACAGAAACATATTATCGTTATTAGAATCAGAAAACAAAAACACATGTTTCCGTATCCGTATCATACCCATTTACAGCCATAATCATATGAGCATAGAGCTAGTACATATATATCTTAGATATATATCTTAGAGGAGTAATGTTTGCTACACTGATGATGACAAAATTTGATTACTTGTTCCCATTCAATTATAACTAGACAATAATTAATATATAACAAAGAGATCAGAAAATATATAAAGTGCACATTTAATTAGTTACATTGTGAAATAAATAACAATCAGGTAAGGTAACCAATGATACATCTGTACATCTTCCCACTTCTTATTCACTTCTTATTCTGCATGCACATAAAAGAATAAATAATCAAACCATGAAAGATGAAGATTACATCTATTGCTCTCTCCCTCTCCCTTTGCAATTCTTCATATCTCCTCTTCTCTTTTCCTTTTTTTTTTTGTTTTAAACCATCCCTTATCTCCCTGTTCTTTTCTCTCTTTAATTTTCTCCCTCTAGCTTGCCCGGCACGCACAGATACATACACAGCTTGTGATGCCACCCCTCTAGTGCCTGAACCCTAGAAGGTAAGGTGCCCCCGTGAGCCTCAGCCACCGCCCCCCCTGGATGAAGGGGCCAACGGTGAACTGGGAGGCCTCATTCCTGTCGATCACATGGAAGCCCGGCCAGTTGACCCTGCCGGCGGTGTTGGCGCCGGCGCCGCGGTTGCCGTACTCGGCGTAGTAGAGGGTCTTCAGCGCGAAGTCGCCGTCCCAGGGCATCCACCCTTCGGGCTGGATGAAGTCGCCGATGGTGGACTCCATGATCACCGTCCTGGAGTACTGCTTCCATGGGCGGCCGAGGTAGCTCCTGATCTTGAACCTGTCGGGGAAGAGCCTCATGTCGGGGACGATGCGGCAGTTCTGGATGATGTGGCCGGTGGTCTCGCGCTTGTCGGCGCGGCCGTGGGCGGTGACGGTGTTCTGCTGGTTGTCCATGGGGCGGCGGACGATGATGAGGCAGTTCTGGAACACGGAGGCGGAGTCGCCGAAGATGAAGTCGATGGTGCCGGAGATGACGCAGTTGCGGTAGAACTGGCGGTGGGTCTGCGCGTAGAGCGTGTCCTGGTACCCGTCCATCCGGCAGTTGAAGAAGGCGGACATGTCCGACTGCACTCGCAGCGCCACCGCCTGGTGCTTTTCTGGCCCCGCCGTGTTCTGGAACCCCATCGACTTGGCGATGAACCCGTTACCAATGGCCGCTGCGATCACCAGTCAACAGTTCACAAGGTTAGATATGTTTATGCTCCACAATACATATATATATATATATAGAGAGAGAGAGAGAGAGAGTGTGTACCAAAGGTCGCGGTCCGGAAGGTAGGCGTGCCGTCGATGAAGTTCTTGTGACCGGTGACGATGGTCCTCCTGGGGCCGTCGCCGTACATGAGGACGTTGCCCTTGTCCTTGGTGAGGATCACGTTCTCGGCGTAGACGCCGGCCTTCACGTAGATGACGTACCGCCCCCTGTAGCTCTGGGGCATGGCGGACAGGGCGTCGCTGATGCTCTTGTAGTCGCCGCTCCCGTCCTGGGCCACCACCACGTTGGGCTTCGCCCTCCCCCTGCTCACCGCCGCCAGCAGCCGCCGGTCCCCCTGCGAGAACCAGCTCGGGTAGCCATCCTCGTCGAGGACCCCCTCATGGCTCTGGAGCAGGCGCCGGCGGGCCTCCGTGGAGGCCTTCAAGGGGATCTGCAGGCTCTCCAGGGTCTGGATGGCGTTGGTGACGTCGGTGATGATGGCGAGGGCGTTGCTGGTGAGCTCAGAGGCGTCGACCAGGATCTTCTGCACCATGGCCTTGAGCTCGGGATGGTCGACCCCGTCCAGGCAGGTCTGCTGGTAGGAGATCACGGCGCTGAGCCAGGTCTTGACGTCGTCGACGCGGTCCTGCAGCGAGTGCATGTCGGTGGAGTTGACACTGGAGAAGGTGTCCCGCAGCTCGTCCACCGCGTCCTGCAGCAGCAGCTGGCAGTCGGAGAGCGCCGCCTGCTGCATCTTGTCGGTGGTGGCGTTGCCCACCCCCTTCGCCCGCTCCATCGCCGAGAGCGACGCGTTCAGGGTGACCTCCATCGCCGCTTTCACCAGGTCCTTGACGCTGACGTTGCTGCTGTTGTTGCCGAACACCGAGCCGAGGCTCTTCTCGCAGGCGTCCTTGTAGTCGGTGACGCTGCACATGGCGGAGACGGACTTGGAGGTGGTGGCGAACCCGTCGGCGCCGCTGCCCCCGGCCGTGGGCACGTTGAAGTTGTCGCCGACCTTGTGGGCGGACCTCCCCACGGTGACCGCGAGGGCGATAACCACAGCCACCAGGAGCACCATGGAAACCCCGAAGACAATCGCCTTCTGGAAAGCTCCCATCTTGTTCGTCGCTGCTACGTACCAATGGGGTGGAGCAGGCCAAGGAAAGGAGAGGGGGAGGAAGAGAAGGGGATGAAGGCGTAGGTAGATAACCCCCCCTTATTATTCTGATAAACCCACGAAGGGGAGGCGCACCACGACGAAGGGGGAGAGCCCCGTAAGTTTATATAGGCTCTTCCCCCTCCCCCTTCTCTTCTCCTCCATTACCAAACCAGAAGAGGCTGACCGCCTTCTGCGAGAGGGGAAGGCAGGCCAGCCAGACGTTCACAACCGAGGGGGTACCCAGCCTTGTGCTCTCTATGATCTGTTCCTTCACAGGGGAGACGTCCAATATTGGCTTGTTTTTTTTTAGACTGGTCGTGTGGAGATGCATGGTTCTCTCCCTTTCTCTCATTCGTAGAAGATGAGCTGTGGGTTCCAGCGCAGTTGTAGCTCTTTGATGCTAATATAGAACTTAATTGGGAAAAAATCAGTTCTAAAAAAAAGAAGCTGATAAAATTTTAGAAATTTGAAAAAAGTTATAAAATAAATATTAATTTCAGTATATAAAAATAATTGTATAGTATAAAACGTGTATTCAAAAATTTGATATGAAAACAATCAAAAATTTGAATTATCAAAACTAAACCCATGCAAGAGTACTTTGTGGACAGCAAAACGTCTCATGGCACCACGTCAAATATTTATAAATTCTTGTTAATAAAGAGAACATGAATCTGGGCATATATATCAATTTTTGTTCCCTTGCATAAAATTTTTCAGTTCTCCTGCAAGTACTCCACCTTCTTAGGGCAATTATTTTGAATTTGAAGGATCGATCTATTATTACCCCATGCTAAAGGAGAGACCATGTGCCTACTATTAGAAGGGTGAAATTTCCATGGGGAAATAATTTATTTTTGAATCAAAAGCAAAATAAAACTTCACTTTCGGTGCATGTGCTAAAGTAATCATGTCCTGTGAAGTGAAACAATATCGATCGTGTATTTCATATGTGATGAGGCAGAATCTGATTCGGCCCATTGAAACAAGTTCAAACCCCGTTCAGCCCAGCAGCAGCAGTACAAGGCCCTCAGAGAGCCTTCGGCCCACCAGCGGCCCAACAGCCCTCGGCCCATAAGCGGCACCGTCGCTCTCGGTCCAACATGCTTCAGCCCGTCAGCGGCCCACCAGCCTACGGCCCGGGAACAGCGCGGCAGCCCTAGGCCCAGCAGGCTTCGGCCCATCAGCGGCCCAACCCCCTTCGACCCGATAGCCGAGTCCGGCCCACTCCGGTGGAGGACCAGGCTCTATGGCGGTTTACCAGTAAGCCCGCACATAGTCTTATATCGGCTACCACTGTTAACCATCTTCTATCATCTGCTATAAATACACCGCTATTTATTGCCAAATGTATGCTCTCTTATGCCTCCGAGACCCTTAAGGACTACAGTCCAAATAGCATTAAAGCTACTCTTTACCTTCTGAATCGAATCATCTTCAGGAGCTAACTTGACCGTCGGAGGGGGTTCCTAAGGGCCGAAGCCCGGGACTCCTGCTGACCGGTTTTCTTCTTCTTTCCCTCCTGCAGGAGCTCGGTTCGAATCATCGCCGACCTTCCCGAGTCGGTCTCGGCCGCCGACCTCGGACTCCTCTCTCTGGTCTCGACGCCGCGCGCCGGCTGCCCCGCGACAAAGGAGACTCGGTTTCGCGCTGCCCCTTCGTCTACCGAAGGAGCGTCGGCCCCGAAATCTCGCAGACAAGCCAGACTCCGACCAAGCGGCTCTCGGCCTCGGACCTTCGGCTTTGCCTCTGCGTCCTTCGCCTTCCGGATCCCCGTCGGGCCTCTAAGCACCGATCCGACCCTGCTCCGGATCCATTTCTTCGGATTCCAGCTTCGGAATCCGGTCGTGATAGCTTCGGCTACATCAATATGGTATTTATTCAGCATTGTCCTCTATGAATTTGGCTTCAGAGTATACGGTCCTATGCCATGTCTCATATATGTATCCCTTGCAACAGGCAATCAACATCGAATTAATAATGAATTCTTACTACTAAATTCTAAGGTTTATCATTTTATTCAAATCGTTTAGCTCATGTTTTAACATTACATGATTGGCATCATTTAATATAACATGTAATAATGTTCAGCAAAGCATGCATGGAACAGGGGGACTACCCAAAAAATGCAACAGAGGAATTTAGTCAATGTGATTCAATCAACAACTGGCTGCTGACATTGCTTCATACACTCTGCAAGTTTCACCTTCTCTTTTTCAGAAGATTTTGCATTCTTTGGACAGAGTTCTTTCGAACAAATTTTAATTTGGGCAATACTCTATGTGCGCGTTGTGCAGCGAGTGCTACTCTTAATTTTATGGCATGATAGTATAAGCTCGCCCGCATGACACTTTCATGTGGTCAAGTATCCTTGGCCATTGCATTTGGCAACTAGAGGATAATCCTATACAAACTCTGATTGACACTTACAAATGGCATTAAAATATGAATAGAGATCTTCTTCGTCTAAGTTTGGACTGAACTCAGTCAATGAAGAGAGAGGAAGGTTTCAAAAAACTTCCTCACGTGACGCTTCTACTATTTTTTAGCATTTTTATGAAAGACTCCCTCCTTCTCTCTCTATACTCATTGAGTTCAGTTCAAACCCGTACTGAGAGAAACCCCACTCTTAAAGTATCCACTCGATAGGATTTTTACTTCGCTGCGAATATATCTCAACCTTGTGTGCTAGTGACTTGACCGGAATCCAGACTTATTTAGAAATATGCCTGCAAGGGATCAGTATTATATGAAAGCCCTTATAAAACCTAACACGCAAGAGAACTTTTTAAGATATAGGGTTGAAACACTTTGCTAATAAAATCTAATTATTAATTTTTTATAAAATTAAATTATATTTAAACAAAACAATATCATAGTCAATGGTAAAATTGGCAAAGTATATTGATTCTAGGCTTTAGTGCCTTTGGACGAAAAATCAAAATCAGTTAAAAGAATATCCGATGGGTTAATTAATTTTGAAAGAGTAATAGTTGTTGCACAGTTTGTTGCACCACATGAGGTGCAGCTGAAAAGTTTTTTAAAAATTTTTAGGGTCGGTCCCATCATATCTGACATGTGTATATGACCCGATCTCTAATCGGATAATCTAAAAAACTCTAAAAATAAGAAACTGCATCTCATTTCATTGGGCACGGTCCATTAAGAGCATTTTTTGCTGTTCATTGAGATTTAGAATTTTCTGAGTCATCTAATTGGATATTGAATTGTACGGGTTATATAGGACACGGTGGAACTGACCTTCAAGTTTTTTTAACTTTTTCTCTTTTTTGTTGCACTACCTGTGTCGGTCAAGTATTATCCATTTTAAAATATAACAATTTACAACATTTCAAATATATATAAAAATAGTAAACTAATTTACAACACTCTAATCATAGAAAAAAATACTATTTTGTAATATTTTATGTTACTTCACAATACGTTACGCCACATCAAATGACCCCTATTATCCAAATATTCAATTTTTTTATTAAAGTTTTTTATGTGTATACATGTTGAATCTACATAATATATCTATTTTTTGTAGATATATTTAAAAAAGGTAAAAATTGCGCATCCAACAGGGTAACAAATTTCAGTAACTAATTTTTTTTAAACCAGCATCTCTTAACTTGAAAACTCCTGCTTTAACGCCGTTTTCTACTGTTAATGGGAGTTTCCAAGATCAAACTAGCCACCAGAATCCGACGGCTGAAGACTGACCGCATGGAGGAACAGTGCGGGCGAGCTTACACTATCATGCCTCCTTAGTTTATTTTAGAGAGAAGATCTTTTCAGTATGACTTTAGACTGGAATCCAGCAGTATTAAGAAGAGGAAGAGGTCAAACATTGTAAAAAAATTTCTTATGTGATCTCTAAATTTGACAAATACTTGAATCATCCCCGTCTCAATACTGCTGAACTCCAATCTAAAAATTGTTGTTCTGAAAAGTGAAAATGAGGATTTCAAAATCCATAAAATATATGATGCATATGTTTGAATAATCACAAATGCGAATTATAGCCATTTCAGTAACCAACAAGCATTTGATCGATCAGCATATCAAATAGTTTTCAAATAAAAACTGTCTAGGGCAAGATTACCATGCCCAGCTGCATGACATTTGCAATAACATCTGATTTCAATAATGAACCAATGCTGCTCACTTTAAGTGAAAACATAGCCACCTGGATAAAGCATTGATCTGGAAAATTAATTTCCACAATTATTCCGATATTTTGGCATGCTAGTGCAAGTGGACATAAGCTGCTTGAGGAATATATGAACTCAATCAGAATTCATTTTGTCCAAGCTCCACATGTCACCTGTTGACAAAGAATGTTAAGGGACATCAGAAAGGAACAGCAGAACTTAGTAAACAGAAAGGAAAATAAGCGCATAAAACATCGGGTAGTTAGATGATACGTGCAGTATGAAACAATAAGAAGCCAAGTCAAGTTCTTGAACTAATTTATCCTTGTTGACAATTCTGAAGCCGCGAAGCATATGCAATAAGTGGTGCTCAATTTCCCTTTTTGTGTGGGCTTGACATCTTCTCGAAGGGAATGTGACGTGTTTCTTGAAATCATCACATGCAACCTGCAGGGTACTCAAATGGCACAGAAGTTGGCACTTGAATGCCAATAGAGAGATCTCACTATCTTCTTTTGTTTCTGCTTCCAAAGAAAATATTTGCAAATAGAAGAGGTAATCATGCTGAACAACTGGGAACAGTATTGGTGGAAGTCTGACAGATGTGATTATAATCACCAGATCAGTATATGTGGCCATGAATTTGCCTATTACTTCATAAAGAACATGTATTCTGTGACAGTGCTCTAGTATGTGGTAGACCAATTTTTTAGATATTAAAAAAAAAGTGCAAGAACATACACTAAGGAACCATGCTACAGAGAGATACAGATGGCATGCAACCTTGAGTATCTTGCCAAAGAATGTACTTTAACCAGCAATGTAATACATATGGTGAAAACGTTCAATAATAATGACTATCTTTGCGACAAGTTTTTTTTCTGAGATTCAAAAGGGAAACTTTGAACATAAGGCACTCGATGATGTTTCTTGAAATTCTTATTGCAAATTATCAGAGGATAAAGACTTGTTCGAAATAAAGAGGGCAAACAAGGCCAAGGGTAAGGAGTAGCAGCCAACGACTGCACCCCAGATTGCTAGCAATAAAGAAAGCAACATCACAAACCATTGCATCCCTTCTAGTTTGAGAATTTTCTATTCTTTTCACACGAAAAGAAAGCACAGAAGAGTAGCAAATAAATTCCCAGAATGCTTTCTTCATCATAACAATCAAAAGCTGCTATAACATGGTAAGATGGAAAAACTATGACCTCAAGTTTGTCCAAATATGTGAAATGATTCATGCATAGCAACTTGATTATCATAAACCAATGAACAGAGCTTCGGAGTTTAGTTTTGGCCCAATAAAGCTCAATAAAAATGCCCGCTAAAGGCCCACTATTTTCCAATAATGACCATCATTGGCCCTTGGGACCTCCTGGTGCTGCTATCACTGTCTAAGGTTCCAACTGCAGTTGTGGCTGTGACTTTGGCTTATTCTTCAGTTAATTAGACTTTTCAAGTATCGCCCTAAGAATCACTAAAATTGGTTGAGAATCAAGGCCTGCGGTCTACTTCACCTAAGTGGAAGTGCTGCAATATTCTACAAAGCTTCTAGAGAAAGTAAATAGCAAAGTCCCACTCAGGAATGAATTATGCACTTCGGTGATATCTGCCAAATTACTTTCTAAGCATGCTGCATCCGGACCTATACTATGACCAAAGCTGAGATACCAAAGTTGCAACTGATAAGAAGCAACACTGTCTCATGATGTGCATGAATAGTGGTGTCCTATATAGGACATTCAAATATGACAGGTGAATGTGTTTCAGTGTACAAAGAGCTTATTGAGGCAATATGGAGGCACAACAACCCTTTGGTGTACAAAAGGAGACATGAAAGGAGGACAACTCACTTCTTTTTTTTCCTGCAGTACTCAATGCCCCTGATATACATGAACTGCAATCTTTAATCGGTTTTACAGATTATTAAATAATTAAAAAATGGATTCCCAGCTGAATCATTCTAGCCATTGCTACCTAATCTACTAATTCCAAAAAATGTTTCCCGAGACAACATATGCAAGCATCTTATCATACTCATTTCATTAGAAAACAATTCCTTAAGAAGAGAACATTTCCTCAATTCCATATTCAAGATAAGGGACACTATCCCAGTGAGATTATCAAATTAAATTATCTTTGAAGCAAGGACATGCATCTTAGAGATATTGCTGGAACTCCAATATAGGACATGATTTAAAGTTCGGAACTCTGTTCAGGTAGGTCTTTTTGGAATTGTGTCCAGGCAGGTCCATTTAGATTTGGAATTGGACCAAGTCTCCTAAAGAAAAGGTCTGATCCTACACCACTATTTCTTTGAAAGGAAAATTCTCATCTCTGATCGACATGATCTTAGTCTGATCCAGCCAATTCTTAGGAACCATTGAAATAAGCATCTTCAGGAAAGCATCAAAGACAACAAACAGTATCTGGTGCATTAAATGCCTCAGTTGTCCATCCCACTCAGTAGATGTGGACGAAAACTGGTGAGTCTAATACATGGATTAATATACATTCATAATTGAGCAGACTGCAGAAGTATTTTGGAAGGAAACCATCCTTAATTTAAACCTCATGAAAGGGATGATATTTAGCAGGGGAACCTAGTTTAGATTACATAAACTCATACGTCACCTTTTTTTGCTTGTGCTATTTAGTCTTTAACCGTAGTATGTGATGTTTAATTTAATTGGTGAATAGTACATAAAGCCAACTTTCTCTCTTTTATTTTATTTATTCTTTTCATCAACTTTATTATTATTTTTTTACATCTTTGATTGTGTGCTTGAGTCTCAAAACATCCCCTTGCTATGTGGTAGATTCAGTACTTGCTAACCAAATATTGGAAAGGACTCTGGGACCTCTTCCATGAGGATAGGTCCAGTATTGCCCAACCAACTGGCATGGCTAGATTTGTGGTCCTTTAAATGGGAGTTGGACCAAAGTTGATTGCTAGAAGACTTGTCCAAAACACACGGAATTTGAATCTCTAATTTTGTCAGAAACTATACAAGTGATGTAGGGCTCAATGATCATGATGAAAATGACTATCAGGACAATGATGAGGAGTTAATGGAGTAGATAGTAGGCATAGACCAAATGCCTTGGTTCCACAGTATGACAGTGTTTAGCTACTGTAGAAAGAACAAGAAACATGATGTGTCCAAGTTCAGTTGATAGGAACAGACTACTACAAAAGTAAGAAATGTGCTTTGTGTCCATGTTCTTTGTTATGCACAAGCGCAAGTGGAATAGCATCAACCTGCTATGCACGGAGAATCTGATTTAGATCCAGACCATATAACAACCACTTAGAGAAGTCTATATACCCATCAATCAGACAGAAGCCACTGTAAATCATATTAAATCATGAACTTAAAAGACAAGTAAAATTGTACAGTCAGTGTTCCAACTATTAGGCAGACTTTGTACACCAGTACAGGGAATGAACAAAATGAAAAGTTTGACAATAGATAGGTGCAGAAGATAATCGATTAGTATAATTTATCGAAAGTGACCACCATTCAGGTTTATTGCATTGAATACATAAACATGCACTAAGGAGACAGTCAGAACATCAAGTAAAGACCACGAATTAGAAAGACTAATAACTACTGGATATACCACATCAGCAAACTAACATGACTAGAATTTGATCACATACAGTGAGAATAACATGTGGTGACAGATGAGGAGACTTGAGTGCGTGACCTCAGCTTAGAATATGATGAAACGAGCATCACAGAATAGCATGTCGGTTTGACCCCAAAGCTCATGCATTATTGTACTCAACTCGTACCTTTCCACAGGTGAAGATGAGACAAAACAAAATTTTACTTCAAGAACCAAAAATTGCAATCAACAGGCATAGGAAATTACATGCTTATTAGTCTATGAGACAGAAGACATAGAATAATGTTGTATTGGATCTCAAGGATAACCACTGATTAAGCAGGGTCAATCCCAGGGAGGACAGGGCACCTGTGACCTGCCCCCTCACTATTCAAGCATCGGCTCTTTTGAACAGAAAACAAACGAACTACACAACAGCATATTCAGAGTTTGAGTGCTTAGAAATGATAGTATTCATGGCTCTGATGATGATTATTCAATAACATACTCAAAGTTTGAACGGAAACTGGCTTCAATCATTATGATCAGGATAAACTATGATAAAAGGCTCAAAACAGAGAGAAAGATATCTATCCGACCATGATCAAAAAAAGCAGAAAAAACTTTCATGCAGATATCCATTGAATCGGAACGTGGCTCCATGATATTCATGTAATGATTCAATCCAACCCTTGTGAGGTGTTGTCTGCTTTGGGCCAAGCCCACACAAGGTTGGATTGGGTCGTTACAATTTCTGCAATTGGGAACTTAGAAAGGAGAAATCATTGAAATACCAACAACACCTTGGGGCAGTGATATCCTGAAATCTCATTGTGCAGGTGAAACATGCAAACATTAAAAATATATCCCATACACGCTTAAGCAAGGTGCTACCAGAAAGAAATAACATATGATGAAGTATTCCAACTGGAAGTATGACAGAGGATATGGAGGAGAAAGGATTACTTATACATCAATAGAGAGTAAAAAGGCATTCATGACATAGAAGGAGAAAGGTTTCTAAACAAAACAAAATAAGCTTGAAAAGACAACTCTAAACTAAGCCATTTTTTTAGTTCCAAAGAAAATAAAATGTACTTGGTTTTGAAGATCAGATGGATCAACTTCTTTAATCAAGCATGTTATACTAACAAAGGAAAACAGAAGCCAATCTACCGATAAGTCGCTTAAGGTAGAACTAGCATGTTCTTTGAAGAGAAATTATTTGTACGGAACCGCTATATTGGCAATACAATGACTAAATTGTACACTGAATTAGCATAATATTTTACCTAGGAATTAAAAAAATTTTGTCTACCAAAAAATGATGTAAGCTATGTCACAGCTAGAAGACACACAAGAACCATCTAGTTAGAGAGACAAAGATGATTTAGAAGTTGAAGTCAACATATGCCAACCTGTTATCCAAATAATAGAAGCTCAAAGTAACAAAGCAGGTAGAATAAAATAAAATGAAAACAGAAAAAGTAAATTCATGGCTAAAATTTTGTGTTGAGATCCAACATCGTCTAACAGAAATGAGCAGACATATTTTGGCACAGGGTAGAGAAGAAAATTTATTCAAATGAAACACCCAAAAGAACAAAAGCATAAATTGATAAGAATCATGTGCAAACTTAAGAAAGGACATACTTTTGGCCTTCCTCAGTGTCAGTGCAACTGACAGCTCCTTCACCTCAAGTGCTTCTCCAAACATATAGTCTAATTTCCCAGACTCAATGAAATTCAAATCTTTCAAAAGGACATCATAGTGTTCTTCGACCTCCCCGGCACTCTTATTGCCAAGCATGGAAGCAACTGCCTCCCACCGGTTAGGACTTCCTTCATCAACGACTGCTAATGCCAGCTCAAATAACTTGTTGTCTTCCCAAATCCAGTCAGAAATGGCATGCCCATCTTCACCCATGCCTAATCACAACCAACTCCCCACCTCACCACGGTGGGGAAGAGTAATGAGGTGAGAGAGGAAGAGAGGAGGAGAGACCTCCACGTACATTTCCATATAAACCGACAAAGCACGAAAGAGCAATCAGGTGTCACAGGCTCACAGGGCTTCCCTTCCCCTTCTGGGGATGTCATATCTTGTGCTACGTTTCACTTATTTTTCTTGTTTTTCCCTCCTTCAGGTTATACGTTTTTGTGGGAGAGGTCATACTGCCTATCACCTTCAATCTACTAGTCTCTTAAATTAAAAAGGCAATCCTAAGTACAAGAGAACTACCAACCAATAGAAAAACCCACATCAGAACAACCATTCTTTATTCCCACTTGGCATAAACTACAAATGCAAATAGTGAAAGCTAAGGTATCCTGGTCATCATCCCCCATTCTTATGAGGACCCTTCAAGCATTCATTTGGACAGCCGCCCCAAAACACCAGGTGACCGGCTAAACTATGGGTCGAAGGCACAAATCGGATGGTACCCAGTTGACTATGCCTGTTCCCGTCGCTGTCAGGTCACCAGTATCAAACGACTATTAAATCCATTCCCTTCAATGGAAAGATCCTGTTTTGGCTCAAGATTCCGAAGGATACCCACCAGGAATCGCAACGAGGGACAAAAAAGAAGCCATCTTTTCCCTTCCAGCAGCATGTGGAACCGGGAGAGGACCTGTTTCCTTCACATATCCGTGAAATTTTCCTAGTAAGCCTCACTTTGTTTGCAGAATAAGTTTTTACGTGGGGCCCACTGACGGAATGGCGTATACTAGAATAAGAGATGTTTCGGTTTGATAGTTTTGTGGGGCCCGCTAATGGAATAAGAAGAATAAGTGATTCTTGGGTCTAAGGTGGGATGGCTTATTCTCTTTATTCTCCGAATACGCTATTCTGCACCGGTATAAGTCATTCTGCTTGTCAAAACAAAATTAAGCTTATTCTCCCTGTATTCTCCCTTATTCTTCTCCTATTCCCCAATCAAAGTGATTTCGGAAGAAAGCAGAAAGATCCACCTCATGTTCTGCCCCGCAAGCACTTCTCTATGGGAAAGGCGCATCAAAAAGACTCCTTTGATGAGAACCAGTCGTCGCCTTCACTGAGCCACCCTGGGTTTCCTTTCCATGTTTCGAAAAGAAGAGAGAGAGAGAGAGAGAGAGAGAGGAGGAGGAGGAGGAGGAATGGAGTAGGAACTTGCAGGGAACTAAAGGCAAGGAGGCTGAGAAAGAGGCTTCCTTTCTGAACGAGGGGGTGCGTTCTGTGGCCCTGTCCTCCCCTGGTTTCCTTCAACGTTCCTTCTGGTTTCGGCAGCCTGCGGCACGCGCCCCATAAGGGCTTGTAACGCACGTGGCAGTTGGCACATGGGCAAACCATGGGGCAGATTTCACAACTCACATCCCGTACTCGGCTGTCAAACCTGTCATTTGGCACGGTCTGGGTAGAATCGTAGGTACATGATCATGTTAGAATAATTTTATATCAAAAAAAAGACAAAATTAAAAATTATTTAATAGATAGTTCTTACTTTATTCATGGCTTTAAAGTTTTGAGTTTGATAGTTTAATAACTTTAACATGGCATCAGAATTTATGGTTATAAATCGGACTGCGCACCTCATATTTGTGGTCTACGTGATGAAGCTTAAAATTAGTTTGCACGTGAAGGGACGTGTTAGAGTAGTCTTGTATTGGAAAAAAAACAAAATCAAAGATTGTTTAATAGATGGTGCCTACTTCACTCATGGCCTTAAGATTTTGAGTTAGATGGCCCAATAACTTCAACAGATCCGTGTCAATTTAGGTCGATGGATAATAGATGAGTGATACTTGCTGAATACCTTACAAGGTTCAAATCCAAACGTGTGATTTTATTTTATTTTTATTTTTTAATCCTCCAAACTTTAATTGGACAGTACGGAAGCTAAGTTGGATAGGCCTCCAGTTCAACAAATTTACAAGAAAAAAATAATTTACACTACTTAACTGTCATCGGATCCGACAGTACCAACTCAGTCCAATGCAGTGCAATGATAATACTTACTCTAAGAGTAATACTTGCTGCACGGCATACGCGGGAGGCAACGTTAGATCGTGCACTCCATGCATTAGCACGATATGATGGCACAAATCGTGTGTGATCCTTTTTTCAAATTATTTAACCTTCTAATCAAAGATGAGATGGTACCTATGCTGAGTAGGGATAGACCCCTAGCTTGAAAAATTTTAAAAAATTGTACCACTCACTGTTGTCCGAGTGCAGTAGACTGCACTGCGCCGACTCATGCAGTAAGTATTACTCTTACTCTAAATAGATAAACGGGTGAAGGTGGAAGATAAGTAGGCTCAGGGAATGGGCCCAATTTTATGTCCAGATTAACAGATTACAATTTTTTATAAAAAATAATAACATAATTATTATTGGATAAATAGATATATCTACACTGAATTTAACGGTCCAAACGGGTCTCTTAACAGATATGGACTCATTTTTAACTGCCCTACTTGGAGAGTGAATCAAGGGATTTATGTTTCCAACTCAATCATGTCGAGTCTGTTTAGATGTAATTCATAAATGTGTTCATCTTTTAAACACGTTTTTATGAAAATTTTACTTTGGATGATGAGAAATAGATTTATCATAATTTCACTCATATTTATCATGAACTCAAAACCCTTTCAATGCATGTATTTTCCGTGAAATTAGTAGGAGTTAATTTATGCTAAAGACTCTATTAGACTTATTATAAATTTAATTGTACTCTTTTAGAACAATTGAACGAGTTTAAAGAAATTGTTTTATGATAAATGAACTTTTGATAAAGGTGCTTCTCATAACTTTGTTCGCTTTTTTCCCCTTAAGTTGCATCGACCAAGCAGAGCCAATGGCAAAAAAATAATTTCTCCTAGTCTTGCCACTCGAAAGATGTGTGTTTTTTTTACAATAAATATCTTATTTTTCATTCAACCTTTCAAGCAGGACAGGGCAACATCCCCCATACGTAGGCATTAAGACTCCCATACATGGACCATGTTTTTACTATGAGGTGACAAGGCCTATAACGACAAGAAAAATAGCTAATGTAGAAAGAGTAATATTTGCTGTACAATTAAGTTTGCAGTAAGTCCAGTCACACTGCACAACTCTTATGGTTGGGCCACGTGACTAATTTAATCAACTGGACGAACCGACATGGCCACTCCCATAATATTATGATTCACAAATGTCATTTTCGATTGACAAATACAATTTTCAATTGACAAATATAATTTCGATTGACAAATACGATTTTAAATTGACAAATGCAATTTTCAATTGACATTTTTCAATCTGAAACTGTATTTGCCAATTGAAATTATATTTGTCAATCGAAATCTGTATTTATCAATCTAAATATTATAGAGGTGGTCATGTCAGCTCGTCTAATTAATTAAATTAACCACGTGACCCAACCACAAATAATTATACAGTCTAACCTAACTTACTGAACAACCTAAATATTACTCATGTAAAAATCAACATCCACAGTCTATGGTGAGCTAAAGATAGGTAGCAATTACACGACCTACACGATGAACTCTACGATGCCGATAGCTTCCTCCAAAACTTGACAAAGGTTGCTTCAGATTTGAAGCAGCTTGAAGAGTTGCAAGATGATCCCGAAGAACTCACCGCAAAGAGAGAGCGTGTGGTTGAAGCGCCATAAACTGAGATATCCAGATGGATGGTGGACCTGCAACCTGCATCATGGTGATGAAACCAGACTTCGGCGGCGTCCTAAAGATACAACTTAAAAACTGTAATGAGCTTCTAGTGGGCATAAATCTGAAGACGTTCCTGATGAGGATAGCCAATCGAGGGAGGACCACACAAAGAAGAAAGAGGGCATGCAAGAACACCAAGGGAAAGTTAACAAGAGAAGGATGAATCAGTAAAAAGTACCCAAAGTCTTCAAACAAAATAGTTGCTGAGGGGCGACTATATTTCATAACAGCCAGAGAAGAAAGTTGCAAAACAATAGGAGAACATTGATCTTACGAGGACAAGGAAATTATATAAAAGATAAAAACGTTAAAGGGAAAACAAGTTCTACAACGGAGTCGAAACCTACGTGACTAAGGGCGGCGCGTTTGAAGTAATTTTCATTTTGAAGTATTTTTGTATTTCCGTTTAGTTATTTTTTATTAAAAGTTATTGGATCTTAAAAGTCATTTATGTGATGTTTTATTTGTGTTTTAACTTCCAATCAAAAACTACAATGAGAGAGTTTCTAAAATTAGAAAAAAAGTGAGGTTGTTATTAAAAAGTTGATTTTTGTAAAAAATTAAAATTAATTTTAACTTATCTTCCTCAACTTATGCTATGTAAGAAGTAAAAGTAAAAAAATAACTTTCAAATAAAAATTTTGTCAAACACGTCCTAAGTCTCTTAAAAGAAGACCTGTCTCCCTAAAGACAAGACAGGGAGACTCAGGCACACCGACGAAGACGAGTGTTGAGAACGGAGCAGGTGGGAGCGACCTCAAGTCTCCCTTTGCCGACCACCTTCTTTCTCTTACGTTCCCAATTCAGCAATGCCATTGGGAAAGAAGCGCAATACAAACAAAGATTAGGGATTAAAGTCTACTTGTGCGGATGGAAAATGTGTATCATTACTTTTATTCTTAAACGACGATAAAAATTAGAGATAAACTTATATTAACATCGTGTGTAAATCTCAAAAATACTATATTTTTCCCCATTATCTTATACATCTTTACAAAATAACATCTCTCTCATATATATCATTTTAGTGACATATAAAAATCATTTCTACACATCAAATATATCATTAAAGTGGTAATTTTGAAATATCATGCACATTAGGATAGTTCGTAGGATACTATGTAAATAAGCATGTCGTTTAAAAATTTAATATATAAGAGTGATTAATATGAAATTACTCCTACAATTAAAAGGTTAAGTAATTTGATAACAGTGCGCCTCGAGTTCACCTTTTATTTCTTATTTAAATTATTTATGTATCACGGACCTCACGGTAACGTGAACACAGGGGATTGCCTGTAAGCTTCATCCATAATTGAAGATAGATATATCCAGGATACGATAACCATCGTGTACTCCCAAGATGGGACAACCACTGTGCGCTTCTATGCAGATAGAGTAAACCTTGTTGCATATGTTACCGGGATTTTTATTAAAAAGTTTTTCTTTTAACTTTTTGGGTCGGCCCAAATTTTGTACATGGTTGTACAGTCCGATTTCGGTCTGACGACTCTAAAAAAGATGAAAAAAAAAGAACCCCAAATGAATAGTGAAAAACACTTCTTTTTTTAGGTCATCTAATCCGATATTGAATTATACGACCATGTAGGACACCATGAGGCCAACCCAAAAAATTTCGAAAAAAACAAAAAAAAAACACGGCAGTTGCTTCTAAACCGGCTGCCAGTGCTGTGAGTTGGACCCGTGAAGATATAGACAAAGGAATAATGCTTGCTGCAATGCCCCCATGCTGCAATGGGGGGCATTGCAGCAAGTTGAAAAAAAAAATAGATTTTTTTTAAGGTTGGACCTGACAAATCCTATCCATCCATATAGTACAATATCTGATCGGACGATCTAAAAAAGAATTTAAAAAATAAAAAATCGAACCTAAAAGATGCCGAGCGTCGGACGATCCAATCTGAAACATAAAAAAAGGAACCTCAAAAATATCCTTAATGAAGGAGCTCAATAATAATTTTTTAATTTTTAATTTTTAGGATTGTCCGATCAGAATTGCACTATATGGACAAGTAAAATACGTCGGATCCGACTTAAAAAAACTTCAAAAAGAAAAACATTTTTGTCTTTTCTTACTGCAATGCCCCCACTGTTCAAAGCAGCTTCTAACGGAAGTACTTTGGGCTGCCACAAGTTTCAGCCCGTTATGGATGAGAAGACGCTAATGAGTTTGGATTCACGGCATAAATGAGTTTAGGTTAACGGTAAACTCATTGTTACGGTCACTTTTGATTCGATCGTTTACAAATAAGTTTATCACGAATTTGTAAGTATTATAAATTTAAAATATCTTGATAAATTCATCTTTTGTAAGCCAACTCCAGGTTCATTTACGTTAGAGATGAGCGTCTTTAACCAACTTATTCTTCATTCTGTCTACAAAGAACAACCAAACAAGAATTTATAGTAAATGTATGATAAATGAGTTGGCAATATTCAAATTATATTAACTCCATTCACACTTCTCTTAGGTTGAACCTAAACAATTTCTACATCATGAAAACTATTTATGTAAGTTCTTGTTTATTCTAATTTTTTTAGTGAAACTATTTATTGCAAGGTGCTCAATTTTCTACTTTTAAGTATCTTTTTATCCTCTTGCTCATCCTTTTGCCGATTATTACAATTCAAATACTTGATCCCCTTGAGGATTGCATCATTTATTAATTAAACCGAGTTTTACTAGTTCATTTAACAGTCGCGTCTAATTCAAGTTCTTTGAATATTAAATCATCCTCGTTTATTTAATGTTTATCTATTTGTTTAAACTACTAAATAGATAAAACTGAAAAAATATAAGTACTTGTCTTAACACTTGTATATTGATTGAAAGAATTTTTGTTCTTATAAACCATTATATTTGTATGTAACTATGTATACTGTTGTCTCCAACATATTGTTGTAAGAGTTGGGATCCTCTAGGTGCGCTTACTTACCAGAATTAGTAAGTGTAAAAAATATTATTTGTAAAAGAATCTTTCACGTGGAATATTCCATGTGGAGGGTTTTTATGTAAATATTCTCCTACCTCCCATCTGCATTTACTAATTTCAATTAATATCTTTTAAAAAGTTACAATTATATCTTTTCTAGTCAAAATGTTGTCAATTTCAACAGAAGTCAAGAGCATGTTTGCAAAAATATCTGCATCCCTTTAATATATCTTGCTGAAGTATACAGCACTTTGATGGGAAACGTACAAGTATAACTTTTTTTTGAAGATTTCAGAAATATTTATAATAATATATAGGAGTAAGACGTATGTTATATATATATATATATATATATCCCTATTAAATGTTTGAATAAAGTATAAATTAACTCTTGACAAGTTAATGCACAAATATGCAGAGATACATTCTATGGACGTGAGTGATGGAAGTAGATTAGATGTGGCACTCATATTATCATCTGCCACAAATCCATTATCATCACTGCCATCATAAGAAGATGCATTGAAGGCAGTGCAATGGCGCTAAGTCATTTTGTAATACACACTCTCCTTATTTCACATAGGCACTAAAAGATGACTAAAATAAATTTTCTACGTATAGAAGTTATTGTCTCATACAAAAATTTAATTTGAGTCACATTTTGCGGGGATGATATGTACTATGTAGAGATAATGTAATATAATATATGTTATCCTTATGTAATATTTTATATTCTTATATAATATATATCAACGTTATTTATGGATGACATATGTCCCATGCATAGTTGGGACGTTGCCTCCCCTCTAGGGGAGATCTCGGATTCAACTTAGCCTAGTGTTAGAGCAGGTGGTAAATCTTGATTCTATTGCCTGTTTAGGCAATAATCTCGTCCCTTTGAGTGGTTGTTCTGTTTATCTCCTCTATTATAGGAATCTCTACTATTTAGTAATTTCAAATTCAATTCTCTTGAATTAGGATCCCTTGCCCAACCATTGGGCCATCATGACAAAAAAAAGTATGAATGACATATTTTACGTATAGATGATATATACTATGTAGAGATGATATATGTAAATATGACCTATATTGCATAAGCATGAGAGGTATCAAGTAGGAATGACAAGTATGATGTGTAATATTAGAGATGATATATATTACATAGAGATTGATGCATGGTACATAGAGATGATCTATGCAAAAATGACATATATTATATATTATCCATTAGTATATGTCATCCCCACAAAATTTGATGCGCATTAAATGTAATAATGTCCACATGTAAAAATATTGTCTCAACTATCTTTTCTTACCTGTATAGACCAAAATGACAGCACCTTGGTGCAACAAGTATTGCAATAGAAAGAAACTCCACAACATATTATGAAATATAATGAGTCAATTTTTAAAGGAATAATAATAAAATTAATTAAATTTATTCACAAACAAAAACAACTTGAACATATTTATGCTCTAAATCAATTCATTTATTAATCAAGTTCAAATTTTATTTAAATTTAATCCATTTATTTAAACTAATTAGACAAATTGAACTTCTATCACATGCCCCAATTCTGTCTTTTGTCAGAAGTATTTATAAGACCTTTCCCACGGAGAAAATATAAATATGGGCCCTTATTCTAATTTTCTCTCTGTTAAGAGATTGTTTAGCAAGACCATAATTTTGCATCTTTCAAATAATTATTCCATACTTTGAAGTCCCGTAGAATAATAATCGTCCCATAAGTTCTACCACCTATAGAAAGCATTAGTCTATGAGATGTCTCTTCTTGTACTTGTATCAGATCTGTCAATTGTGTAGACCTTTCCACTGTTTCATCTGGTCGAACGAAAGTGTCTTTTTTTTTTGGTTAAAAAAAAAAAAAAAAAACACCAAGCCAACATGGTCAGGTGAGACCATACTTAGTTAATATGTATAAAAAAAATATTTTATAATACACATATAATATGTATATCTTTGAATTCCTGAATTAAACTCTTGTACGCCGCATCATATCAAAAGATAGCAAAAAATACTCGTTTTTTTTACACCAACCGTTTTATTCATGTATAATATACAAATGTTTAATACTTCCCGTTTAATACACCAGGTTATTGAATTAAAATAAGACTTTTACTATTTAAATACATAGAACATGATATTATATGATTTAAAACTCACTTTTTCATTAATAAAAACTCATAATTTGATTATATGACTATAATTTTTATTTCATTTTTTTGACAATTTTTATATAAAAATATATATAATTTTTTTATTGAATCTTTTAATTATTTGACCATCTAATTCAAAATTTAAACTGAATTATAGTTGAACGTATTATTATCGTATAATATTCTTACTGTATTTAACTAACTATGGAGGAGACCTCAAGACTGACACTGTTGGGCCACAATACACATTATAATATGGATTAACTGGTCGACCAAGAGCGTCAACAATCCCAATACTAGGGGTATAATGGGCAATTCAACTAAGAGTGGCATTTTAGGAATATAACTGGACCACGTAGGCATTTCCCAAGTTTCCGACCCGGCCGCTAAAACCCTACGCAGAAACCAACCTCTCTCTCTTTCTCTCTCTCCGCGCGCCTGCAAACCCCATTCCCGTTAACCTGCACTTGCTCAAAAACCCACTCCCAAGTCCCAGCGCAGCCATGTCCACCGCCCCTCCCCTTGCAACCCCGCAGTAGACCCCCCGCCCTCCGACCCTCCCATGTCGGCGGCGTCGAGAGGTCTCCTCTGCCGCCTCCGCCTCCTCCCCTCGGCGCTATGGCCGCCGGCGCTGCCCCCTCCCAGGCTCTTCAGCGCCGAGGCGCTGGCCCCCGCCGACGATCTCCCGGTGACAATCGAGGCGTCGCCGAGGGAGATGCTGCCGACGTCGAAGCGGACGGGGGCCATCGCGGTCAAGTGCGGGATGACGGCGCTGTGGGACAAATGGGGGGAGCGGATCCCCATCACGATCCTCTGGATGGACGATAACGTCGTCACCCAGGTGAAGACGCCCGAGAAGGAGGGGATCTCCGCGTTGCAGGTACGCTTGCCGTCGTGTTGAGGAGCCTGGCTTGATCTCGATCTGTGGATATTTTAGTTGGTTTTTCCCTTTTAAAGTTGCTTGCTTTGGGAAAATCTAGTTCAAGTTGTCGTCCTCTAAGGATAATTGTTAGATCATACCCTAGTTTCTCCATTGCAGATCGCACCTGTGTTTTCTTTTTTTGTGTTTTCTCTCTGTTTAGCTTCTATTGTTTCTTCCGAAGCTTCTGTTACTCTGGCTTTCCGGTTGAAAGTGAGTATTTTGAGATGATATGAAATGCCAGTTGTTCTTTTATGGATTGGTTGGGAGATTTTATGGTACGAGTTTGCAAGTTATATGTTTGCTCTGTTCTTCCTGTTATGAAATTGCAATGGTGTTTCAATTAGGATTGTTGTTTGATATCTGACGTGGTGATTGATAACTGGGAATTGGTTTGACTATGGTGCTAGTTAGATTGGGGCCGGACAAAAGAAGGCAAAGCATTTGACGAAACCGGAAGTGGGCCATTTTAGAGCTCAAGGTGTGCCTCTGAAGAGAAAGTTGAAGGAGTTCCCTGTGACGGAGGATGCGATGCTTCCAGTTGGGACTCCAATTACTGTTCGCCATTTTGTTCCTGGGCAGTATGTCGATGTCATAGGGATCACAAAAGGGAAAGGTTTTCAGGTGACTAAAACACTAAACTTCTACATGCGCTCCTTGGAGAAAGCATTAAACTTCATTATATAGCTCTTATATTTATATCGTGTTCCTTTGAGTTTGAGCTTTTCATTTGTTTCCTGTGTTCTATGGATCTGCAGTGATATGGTGAGATGTAAGTATTTTGTTAAATTAGCATCCACTAGAAATATTTATTTACCTGCATATGTTGCATATGTGGACTTGATGAAGTACATGCGGCAATTTTCCTTGACTGGAAAATCAAGGCTTATTTTGTTTGATTAATATACTGTTTCATTCGAGAGGAATGGATTGTGTGCTTTGGCATGACCTTATTGGCTTTGAACTCCAAATAACATTTATGTTTACTCTCTCCGTACTCCATCTCAAGCACACTCTTCTTTCGTGTTAAGTGGTTGGAGCATATCAACCTAATATATACTTCTTCAACAACCCCCCTCCCGGAAAAAAAATTCCCGTAATCCTTCGCACATGAAACCAGACACAAAACCGATGCGTTCCTATCTTTTTAGTAAATTAAATACAATGTTGAGATCCTAGGTACCTTGTTTTGTTCTTGCTAATTTGTAGATTAACCAATTTGATCAATGCAACTAGTACGTATCCCAACATTATGGTTGCAAATTTGCAATACACTCATCTAAGAGAAAGAAGTTTAAGTGGGGAAGGAATTTGGATTTTGTATGATGCAGGAAATATGGAAGGTATGTGTAGTATTGTTATCTAGGTGGATGGTGAGAGTAGTTGTAATGACCTGATCCAACCCTTGTAAGGTGTTGTCTGTTTTCAGTCAAGCCTGCATGTTTTTTACATGAAAAAAGTCACCTTACAAGTTATGGATCCAAATCCCTCATATATGGTCCCACAATGTTGTTCAATATGGGACTAATCCAGTTCATTGCCGCCAGCCCCCAGACATAGTGGTGGCTCCATCTGTAACCCTTCCCATGAGTAACTCTTTCCTCCCGTTGGGCTCGTGACTAGGTCTCTACTTTCAAGATTTAATTTTATTGCAAGTTAATATGTAGATTGAAAGATAAGTTTTTTTTTTTTTTGGGGGGGGGAGGGTGGGTAGTACCACATATAGTATAAATGAAGAGATAACATATACAAGAAGAGGGAGAAAATGACAAAATTCTCCCAAAGGAAATTGAAAGATAAGATGAGAAGGAAGTAACAAAAGAATGAGATAGTTGGTTGGTAGAGGAATAATCAAGCATAGAATAAAAGAGAATGAGATCGAAAAGAAATAGAGAAATAACTATGAGAGCAACAAACAAAGGAAGTGGATAGGTATAAAACCCATGAAGGGGAAGCTTCTCACATGAAACTAATTTCTTAAAACAGGAAATTACCAATCTTATACAGAAATGGGATGTCATAGGGTGATATTATGTAAGACACATGGGCAATAGTGCCTATGATACGAAACAAAGAGGTGGGGTGAAGGGGAAGCCATATAATTTAGCAAGTTTCGCACATTACTTGACAACAACAGTACAAGAGCATGCTTGCATTGTTTTCTTTGGTCTCTTTCTTGATTTTATAGACTACTGAGAATTGTGTAATTTGTCCTTTTAGGGACAGATCACATGTTTCAAGTATTTTGTCTTTTGGTTGTTTTGGTTGAGTCATAAGTATGCTTTGCCATCTATGAAGATCTCTCTAAAATCATCCATAGATATTTGTCTCTTCAAGGTTATTAAGATGAGATCTATTATACCAATATCAAGAACATGAGGGAGAAGGAGGATCAGGGGAGGGTTTCTTTCCCCCTGAATTCCAAGAGTAAACCTACAAACTCAGGATCAAGCCCTGCATCATGAATGCCCCTAGTGGTAGGCTTGCCAAACATCTCTCAGGCATTGGCCCCCCCTCGGCCCAGCGAAGTCCGTGAAGTCGGAACTAACGTGAACGCCAGGTTGGTGCCCGCCGCGGCTATGTTCACGGATGGGATTCAATACCGCGACCTCACAGTTGCCTGTGAAGTGCGTTATCCAACTCTCCCATCCCGGAGGGACGAGGATCAGGGGAGGGTTAGGATAAAGGAGGAGAAGAGGAAGGAAATGTAAGGGGAAGAAGAGGAGGATGAGAAAAAGGTGGTAGAGGAGAAGAGGAGGAGGAGCCTAGTAGAAGGAGGAAGTAGTCGATCTCTTGATATTTTCAAGATCTCTTCGAATTTTTCCTCTCCACGTTATTGAGATGGCACTAGGATCTCATAAAGCAATCATTGTACATGTATAAATGTGTTTCTTGCGTTGTTCTTCTTGTTATTATTATTATTATTATTATTATTATTATTATTATTTATTTTTGTTAGTGGGTAGTACCAAAAATGTATTAAATGAAAATAGGAAATATAAAAGTATGGTATGTAGAGCCTACGACGTCCCTCTATACCGAAGCACACTAAGCTTGTGTCTCACCCACTAATTCTTGAAAGATAACAAAAAGGGGGTGACCTATTCACATTAGATAGGGGATTGTCCCATTTTTGCACTCTATCATGAATGAAATAACTATCCTCTCAGGGATTTGGGTTTTCCTTTTAGAAATCCAAACATCTCTTTTGCATCAAATTGCCTACAATCTTGCATGAGGAATCAACCACTACAAAATGGGATCTCCTTTAAGGGCCCACCAGTTCATGGTTGGCAGTATCGACTGATACCGATACATATCGGCCGATACGTACCGGTATCTACCGGGACCGGTACCGATACCCCCCGGATCAGCCGATACCGGTCTTTGTAGTAAATAAATAAATAAAATACTTTTATTGGTCGGTACCGGCCGAGACGGCTGATACCGATACCGATACATATCGGTATCGGTATCGGCACCCACCGGTACCGGTACTGATACCGAGATTGCCATCCTTGCACCAGTTCCATCCTAGCGAGAGTTTGTCCAACAATCGGTGCACTCAATGCATCTTGTCAGAAGTCCTCTCTCACACTCATATGAGTTGTGTTATCAAAGACGAATATGCGATAGCAATGCTTGCCTAGGTGATGAAGTAGGGCAAGACAAGCCAAAAATGCCTTACCTCACTTCATGTTTGTCTCACTTGCTTAGGTACTCGCCTATGTTTGTCTATGCTAAATGCTTGTATCTTTATTGATTTTTTTGAATGTGGATGGTACCACATGGTATATTAACTAAGCAAAAAGGAATGTACAAGAGTGTAAAAGTAAAACCCTTGAACACCCCTTATACAAAAGGCACCGAAATGGTGCAACTCTCAAGTATCCCACAAAAGAGCAAAAAAATGGATAAGGAAGCATCCAAGTTACAAACAATCCTAGCCCAGCCCACTTGCTCATAGCATGACAAACAAAAGAAACAAATCTGTTTGGAATTAATCTTCACACCTGAATATTTTTCTATTCCTCTCTCCCCAAATGGACCAAAGTGTAGCTTAAAGAATCATCGCCATGTCGTGGTATCCTCCTTGGGTGAATGCTGCAATCCCAAGTGGTGGAGGAGCTCTATTACCATAGTAGTCAATCCCGTCCGTCCTGGCCTGTCCTAGCTGGGATGTCCCGTGAGAAAATAGGAATATAGGATGGAACAATTTCTGGTCTGTCCCAGTGTCCCGATCGGTCCCGGCCTGTTTCGGTCTGTCCCAGTCTATTCTGGTCCATTTGACCTGTGCTGGCCTTTCCCAACCAGAATTTGTATTTTTACATGAGATTTTTCTAACTACTTAAGCTCCTCGTAAACTTATTTTGGGGGGTTCATTTGCTGAATATACTCATTTATAAATCCATAAATCTGTCCTCAATGCTTCTATTGCATTAATTTTGTGTTATTTATACGTTTATGTGTTTATTTTCATATTATCTATTGTATATGTATGTTTTATATTTGTTGGAATATGTATGGAAATTTTTTTGGGACAGGACACCATAATTGTCTGGGACACTAGGCGTCCCATCCTAATAGAAAAATGGGACAGGAACCGGGACGAGATTGACAACTATGTCTATCATTGAACCTTTCAGCCCAACGTGGAGATGGAGCTTGTGAAACAACCACTGCCACACCTCAAGTACAAAAGAGTAAGTTACAAATAAATGGTCCAAAGATTTTTGCTCCTGGCCGCATAGACAACATGTAATATGGATATCATAGCCAAATCAAGCTAATCTATTACACGTGGGGAAGTCTGCCGGAAGCAATTCTTCAAACAAGAATCTTGACCTTTAGGGGACACTTCGGGCGCCAAGTCTGTATGTTGTTGAGAAGGATCCACTGTGTAGTCCTAAAGAAGCAATAGGAGTGGCTCGAGCCTTCTAATATCTCCCTCCTCAAGTTGTCTTATGAAGCAAGGCATCCACCTCCATCAACTGAAGCATTATCAAACACCTGTCCGATCTAACCCTTGTGAGGTATTGTCTGCTTTAGGCTAAGCATGCATGGTTTTGTCTCTAAAAGACGCTTGGCAGGTTATGGATCCAAATCTCACATATATGACCCAATATTTTTTTTGTTTTTCAATGTTTGACTAATCTGGTTTATTCTTGCCCCAGTCCCTGGACATCGTGGTGGTTCCACACCGCTTCATCTCAGGGGTAGCCTTTTCTTATGGGTAGCTTTTTCCTCCTACTCGACTCGTGATTGGGTCACTATAGGCTCACCAGCTTTCGCATGATTCGTCTTCGAATCAGCTTACATCGTACTGCACGAGTCACGTTTTGATATCATTCTATAACGACCTGATCTAATCCTTGTGAGGTATTGACTGCTTTGGGACAAGCCCGCACGATTGTCTCCAAAAGGTGCCTCACATATTGTGGATCTAAATCCCACATATATATCCCAACATTTTTTTTTTGATGTGGGATTTTTACTTTGTAACCCCTACAAACTTTTGACATTACAAAGAAGTCCTCCTAATAGAACTATTTTCTCAAAAGCCCCATAATTTTTGAAAATTTACAAAAACACCCATGCGATTAATGAATGTTTGAAATCAAGAATATGCGAAGAAATATTCCATCCGCCGAACTACTTGGCTGCCCATTATTACTATTCCAGGTGACTCACCTGCTTTATGGCAGCTCTGTAATAGTGCAGTGGCCAGTCGTCCCTCTGCCTTTGCGGTGGCCAGTCGTCCCTCTGCCACAGAGCAAGCGAGTCACCTACAATAGCAATAGTGGGCCGCCGAGCAGTTGGATGGATAGAATATTCCCTCGCATATTTTTTATTTTAAACGTATGTTAATCATAGGGTATTTTTGTAAATATTTAAAGATTATGGGGCTTCTAAGAAAATAGTTCAATTAAGGGGACCTTTTTGTTGTAATATCGAAAGTTTTAGGGGTTATAAAGTGAAAATCCCTTCCGATGTTGGACTAATCCATTTCATCCTTGCCCTAGCCCCTAGACATAGTGGTGGCTTCACACCAATTCACCGCGCGGGTAGCCCTTTCCTCTTACTTGACTTGTGACCGGGTCACTAGTCTACATGTGCCACAACAACTGACTGTTGGGAATACAATCCATGGAGCCTAGCAGCAAGGGGTGCTGCCCCATATGATTTATCATTCCAAAAAAACAAGGTTCTCCATTTACAAAGGCGACCGAAGTAGCAGCTTACACCAGATCCGCATCTTGATGAATGCCTTTCCATAGATGGGAGACCCTACACAGGGAAGCCGGTACCAAATCCCATGACCTACTCTTTTAGTAACATTGGGGCACATATCCAATCACAGCCCAAAGCTTGCTGTTCCAAGTTTCCAAAGCCATTTTGAGAGAAGTGCTAGATTGAAATCATGAATATGAGTATCCTCGATACCTAGGCCCCATTTTCCTTGCTTTTGCACATGTCCCCCCATTTGATATCGAGGCCTCCCTTCCTACTACCTTCTATGTGCCCTTCCAAATGAACCTGCATCAAATGGCTTCAAGCTGCATAACAACTGACTTAGGGACTCCAAAGATGGGGAGGATAATAAATGGATAAGCTATAAAGGACTGACTTGTAGAGAACCAGCCTTCCTCAGTAGGACAGGAGTCGTCCCTTCCACCCTGTGAATCTAGAATCAAATTTCTGAACCACTTTAAGCCAAACCCTGCAATTTAGTTTATCAGGTGTGAGGGGTAGGGCTAAATAGGTGATAGGAAAACTCCCAATCTGACATCCTGGGATGGTAGCTGCTCCAAGAATAGCTCTGGAGAGTCAGTTGCTTTTCTTATTAATTATGAGGTACTGCTTTTATATTGTCTTTTCTTATTCTTCATTACTCCCAGTGGCTAATGCATCTTTTAACAACGTCTAGTGCCTTTTTCTCATACATGCTACTTCATTTCACATGAATCCTAAGACCATCTACTACTTACATGAGTGCTCTATACAGATTGATCTTTGCATATTGGACATGATCAATGTGTCTCAAAGTCTTACATATCATATTTGGATGCTTTGTTTTTTTTTTTTTCCTTTTAAATTTTGCCCGTGGCCATTTTCTTCCTTTATAGTGATTTATGGGAGAAAACACATTGCCTCAAACACCTAGGCACTTGCTTAGGCATATGAGGTCCCCAGTCACCTCACTCACCTCTCGCCTTTAACTACATAGCTTGTTAGAGCAAGCGGCCAATTCCTCTTATCTCCACATAAACAATATGTTGTGTTAATGTCACATTAAATGGCTAAATGCATAAGATTCATTCTTTTTTAAATATAAGATTATCACGATCTAGCCTGTTATTCTTGATCTGTCCAAGTTCTCTTCAAACCTCTCCAGTGTCTCTTCTCTTCGGCCTTCTAAGATGATGCCAAGATTTGATATGGCATTTTTTGGTCATGGCTGTAAATGGCAGTGAATAAAGCAATAATTGTTAGGAAACATGCTGACAGGTGGAAGTGCACTTCACATGAAATATGTTTGGAAAGCAATTACGATCCGAGTGAAAACACGTGGGAGACTTGCCCCTCTAGCACTTAGAAATGTATGGTCTTTTGTATGATGATCCAAAAAGGATCAACAAAAAAATTTGAGTCTGGTGATTTATCTACACAAGAAGTGCACTCTTTGAAGGAACTCAAGAAGGCTTATAATGAAGAGCTCTTGAAAGAGGAAATTAGTTGGAAACAGAGGGCAAAGGAACACTGGCTAAAGGAAGGAGATAAAAACACCTCCTTTTTCCATGCAATGGCAAGTGCCAAGAAGAGATTTTTGACCATTGAGCATATCAAGGAAAATGGAACGGTCATTGAGGAACCTGAGGAAATCAAGACCAGGTTTGTTGCCTTTTACAAGAACCTTTTCTCAGAAGACCACCCATTCAGGCCCCATCTACAAGAAGGGTTGCTCCCTGTGTTAGAAGCTGCTGATGCTGAACAACTGTGTGAACCATTTTCAGAGGAAGAAGTCAAATCGGCAATATTTAGTATGGATCCCAACAAAGCTCCGGGTCCTGACGGTTTCTCCCTTGGATTCTACCAATTTTGTTGGGATATTATCAAGACAGATGTGGTTAACTTTGTCCAAGAGTTCTATGAAAGGCCGGAAGGGATCAAACTTGTTAATTCCACACATATTGTCCTGATCCCGAAATCAGAAGGAGCTGATAGAATGGTTGATTTTCGGCCCATTAGCCTACTCAATGGATGTTATAAAATCATCACCAAGATTCTAACAATCTGGCTCAAGAGGGTCATCCATAAGCTAGTGGGGATCAACCAGTCAGCCTTTGTGCAAGGAAGATTCATCCTGGACAATTATATGGCTGCTTATGAAGCCATTCACCACTACAAAATTAGGCATAAGCAAGGTGTGTTGGTAAAGCTTGATTTTGAGAAGGCCTATGACACAATCAATTGGAATTGTCTACTCAAAACTATGGAGATCATGGGATTCAATGCTAAATGGATAAGATGGGTAAGGTGTTGTATTTCCTCCTCCAGATTCTCGGTGCTGATCAATAGAGAGCCATGTGGATTTTTTAACAGCTCAAGAGGATTAAAACAGGGAGATCCTCTCTCTCCCTTTCTTTTTCTGCTTATTGGACAGATTTTGAGCACCCTTTGGGATAATGCAGCTCAACAGGGTTTGGTGGAAGGGTTCAGGATTGGTAGAAGCCATATCCATTTATCTCACCTTCAGTTTGCAGATGACACTCTCATGTTTACACCTGGAAGTATTAAGGACATCCAGAATATCAAGAGTTTGCTAATTTTGGTGGAAGTCATTACGGGGTTGAGAAAAAATTATGAGAAATCTGAAATTGTTGGGCTGAACATGACTCAGCAAAGGGTACAAGATATTGCAAATTCCCTAAAGTGCAGAGTAAGCAACTTCCCTATCAAATATTTGGGGCTGCCCCTATCGAATGGTGTCACTAGGATCAGGGATTGGGATGGTCTCATAAAGAAATTTGAGAATAGGCTGGAAGGATGGAAGAGTAGCTTTCTGTCTGGAGGAGGAAGATTGATCCTATCCAAGTCGGTTCTTTCTTCATTGGCTTTATATTACGCTTCTGTTATGAAGATCCCTAGAACCGTGGAAAAGATCATTGAATCAGCTAGGAGCTCCTTTTTTTGGGCAGGAGGGAAAAGGGAAAAGAGAGGAATGCACTTGATCGCTTGAAAGAATGTGTGTAAGAGCAAGGAGCAAGGAGGCATTGGTCTTTGTGGGGTTGCCATCTTCAACAAAGCCTTGTTAGCTAAATGGTTGTGGAGAAGAGGAGAGTACCCGGATGCTCTTTGGACTGTGATTGTCAAGGACTTGTACTTTCATGGTGAGAGTAAATGGAGTTTCTCTCATTCATCAAGATATAATTTATCTCCCATATGGAGGAACATTCTTAAATGTGCTGATTTTATGGTCACCTCTTGCGAAGTCCAAGTGGGTAATGGCAGGGACATACGATTTTGGAAAGACAAATGGTGCTCCAACCTGGATTTGACTGTGGTTTTCAGCAATCTTTTCAGCATTGCCCAGAACAAGGATGCTTCGGTTGAAGAGGTTCTATCTCATAGTAGTACAGGCTAGTTTAACCTAATGCTTAGAAGGAATCCTACTGATGTGGAAACAGGGGAACTGATAGCCTTGCTTAACTTAATCAATGGTGTTAGGATCTGCAGTGAGGTGCAAGATAAGAGGGTTTGGAGATGGACTAATAATGGGCTCTTTTCGGTTAAATCCTTGGTTCAGCTTTTGAATGATGGTGGTACTAGGGTTTGGTGGAAGGACCTAATTTGGTCTAACCACCTTCCTAATAAAATAAGGGTGTTTCTATGGAAGCTTGCCTGGAATAGAAGTCTTACGGGAATGAGGGCGAAGAGACTTCAACTTCCCTGGAGTTCCTTATGTATTTTCTGTGCACACTTTGAGGAAGACTAACTCCATTTATTTTGTAAGTGTGGTATTATTTCCATCCAATGGAAGAGTATGTGTAGGTTACTTGGAATTGATTGGGTGGAGCACTCCTCTGTGTTGAATCTGCTGAAATGGTGGACCACTGTTTCTCCGTCAAAGGATCTCAAACATGTATGGTTTCTTATATGCCCGGCCATGTTGTGGACTATATGGTGTGAGAGAAATAGAAGGAAATTTAGTGACCAATTCAGTAGTGCGAATGAACTTTTGAAGAAGACATTCAGATGGGTGGAAGAGTGGGGACGAGCAGCTGGTATCCTGAATGATGGCAACTCTGTTATTTTTGACAAAATCAGATTGTGGAGGCAGCTGATCTCTTAATGTTATCTTCTTTGTAACCCTGTTTTATCTTCTTGATAAAACATCTTTTGTTAGGATCTTTTAAACCTTTTGGGACTTGGATGGGGGACTGTCCTATCCAAGGGTGTGCTCTCTTGGGCCTTCCTGTACCTCTTTCACATATTTCAATGGAATTGTGACTTTTGTCACCTTCTAAAAAAAAAAAAATTTGCCGTTCTTTTATTATCAAGAAACTCAAGTGAAGTTTTTGTTTCTGGATAGATGTGAGAATTACTACAGATTATTATTACACCCCTTGTATTATTGTTTTAATTCTTGTATTATTGCATGTCAACATAAAGCATTAGAACCCAGACGAGTTCTAATACCCGGCACATAATGCCTTGAAGAAGTTACAATCAGAGAGCTTCAAAATTCCAGAGTTTCAGAGGTTAGTGGCCCAGGGTCATCTCGGGACTGTATTGGCTTCTACATCACCACTGCAGTTGAGCTAGATGAGCATGAGTCTATGCGCTGAAAAACCTTTTGGGCATATGTTTGGGACCTGACCTAGCTATTTCTCATATTGGATTTTTTATTATTTTTTAAAATCCTATCCGTTTTTGGTCTTTTGTTTTTATTTGGAGAAATATAGGTTGGTTTTATTTATTTTATTTCTTGGACTATGAGAGCTTGGGATTAGCCCTCAGGGAGTCCGGGACTTCATATTAGGCGAAGATCCGAATATATAACATCTCTCCACTGACCTTAGTCAGTGTTAATTACGTCGAGCAACTACTCGACAACCCTTGATTAACCGTCCGTATGATGCCCTTGAAACTATTTATACTAACACACAACATGCACGCAAGTGAAAGATTGCTTTTAAATCTTTGGTCTCACCCAAGTCTTTTTAGGATATTTGGATTTGTTCCAAGGTTTTTAGAGTAGGCTCTTAAGTGTTTAAGATTCATTTTTTTTTAAAAGCTTTGGGATTGATTCCCTCTTGTTTAGGATCGACTCCGGAGTATTTAAAATCCTTAGGGTTATTTTAGTAATTGTGCTGCATTGGGGTTATTGAAGTCTTTTTAGGTCTTTAATATCTCATTTAAGGCTTGAAAATCCTTAGGATGTATTTTGAAGTTATTTTGAACATATTTATGCTGTAGGGGTATTTAAGTAATTTTTTCTCTAATCGGTTTTATTTAGACTTAGGGTCTATATCGGGATTTTTATAATATTGGGGGTATTTTAGCAATTTTCACCCTTCTCATTAGGTTTCGGAGGGTATTTTAGATATAAGAACTATCTTGTTATTTTTTAGGATTTTCTTATGCTTTTTACAAATTTTTATCATGTAGGAGGGGCATTTTGGTAATTTGGTTAAGTTCTGGGGGGCATTTTGGTCATTTCAAAATTTTTATATTTCAGATTTATTTTCTTTCTGTTTTTAACTATTTTTTTCTTAATTTTAACCAATTTTTATATTTATTTTATCAATTTATTTAGGTGGGTAAATATCTTTATGGCTAAATATTTTAATTATTAATTTTATATTTTTTTACTGATTTTTATTAATTATCACTGCATTTTCTGACTTTATTTACAGATTTTCATTAATTATTGCACTTTTCAGTAATGAATTAAGATTATTAATTAATTTTTAGAGAAAATTAGTTAGTTTATCTTATATATTCATATTTAGGATTTAATTATCCATCCCATGTTTAGGAATGAGACCAAGAGAGGATTCATAGATTTTTCTTTTTTAATCAGATTTTAAAGTAATTAGAAAATTAATTACGTGTATTAAAAAAATAGTACATGGTATTTATTTAACTTAATGACACACACACAAGCACACAATTTGGCATAAAAGGAGTCTTTTTATTATTTCAGCAGAGTTTCGCCTTATAAGGAAGGCTTTTATAACAAACAAATCGGCAGGGCTTCCCCTTAGGAAGAACCTTAAGAGGAGAACCCCCCCGGGACGAGAAACTCCTCCATAAAACGCAGCAAATCTGGGCAAAGACACCGGATTTGATCTTCAACGTAGCAGAGTCTCCCCTTAGGATTTTCTCACTTTTGAGTGTATGGAGTGGGGTGTGTGTTTTGCAATTGAGGGTTTTGGGCCCTATTTATAGGGCTAAATTTGGGCCCGGTGGGGGGTGCCACCGGGGAAGCCCATGGTGGGGGGGTGCCCACCGGTTCATTCCTCTCTCCCCTTCTCATCTTTTTTTTTATTTTTTATTAAAGGGTGAGAGAAGAGAGAGTGAGTGAGAGAGTGGGGTGGGGGGGTGGGCACCCCCGCCGGTTCCAACCGGTGAGGGAGCCACCGGCCTTGGACCCCCCACCGGTTGGGAACCGGTGGGGGCTCCCCTCTCCTTCTCTCCTCCTTTTTTTGTTTCTTTAATGGGGTTTAGCCCATTAATTACTTCCCCTTTGGCCAAGTGTGAATGGGGTTTGATCTCTTTTAGTGGAGAATTAATGAGGGTTTAGTGGGGCTCTTAACTAGGTGTGGTTTAAGAACCCATTAACTCTCCCCCCTAATTAATCTCCCCTCCCCCCTTTTTATTTTTGAATTTTAAATGAAATAAGAGAGAGAGAGGGAGGGAACTCCCCACCGGTTCCTCCCTTGGAACTGGTGGGGGTCCCCGCACCGGTTCCTCCCCTCTCTCTCTTCCCTCCCTCTTCTTTATTTAAATAAAGGGAGAGAGAGAGAGGGGACCACTTGGCCTTCTTTCTTCTTTGGGAAACTTAGGGGATTTTTTTCTTTTCTTTGGCCTTTGGAGAATTTTCCTCTTTAGGCTGTAGATTTGTGAGCCATGTGGGATTGGTTTTTGGGCCCATTTGAACCTCTCATTGGGCCTTCATATCGGGTCCCTTATTGGGCCTCTTGTTGGGCTTACATATCTTGCTATTAGGCCTCCATTGGGGCTGTTTTGGGCCTATTTTGGGACTATTTTGAGTCCATTTCGGAACTGTTTTGAGCCCCTTTTTTGCAGCATTGAGAGTATTTTTGTTGCTGCATTTTGGGGCTCCCTATTGGGCCAATTCATTGAAGCGATCAAGCCGCTCAAGGGGCAGCATATAGGAGCTTCCGGGGCTATTTTTGGACAGCATATAGGAGCAATTCCGGGGCTGTTTTGGGCTTGTTGCAGGGGCCCCAATCAAGGTGTCTTCGCCTAGGTATATCTTTTGCTCCATTGCCTTCCTAATGCGTGCATATAGGTCTATGTATTCGCATGCATATAGGAAGGGTCTTTATTTGACATGGACCTCCATATCATTGGTGCATGCTCGTTTATTTCTTCATTTTTTACATAACGTAGGCTCATGTGAATATGCACATATGCCATGCCATGCATATTTTCCATAACATAAACCCATATCATTGTGAGTATATGCTACGTATATATATATATATATATATATATATATATATATATATATATATATATATATATTCTTTTGCATAATCATGTGCATATGCATGCTTTGAACAATGTCATTGCGCATGAAATTTTTTTGGGTCAACATCATCATTCATTGGTACTGTCCTTTGAGTGATACTTGGAACTGAAGCCACCACAGGCTTTTGTGCGTGATGTTACGAAAACATTATAGAACTGTATCAGAAAGAATATCTGTCTTTGATGTAACAATGGTGATACTGAAGATATGAATTACTAAGAGCACTATATCAAAGGGGAGGCTGTTACAATACAGAAAAAGGATATCCTATCAGAGAGTGTTTCAAAGGGCATGATCATTCAGCAATCAGAAGACACCAATTGGCCAGCCTTCATGAATTACCTCTTCTCTTGTATTACTTCTGCTCCTTCCTTTAGTAGGAGGGATGTGCATGGAGTACCTTCTAAGTACTATTTTAAAGGTTGGCCACGTAGGTTGGTAGGTGCTGAGGTGGACTGCTTAGGTGCCTTAGACAGGTCGCTATCCTTGATGGTTTTGTATAATCGGTTTGCTCCATCATATCATTAACAAATGCCTTTATTACATTACATGGTATGCTTCTATGTGGGACTAGAAACTTGATTACGACATCAATAATCTTTAATAATCATTAAACTAGCCCCATTGCCTCATGTTTATTGCTGGATACTGTCGTAAGAGAAGAAATGAGGTTGTGGTGCATCTACATCAATAAACTAAGGGGATATAGGATCTAGGGGTAGCTCCCATTGACATTAAGCTTTAGGAGAATAGGCTGCGATGAGATTTGGTCATGTACATCGTCGCCCAAGTTCAGCACCAGTTAAGAGGTGTGATAGAATTAGAGTGGAGGATAGAAGACAGTGATGAAGACCTAAGATGAGGTGGTTGGACGTAGTTAGTAAAGACTTAGCATTACTATGGCGGGACAAGATTGATGTAGCCAACCCCAATTAGTTGGGATAAGGCTCTGATGATGATGATGATGATGATGAATATAAGAAATCATTAATTGTTCATGATCCTCTCTTTTCTAGCCTTTTGTACTGTGTTTAGACGACTCTATTGAATTTCGCCTTTTCTACATCACCATCAACATCATTTTTTTGGCACATCTTTCTTCATTTTTGGTTATGACCGCAAATGGGTCGAAGTGGATCGGGGGTTAGCCTCCTCCACATTCTTATGTCTTATTATAGACTTATTGTTCAGAGTGCAACAATGCTTAATAATGACCCTTTTTTGCAACAAATATTTATTTTTACTCTTGCTGTGCAGTCATAGGATAATCCAAAATTCCTTTGTACTGCTTCTGAGAAGTGAAAGATTCTCATATTTTTTTCTTCCTCTATGGTGCTTAGTTAAATATTAAAATATCTATATCATTAAAAATATATTTGCTTAAATCAAGCATTACATGAAGTTTTTTAGGTCAATGGGCATTGCTTGTATGTGTGACACTCCCAACTTCCTTGTTAGTAACCCATGTCTTCTTTATCATCCCCAATAGTGCTGATAGACGCCCATGGAGAAATTGCTGTGTCTTGGCATGCTATCTCCTCTTAGTTCATTAACCACTGTTTACACCTCAAGTAAATGAGAGATGAGAGGCTGTCTCTGCTGAGGGGAGCTTCCGAAGCTTCTCTTAGTAATGGTATCTCTGTGGATCTTCCTTACCATGAACCTCTATTCCACCACCCATGAACAAGATCAATAGAGCTATCTTGTTAACCACACCTCATTTCTCGAAATTTTTTGTATCTGACTTATACTGGGTCTGTGAATGGGAAAGAGAGAGTTTCCACTAGAACTGTAAATGGGACAGAGACAGTCGAAACTGTTGTTTCGGAAAATGTAAATGTTCAGAAACAGGAATGGAGTCAAAAACATTAGTTTCAATTTTAACTCTGATTCCAAAATCTAATCTAAAAGAATCCCATTTTCTGAAACCCATCTAATCCGTTAAATATATATAGGGGTTAACCTGTTGTGCGCTGATCCATGTGGCCAGGGCTAGACCCAGCCATTTGGGAGAACCCTGCACCTTTATGCAGAAGGGTGGGGCTCCTTATAGGTGCTGATACCTCTCCTTACATTCTTTAGCTGATATGAGGTTAAAAAATTAGAGGGCACTGCCTCCTCAGAGTGCCCAACACATAGATGCATGGCACCCAGTGGCCTGGGCACCTAGGCTTGACGCGTGCGTAGATGACAGGTGCCTGATGCCTGAAAAATGCCAAGGTGACGGGTGCTGGACATCCAGGGGACCGAAGCTTTGGGATGCTTCCCTTTTCCCTGTCTTTAATCCAGTATTGAAACACCAAACCACCCCCTCCTCCCCCCACCAAAAAAAAAAAAAAGAAAAAGAAAAAAGGGACTGGGACAAAGGTGCCATCTTTCTAGAAAAGGGCCCTTGCGGGTTGATTTTCGATGCTACGACCTTTGAGCATTGTGAATCAGCTCACTTGGGAAGGCTGAGCCAGTGAGCCCTATGGCCTGCACCCATGAATGGCATGGGTCCCATTAATAATTGGTGACATTGGTTGTAGAATCAACTCACTTGGGAAGGCTGAGCCAGTGAGCCCTATGGCCTGCACCCATGAAAGGTGGTCCCATTAATAATTGGTGACATTGGTTGTACATGTTTTTTATTGAAACCAAATGTTTTTTTAATATATTAACAGAATATATAAGAAGTGGAATGTGGAGAAGTTCATTTTCGCTTCTGACTCCAATCCTGTGAATCCGGTTAAAAAGCATACAGAAACAAGGAAACTTGTCATTTATGTTGAAAATTCAGAATTGGGTGGGAAATCAGATAAAGAGAATACCAATTACAGCCCTACTTCTACCATTGAACCATTCTAATAGCCTTGGCTTATGGTTGAAAATTGTTAGACTAAATAGCTAGCTTATGGCAATGTGACCCATTCCACAGGCTAATAGTGTGTTCAGAAAAGTTACAGAACGTGCTTCCCATACAAGTACTTGTCCCAGGAGTGCCTCCTATAATAAGTGCTTCTTGTCGTAGAAGTAGCAGTTTGAGAATTGCAAATTGGAGGTTGCCAGAAGATTTGGTGAAGGATTTTTGGTTCCGTGTCAAATGTCAACCATTTATAAGGGGATACGGGTTCATGGTCAAGGCCATTTTTGGACAGGAAAGTGTTTGCCACTAACCAATGAAGCCATTTTTTATGATGCAGATTAGGTTCGTGCAACCATCAGGTCACCTCCATGGGTTCCCCGAGATTCTTGGAAGTGTCCAGTGGTAGAGGGAAAGAGAAATGTTTGATGGCATTTGCCAAATGTGTAATTTTTCTCCCTGAAAACTATCAGTCAAATAGTAAATGGAAGCACAGGTCTCTCTATCACACCACACTGTGATTTTGTCTTAGGTATTCTGTTGTGTTCACATTTATTTATCTTCTAATGAACTGTCACCTGCATTTTTTGTACTAAAAGCTGCTTGACTTGGGTTTTAGAGCTGCTTTCCTTGAGAACTCTAGAACAATTAAAAAGGATGAATAAGGATAAGTTTTTTGTTCTCTAATGTGGAAAAGGCTGATCATTTGGATTCTCTTTTATTCTAGGCTAGCAATTTCTTATGTATTCGTCCACATGGTATCTGGTTTTGTCCAATTGACATCAGACAAACTGTTTGTTGCAACTCTTACACCTGTTTTTTTGGGACTTCAGTAAAAACAATCATTCTTTTCATCCTTTGGTGTGTTTCTTTCTCATATATCAGTTAGAAACAAATTAAAAAAACATTGCTGAGTACTTGGCACTGGGTATGTCTGTAGTTGAACTTCTTTCATTCCAAAATATTCCTTGGTCTGTTTTTGCCCCCATTTTTCTTGATATTTTTACTTACATTTGGCATTTTCCTCTATGAACAGGGTGGAATGAAAAGGTGGGGTTTTTCTGGAATGCCTGCATCACATGGAGCTTCATTATCACACCGGAGTCTTGGTTCCACTGGTCAGAGGGATGCTCCTGGAAAGGTATGTACTAAATGTCATTAAAGGTAGACACTCTCTCTTATCGGAGTTGTTTGTGTTAGTTCATACGTGCATGCATGTGTGCATGCGTGTGTGTGTATGGTCAGCACATGGGATGGAACTCCTGCCCATACCCATTGAAAATCTGTTCCTGTTACGTGTTAACACTTAGGAAGTTAACAGGAAGTTTCCTGTTAAAGCGTAACAGCTGACCATTGGATTTAATCCATTGGTCACCACATGGTGTGGAATTTCCACCCAATGCCTTGGAGTTCCACCCATGTAGAGAGAATTCTGCATGGGGTGGAACTCCCAGGTGCGGTGGTGGGAGTTCTGCTCCTTTCCATTTCTTGTTGACTATCACTTTTTTTAATTGTATTTCATGTTGTTCATATCTGCCATACATGCAGAACAAGTATAACTGATGTTACTGATCTACATACCTTGCATTTAGTACAAGTCCTGGCAAAGTTCTATTCAGAACAGTTCCCACAAGTGGTCTTCTGAGGCAAATTCTTGATAAGATGTCACAATTCTTATTACTTACTGTTTTGTCATTTTTTTCTTCATTTGATAGGGAGTTTTACTTTCGTGGGAGGCTAACAAAATATTTATTCTTATGAACAGCTGTTATCTGAATATGGTGTAGTTGGAGAAAAGCTTTAATAAACTTATTTTACTAGACTGAAATGTTTATGGAATGGAATAGCCAACTGTCGATTTCCGTTGAAACAAAATTAACATGTAATGGTTTTCGTTACATTTTGGAAAGCTGGGAAGCTATTTACATGAGAAATGCAAGCTTAAGTGTGGATGTATTTGTTAAGTGGAAAACGAAAGCCATTTTATTTCGCATTAGAGAAAGGAAACTGTACCATGGATACTGATACTATATTAAACCCGTTGAGCCATCCAACTCAAAACTGGTCAAGGCAGAGAGTGGAGACAGCAGCATTTTTTAAATGTACTTTGTTTGTCTTCACCCAATGCAGAAATTTTCTAAACCAGGTTTTTGCTTCCCTTATTTCTTTGCAAATTGCACACAAGTTTCTGTCCTTGGTTCCATCACATGTAGCGTCTAATTTGCAGTGCTAGATTATGTTTTTCACTGTGGTAACTATTCTTCAAAAGGGATATTTCCTATCTCAACTTATCTACTCTTGTTTTTCATATATATCTATCTGCCTTTTTCTTCTTCTTTTTTGTGTTTCTGCTCGGATTTTGAGACACCAGCATGGTATGTTTCTATGCTTGTAATCGACTCTTAAGTAGTGCTCATGCTAACACGATCTTGACTCTCTGCAGCATAGGTGTTATTTCAATCTCCTTAAAATTGCAACAAGTTTTTGGCTTTATTTGAGAAGTCCTCCTGTTTATTGCTAACTAGGTTTTCAAAGGCAAGAAAATGCCTGGACGTATGGGTGGAAAGCAATGCACGGTTAAGAATATATGGGTTTATAAAATCGATCCAGCAAGGAATTTGATGTGGGTGAGAGGCCAAGTAAGTTTCCTTTCATCTCATTCTCAGACTGGTTTAGGCTTTGAAATTCGGACTGAGGAAAATAATTTGGATGAGGATATGAAAGGTAGTTCTTCATTACCAGACTTCATTACCTTAATTTCATCAAACACCTTTGCTTTTGCAGGTTCCAGGTGCGGAAGGCAACTTTGTCTTTGTAAAGGATGCTGTTTACAAGAAGCCTGATGTTTCCTTGCTTCCATTTCCAACGTACTTCACCCCCGAAGGAGAGGAGACGTCCGAACTGGAACCGATAGTTGCTGATCTTGGGGAGATAGATCCGTTCATGGCTGCAGATTAACTGAAGATGGGAATTTTTTTATTTCATTTCCAATGCAAATGCAGTCTGAAAATTCATAGATTCACAAGATGTAGCAGGACGGAGCAGTTCATTATTGAAGAACTGGGGGAAAGCTTGTATTCGTGCAGTTATTTGCCTGTGGTTTTGGCTAAAAGTGTTCGATTTTAGCGAAGGTGATAAAATAAGAAACAAAATTTTGGCCTGACAATTCTCCTGTTGTAACATTCTTTTGTATTTCTTTTGTTTGGACATTTTGACATAATACTTAAAAAGCTTAGGCATGTTTTTTCCGTCAGTTATGGATCCTTTGGGAATTGGGATGGAAGTTCAGCAGTTTGCTATATTATGATGCTCAACCTGTTTATTTTTCATGAAAATGTTTGGGTTAATTTTATATAAACTGTCCTTATATGCAAAATATTAAATATGTCCCTCTTAGTTGTGCAATATCATATAAGCTCTCGTTATAACAAAGTAATACCATATTTGTCATTGACGTTACCTCCCATCTCTCTAACTGAGCCAATTATGGTTAAATGTTAATCACAATGTAAAAATACAATTGTATTCTCTCTCTCTCTCTCTAGATAGGCTGCCCCGGTAGGTCAGGGTGGGGGTGCTATAGGAGGAGGCGTCGCAGGCGGAGGATGGCTCCTATGGCACGTCGGCTCTGTTGGAGTTTGTCATGGTAGGTGTGCTTGTAGAGCATGTCGATGATCTCGGGATCGGATGGGGAGGCCAGGAAGAGGAGCTCGACGGCGCCCTTGGGGTCCCGCTTGTAGAGGGACTTGAAGTTTGCGAGGGTGTTGTGGCCGCGGAAGTGGTGGGCAGCAACATTGTAGGTGTTTGTTGAAGATGCCTAGTCACATGCATTGGTGCTTTCCATAGATTTGGGTGACCCACCGCCAGTTGGGCTATGGCACTACGCTCTTGTACTGTGACGACAACAATTAGCACCTCGACTCTGCCTCACTACATGGCAGCTCTGGGTCCAACACCATGCTGGCGTCGCTGCCTAGGCGCTGTAGTGGTAGGGTGGGCAAAGGGGGAGGCGTCGATGATGGGGGGAGCTCTCTCTCTCTCTCTCTCTCTCTCGTCCAACACTACGTTGGCGCCACTGCCTAGGCACCGCAGCGATAGGGTGGGTAGAGGAGTGATGCGGACGATGGGGGGAGTAGCTGCTGGCGCACCTGTTGCGGCAGATCTCAAAGAGCCCCTGCGAGCTCGCCTTTTTATGTTGTAACTTCTTCATCTTCCACTCCGCCACCCTTGCCATCCTCCTTTGTGCCGCCTAATCACCGGAAGTTTCACCTTTCGACCGACCAAGGTGATTAGAGCGGTTTCGTGTCCGGCTCTCGTAGCGCTCTCTCTCTCTCTCTCTCTGGTGGTCTGATGCCATGAGGATAAGTTAAATTTTTTTTTTTCTATCTATTAGTTTGATTGTTATCTTTTAACAATCATAAGGAATATTCTTGGCATATTCTAACGATAGAGAATGGACATTAACCTTAGTGGCAATTTTGATACTATTTTATTATAAGGAGGGTTTATATGATATTACACAACTAAGAGGGGTATATTTCATATTTTACATGTAAGAAGGATTTATATGAAATTAACCCAAAATGTTTTCACGGAAGAAGTATTTTGATGATTCTAACAAATCTTGTTGCTGCAGATCATACAGGTTCCCTCACGTAATAAGTACACTTACTGAGCGAAGTTAATTAACACGGGGAAGAGGGGTACGAACATTTATTTATGAGAGGAGATCGTCTCAGTACATATTTAGATCGGAGTCCAACAATATTAAGAGGGGGAGAGTGGTCAAACACGTATCGAGAAGATCTCTATTCTTTATAAAAACAGAGAACTGAAATAGTTTTGCATGAAAAGACTTTTTTACAATTGCCTCTCCAGTAAGTAAATGCATTTAAGAGGATCCGAACTCCAAGAAGACTGGCTGGCAAGTGGCAACATATTATGAGATATCTTAGCAAGCGGTGGGCATTGCAAAAGGACAAAAAAACTCATTGACCTGGTTGATAACTGTTGATGGTTGTCTAGAGATTTCATTCCTCTATGTAACTAAAGGATTCCTGTAGATATAAACCATATTAACATCATTATTTACCACTTGGGAGAGAAAAAAAATAATGGAATTGCATTATCTCCAAGTGCCACCTTTCAGTCATCAAACAGATCAGATGATGAGCTTAATTTCCGTATCCCGAAAGGGAGTTTACTTTGACATAACTAAAGAAGCCACGTATGAACAGAAAGCCAATGCCGCGAAGGAAGGCAAAGGAAAATTACTAGTGTGACGAGAAAGGTTTCTTATCTTTTTTATCCACATGGTTGCATCTGTTGTATTATTTTTTTAAATAAATCATTAATTGCCTCTTGCAAAATTGTGAAAAACACCCTCATCCCTTCCTTTTCCTTAGTAGTGGATAAGTAAAATGGAGAAAATTTTCCGTCGTACTAGCATTAATCCTCGAACAGTATGTTCTCTTTGCCTCCCGTTAAACAAACCTTTAGGTACTGTTAGATTGCGGGATAGGGATAAGGATTAGATTAGCTAAGCCTTAGTGAGTGCAATTAGGTTAGCTCTGATTTAATCTATTTTTTGCCTATTCCGTAGATAAGTAACTTTTGTTTCAAAATGGAGGTTAATCTAAGATAGGGACATAGAATCTCCATTTAAATATTTTTTAAGTTAATACATGCTTTAAATTATCATACGTGTATTTTGAATCAATCATATTCAAATTATGAATATTTAGATGAATTTTATATCACATAATACTCTTAAATATATTTTAGGTAATAACAAAAGTGACTTAAATAATTTATATAAATAAGTTTCATTACTAAAAATAAAAAGTATGGTAAACTTCATCATTATCTCTCCACAATTATTAAGTATGCCTCATATTAATAATTAATTTATTTAAATATATATTACTATTTTCTTTTAATACTAAAACTATCGTTAAATGGAGCATAATAATATTAATCAATAATTAATATGATTAATGTTTATTAATACTTATTAATCAAAATAATATTAATAATATTTATTAATTATAATAATATTTATTAATATTATCAATATTGATTAACATTTATTCATATTATTAATATTCATTAATATTTATTAATTATAATATTATTTATTAATATTTGTTAATAATTAAATGGAGCGTGAACACATGGACTAATCCCTTCTATCTCAGCCTTGGGGGTGAGATACGTTGGCCCGGTCTAAGGCCGGGTTGACCCATGTTTATCCCATTTTTAGCACGGATAGATCTAATCCGCAATCAAACCACAAAATGAGCTAACTTAGGGATAATCCGGAATATTCGCGGGCTATCCTACAATCAAACAAGGCCCTAGTGTCGTGCCTTCTCCAAGTTGAAAACTCCTTTGAGTGTTAGTTATCCTATAATCTTTGCCCCCTCAGTTCTCCCCTTGCTGTACTCCACATTCAGTTTTCTCTGCGCATCATCGGTCAATAACTCAACTTCCTTTACACATAATAGAAGGATACAATCGAGATGACATACCGGCCAAGAGAAGGCACATCGTCCTAGGAACCTGCGTGAAGACATGTCTCACCTCAGGAGAGTGCACGTGTGCAAGCCTTCAACAACCAAGCAAGAAATGTTTCAGTGTCCCCAAGAATTGTACTCTGCCCTTTTATCGTCCTAAATGCTTCACACTATGATGCCATAATCAGTTTGCCCCGAACAAGTTTCCTTCCTCACGTAGATATGATAGACTTCACAGGTTTTTCTCCAAACTCGAGTCTGCCACGAAAGGCTATATCGCCCTCACTTCATAAGGTGGTTTTGGAAGCACCCTAATTCGGAAAGTTTAGGGTGCATCTCTTTAAACAGTGCCTTCCGGAGTAAACTGGGCCACCATGGTGGGGAAAAGTAATCATCCGATTCTCTAATCTCGAAGATAAAACCATAGTTAATCTGAAGATTTTAGGACAGTAAATGTCGCTTGTGCCACTGAAGTAAATCTGGATATATATTTTCCTAGCAAAGAGTACAAAATAAGAGCATAGCAAGTATCTGCAAAAAACTCGACTGTCATAAAAGGTTGGCAATGTTTCACAGTACCAACCTGCAAGGCTACAAAAGGACAATGGACCAAATGAGAAACTAGATAATAAATAACAGCTTCCAACAAAAAAATTGGCTTATTTCAAAAATGTTTTGCAGCTCCAAGTTACATCTATAACTTCCAGACTAAAACAATGGTGCCTTGACACCTTGGCATTATAAGCTTTCTTATATCACATCACTGTGTTTAATCCAACAAAGCAAAAGATGACAGCTTCAATTGTTTTGCAATCGAATTAACATAAAGAACATGGAGTATGAACCGCCGGGGGAGAAAGGGGAAAAAACAGGCAGTCCTCAGATGTGAAGTGGTCCATTATACCCTCATCCTTCCGTCTGAATTTTCATTTTCTTCTGGACCATATGCGCATGAGCAAACTTTGTAGAGAAGACCTCAAACTTACCAAAATACAGTGCAACACATCAGAGAACTGCATCTGATCTTCCCCGTCGTTGTCAGCCACTGGAAACACTCTGCCTATTTTCTGTGTGAATTTTTAAATAAAAAATGACCACGATGACTATAATACACAAGCTAGTTCCCCTCTACATCAAGTAGCTCGGTCTTTAACAGCTCCCCAACGACGTTTTCTTGCAGGCCTCTCCAACTTAACTTCATCTGCTATCATTGTTGTCTGGGATACTCTGTTGGGAGAGTCGGCCAGCTCTTTTTTTAGGGCAATGGGCACCTTGAAGCGCTCTCTACGCTTTTCCATCTTTGCCAGTGTCTCAAGAATGTGACTGTTGTCATACTCCTTCACGGGCTTTTTATTGTTTGAAGTCCCTTTGACCTGTTTTTTGTCCTCACCATGTGCGTGTCTTACTTCAGTGGATGAGATTGGCACTGCTTCCTCAGTGCCCCACCTCTTTGCCTCAGTACCTCCATCTTCATCCTCAGATTCTACAAGCTGTCCCTCCTCAAGGCCAGAAACCTCTTGATCAGGCATAACTGGAGGTTCATCAGGTTCTTCATTACAGTCAGTATCATACTTCTCAAAACTGCATGGCTTCACTTTTTCAACAGTTGAGCAGATTACATGGGTTTTATGGTCTTCCATTTTCTGTCTCTTGCCAGGATTTTCTTTCCTCCTCCCAGTTTCATCCGTATAAATGGAATGCTCCATTTTATCATATCTAACCTTCTTTTTCTTCTGAGTGACTTGACCAAACTTTCCAGGGAGCTGCAAAGAATTGATAAACACCGTGAGATAAGCATTATGAATAAAGTTAAAAATTGATTACGTCTCTTGTCACCAGCTATACAAAAGACAACAAAGAAACAAAACTAAAAACATTTTGTTGGACACAAAAATCAGACATTTTGCTGATTATCTTCTGTAGTCAAAGGCAAGAAGCGAGTGAGGCGACCAGGGGATTGCCTTAGCCTAAAATGCTTAGGCGAGTGCTTACGTGTTTTGAGGCGACATGTTTTCTCCCATAAATCACCATGAAAGAAGAAAATGGCAATAGGAAGAAAATGAAGAGAACATCCAATATAATGAATGGTATGTAAGACTGGGAGAAACATTGATCACATCACATTCAATATGTGGGCACCAATTCATATAAAGCACTCATAAGTAGTGGGTGGTCCTAGAAATCATCAAAAAGAAGAAACATATTACAACATGTAAGAGAAAAAGGGCATTTAACATGGTTAAAAGAGTTATTAGCCACTTTGGAATAACTAAAAATAAGAAAAACTAGTAAAAATGCAGTAACACAAATAAAGAAGATACAAGCATTTGTGGCTTGCCTCACCCTACTTCCTCGCCTAGGCGAGCGATCACCTTTGATAACATAGTTGATGTTAGACAATTCATACGGGAGTTGACTTTCTTTTGTCCTTCAGAATGAACATTGACAGAGGAATGGGCTGGTTGGGTTTCTAAATCGGAATCCCCAACTTTAGGGTGGGATTTTCTACAAGCATAGAGATTATCTGGAACACCGTTCACACTGGTCCCTATCCCACTGAATTGTTCCCAGTGATAAACTATAACAAAATACAAACAAGAATAAATGGTTCACACTTTTGAAACTAGTCATACATTAGTTCTTCTAATAGCTGTGTATACAACAAAAGTTAACCCACAATGAACGTTGAGCTTCCGAAGTCATGATGAACGGAATCTCATAAGAGAACATGCAGTATGGTCCCAGGCATGCGCACGGTGCTTTCACTGCAACAAATGCAATGGGCAACCAAAACCTGAGGGAAGCCATGAGCCCATCTACGATATGCCGGTGCTGTTTATACTCGAAAGAATTTCAGATCACATTCCAGTTCCAGAGCATAGAGAGAATTCTTCACCATAAAAAGAGATTTTCTTGTGCACATGTTTGGTACTCTCGTTCATATACTGAATCTTCTATGTAGTATTCTAACAAAACTATGAACTTGAAAAATACAGACACAGAAGCTACCCACAAGAACAGAGACAAACATTGGGCAACCAAAACTTGGGGAAGCCATGAGCTTATCTACGAGATGCTGGTGTGGTTTCTGATTGAGCTTCACAGAGTAACAAGGATTAACATCTTAGGATTGCAGGGCCATCAGAACACATAAAAATACCATGTTATTCTCATAAAGATAAAGAAATAGATTGTAACACCCCCCCCCACCCAAATCACTTATCAGCATTGTCATTCCAGTCAGTACCATCCTGACTCATTTCATGGATCATAAGGTACTTTTCAATATTTTTTAAAATATATGATCAAAAAGCTGTGTTTGCCATAGGTACCATACGATCAGGATCTTGGATCATTTAGCCTCTGTCTAATGGATCATACAACTCATAGGGCACATCATAACATATCGGCAACGTCTATCATCATCTTGTAGTCAAGGAATTCCGGATCGGATCGGGTCCCCGAATCGGGACCCGCCGATCCTCGGATCGGATCGGCCGAGTCGGCTGATCCAGATGAAGTCTGGCCAGTCCGACTCGGCCAGATTAAAAAATAATAAAAAATTAAAAAAATCAGAAAAAAAATCAGGAAAAAATAAAAAAAAATCAGAAAAAATTATTCAATTGATGTACAATAAGAATGAATGCAATTCATGTACATCCATAAAAAATCCTAAAACCCTAAAACCCTAAACCCTAAACCCTAAAACCCTAAAACCCTAAACCCTAAACCCTAAACCCTAAACCCTTAACCCTTAAACCCCTAAAACCCTAAACCCTAAACCCTAAACCCTTAACCCTAAAACCTAAACCCTAAAACCCTAAACCCCTAAACCCTTAAACCTTAAGGGGGGGATCGGGACCGGCCCGAACCGGACCAGATCGGGTCCAGACCGGCCGATCTGGCCGGTCCGGCCCTGATTTGGTCCGGTTCGGGCCGATTTCGGCCGTTTTTTTTTTTTTTTCAAATCGGTGGGGGGGAACAGTGAAATCCCCCCGAATCAGATCGGAACCCACCGATTCCGCAATCCATGCTTGTAGTAGCCCAGTCAAAAGTCCAGTAGGAGAAGTGGGCTACCCATAGGATAGGGTACTAATGGGATAGCATTACATATCACTATGTGTGGAGTCGCCATGGTGTAGAGCTACCATTATGAAGTAGGATAGTCCCACATCAGCAAATAGAGAAAAGCTACTTAGTTATATGCAGGAATTGAATCCATAGCATGTGAAGAACCTTTTTAACGACACAACTATGTGAGCGTGATCCAAAGAGGGCAATAGCTCACAAGGGCTAGATCACGTTGTTACATTGTGGTATCATAGCCGAACCCGTACAGCATGATGTGGCATGGTTCAGACATAGTTGTCAAGGCAAGCGCCTGGGTGCCGCCAAGGCGCAAAGATGCCAGCCCTGGCCCAAGGTTCACGAGGGCCTTCTATGGGACTAGGAAAGGCAGGCAGGGTGGCTGCCTAAGTGCCTACCTGGGCACCCCTAGCCTGCTGGCCTGATTGGGCTCGAGGCCCAGTGGACCTCATACTTAAACACCCTCCCCACCCCCACCCCCCACATCAATCTCATTCTTGTTTGACCCCCCTCTGAGCCCTCTCCCTCGACCCCTTCAACCTCCTCACAAAGGTTTCTCCACAGAGTGCCACCAACAAGCACTGCCGACCCTCTACTGCTGACAAGCACTGCTGAACGGCACTCCGCTTGCCACGCCTGCCTCTCCCAGCCAAGGTTCGCCAACTTGGGGATCTGTATCATCCCAGATACGGGTCGGATCCAATCTGATTCTGGCCGACTCGCACAAGTCAAGCCAATAATTTTGTTAGAAACATAGAAGTAATGAGTTTGATGAGAACAGGGATGATGGTGATGGAGGCAAGATCAGCAGTGGTTGTGGATGTGACAATATCAATGAGCACAGGGATGTGACCCCTACCCCACATCATTCAAAAGGAGGAAGGAGCTAAGGAACCCCCCTCTTGGCTTATCAGCCTGTGCAATCGGGTCCTTTTCTTGAAAGGCTTTGGCAGGATCATATCCCCCGCCAAAATCAGAAGTGTCGATGACCAATCACAAACTAAAACAGCCAATTCAAATCTTAATCGACCAATTCAGCTAAACCATGATACTGTTACTTCAAAATGTGCAAGTCCTGAATAAGATGAGGTGATAAGAATGTCATCACAACCAAGCTACTGCACCAAACAGAATAAGAACCAAAAACACAATTGAAAAATGTAAGAAGATGCAGAGGAAAACATGAAGTATAGAAACTGAAATGAGTTGATAATAGAGATTCCAACTCGATCCTCTCTTCTGTTTTTCTCCCTTTTCTCCTCCTGGGTGAAGAACCACTGGAAGCCACCATATTTTACCACTACATGCCATGTTCCAGTCAGGATTGTGACCAGAAGTGAAATCCAAAGCCACAACGACTGGTCTAAGACTCTAATTCACAAATCTGATTTTCAAAATCTTCCTACAGTTAAGTTATCGGCTTACTCCCACTAGAATCACAACTGGGGTGTGCATAGGTCTCCGTCATAAGGTATGATCAAGCTGCATGTCCACCCACAAACTCTTCTTTCCTATAACTATGATGTGATACCAAGATTGACAGGTTACCCCTTCTCAGTTCTCAAACATGGCTCCATAAAATGAATAGGAAACCAAATCCCAGCCACTTAATATAGGTAAACTATAGGTGAGAAGATATGGCCAGAATCTCAAAACCTATTGGAAAAAAAAAAAAAAACTTCTTTGATACTTCCCCACCTTTTTTTTTCTTTTTTCCTTTTTTTTTTTTTTGGGGGGGGGGGGGGGGGGGGGGGGGGGCGGGGGGCGGGCAGAGTGGCTCAGTGCCAGGTATATACACAACCATGCTTCGATTCCAGGCATTGCCTGAATTTTCCTTCTAAGTAGGAGAGTATTCCACGCGAGTCCGAATAGTCCGCCTAATTAGGTGAGAATTCTAAATCAAAGCAATTTCCAGGGAACTAATCCCATGGACGAGGGGATATAAATCCCACGGCAAATATGCATTGAACAACTTGGGGAGTTTTTAGGCCCCCAACCGGACTTGAACTCAAGACCTCCCAAAGGGAGGCCATGTGGTGAAGCCAACTGACCTAAGTTGGTTCCTTTCCCACCTTTCCAGACAACCTTGGCTGAGTCCCCACATTATATGGCTTGCATCCACAATGGGAGGCATTCAAGGGTCTCTTTCTCAAAGTTAGGCCTGACCTGAACTAGTGCTTCTATCTTGGTGCCAACAGCCATTGCTCTTGATGATCCACTTGTGATCATGGGGAAGGCCATTATTTAGCCCATTCACTCAATGATAGCCAAAAGCCTTTTACTGATGGTGACCTACACTATCTTCCAAAATCAGCTGAAAGACACAAAACACAGATCACATGCTAACTCATACTACAGTATCAAAGGAAATCCCTCAAGGCCCAACACAACTTGATGGGAGATAAAGGCAAGAGTAGCATTATGCCCTCGTATGGACTGAAGCAAAAGGGGACCTGCACAATACTCAACAGTAAATAGAAAACCACTTTCTCTGGCGTGCAGATGCAGCCAATTAAACTTGCATCACCCTACAATTTTGTAACATCCACTTCCCACCACAAACCCGATGCTCTAACAGCATTTCACCCAGAAATGTAGATAGCTCCGGAGCTTTCAGAACCTTAGGTGCCAACAGTACCATATCACATGTCCATGAGTATACCCACATGGGGCCTCATTCACCCACGAGGAATATCAACTGTGTTTCATGACCTCTTCTACAAACAAACAAAGCTTCAGAAACTCAAACATTTTGGGATGATATGGTTCCCTCTTCTATTGTGAAAGAACCAGATAGGTAGTTGGCCAGCTATTCGCACAGATGCTCCAATGAAAGCAACTACATCACTTCACCAGCATCAACCAAACAAAAGGCAAGAGGCAGGTATCACCAGATGGTGAGCCGTTCCACTCGGACAGTGTAAGATCTGATTGGGCATTTGGATCGGGTAATGCCTGATCTTGATCTAGATCCATAGACTGGATCAGACTGGGCACCTAGATCAGATCCAATTCAGCTAAAAGATTTTTATATATTTTTTTCAAAAAAACATTTCTAATAATAAAAGGATTATGGATAAAAACTATTTTCATAAATGTAAAAGTATGATTATAAATGTGTACAAAAAATTAACACACTGATGATTCTTTTTATCTCACCTAATGGCCATGATTTGCGCTCATTCCCAAGCTACAACATCAAGCAAGAAAAGGAAAGGAGGCAAACACAATGGTATGTGGCGGGTTTTCGCATAGTGGCTGCAAGAGACCCGTGCCAATAACTGATTTTATTTTCTAATCATTTCATCATTTTTTCTGCATGCATTGGCTGCAAAAGGTGGGATCATAAACATCACCCTACAACTCTATTTGAGCCAAATAAACTTGTAAGAACCTTAGAGAGGGTAAGATGGGCAATTAGGCCCCTTTACCTTCTTTCCTGGGCCAGATGAATCTATTTTCAAGGCCAGCCCGACCTTTTTCCCATTTTTCTGATTAATATGCAGGATCTATTCTTGGGAGCCAAAACCGGATCTGCATCCTCTGATCCTCATCAAGATCAGGATCAGTCAATCCTACAAGTAGTGGTTCAACAAGGAAGACCATTAATGATGCAGAACAAGGTGGTGGTAGAGGCCTCCTGCGTCACACCGGCAGGGACAACGTGGGGAGAAGGGGTTGGAGAGACTACCGGCATCGCACCGACAGTAGGGAGGCCTTTGGCGGCTAGCGCGTCGCACCTGGCCCTGTCACAGCCTCACAGGGCATGTTTAACCTCGTCGCAGGGTTGTCTTCTCCGTCACAGAGAGAACACCAGTAAATAAATCAAAATTTGTGCAATAATTCATCCATTAATTGAAAAAGGGTCTTACAAGACTTTTTAAAGAGAAAGCAAACCCTAATGACTCCCTAAATTTTACTCTAAACCAAAATACCCTAACACAAGAAAATAGTGCGCAAATCGGATAAAAAATTCCAGAAAATATAAAAAGACCTAAACGAGGCTCAAATGGGCCGAACAAAATATCTACGGACTTGTTTAACAATAAGCTACGCATCAGATCAGCTCTTGAGTTTTCGAGCCACAATGAAGCCGAAAGGACTCTCCGACGGCAGCAGACGCACTCCATCATGTGTAACGCAGTGGTACGCTGGTCTTGGATTCCCATCAATTAACCATCTAATATGGCTGTTTCCAATCAAATTGGGGTGGTAGTGTAGATTCAAGGATCCAAACCTTTAGCAGTTAAATATGGAAACAACGATGAAAAGAGGAATGGTCTATAGCAGCAGAAGTATAAACCTTATCGCATCAACTTTGGGTTTGATTAGATACAATGAATGATCCAAGGGTTTGTAAAGTTTTCAAAGCAGCCACCTGAACTGACAACAGCTGGGGAGAGTTCTTTTCTCTTTATACTTGTACACCTTTTTCTTCATTTAATGAATTGTGGTACTGTCCACTTTCAAAAAAAAAAACTGACATCAGCTGGCTCAACCATCAACCAGGTGGTCTAGAGTATTTAGTCAACTTTTGACAGGAGAGGGACCAAACACCCTATTCAAACAACTCAACCCTCTATAAGGTGTTCAAGTTAACTTTTGAGAGGACAGGAACCAGTGGCAGAGCCAGGAATTTTCAAAAGGAGGGCAAGCATATGATACAGTGACAAATACTTTATCATGTATATGCACATATGTCATATACACACACACATACTTATCAAGGATAAATTAATAACTAAATTATGCTAAATTTTAATGTAAGTTTAAACTTCTGCAATACATAAAAGAAAAACTCATATGAATAAATCTGTAGCATGTATGTGTAAGTTTAAAATAAAATTCACATATTAAATTATTGAAAGTTTTTCAATATACTTGATTTTTAAAAGGTTTTACCTAAAATACTTTCACCTTTGGGCTAATTGCATGAATATTTGTTCTAACAATCAATTCTGTAAGCTTTTTTTAAGAAATAATAGAGTTGAAGAGTTCAAAATGGTATCTTTTTACTCTGGTCTTAAAGTAAACATAATCATATAAGTGGAATATTGATGTGTAAACGCAATTCTATGAAGGGTACATACATAGTTATAATCTTTATGAGTATTTCTATAAACCGATACTTTAGAAAGAGAGGCACGCACCAAAACATTATATTGTATCGACACCATCATCGCTTCCCAAAAAAAATCAAGATCACCATCAATGAATAATTTCTATCAAGCAAAAAGGAGGTGCAACTTCCTAATTTTTGAAACTTTAGGGGGACAGTTACCATGGAAAGCAAAACAGAAGAGGCGGCAATAGGGGGTCAATTACCATGGAAAGCAAAACGGAAGAAGAGGTAATAGGGGGTCAATTATCACGGAAAGCAAAACAGAACCCACCCCCACCCCCTGCACGGCTCCGTCCCTGACAGGAACCAAAGGTCCTATTCAACCAAGTCAGCTCTATACAGGGTAGCGTTAAATATCCAGTCAAAATGGCTTCTGACTTGTCAAAAGCCATTTCGGACAAGGTAGAACACCCTATTCTTGCATCTTGCACAACCTTCAACGTTTGCTAGCTTTTGCGAAGAATTTAGACAGAGCAGAAGAGGGAAGAGACATGCCTATCAATCACAATACTGCATCTTCATTAGGACTCAACAGTTTCCTAACATTTGGAAGATTAGAGTTCATATTTACAAAGAAAAAGGAGACAACAGAAAAATAAACAAAAAGATGCATTATGAATCACTAATTTAATGGACATATGAACATGTAAAGCCTTCAACAGGAAACAAATATTAGTTCATATGGTTGGCACAAGACACTATTTTCTCCTCTGAGACAAACAACAATAGAAGTGTGCAAATAAAAAGGCACATATGCACCTAAGGCAGTAGATTTCCAATTTCACATATATAATCTCCATAGATAAACGTGACATTTGTTAATAAAACAATGATAAACAGACACTGGAAGAGAAAGTACGGCCAGCCAATCATGAAATTCAACTTGGGTCAGACCTCGATGGGCCACAGTCTCTGAAACAGGAGGATCTTCAAGAAGGAAGCCCATGTGCCAGAGACTGTGGCCCACTTTGTAGCAAAGTGAGGGAGTGGGCGTGGGTCTGGTGTAGTGGGTTAGGTATCTCTCCTCGTCGCTGCCTCCAGCTCTGTTCAGAGGTAGGTCCTCCACAGCGCCAGGGTAGAAACACTCATATGAGTCATCACCATCTTGGTGCTTCTGTATACAGGGTTTTGAGATCTGTATTTCGTATACATTTGGTATATACCTTCTAATACATACAATGGTACCATCTACTTTCCAAAAAAAAAAAATAGTAGAGAGATTTATAATGCAAACAGATTCTTGAAGCACCCATTAGAGGATCATTGAAGCACTACTAGGGAATCTTGAAGAATTCTTGCATTGAAGCACACCGTAGCCAGGATTAAATAAAAGGTATGGACGTTACCCCCACTTGGATTAAGCTTCCTCCAATCCATCAACAAAAGAATTGAATCTTGTTGCCCAGATGTAATATTTTGAAAATGTTTTTTAGACAGCTTCATTTCTGTTCCACACTGTAACAACAGGAATACTGCAATCTCCAGAAATATTCCACAAAGGATCTGACTTATCTAATTTCATCAGCCAACCCTTCAGTTTCCACATAAAGGCTTTAGTTTTTCTGGCCATTCTTTTCTCATTAAGTATATAGTCCAATTTATCTTCATCACTAGTCACCAACACTTTAATGATGATTTAAATGAAAACTTTCCACCAAGTTCCCATCGCAATAATCTCATCCTTTGTTGGAAGGTGATCTAATGGGGACTATTGCTGGCACGCCTACTCCTATGGTTTGCCTGAAGGCGACAGACACTGGTGAAGCAAAACTGTGCACCTGCATCAAGATCTATACCTTACATTGTGCAGATCAGAGAATCAACATTGAAGGATAACTAGTGGTGAAGGTCATAGTGCTGAAGAAGACTCAACATTCAGCGATATTGCAGGAGCAGAGTACAGGGCGCTCGCAAATTGGTGGGAAGGAATATGAACTGACCTGGTTTAGATACCCAGAGCATGGTTCACCATGGATGGCAATACCGGTACCGGTACTGGTATCGGTGGGTACCGGTACGTACCGGCCGATACCCTTTAAACTATGGGTACCGGTGCCGGCCGATACCGGTACGTACCGGCGGGTACGTACCAGTATCAGCCGGTACTGCCAACCATGTGGTTGACTGATTTAATGATCAGTCAAGAAGGAATATGGGTCGGAGTGCTGAAGAAAACTTCACTATGGAGTCTAAAATTAAAAAGAAAAGGTGTTATCTCCAGAGGCCTTGGATCATGGATGATCCATGGTGTCACTTATTGAAGGGCCTGTGACTGTTAACCATGTGGGGTTGAGCAGTTCAGAGAGCAGCTCGAGTCCAACACAGATACATCACATTTAACAGTAGTTCGCCATATCTAAACTACATCATATCCAGTAAGGCAAAAACAATGTGTTAGTGTTCATGGTTTGTTGCACCGAATCGACTCGTGCCGACTTGAGCGACTCGTACCGTATCATGGTGAACCTGAGTCGGTGTGGCTCAATCGAGTCTGTACGATTTGGATGTTATTTTCCATGCGACTCGGCCGAGTCTGTGCGAGTCGACCCGACTCGTATCGGATCATGGGAGATCCGAGTAAGTCCGACTCTTTGAGTCGGTAAACCCTGGTTTGAAGTGCAATACAGAGCCATTTCATCTATATCAAACTCCATTGATTCCCACATAGGAGGAAAAATGAGAAGCTAAGGATGCATATGACCAAACCAAAAAAATGAGCAAGTTATGCCACCTCTCTGGGCTACAAGAAAAACCAACCAAACGAACCATTAGGATGTCTTCCTCCACCAGAGCAGCCATTCTCCACAGTCCACACTGCTGTATCACCAGGTTGCCAAGGAGCCAGGTTAGGTGTAGAAGATAGTTCTCAGAAGCAGCATTTCATAAGGGTGCATAGTCAATAGAAATAGCCTTTTCTCGACATGCTTATGCTATGTAGATGATATTTCATTTTTCTGTCAAGTAGATGAAGGTCAGTTCCAGAGACTTGTATTCATTTTAGGCTTCAAGACCATCCCTAGGTTGATGTCTCACGCAGCTTCCCACAAACCCTTGAGAATTTTCTTGACCAGGTAGGTACTTTGAATCATCTTGTAAATGTCGACATCAAACAGGACGGTTAATCAAAAAACTTATCCAAACATTGTACAAGGGTCTAAACAACCCCAGATTGATGAAACAAGCCTATTATTGTGTTGATGGTAAAATGATGCCTCTCTTCTGGTTTTGGGCTGAAGATCTTGAGGAAATTGAGCAGACTAGAAGACATTTTTTATAGTGCAAGAGAAAGGACTCCACTAGGAGTATTCACATATTGTGGGATCACGTGTGCAAGAATAAGAGAAAGGATTAGGGTTAAAGGTCTTAGAACGTTCAAGATGACTTTCCAAAGTAAATGGCTGTGGCCACATAAAAGGTGGCTCTTAGACACCCAGGCATGAAAGTTGACCACATCAATTATTACTGCCTCAACCTTCCAATAGGAATTGCCTAGTTTCTTATTTCATCATAAGGTTGCCTAAATGCTCTCAAAAAACTGTTGCTTGGATGAACCTATATTTTTGGTCGTTGGGTAGTGTTAAACTTCCATTGCAGCGTGAAGGTATTCCTTGACAGATGGCAAACCCACTCCACTGTTTCACATTAGCTGTTGAGTAGGACTATAACAGCAGCAAAAAGGTTGTAACAGCTCTACAACAATAAACAAAATGATTACATTACATCGGATTTTCATCTTTAGTTCTAGCATCATGTCTCTGTTTAGATTTCTCGCCATTGCATACTTTCTTTTGCACTTCATATCATCTCTTCCACTATCTTCACTTGGCATATACAGTCAAAAGTTACACATCTCTAGCATACAGCAATTGCAGTTTTTAATCTTGGCGGGGAGTTCTACATCTTATACCGCATTACAAGCTTAAATCATTGATGATGCAACAACATATAGCAATGACGTCAAAACATAACAAATATAGTCTGAGGTCTCTTGTAATTCCTATACGTTCATTTGAAATGTGAAAATAAGGTCTCAACAGTTCTTCCTTGGTGACACGTACACGACTAGCTTTTAAAACATCACATCGTCTTTAGTTAGATCATACATAGATGAAAATCAATTCATGTGCCAATAAACTGACAGAACATAGCCGTCTCAATCTATGTTATCAAAGGCGTGCGAGGCGTTCGCCTAGGCGACGAGGCGAGGCGAGGCGAGGGGTCGGCGCCTCGCTTTCCCGGTTTTCGCCTAGGCGATCGCCGGAAACGCCTCGCTCGCCCAGTCGCTCGCCTAGGCGCGCCTCGCACGCCTTCAGCGCCTCAGGTTCGTTTGGAGCCCACCGGCCCGCTACGAAGAAGCCCACGGCCCACTACGAAGAAGCCCACTGTTATAAGCCTACCCCCCTCCACCGGTTACCCTAATTTCACTGCGTCCCGACACGAGCCGAGCGGCAGGCGATCTCCTCCGGCAAGGATACGAGCGGGCATCGGCGGGAACCGACTCCGGCGGCAGAGGAGAACTTCTCCGGCGAAGGCGACGGCAGGTAAGTCGTATCTCTCTCCCTCTCTCTCTGTCTCTCCCGCTCTCTCTCTCTCTCTGTCTCTCTCGCACTCCCTCCTTCTCTGTCTCTCCCGCTCTCTCTGTCTCTCTCGCTCTCTCTCTCTCTCCCGCTCTCTCTGTCTCTCTCGCACTCCCTCCTTCTCTGTCTCTCTCGCTCCCTCTCTCTCTCTCTCGCACTCCCTCCTTCTCTGTCTCTCCCGCTCTCTCTGTCTCTCCCGCTCTCTCTGTCTCTCTCGCACTCCCTCCTTCTCTGTCTCTCCCGTTCTCTCTGTCTCTCTCGCTCTCTCTCTCTCTCTCTCGCACTCCCTCCTTCTCTGTCTCTCCCGCTCTCTCTGTCTCTCTCGCTCTCTCTCTCTCTCTCCCGCTCTCTCTGTCTCTCTCGCACTCCCTCCTTCTCTGTCTCTCCCGCTCTCTCTGTCTCTCTCGCACTCCCTCCTTCTCTGTCTCTCCCGCTCTCTCTGTCTCTCTCGCTCTCTCTCTCTCTCTCTCTCTCTCTCTCTCTCCCGCTCTCTCTCTCTCTCTCAATCTCTCCGTCTACCTCCTTCTCTGTGTCTCTCACCCCCGACCCCCTCATTCTCTCTGTTTGCCTCCCCCGACACCCACTCTCTGTCTCTGTGTCCTCTCTCACTCTCTCTTGCATGTCTCTCTGTCTCTCCCCTCCCCCGACCCCCACTCTATCTCTCCCGCTCTCTCTGTCTCTCTCAATCTGTCTCTCCCCTCCCCCGACCCCCACTCTATCTCTCCCGCTCTCTCTGTCTCTCTCAATCTGTCTCTCCCCTCCCCCGACCCCCACTCTATCTCTCCCGCTCTGTCTGTCTCTCTGTCTGTCTTTTGTATAATAAGTAAATTATAAATATTTGGCTATTTTGTATAATAAGTAAATTATAAATATATATTTTTTAAAATGTCGCCTCAAACGCCTAGGCCATCGCCTAGGCGTTTGAGGCTGAGGCGACCCCCCGATCGCCTCGGTCGCCTCTCGCCTCAGACTACATAGGTCTCAATGGTGAGTCACCTGCTTTGCTGCTTACAGTCTACCTCCTTATGATTTTGCAAAGCATTAACTATAGCTGCTCACAAGAGATCAAAGAAGATTAACATGTTTCTTTGGATGTGGATGGTACCACTTGAATCTATTAAATTGCAAAAAGGATGTATTATGGCCCATAAGTTGGTTTCAAGCCTCCAAACTCCCTCCATTATTACACATTAGGTGCTGGCAAGGGCTATAAATAGCAGAAAGAATGAATATAATTGCACTGTCACAAAAAGAATAGCAACAAATACTAAAGGAAATTACAGCATCACATGAGAATTTCCCTCTCTAGCATGAGCTCTGTGCTCGGATTCCTCATTGTTGGATGTTATTCTCCAATTCACAATCAGCTTTTTTTTCCATTTTCCCTTGATATACAGTCCCTATTATGCACGTCTCAATGCACAACAATTACAAACCATTTCTCAGCTTCACACTCAGCCTTCAACAATTGCACTCCCTGCTAGAAACTACCTTTCCCAACTCCCAACTGCAGTCTTATTTTATCACATTAAACGCCAAGACATTGAGCACAAAGATATCTAGCAATGACATCAAACCATAACAAATATGGTTCTTAATCTTGGTATGTAGTCTGATGTCTTTTGTATTTTGTATACTTCAATTGAAAAGTGAAATGTCCCCACTGTTCACCCATTATGATGTGTGCACAATCAGCTTTTAAGAATCAATAGCAATAAAAACATATTCGGTTGGATCAAGCATACAGAAAAATCATTTAAAACAATAAAAATTGACAAAAATAGTTGCCTTGATGATGAGGCACCCGCTTTGCATTCTAGGCACTCTGGTTGACTATTGCTTCTCATGAGAGATCAAAGAAGATAGGCGACTGATGTTACCAGATTTGTGCACTAGAAAAGGAGCCAGAAGTGGCTTTCAAGCTAAATTGCAACTTAGGTTCCTTAGGGTGGCCAATGACCATGAAAAAAAGCTCCAACATTACTGTAGCAGATACAAGGCTTTGGAAAGAGATGAATGATGCTCAAGGCCTCAGAAGTTACTTCATTGCCCTCCTCCTGTTCGCCAATGTAAATGGTGGAACTGATTTGAGGATTTGGGAGCTTCCCTGCTGTCGTCACATTGAAGAAACCCATCATCAGGTGCCTTCAGGAAGTGTCGATCGAGTTAGAGGCACAGGTGTCTGGTGGGATAACTTTCTTGAGGATCGAGAGACATTATCGTGTCCAGTAATGGACTCTGTAAACCTGTTTGTCTCTAGTTCTAACAGGTTGAACCTAGCCCCCTCTTTAATCCCTTTTCTGAAGAAAACTATCTTGGACCACCAATTTTGTAAAGATAAATAGAGGTAGCACAAACAAGTATGGAGAAGAGGTTTCTCCTCCCTGCAAACAACAAAGGAAAGAGAAACTTGCATTACAAATCTTTCAAACATGACTGTCATTCCTCCCGGGAGGGACCCTAAGACTAAATGAGCTTATCAGGTCAATTTCTTCTGGGCTGTGCTCCAACTTCTTTTATGTGGCAAAGATCTTCCAGTTTCAACTATTTCTCAATGATCAGTTGAAGGTGAACAATCCAGAGGTGTTCCCAGAAGCCTCCAGAGATCTCCGGTTACATATAGCAGAAAGGCTCTGTTCAAGCAGAAAGATTTTTCGTGCTCCTTGGGCAGCTTATCTGATGAGGAGATTCCGAGACTAGTCAATATTTTAGGTGTTCAAAAAGAAGGAAAAGTTGGGCAATTCTGAAGGACCTAGAAATTTACGGAAAGCTGATAATGATAGTGTTCCACATTATTCTTCACTGCCTAAAACTCCTGAGCAAATCAGGAATAAACCAAGAGGCGGGGAATTGAAAATTTCTAAGGGATTGCAATAACGATGCGACTGAAGTTCCAGAGTACAGGTGTAAAGGAGGATCTGTTAGAGGAAAGAAGTATTAGGGAGAGTGATCATTTAAGGACTGAGATTTCAGATCTGATTATCAGGTTGGTTTCGGTGTCGGGCGGCTTGGTTTGAGCCCTTGTAAGGCTAAGGCATCTCAAGCTCGACGCAATTTTGAATGGCGTCGGCCTTGGGGGACGTCTTTTTAAGAGCTTTGCAGGGGTGCCACGTGGGCAGGCGTGGGGGCGCGTGTACGGCCCCGATCTGATCGTCTGAATGACGTCGGCCATACAATACGCCATTAAGAGATCTGCCAATATACGACCCGCATCCTGTTGTCTAATCTGCCAATCTCATTTCTCTCATTTCCTCTCTCTATCTTCCCTCTCTCCGAACCCTCCGACGCCCTCTTCCCCTTCTCCTTCCTTTCCTCTCCACATTCCTCCTCTTCCTCCACTACATCAACCTCCTGCCCCTTCACCACTACCACCACCATCTCCTCCGCGGCACATTACTCTCTGGTCGGTGACCGACGTCCTGATAGAGTGACGGCGTCCACGATGGTACCGGCGGCGGCTTACGATGTTGCGAATCGGTAGCTTGGAGTTAGAAGGAGTTCGAATAACCGGTAGGGTGACAATCTTCACGGTGTTTTGCTTAAAACCATATTTTTCCCACTTTGGAGCATGTTTAGGGGGGTTTTACATGAAAATACTCATTTTATAAAATGGGAAACAATGATTTTTAAAATGGTTATTTAGATTCTCCTCCTCCTCTTTTTTTTTTTGGTGTTTTAGGGCGCTTTTGGGAGGAAGAAATCCCGTTTTTGGCTCGGGGGAGGCCGCAGGAAAATCCTATTCAGGCGCTAAATGGCGTCGGGTTAGGGCGACGCCATTTGTAAATGGTGTCTACCATGAGCGACGCGATTTAGGCCCAGATGCTAGAAGCCAGTTCGATTTTTGGGTGGTAAATGGCATCGCAACCAAATGACGCCATTTAAATGATGTCGACCATGGACGACGCGATTTAGGCCCATCTCCCGAGAACAGTTTCCGTGTGAACCAGTTTTAGGGATCTTGAATGACGTCAACCACGGACAACGCGATTCAAAACAGAACTTCATTAATTCATGCAATTAACATGTGTTTACATTGTTAGATAGTTCGGTTAAATGCATGATTAAAACCGTATTTCGAAGACAAGGATTTCTACGTGATCGGATGGCAGTATGCTACGTTTTGTGCGATCGTAGACCTAGAGTGACAGTTGTTAACTTTTAAGCACCCTGTGTCGGTGTGGGAGTGACACAACACCAGTGTGGGAGTGGTGGGGTGACGTCTAGAGAAAGGGTCACCTAGTATATCCCGGAGTATAACTAATACCGATGTGGGAGTGGTACATTCGGAGTGTCACTTGTGGCTGGGAGGAGCAGAACCACCTAGAGCTAGGTAAGCCGGAGTAGCCAACGTGCTATCCGAAGGGTTGCTGTTCCGTCCCAGCAGGTTGGTATTTTCCGCATTCGACTGTATGGTTTGTGTGTTTAGCCGAGATGCTGATTGTGGACTCCGTGGTGGAGTAGTTTCAGAGTTGTGCATGTGGCATTTACAAATGTATGTGTTTTATATCGGAATTTGAGCATAGCATAACTTGTTCGAATATGCAGTTTTGGGTTTTGGCTAAAAACTTTTATTGTTTTTATCGATAGACGCCTCTATATATTTGTATATAGCTAATGGCTAACTAGTGTTGGAAAATTCATCATCCAACCACATGTAACAACAAGGAAATAGATACATCCTATCAACAAAATGACACCTAAAATTATTGACAGATATCAGTCAGTAAACAGCAGACAAGATACATGAAATATCAACGGCCAACAATGTCAATATAAGCTGCCATGTTATTAGTGCAACCTCACATAAAGTTTACAGCATATGTAAAGTAAAAAGGAAAAAAAAATACAATACAGAAGAATCCCATATTTACAAAAAGAACTAGAAGACAGAAACTGCACACAATGGTTTCATGTAATATTCTTACTTCCCAACCATGAATATAAGCATTTGAAAGTGCAGAACATATTCTCGGTTTTGAACACAAAATTGAAAATTCTAAGAAATTTCCATGTAAACTATATACTAACATTAACCTGTGAAAATTAAATAGCAAAAAATACAATAAGTATATGATAAAATAACAGGGATTCAAACACCACCCCAGTCAATACATATGATTGTTATAAGTGAGACTCACAGCAACCACGAACTATAATCAAACAAAAGTAACATTCGGTGCCAACAAAATCACCACAGGAACTGACTTCCTCGTTTTATGTTCATATATTTGGGTGGTGTATCACTTCTGTAGAGTCTAACAAATGCCTTCTTCAACAAGACAAAAAATGTCAAAAGTATGCTACAATTGTAGAAGCAATGCAACATAAGAATAGTAAATGAATGTCGATGAAGGTCCTTATGCTATGATTGTAGAAGCAATGCAACATAATGGCAAATGGTGTCAAAGAAGGTCACTATTGTGTTATAGTGACTGAACTTGATAGAATACATGATACAGTTTAGCTGCTTGCCTAAGTCAATCACAGGCGCGTTGAGGAGATTCTACAAATTCAACAAGTTCAAAAGAGAGAGTGAGATACCACCCTTTTCCATCATGGACACCTAGATACTGCTCGGAATTGATAGCAATTTCTGGCTGTAAGTTCGATATGCACACACCTATAGAGGTTCAACTGCATATGAAGGGGAAGGAAAGGAAGACACTAACTCTTTTTCCAGTGGTACACAAAGGAATGCTCACTTCCCTGAGTCTATGGATCAACCACACCATGGCTGCGCATATTCCGAATCAAATTAAGATGTGCTCATATACTTCATCAATTTATAAGAATTTCATTACAAAATGTTGTCCATGTGTATGTATTTGTTAGCAAGCTATCTGTCGAAGTTCAGTACACAAACGTAGAGCCACTCAAGTACAATTTGTCTGAAGCATGTGATTAACAACAGAACTTTTTTAAGAGGATAGTACCACATATTCATAGAAGAGAAAAGGCGTACCAATGTGAAAAGAAAAGGCATATCCACAAAAGGTCCCCACCAATTACAAAGGTGTTCCCAAAAAAAGATCCCACCATGTACAAAAATCTCCAACAAAATACCCCCAATACAAGGCCCACCAACATGGCATAACTGAAGTACCTAGGCAACAAGAGAAAATACAAGAGTAATTATCATCCCCATCTCCCAAGAACTTACCCACTCCACTACATGGTAACCAATAATAGACACAACATGCTTCTAGGTCAATCCCACACTTTCATCAGATGGTCGACAGAGGGGCAGCATATTTTCAGGCGAATGACTTATATAAACAAGAAAACCCCCTACAAAAACACCTTCATGCTAACATTCAGGCAATGGTACAATACAAACATAATAACAGAAGGGGTTTACAAACGTAAGACTCATGCAAAAAACAATATCGTAAACAAAACAGAGATAATTGAAAAGATAATTGATTAATTTCCCCTAAATCTTGATGCGGGACAAGGAGGGGGGGATAAAAGTGGAGTTTAGAGGAGGGGAACCAGTCGGCGTCGCACCGATGGAAAGGCTCCGGCGTCGCACCGGAGCTGGGAGGGAAGGCTCTTCGGCGTCGCACCGAGGAGGGGAAGAACCTTGGCGTCACACCAAGGACGGGGTATGGGCTCTCTCTTCGCAGAGAACCGTTTCAACACGCACAATACACAGGTAAACTTTTTTCTTCTCAATTTCATCATCCCATTTCTAAACGAAAACAACATACATATAGGGAGTTCTGTAACTCCTGACTCTTGGAGATCCCTATCAGACTCTTAGACTCTTCCCCCTCATTTACGTTTCTGTCACCCCCCCTAGAAACTATAAAAGCACATGATGGACCATAAAGGGTCCTAATAAAAGCACATGAAGGAGCTCCCAACATGCATGCATCGTCTTCTGCATCAATCTCCCCTGATTCGAAAAAACTCGTCCTCGAGTTTTGAAGTGCGCCAGTATAATCAAGCGGATGATTGGATCATCTGAGGGAGTCTTCAAGCAGAGAATCATATCAAGGATAAACACCCAGTCTGCTGTATGTGAATCACAGAAGGTCTGCCATATCAGATCAGTAAAATCCGATCCTGATTCCACAACTAACAGAGAATCTGAACTCTTTGAAAAAATAAGATCATGCCCACCACTGCATAATAAGTCATCATCGGAAACAACAATATCGAACATGTGTAACCCAGAATCCACAAATAAACTGTGATCCCATGAATCCACAATCAATAGCTCACTAGCAGCTGACAACAATGGACTATCTTCACATACATCCTCTGATGATTCACTGACGACCACCGGTACTGAATTAGTCTTAATCACATCGTCCGTTGTTAAATGAAGTCCAGAATCCATACATAGAGTAGTATCCCGATCAATGTCAACCGTAGGATCAACACTAGCACCATCAATATCAACTGTCACATCTGATTGATCATCTTTTGTAGCTGGCGAGACTGTATCAAGCAATTTGAACGGTGTTCCCATTACCTTAAGAGAATAAAGTGACGATTCCGGAAACGTGAACTCACGTCCATCAAGATGAGGATGTACGAGGGAGCATCGACGTTTATCATAATCCACTGTCGCTTGGCGCTCTGATAGCCACTCTCGACCCAAGCAAATAGATGAGCTCCATGGATTTATAGTACACCAAGCTCCATCCACATATGTAGTGGAGTGTCCCGTGGTGACACCTTTAACCAGCCGATAAAACTCCACAAAAGCCTTATCACCGTCTACAAGAATCTCGTTCGTCTTCAACAGTGAATCAACAATATGTTGGGGAATCACATTATCACTCGCTCTCTCATCTAATATCAAAGTCGTCCATTCTCGATTCGGCAAGAACACAGCGAAACGGAAATAAATGAAAGACATGTTGCAAGAGATTACCCCAAGGCTCCAATTATGATAGAATCAATCAGTGGTCCACAGAACGAGACGTCGTAGGGGCAGTAGCACTCTGAAATTGAGTCCGTCTTGCTGAGATGAAGCCAATGACGCGATCAGTGTAAGAAACGGAGCCCAAAAGATGATCTCGATATGCGTGCAACAGTGATACGCAAATCAATGCAAATCGAGTCAGATGTCTGCTGAAACTGGATGGGCCTTGCTGAGATGAGACCAACGCCGCTGACGGCGCTCAAATCGAGGTCCAGGACGACCTCGATCGGTGAGCACAAGTGCCCTCGTAAAGCGTGCAAGCCTGGCATGCCAAACAAGGCAAATTGGGACGCTGGTTGCTGCAGAATCAGTGTGTCTGAAATTGGCACGCAAATCGAGACGGTTGATGCGGGTCTCGAGATATGCGATTGGGGTCCTCGGTATGCGCGTAGCAGCGGCACGCAAAACGAGGCAGATCGGCAACAGAAGCACTCTGGATCTGGATAGGCTTCGTCGATACGAGTCCAACGGCGCAGACGGCTCGTAAATCGGAGCACGAACGAGCTCTGCGTGAGGGAGGTGCGATAACGTTGCAATTGCACCACCCTCCAACCCACACGGATCTGGCTTGGACCCTGGTTCGGACCAGGGTTGAGTCAGGTGGCTCGAACCAACTAGAGACTGTGTTCGGACCCGATTCAAGCAACCTGACTGATCAATCGAACCAGACCGAACTGGACCCGGTTCAACCGATTCGGACCGGTTCATTTAAAGGGCACGAACCCCATTTCTTCTTCTCCTTTCACTTGCACGAACCGAGAGGGAGGCTAGGGCGGAGTCCACAGTGGCAGGGCAAGCGGCGGCAGGCGGCGGGGCAAGCGGCGACGGCGGCCGCCGTGGCGGCAGTGGGCAGAGACGACGACAGCGATGGACGCGGGCGACAGTGGCGGTGGGATCCCGCGAATCCGGCAGGCGCGACGAGAGTGATGACGGCAATGATGGAGCGGCGACGGCGACAACGTGGGGCTGCGAGGCTGTGGTGGCGGAGGGTGACGCTGCCAGTGGCGGTAGGTGACTGTGGTGGTGGCGTCTGTTGCGAGGAGTGATGGCGAGGGGGGGCGGGAGGAGGGCCGACGGCGGTGCCGGCGGCAGTGGAGGCGGGGTTCGGCGGCAACGACGCCGGTGAAGGATTAGCCCCTTCTCCTCTTCTTCTTCTTTCTTTCCCTAACAAGAGCGACAACAGGCGACACGAGCGGAGGCGAAGGCGGGCGGGGCGAAGGCAGCAAGTGATGCAGGCGATGGTGGCTGTGGTTGCCGGCGGTGTGGAGGCGCAGGATTTGGATAGTGATGACGACCCAAAGAACCTGGCTCTGATACCATAAATTGATGTGGGACAAGGAGGGGGGATAAAAGTGGAGTTTAGAGGAGGGGAACCAGTCGGCGTCGCACCGATGGAAAGGCTCCGGCGTCGCACCGGAGCTGGGAGGGAAGGCTCTTCGACGTCGCACCGAGGAGGGGAAGAACCTTGGCGTCACACCAAGGACGGGGTATGGGCTCTCTCTTCGCAGAGAACCGTTTCAGCACGCACAATACACAGGTAAACTTTTTTCTTCTCAATTTCATCATCCCATTTCTAAACGAAAACAACATACATATAGGGAGTTCTGTAACTCCTGACTCTTGGAGATCCCTATCAGACTCTTAGACTCTTCCCCCTCATTTACGTTTCTGTCACCCCCCCTAGAAACTATAAAAGCACATGATGGACCATAAAGGGTCCTAATAAAAGCACATGAAGGAGCTCCCAACATGCATGCATAGTCTTCTGCATCAAATCTTGAGCATTTTCAAGAAAGGGCAAAATTCCTTTTAGAAGTGTGGTACACAAAACCTTACGGATGGAGAGCCTACAGCAAAAAGGATCAGGAAAAGAGTCAAGACCAAATTGGCTACAGTATCTCCAGGAATCTAAGATGCATGGGGAATTAGAAAAATGATATAATCAGGAATACATGCTTATTGAAGTGACAAAACCAAAAACTGTCAAACCCTATGGTGTAAATCCAAATTCCAAGGAACTAAAGAAATGAAAATGAACTACATCTCATGGGTACCCACTATGAATCATTATCTTTCACGCTCAAATGCAGTTCATATGACACTAGCATTATTAGAAAAGAAGACTGCTCCTCTACAAAACTGGAGCACTAAAAGGCAAGTAGCAAGCCACGCATGGATGTACATGCCTTAATACCCCAGAACTCAGAATGAAAACTTTATATCAGAAATTTCATTGATCTGCATTGCCTTATTACAAGCAGATGTTCTGTGGAATAAAAACATAAATAAATTGTATGCTTCAGGAATTAGAAAAGGTCCTTTTTAAATGATGGGCAAATACAAACTACAAAATGCTTCCCATGATCAAGGAGCAAATGTAGCCACATATATACAAGAAGAGTGGTACAAGGCATTGGATTTGGTTTACCCAAAGTTACCTTTCCTTCATAACCATTTAAACGTCCACTAACTGGCTCCCTGTGCCTCACACAGTTTTGTTCTCTAGCTATAGAATCTGTCTTTCTTGGAACTCTTAACCCCATTTCGTTCAGTAAGGAATGGCTATGCAAAAAATTTGTACTGGCAAGTGATTTGTGGTTATCACTACTACTTTCATGTCTATAAATCCTTTCACAGGAGAAATATGCTTCTGGAAAATGTGAGCCATCCAGTATTTCGTCTCTAAGGCTCCCCTGATCTTCAGTCATGTGTCTTGGCTGGGTCACATGCCTGCTTTTCCTTTCCTCATTAAAAAGTGCATTCTGAGCATGACCACCCCTTCCTTCAATTTTACAGCGACCACCACCAATCTTGCAGTGATCGCTGTAGGGAGAAAAATACTTGTCCTTGGTACATGGATCCATCAAGTCCCACTGTCTCAGTTTGTTGAATTGTGTTTCTCTGGCACCAGACATTCCACAATGGCTAACATCCATTTCACTTGATCTCCGTGAATTTCGTTTATAAATTCTTGGAGGACTTGATTCATGCCAAGCTCTTTCATTTATAGAGGGAGAACCTCTGAAGGTATGGCCATTTAAAAACCTATGGTTTGAATATCTCCAGAGTTCACCATCATCTTCATCATACTCCTGTGCATCATACATCTCAATTTGCGAGTTTCGGTCACATCTTTCCCTTCTTTTAGGGTTTCTTCTTTTATTCTGGACTCTATATGACGTATTTCTATCAAACTCATCTTGAGTGGCTTCATTTCTCTCAAAGTATGGGAATTGCTTTGAATCACTCCTTTCTACGCAGTGTTTCATGTATCTATCTTCAAATATAATGTCATTTTTCACACACCACCGGTGGTCATCTTCCTTTTCTGGCCTATGCAAAGCCTTCCAATCCTTTTCTGTACAAAAAGGCATATGATCAGAAACACAACGCATATATCTTCTCTTACGAATGGCAAACTCCATTCCCCAGATATTCCTATCTTCTTTAGGTATCTTGTGCTCAGTTTGCTTCACATCATTGTGCCTGCAGTCTCGTCTCTCATCACGATTGTGCCTCCTGTGGCAGTTTCCATTGCTGGCGGGATCTAATCCACTCCTACATGAATGTTCAGTATGGGAACTCATACTACACTGCCTTCCAGCGTACTTCCAGCTTTCACGATTTTTTGACATTTTGGTTCGTTCCAAAGAGGCTGGATCTTCTCCACTGTGGTGATTGCAACCGGATCTCTTTCTTAATTTTCCATGGTACCTTCCCGATGTATCTGAATCATTAGGACCTTTTTCGTCCATGTCAGTAGAATCATTGATATCTTCAACAACCACACCACCAAATTCTGTTTCTGATGGGCATCTCTGCTCTTCTAGATCGAGACTGAGGTCCTGTGAATTAGCCCTATTATTCACTTCTGCATGACTGGTATCGCTACCACCAACAGAAATATCAGACCCAGTGACTGAACCAAAAGACGATCTTTTAGCTGAGCTGTGAAGTTTCTCAGCAGATAAGTCATTTTTGGATGCTTCAGAAATGCTCTCAGGAGAGGATGGGCATGAACTATGCAAAACTTCATCAGTAGATGCAGGGGTGGTACCTAAAACTTGGACATCCATTTTCCTTGGTTTATCACTAACAAGTCCCTTGGAATCTGGTAGACCTAACAGCTCCTCTTTGGGTTCTCGGAGAATGGTGCCTCTTGATTCTCGGTGCTCTTTGTTATCACAGTTGACAGCTTCCTCATTCTTGTGACCAGCATGACACAGAGTTGACAAATTACGGACTGCATCATTTTTAGAAGACCTGATTGATAAACAAATAAAAACAGGAAGAATATCAAATGATGATCTTCACTCGTAGAGTTCAAATGAAAACATCTTGCTTTCCAAAATCAACTTCTCTGTAAAAAGATGCACAAATTCCAAAATGCACAAGCAAAATAAGCTATTTCATTAAGTTTATCTTTCAACAACATAAAAATGCAACTATCAGCAGTAACTAATAAGCCATATCAAAAAAAAGTAATGTGTAAAAATACTACTGTCAACAGTAACCAAGCACCCAGATCAGAAAGGGTCATGCATGCATCTTTAAAGTTTAGTACGTGGCAGAATCATGCCATGTATGCAAGGATTTTTTTAAAAAAGAAGTGGATTATACCACATTTGTACTAAAACAAGAGAAGATTACAAAAGGATGGGGATGTACAAGTATAAGAATAACCTCCCTGTACCCAGAAGGACTAAAAACACCAAGGCGGTGTACACCTTCCCCATCACCCAAAAGGAGGAATAAAAGAGCATCAAAAACCACCTAACCCAAGCAACAAGAGGAGATAGTCAATTTTCCCCTAGGAAAGAAAAAAGAGGGTAATTACATGGCTCAATATTACACAGAAGAGAAGCCCATTCCCTTACTTTGCTAGGAACTAATGAAAAGTGAAAACACCATCTCTGGAGAAGAGGCATCCCTTCTAAAAACCCCACTATTCTGCTCCATCCAGATGGCTCAAATAGTAGCATGAAGAACCAACCACCATACAATGCAATCCTTAGGATGAGTCAATTCTCTACCCCAGCTTAGACAAGGAATTATGGGTCGGATCGGGTCCCCGAATCGGGACCCGTCGATCCCGATCCGAATTGGGATCGGATCGGCCGGAATCTGCCGAATCCGGACCTACCGATCCCGATCCGAATCGGCCGATCTAGATCGGTATCGGCCGATTCTACATTCCATGAGCTCAGAAGTGCTTTGTCGAGTTCCCCTGGCTGTGCGTCACCCAGAGACAAGAAGCAATCAGCTGCCACACCTCAAGAGAGAAACAAGAAGTGAGAAGGTGGTCCAAAGTCTCCTCATCCTCCCTACGTAGACAACATGAAGTGTTCAGCCCGTCGATGAAATGAGAAAGCCTATCACAGGTGGGAAGCCTATTCAAAGCCACCCAACATAACAAAATCTGCACCTTGAGTGGACTTTTGACTTGCCAAACACTCGAGTGAAAGCCAAATCTCAATCCCCCATCCGCAAGAATGGAATAGGTAGATCTAACTGAGAACAGTCCCTCCTCCTCCCAACACCAAGTCCACCTATCCTGTGAACGTTGAGCTAACTCAGTAGATTGGACCAAAGAAGAAGCTGCAAAAGATCATCCATCTCTGCTTCCCGCAGGGGCCTCCTGAAGGTAGGACACAAACAATAAAGCTCCATAATATATGACTGAAATAGAGTAGCCTCAGGATTGCTGAAAATGTCAAAGAATCGAGGAAAAATAAAATGGAGGGGCTGTGCTGCACACGAAGAATGAGTCCAAAATAAAGTAGACTTGTCGTCCCCTACATGGATCTGAGCGCCCGCCTTGAAAATGTCGGCATTAGCAAGAATCCCCCCTCCAGACCAGGGAGACATTATATGTGGTGGGAGGCTCCACATCCCACAAATTAGAGTGGACATAGTATAAAGTGGAGATGATATCCCTCTAAAGCCCTGCCTCCTCACTAACCAACTTCCAAAGCCATTTCGTGCGAAGAGCAGTGTTGATGATTTTGATGTTCTTGAGGCCCAACCCCCATTCTTCTTAGGCCTACAAATCCTTCTCCAGCTAACTACACATCCTCCCTTTTTAAGGATCACGAGAGCCATGCCAAAAGAATTTAGCCTGAATAGCCTCCAAAGTCTTCGCCACTGTTGTCGGAATCCTAAAGATAGAAAGTAAATGGGAAGGCTGTCCAAAACAGAACTGCATAGAGTCAATCTCCCTCTATAGGAAAGCAACCTACCTTTCCATCCTGCCAATCTACTCTCAAATCTTCTCACCATAATCTCCCAATCTTTACAGTGAAGGCCCCTCAGAGAAAGAGGGAGGCCTAGATAAGTGATGGGAAAATCCCATGTCCGACAACCAAGAATAAATGAAGCCCTGGAGATAGCTCTCTCGCCCATATTGATGCCGATCAACTTACTCTTCTCAAAATTAACCTTCAAGCCTGCTACTTCTTGCAAGAGCTCCAACATAAACCTGGCTATACATAGGTGCTCCTCTGCATCTGAAAGGAAGAGGATGGTGTCATCTGCATACTGTATATGAGATATATGCTGCACCTGGGGAGAAATTTGGAAGCCTTTGATGAGAGCTGCCCCCTCCGCGCTCAGCCAAAATCTACTTAGAATATGTGCCATAAGGACAAACAAAAGCGGAGATAAAGGTTCACCCTGCTGAAGCCCTCTACCACTGTAAAAGAACTGAGTTGGTTGGCCATTAAGAAGGACAGCAAAGGAAGCAGACGTCAGACACTCTTTGATCCACCTGTTCCATTTATCACCAAAGCCCATGTGACCGAGTACTTGAAACAGACACTCCCAGCTGACTCTGCCATACGCCTTTTCACAATCCGACTTCAAGACCAGCTCCTTCTAATTTTGCATCTTCATCGAGTGAATAGCCTCATGAGCCACCAAAAAGTTTTCTTGGATACGTCTACCCTTGATGAAAGCTCCTTGATTACCACTAATCAGCCTGCCAACAAAGCTCTCCTATTTGGTAGCTAGCAGCTTGGCAATAACCTTGCATATACCATTAAGCAGATTGATAGGTCTGAAGTCTTTAAGATTGTCAGCCCCCTCCTCCTTAGGTATAAGCACAATAAGAGTCTTATTTATACCTTTAGGTGAGCCACACCCTCCTGAAATTCCACTAAGGACTGCACACATCAGTCTTGACGGTTTCCCAACAATGTTGAAAGAAAAACATGAGGAATACGTCATGCCCTGGACCTTTATAACCTGCAAGTCTAAATACAGCCTTCCTGATATCTTCCTCTGAGAAGGGAGCCAACAGTACCTCCTTCTACTCCTGGAAAATAAAAGGGAGAAGGTCCTCTGCAAATGGCAAGCGCCTGTAAGTGTCTTCAGAAAATAGCTTGCAGTAGAACTCCTTAACATGCCTCCTGAGCTGATGAGGATCATCCACCACCTGTTCCCCCACCCTCAACCACCTAATAGTGTTCGTTCTTCTTCTACCTGAAGCCACCCTATGAAAAAAAGAAGTGTTCTTCTCTCCTTCCCTTATCCATCTTTCTCTCGACCTATGCTTCTAATATATCTTTTCCTTGAGAAGAATCTCATTGAAGTCCTCCGTGAGCTTATCTGCTTTTTTGTCTGCCTCATCCATAAGGCCTGCCTCTTCTAAAGCATCCAGTGCTCCCAGCTGATCCAGAATTCTGTCCTTCTCCTTCTTACTAGGTAGGGTTTTATTCATACCCCACTTGGTAAGATCCTCGGCCAGTCTTTTCAACTTGCCGATGAGTCTAGCCATAGCATTAGCACCCCTCAAAGGGGTCTCCCAAGAGCACCTCAACACATCAGTAAAGTCAGCCTCTCCAAGCCAGTATCTCTCTATTCTGAATCTCGGTCTTCTGAAGTATGATTTGCTCGAACGAAGAAGAACTGGCTTGTGATTTGAGGTAGTTCTCAACAAGCATTTAGCATTAAAATGAGGGAAGTCATCCTCCCACTCAGCTGACACCAAAAATCTATCCGGTCTAGAGAGAATAGGGTCCTCCCTAAGACTGGACCACGTAAATGAAGCATTAGGCGTCGGAACATCAATGAGAGCTTGTAAGAACCCACTAAATTAGATAGGGGTTTGTATGCAATTAGAAAGAAAACTAGAATCTAAAATATAAATTTTCTTAAGACTAATGGGCTCACTTAATAGGTTCTTATTGGGCTTAAAAACTAAGAATTTTAATAGGTTCTCATGGGACTTTAAATGGGCTATAATGGATAGTTTAATGGGCCCTAATCTATAACGTAGTGGGCTGTTAATGACTGAATTGGACCTAAGATATTGGATTTTTAATCGGTCCTTAATGAGCTTTTAGTGGACTCTTATTGGCCTGCTAATAGGCAAAGAATCAAAGAGCTTAATTGGCTGAAATTTTAGATTGTTAATGGACTGCAGTTTTGGGCTATTATTGGATCCAAAATAGACTGAAAACACTAGGCCCTTATTGGGCTATGTGTTGGACCTTTAATGAGCCATAATAGACTTATATTGGGCCTTGTTAATGGACTTTCTATAAGGCCCATAGCCCTAAACCGCCGCAGCCCCTCCACCTCTTCTTCCCATCTAGAAGCTTCCCACCTCCTCTCCCTTCTATATAAGAGGGGATGGTGGGTGCCGACTGGTCTTATCCAGCGACAAAGAGGGAGAGAGAGGGCGGTGCAGTGGAGAAAGAGAGGGGGAGCAGAGAGAGAGAGAGAGAGGCAGTGGGAGAAATTAGAGAGAGAAAGATAAGACTATTAGAGAGAGAAAAAAAGAGTGAGATAGAGGGGGAGTTTGATAGTGAGATAGAAGAAGAAGTTGAAGAGAGGAGTGTAAGGGTGTGTACTGTTCGGTTTGGTACGGGTTGTATTAATTTTCTGAAAAACTGAACCGAACCGAACAATCCTTCAACCCGAACCGCAATTCGGTTCGGTACGGTTTGGACCGTTCGGGTTGGCCGATCTCCAGACCAGGTATCAATGAGGAAGTTGATAGCAGTGCCGAATCTACCTGGAATGCGTCAAGAACACCTCTTTAGTAATCATGGACATCTCCTTACTAATACCAGAGGGAATTGAGGCACTACAAGAATATAGAAGGCTCCGAAGAAACTTCTTTCTCGCATACTTGGCCCACAACAAATCATCATGCATCGCTGTCCATATATGTTTCAATGCCATGCAAACCTGGAAGGATTGAACATTACGAATGCCTAAATCTCCCTCTTCAACAGGTTTGGTGACCTCAGCCCAAGAAACCCAATGCCCATTCCTTTGCCCATCAACTCTGCCCCAAAGAAAATTAGCACACAATGCTTCTAACCACAGTTTTAGGCACAAATCTAGCGGACGTCAAATACAACGGGATTGAAAGAAGTATCGATTTCATGAGGACAAGTAGCCCAGCCTGAGACAAGCTTTTGGATTTCCACTCATCCAACCTGCCAGTGATCTTATCATGAAGAGGCCCAAGAAATCAAACGGGCATGTAAAGCCCTCCATCTCATTGAGCTCCTGGAGTAATTGAAAAGTAGGAGATCTGCCGCCGACTCACCGGAGAGGAGCAATGGCGATGGGCTTCGGCAGACCGATGATGGGGCTTCGGTAGATCCACTTGGGGCGGCTGAATCTCAACACTGGGCGGCTGGCGGCATGACCTCGGAGTCGGTGTTCGGGGCTTGGGCGACGGCGGTGGCGGGGCGGGCGTTGGAGCGGCGGCCGGCAACCCAGCACCGGCGATGAGCAGCAGCGGGCCGGTGGCGCAAGGTGGGGCGTAGCGGCGTGTAGCGTGGAAGAGCCGAGAGGAAACATGTTGAGGACCGAGACTGATCGGGGTTTTGAAACCCTTTGTTTTTTGGAATTTTAAGCCAGGTAAAGACGTCTAATAGAAGAAGAAGTAGAAATTATACAAAACATATGATGGCTCAGTTGGTTAGGAGGTTGCATAGTAAAAGACGGAAGTTCGAACCTGGGGGGTTTCATAGGATTTTACGGTTATTCGGTTTTTACGGGTCGGTTTGGTTTTTTAGAGAAGTAAACCGAACCAGACCGAACTCTTAACTTCGGTTCGGTTCCAAAAACCGAAATTTTTTAAATAAAAAATCGAACCAGACCGAATGGTTTGGTTCAGGTTATCGAGTTGCACCGAATAGTGCACACCCCTAGAGGAGTAGAATAAAAAGAGAGAAAGAGAACTGGTGAGAGAGCTAAAGAGAGAATCTCTTAGAGAGAAAAAGAAGGCTCGTTAGAGAGAGAAGAGGGCTAGACAGTGAGAGAAGGGTGAAAACAATGAGATAGAGTGAGATTTTGAGAGTGAGGAGGAAAGAGAAATTGGAAGTTAGAGTGAGAAGAATAAGAAAATAGGGTAAGAGTTTGTGAAAGTCTTAAAGAAGGGCGGCTATAAGCGAAGATATGGAGCTACAGCAGAGACTTCCATCATACCGGGGGCTACAGCAGCGCCTCCTTCCATACGCGAGCAGGGAGACATCTTCCTACACGGATTTTCTTCTTAGAGGTAGGGTGACACACTTGCTATTGTTCCCTTCATTTCGGATTTCTTCAGGGGTTGAAGAGAGTGAGAATTTGCATATTTTAAGGAGAAACTCTGTCCGGTTAAATTCTAAATCAAGGGCAGCTATGAGGGGAGTTTTATGAAATAAGAAAATAGTTTATTCAGCATAACATAGCATGAAATAGAAGCATTATTCCAGCACTGTTTTACTCTTATTTTCATGTTGTTTTATTGATAAAAGTACGCCATAATTGATGTTTAGTATAAGAAACATGATGCAAGGATTGAGCCTATATTAACCTGGTTATGGGGACAACTCCAAATTGGAGGCTTCCCAACACCATAAACCTGGTTGCATGTCTACATACGAAACATACATAGTGATTTCTCTTTGTAAAAAAGAATGGGAATGATGGACCGAGTCTATCTAAGTTTATGTAAGTTACAAAGAATGAAAGATTGGAGCCTTGAACTCCATATAGTACTTAGAATTATACTCATATTATGTATCTATTGTATAGTTTGAAAAGAAAAGAAGACTTGTAGTAATGATGATCTCATGGAGGGGATGAAAGAATATAGAACTCGGAGGTATACTCCTTATAAAGGATAAAGATAAAGACATGGAAGCCTTCTATAATGATGATGAACTCTTATAAAATGTACGACCCATGGATGGCAGTACCGGTACCGGTACGTACTGGCCGGTACCGCCCCAATACCGGCCGGTACCCTTTAAACCAAGGGTACCGGTGCCGGCCGATACCAGTACATACCGGTATCAGCCGGTACTGCCAACCATGGTACGACCGGTATTTTCTATAAGGATTTTTCTTTTTGTAAAGAAAAGGCAGTGACATCATTGCAAGTGGGACGACAACACGTCTTCTAGGGATAAGAGGACGTACGGAAAACTCCCTAACGATGTGTAGTGCCAACGCACGGAGCATCCTTTTTTTTATAATTGTTCCACAGTCCAGATTCTAGACCTCAATTTAGGCAGGGGATGGTGGTCATACTTGAATGCACTCGTAGGCTGGGGCATGGACACTACAGTAGCAGCCAAGAAATAGACCGCATATCCAACTTAGCCTATGTTTTTCGCCTTACCCAGTAGGCTTTAAAATACATGCTGGGGTGGACAAGCAGAGGTAGGACGTCAATCGGGAGACGGCCTACTCACAACTACGATTGTTAGTGAGTGATTATCTCCATCACTTCGGGTTGAAGGATGAGTCACCGTCGGTGTGAGAACCAACTATGAGTTACTGACAGGTCTAGAAAAAAAGAAAGAAAAGACTCATTCCTAGAACCCTAAGATGATAGCTTACAAAGATTAGTTTCTATCTTTTAAATATTAATCATATAATTTACCACCACTAAGAGATAAAAGAAGGAAAAACATGAAATTTGATCGATGTTAGATTATGATATTAAGTTATGATTGTTGTTCATGTTTCGACTACTTCTTGTTCTAATTAGTAATGTAGAAATTACATGCACATCATGTCGCATCCTAAAAATGTAAGTAAAATCATACATATAGAAGAATGAGATAATAGGGTGAGGTGTGTGGGATAACAGTAAGGATGTAAATGATCCTATTGAGATCTCAATTAACGAGTTCTCATAAAGATAAAATAATATTTTTCAAGAATAAAAGACAGAATGAGATCAATGTACGCTTAAAAAATTCAAGTACGCCAGTCTATTTAAATTCTTAGGATATGTATTTTATTTATTTCATATTTTTGGTATATTATGAACATATTGTCATTGTTGTTCTTGCACTTTTATTCTTATTCTTATTTTATTTTAAAATTATGCACCTGTCGGAGGTCCATAACTGGGACCGTTACCAATGGTATCAGAGCAACCAAGTCTGGTAGTACATGCGCAAGGCTAAAACAAAATGATAAGATGAATAACTCATATCATAAGTATAACAACTACATATCCCAACTAGCTATTAGCTATAAATAAGGAATATTGATTGTATTATAATAGGTGACCTCAAGTGACAGTAAGATTTGTGAGAATACGTGTGTAGTTCTTAGGTTAAAGAAATAGTTAATGAAAAACAAGAAAAAGGGAATAGTAACAGGTTAGGAACCTACTAAGATAGAAACTTAGACGAAGAGGAAGCTTTAATGTACGAGGATAGAAAGACTTATTAGCTATTTAAATAAAAGAAAAATTAACAATAACCACCCATCATTATAATAGATTATTGTAGGTAATTCACAAACAAGATGAGGGTTAATAGTTGAGCACATACAAAAGTGATAATAGAAAAGGAACGAGAAAATCATGTTGCAGGTGGGCATATAGGATAACATTGGGTTGGACTAAAAACTAAGAGAACTATGAAGGAAAAATGGAGAATTGCTTAAGGTTGAAATTAATGGCTCTTGTCTTTATTAGGAAGAAGAGTGAACAAGGAACATGGTGACCAAGGTTAAAGTTAGAGTTTTAGCAAACCAAATCTGTTTAAAGGTAAGCAACCTTACTCGATACTTACTAACGGGAAAATAAACAACAATTGTTCTTAATTCTAATAAGTAATTGGTTACAAATATACCGACACCCACGGATGAGTGGGTAAGTTTTGCTAGGAAATCTAAAGTTAAAAAGAAGAGTAGAGGTTCATGAAGGTGATTTAGGTATGTGAAGTAAGAATAAGAAGCGAGAGGAAAGCAAGAAGTGGGAAGTATTAATTAGGTCTCAAATATTGCAAAGAATGACTTGCTAATGAAATTTAAGGATCTAAGGGTGATTATTTAGGAGTCTCTTAGGAATCGAGTGTCTATATTGAATCTAAGGGGACCTAACATGACAATCTGATGTACTGGGATTTGTGTTAGTTATTGATGCAATTTGAGTTGGAATTCTTGTTTAATAACAACCATATAAAAGAGGATGTAACTAAAAAGAGCTTGGTAAAAAGGAAAAGGCAATTGAAGGCTAAAAAGAGTGATGATAGTAAAGATAATAAGAAAAGCCTACTAAACAAGTATTCATAAAGAAACAGAAGGCTACATAAAGTTTAATGAAAGACCAATGTACGGGAAGCTAATACAGAGAATATGATCACAAGAAAACCAAAAAGACAGTGGAGAAAAGTGGAGACAGGTACAAAATAAACTGTCAATTCAAAAAAAATGATAAGGAAAATGAAATAGCAAAGTGAATATTTCTGAATAGACAAGAAGAGTGTGTTAGGAACTTAGTACGTGAATGAGAAGAGAATGAGTGGTTTTTTTGATCCAAGGAATGGTGGTAGAAGACTAGAAAGATAACTATGTTGGATAAATATTAAGTTAGAATCTTTTTTTTTTTTTTGAAAGTGACAAAAGTCACAATTCATTGATGAAAGATAACGATAAATACATAAAGAAAATAAAAAACCTCAGAGAAGAGGCAGGACCAACCCCCCAAAGGGAGGGTTGAAACACTACACGGCACAGGACCCCCACTGATTATCAAGACAATAATTACAGCAAGAGCCAAAAACAAAACAAAGGAAAAATCAGGACAGAAGCCTCTTCCAATGACAGAGATGATTGAAGATGCCTTAGACCAACTGACCACCAGACTGTAGGTTCTACCAAAAATTTCAGAGAGATTGTTAAAAGTTCCACTGAATTTTATATTAGTTCTTTCTAACCATATAGACCATAGCATTGCGGGAAGAATTAAAGCCCAAATTTCTTTCTCTGATCTAATAGGACAGCTCTCATTCCACCCTTTCATTCAACTGAGCACCTCCTCTGAAACTACCAAATTGATGACCAAAACTCTGCCCAAAGTTTTCCATAGTGTGTTAATGATACCACAGCTGCAGAACAAATGATCAATGTTTTCCTCCAAAATACCAAGGAACAGGACTTGGAATCTTGAATGTGGAATATGGCTTTGACTCTATCGGGTAAGATAAATTAATAGGGGAACAAATTTCCAATAAGTCTCTTCAATTATAACCTGTAGCAGTGAGTATTTGGTATGCAAAGTTCATGATTCACATCTGGGCAGGTTGAAAATACCAAGGGAGGAAAAGAAAATGTAAAACAGATTATGTTTGTCTTGTATACATTATAAAGAGAAAAATAATGAAGTGAAGACTTTTAAGTGGGTATGAAGGACTGTTAGAGAGTTTCATCCACAGTGTGAATTAAAGGAATTTGGATTTCTCATTGGGAAAACCATGTAGAAACATGTTAGTTCGAATTATAACATAAGTTAAATTTCTTACAAACTAGTATCAAGTTGTATTGGTTGTATTGTAATCTAAGTTGAAACTAACATTAAGATTCCAGGGGTGAAATGATGGGGGAGAGAAGTTGTTCCATTGTCCCATCACATACTTATGAGCCTTACTCGGCATGCCCAACTTTCCCCAATATCACTCAAAAGAGGGCCAACTTGAGACAGATCCCAAAAGGAAATGTGGTGGCTGCTTAAAGCCAACCGTCCAATTTTAGAAAGCAAAATCAATCAATTTTCTTCCGAGTAGACTGGGATCTGGAGCCCAGCAATCTCATCCCAGTCAACATGCCAACAAAGTTTATCCACAGACAGCTAACATTTTCTTACCAGAGGTTGGGGGGGGGGGGTGGGGGGGGGTGGGGGGGGTGGGGGGGGGTCTAGCTCATGGACAAAAGGCCTTGGCATAATTATTAAAATCATGTTCATTGTTTATGCTGACAAAAACAGATAATTATGCTGAATATAATTTTTCACAATCAATAAAAAATAGACCTAGTTCTCTGATATAGAATTTGGTATACTGAAATGCAGAAGAATAGGCATCCAGGAACATCTATAACCTTCCTTACCCTCCATAAACTCCATTATCAGAATGCAGTAGAAAGTAATCAGTATGTTCTGTCTTTTCTTTAGGTATAGTTGAGGCCTCCATGCCAGAACCCTCCACTGGGATCTGGAGAACATGAAAAATTGCACCAGCTACATAAGGATGAAAGGGCAATAAGAAAAACAACTCCTCCAAGATAAATAGTTTGAACATATCAAACTTCAATACCTGTATCACCACATCAGTATCTTGGTACCTTGGGCGTCTTATATCCACAGAAGGTATCCGTTCGCCGGAACCACCTTCAACCTGAATGGCTTTACCTTTCGGCTGCAAATATAACATGCATATAAGACATTATATTAGAACATGACTAAGACAATAAAAGCTAAGACAAGAGGTTGTTCCTCTATCAATAACAGTAAAATGTAGCAGATACCAACCACTAAACCATGAAAGAAAGGAACTGATATGCATTTCATATTTCACATCACATCAAATTGTTTGTTATCTAACCTTCGCCACAACGGAAGCGGCAGTTGCTCCTCGCTCAAGACATGCAACTTCACTTAATGATGCTTCCACGGATGTTGTCCCACACAGAAACCCAGAATCAAATGCCTATGGAAAATATAAACATGGTATTGATAACACAAGCATGGTCAAACTAAATGCATAGATTACTGCCATTGATTTACAGCGGAAAATCTGCTCAATCTCTGAAACAAGGGATTTGATGTCAGATTGAACTACTGAAGCAACCCAGACTGGTTCCAGTCCAGATGCAACCAGGATCAGCCTAAATTGTTCAACCAGATAATCGTGAGGGTAGTCTTTAGATGAAAAAGAAATGGGCTGATACATCAGATGTGACTCAATTATCAGCTGGTTTGGCTGCTCCGGCCTATTTCTGGCCGACTCCTGTCCCCAAAAAATGTTAATTCTGAACCAGCCAATTGTGAATTGTAATAGACCGCTCACCTGATTTGGTCTTATTGATCCATAAATCATGTCTCTCGCCATACCGGTAGCTTGCTTCCTAAAGTGAACCTAATGCAAATTTTTTGAAACTAATAATTCAAATTTTCACGCAAGACCATTATATCCATCATATCAAACTTGTGGAAAACATCTTCAAGTACCATGTTGTCGCAGTATTGCTTCCAACTTTCCTCATTGAGGCCAAAATTGAAGAAGTCAGTTATATCTACACCTTGATTCCTCCAAGGTTTTCGATCAAATGATTCAATACTTAAGTCAAATATTGTCCTGTAGGAAAAACATATATTGAGAATGGCATGGATATTGTGGTACCGAAGAAAACAGAACAGAATATGTCAAAAGAAAATCAGAAAGTCAGAGGACATGTTCCAGACAGGGAAATCTATCTACATCAACCTTAAAGTAAGATTACTTAGCATGTGAAGAACTATTGAACAACAACAGTGCACAGGGATGTCCTTTGGAAGAAATAAATCAACTTATCAGGTTAAAAAGGTTACAATAACTCATTACAGAAGGGGAAATTTGTGGGGAAGACCTCTCATGCTTGAAGAGAGAAGGAGATAAAAGCACTGGACTCTTCCATTCAGAAAATAAGATGGACCTGAGGAAATCAAGGGCATCAAAACAGACATAAATGGACAGATGATGGAAGTAGAGCTGCAAATGGGTTGGAGATGGACACGGAAATTGGCGTTTCTGCTTCCGTTTCCTATATTGGAAACAGAAGCGGAAATGGAAATGCATGTTTCCATTTCCGCATCCATTTCTATATAAAGCAGAAACAGAAATGGAAACGGAACTGTCCATTTCCTATAAGACATACTCCTCAGTGAGTATTGTGTAATCTCACATTGATTGTATTAGCCAAATATAGTATCTCTGTTTTTCTTTTCTTTCTTTCTTTTTTTTCTTTTTTTTTTTGGGGGGGGGGGGGGGGGGGGTGACCCAAAGGTCACAATTTCATTGAAAAAAGAAATAAGACAAAGGTACAAAAGGAACATGAGACAGAGCTCACATGACACTCCAGAACAAACCCATCATAGTACCCCTACCATCACCCAAAAGCACTTATTTTATCAAGAAGATAAAATAAGCTAACAACAAAAAAGGTCAAAAAAATATGCCATCCTCATAGAATCAATTTGCTCCACTGGGACAGCAGGGAAAACAGGTAAGAGAAAGAGTTATCTGCACCCATCCTTGCAGCTTTCTCCCAATCTGAGACCCATTTGACAGCTCTTCTCAGAATGTCATATAAGCTGTTGTACTCCTGAGTAAAGCATCTTGAGTTCCTTTCAATCCACACACCCCACAGGACAGCTGGAAGAATAAGGAACCATGACTGTTCCTTGGCATATACCGGGCAGGAGGACTTCCACCACTCCATAAGCTCAATCACAGAGGAATGTTCCTTCCAGTCACACTGAAGAATACTGCATAGTGATTTCCACAAAACAGTGGTAATCCCACATTGACAGAACAAATGATCAGCATTTTCATCAAAGATCCCACAGAATTTGCACTTAACATTTTGCTGCGGTGACATAAACCTGATTCTATCCAGGTTGGAAGCCTCCTCAATGCAATTTTCCACAGGAAAATTCTGATTTTCTTAGACAGTAGTTTAGACCAAACTATGTGCTTCCATGATACTCTGATCCCATCATCACTAAGCATTCTTGACAGGCCATTAACTGTCAATGTACCCTTAGAGTCCCAGGCCCACACCCTTTTATCCTCATTGCGAAAAGAAAACTGAGTCTCATGGATGATATTCAGTACTACCAAGAACTGGTCAAATTCTATCCCCGTAAGATTCCTTCTGAAATTAAGATTCCACATGTTGAGCTGCCCATCCGAGTACAACTGAGCCACTGTTCTCCCTTTGTCCTCTGATAATTGGTACAGCTGGTTGAATTGGCTTGCAAGTACATATTCCTCGACGCTGAGGGCATCCTCGAAGAGCAGGAAATTTCTCCTCCAAACTGGGGACATATTAGAGGATGTTACAGGCTGAAGCCTCCATTTTGGTGCAGAGGGATAGTACCTTAGTATCTCTGTTATTTAATATGATATTAGATAAGAGTAAGAGTGAAGACCTTACCCCCTTTATGAAAGTAACATCATTTATCAAACTAAAGCATCAACAATCCATCTACCTGGCTTGAAACTAAAGTTCAAATCCTTCATGGTACTAATTAGTTCTGGTGAAGGGAGAAAAATATAACTAATAATATATTATCAGACTAAATATCAGAAAGCGGATGCAGAAATGAGTGTTTCCGCTTCCGCATCCATTTACTTATCATAAAATTCAGATTCGAAAGCATTTCGGAATCGGAGAGATAATGCCTCTTTTTTTGTGTTCCCACATCCTTTTCTGAAATGTCAGAAACGGATCAAAAATCGAAAGGTCAGAGTACCATTTGCAGCCCTAACAGACAGGATATGTGAAATAATTTGCATCAATATCTTCGTCAGGTATAGCCAGGTATAAACATACATGCCCACCATTACAGCCCTTGTTCTGCCTCTTCATTGTTGCTGGTGCAAGTATCATCACCTTTTATTGATCTTCTCCATTGTTCTTTCTCCACCCACCACTTTATTTTCTGTTTCTCCTTATTTTTCTTTTCCCAAAGTGTTACTGTTACAGTTCCCTTCTAATACCCATTTGTAGTTGTTCTTAGCACATTCACTTTTCGTTGATTTTCTTTCGACTTTGGAATGGAACTAAAGAAATCTTGAAATAGTTAAAGCAAAGATCAAAATACCATACAAAATTTCAAATGTTTATTGAGTATCCTATTGAATCATAAGTTCCCTAACAACTGCATGAATGTGATTAAAGATTGTATCAGCACAGCAAATTTTTAAACCTAATCAATGGCAATGTGCATGGTTACTTCTGAAGTTCAAGAGGGATCAAATAGAGGGATCTGTTATCACCACTAATTGTTGTTTTATTCACCAGCATGCTTAGCAGGATCTGTAAATTGCTGAAGCAGAGTGCTGAGCCTGAGAAGGGTGGTTGATAAGGAGTTCAGCTTTTCAAGGCCCCTGTAAAGGTTTGCGTCTTCAATATGCAGACAAGACTGTTCTGTCTAGGGGTGTAAACGGATCCACGGGATCCGAAAACCCGATCCGAATCCTAACTAATTTTCAGTTTGGATCACCATTTTAATGCCCAGGAAGTAGATAGTTCTGGATTTCAGGTGCCCCGAAATAACATAGATACGGACTGGATTTCAGGGCACCCACGATCCGATTCTCACACTCGGATCCCTCCTTCGCACGGCGGCATGTCTATCGCTTAAGCGGCGGCATCTCCGGCGGCATCTTCATCTCCAGCACTGCCATCTCCTTGCTGAGGCACACCCGGGCACCGCCCTGGAACACCGGGAACCTGAAGGGGCTCTGCGGCATGAACACCCCCTCTGCCGTCAGCCACCGCCGCGGCCGGAACTCGAGGCAGTCCTCCCCCCACGCTTCCTCCATCCTGCCCAAGGCGTAGGGGTGGTACGTCACCCGGGTACCCCTCTCCACGAAGGTGCCGTCGGGGAGCACGTCATCCTCCGCCGCGAACTTGGAGTCGAACTGCACCAGCGGGTACAGCCGCATGCTCTCGTACAGCACCGCGTGCACGTAGTGCATCTCCCTAAGCTACTTGTAGCTGGGGAAGGCGAGGGCGGCACTCCCCATGATGCGGGCGGCCTCCTCCACCTCGGGGTTGTCGGCGAGGAGAAGGAAGAAGCAGGTGAGAGCAGAGGCCACGGTGTCGCGCACCGCCAACAGGAAACTGACCACGATGTCACGGAGGTACCTGTCGTCGGCGACGGAGGCCATGAAGCGGGAAAGGAGGTCCTGCCACAGGGTCCTCCTCCTCTGCCAGATGACCTCCATGGCGAGTGCGTCCACCAGGCAGATGCAGCGCCGCAGCTCCCTCTCTGACCGCACGTTTAACAGCCGCTTCAGCTTCCAGACCAGGGGGAAGGTGGCCGCGGCGCGGCCACCAGAGAGCCTAGAGGCCTCATCGAAGGCGACGGCGAGCTCGGACATGGGAACGGAGAGCTCCAGGCAGCCAGGGTCGAACCCGAAGGACAACCTGCATATGGCGTCGAACGAGAAGCGCCGCAGCACGTCCTGGAGGTCAAGGGTAGGGTGGTGGCCGCTGGCGGCAGAGGCCAGCAGGGGGAGGAGCCGCTCCTGCACCTCGCTAGAGAAGATGCGGAGGGCGAAGGACCTGACGTGAGTGCTGCCAAGCTCTAGGCTAGAGAGCTTGCGCTGGAAGCACCAGTGGTCGCCGTCGACGTTGAAGATGTCGCGGCCGAGGAGGTCGGCGAGGATGGAGGAGAAGGAACGGCCTTTGGGGTAGTTGTCGAAACGGGTGCAGAGGATGTGCTCGTTGTTGGCGGTGTTGGCGGTGACGACGCAGCCGAGGACGTGGATGTGGATGGTGCGGGTGCGGGAGTGGCAGAGGAGGTGGGTGTACCAGTCGGAGAGGTTTGGGAAGGCGGAGGCCCACGTGCCGGTGGGCATAGGCGTAGCAGACACGGAAGCCGCACCAGCGGCGGGAGAGCAACATGAGGAGGTGGGAGAGGGCCAGGAAGGAAGCCGCGAAGGTGAAGAAGAAAACGAAGAGGAAGACCTACAGGGGCAGCACCCACTCGACATGGGCAGAACTGGATGCGGCTGCTGCTACTGCTTCCATGGCCATGGCCATGGCAGGAGGTGCACCAAGGTGTTCGACGCTTGGTCGGGGGGCATCCTCAACCTCTCCACGCACTCATTCTCATCTTCAGCCTGGCAGATCTGGGCGGCCCTCCATGGTAGCAGCATTGAGGTGGTCCTCATCGCGGATGGGGAGGGCTTTCACCAAGAGGACCGGCAGCATCGTGGTTGTTCACAACAGTCCTCCATCGCGGCGGCGGCGTAGTCCTCCCCAACGGCGGCGTCATGGTCGTTCACAACAGTCCTTTCCAGCGGCAGCATTGTGGTCCTCCCCAGCGGTGGCGTCGTGGTCGTTCACATCGGTTCTCGCCAGCGGCGGCATCGTGATCCTCCCCAACAGTGGCGTCATGGTCGTTCACATCAGTCCTCGCCAGCGGCGGCATCGTGGTCCTCCACACCGGGGTGTCTCTGGCGATGCTCAATAAGGCTCCGTGACGCTGTTGGTGGCCGACGGTGGTGGCCGCTCCTCCATTTGCACCAGTGGTGACGCTGGGAGGGGTGGAGGAGAGGGCGGAGAGAATGGCCTGGAGCGGACTGTTGGGTGAGATTGAGGGTTAGGGGAAAGGGGGCTGTGGTCGCCGCAGTGTAACCCGGATTCGATCTGAAATCCCAAAAACAATACAGGTTTTGGCCCGAATCTGGGTCAGATCCGAGATCCGAAATTTCGTATTCAGATTCGAATCTTGAAAAACCCGCTCCGGATCTGACCCATTTACACCCTTAGTTCTGTCCTTGGAAGAGAATGTTCAACAGCTGAAAAACCTTATTTTCATCCTAAGGAGTCTCGGGCATTGCTTTGGACTGAAATTTTATTTATGATAAAAGCTCAATTATAGGGATCAATTTGTTGGAAAAGATGATCAAAGAATATGCCAATGCTGTAGAGTATCACCTCTCCCTACTTTGTATTTGGGCTTGCCACTTCATTCTAGAAGACTGAAGTTCTCCGACTGGGAGCCACTTATTCAGAAAATGCCGAGGAGATTGGCTACCTGGAATTCATTTTTGGGCAGGAGAGAAACACATCTAAACTCAGTGCAGTCTACAGTTCCAAATCACTACATGTCTGTAGAATGGATCAGATCAACAGGAGTCTCTTACAGGTTTGTACAAATAAGAAACCCAAATGTATTCCACTGGTTAAGCAGGAGGGTGCAGACCTGTTGACAAAGGGGACTGGGAGTTAAGAACATTCAGATATGAGTATTGCTCCATGAAAATAGCCGTGGGAATTGCTTTCAGATGAGATTTCACCTTCATAAGGTTGATTAAACATTACCAGACTCATCATAAATTCGTGTTGCAAGAGATGTGGTGTTATTTCACGAATCTACAGCTCAAAATGGGGAAGAATATAAGAAGCAAAGCTCCATTTATTACCTCTCATGCCATCTGTTGGAACATTTTGATGGAGTGCAATGACAACATAATCCAGGAGAGTAGAATTTGTATTGAAAGCATCCTTTTTTTCTTCATAATGCAAGTCAATTTATTATTATGATTCCTTTTAATAGTCCAAGGAGGATTGTGAGTGATATATAACCACACCCCCATCAGATTAGGCAGAGGAACCTTTCCTCTCCTCTCCTCCACTAGGTTGTGCACCCTTTCTTCAGCAATAAAATTGGAGATACAACAACAATTGTTCCCAACAAATAAATAAACATATAAATTCCCATGTTGTGGAGCTATTGATGAGTTATGTCTACTAACGGATCATCTGTTTGGATCCTACTTTGCCCATGCACTGAAGCATTTCTTGAATCCAGCCTCGCTTTAATTCTAGGCAAACTTTGTTGACAACAACAAAGAACCTTCATATAATTAATGTTCCAGAAATGGAAATCAAGTATTATAACCCTCAAGTTGGAATATGGGGTTCATCAATTGGTCATTTGCCGATTTTCGGTTTTCTTTCCAGGTCGGTCCATCATGTATGCACAAAATACTGAACAGCCGAGGTGGATCTGATCCAAACTAAAGAGCATAATCAGATGCCAATGAGCTCTTATGAAGTGATCTGACAGACTGGAAGACTTTAGCCAATAGCCAGAACAAACACATTATGCATGGAATAAATTATCTAACTTAAAATGACTTGATGATTACAAGACTGAAAAAGTAACTAAAGTATTCAATGTGTATAATTTACCTGTTCCTAGGCACTGGGAAGCCGATGTGACAAGAGGGGGAAGCCGATAAACCACTCACATCCCAGTCACCCCTCAAATTCATTGGTGAAGAGAAGGGAATAACATATCCTTGTCCAATGCTTTTTGCATTACTTGGGCATCCAGCTGACTGAGATCTTACATACTAAACAATTACAGAAATTATGAAACATAAGAAACTCCAGGTTCAACTTCTTCCACAAAGTTCATGATAAATCCAGTGTCAGTAATACCAAAAATATGAAAAATAAATCAAACAAAGCAGATATACATAATCCATTTATAAGAATGATTCCACCTTTAACAACCTTGAAGAAAATCACCATGAAGTTCGTAGCCTGCACTCCAGGAGCCTACAAGTCTATCATGAAGTATGTTCGATCATTTTGAGACTCACCTGGCACTAAAAGGGACTAGAATGCAGACAAGATTCAAGGGTCAACCTCAAGGATCATATCATCAGCATGTTGAAGATGGCTGATCTGGGGACTACGTCTATAAACTAAAAATCCAAAAATAAGACCTTCTGACTGAGCTCTATTCCACATCTTACTCAGGGCTTGAGATACCAAGGCAAACAAAAGAGGGGAGATATGGTGCCCTTCCCTTAATCCTCTACCACTATGAAAGAAATTGGTGGGCTGGCCATTAATAAGGATGGCAAAGATAGCAAAGCTGGCAAAAGAGACACACTCTCTGATCTACCTTACCCACAAATCAATAAAGCCCATGAGGGACAACACACTAAAGAGACAATCCCAATTCACCCTGTCATAAGAATTTTCAAAATTAATTTTAATCACCCAACCAAGCATGCTGCAATTTCATGGCATGAATACATTCAAAGGAAACCAAGAAGCTCTCCTGGATTTGCCTTCGTTTGGCAAAGCCATTCTGATTAAAACAAACCAGATTGTGGATAACTTTCTCAAACTGAAAAGGTGATCACTCCGTAAAACCCATTCGGCAGGCTAATGGGGCCGAAATCATGAAGGGACCAAGCTCCTTCCCTCTTAAGGACAAAGGCTAGGAAGGTCTTGTTCAAAGAAACTAGATGAGCTTGACCACTTTGGAACTCCCAAGATAATAAAGAAGAGATCAGCCTGCATAATCTTCCAAAATGGCTGACAAAGAAGAAGAGGATCCTTATCCTTAGGGAGAATAAAGACTGCCTGGTGAACTTATGTGATAACCCAACCAAATTTTCTAAGACATTACACAAAATTTTAAAATCTAAGGTTCAAATGGAAGAACAAGAATTATAAGGGGTTAAAATGAAATTATCCCTCTCTATCACAGACCACCACATGGAATTACGACAGCATGTCACTTATTGATTGGGTAAAGCGAGATAGCAAGCTAGGACCGGCTGTGGGTGACACATGTCATCCATTCATTGGTTGAATGACATGGCAACCCGCTATTGACCAAAGCGAAAACCACTATCTTTCAGCCCATTGGAATTACAAAACTGCCAACCACCAGCCCATTGGATTTAACCTTCTCCACCTCCTCAGCACCTCCATATAAAGAGGTGGCTGGCCCTCTCTCACCCCGCTCTCCCCCCCCCAAAAAAAAAAAATCCTGGGTACCTAAGTTTAGAAGAGAGAGAAAGAGAGATGAGTTTAAGAGAGGAAGAGAGTGAGATAGAGAGAGATTCCCAGGGAGCTGTTGAGGAGAAAGAGAAAGCAAGGGAGTAGACCAAGAGGGCAGGTAGAGAAGAAGAAGAAGGTTGAGGAGAAGGTAAGGGAAGCCCCTCCACAGCCTGCAGCCCTTCAAGGAACAGGTTTTTCACTGTGCAGTGAGGAACTTCCCGAGGATGAGACTCCCCTTTGCAGCCGCCTTGGGTATTAGAACCCTTAAGAGGTAGGGTGATACTACTCCTTTGCCCTCTTCTAATTTTGGATTTTTAGGGTGTTTAAAGGGTAGAAAAATATGCAAGAAACAGGGGAAGTGCAGCTGAAATTTTAATTAAAACTCATCATGTAATATATGTGTAATATATGTGTTTTAGCATGTCCATGCATACCCTTTGAAAGTATCCAGTTTGTTAAATTAAAAAACATGATCTTCTATGATAGAATGGGGTAGGTTGACCTGAGAAGGGTGTGTAGGGTTACATGTTTAAATGATCCTTCCTCATGCATTTAAGAAAGAAATCATATCTCAAGTATGTATTTACTGCTTTAAAGATAACATGCATTACCATGTTTTCTGTTTATAGGGTGTTTGGGAATGCTTTTTCTTTTGGGACTATTGTGTACCTAAAACTTATGCCATTAAAAGTTTTGCCTTAATTTTTAAAATTACTTCACTTTGATTCATTTACTGTTTGGTAGCTTTATTACTATTTTAAAAGAGTTTGGAGAGGTGATTATTAAAGAGTTCTCCAAGCAAAGGAAAGAAAGAAATAGTTGGGGAGAGAAAGAAATGTGGAGGGGGGGAGAGCTTCTTCAAAATAAAAACAACTCTCGAGTTGTTGTTTTTTTCCGAGGAAGGTTAATGAAGGCTTGGATGCCTTCCTAAAAATGAGGAAAGAAGTTGCCAAACAGGTTCCCTTCTACTTTTTATCTCAAATTTAAATTTTGAAAGAAAAAAGAGGCAAAAAAAAAACATATCCAAACATCCTATTAAATATGAAATCTTGATTTCGTGATTGAAGAAATCTACACCTAGCGAATTGGTCCTTCTTTAAGAATTTTCATTAAGAAAAGCTTCCATGAAAACTTGTTTTCTTGGTCAACGATAATAAAAAGAACCTTTAGTGGCACAGAAGAGGAGAACCATATAAAATTACTAGCTGGAACCCTGGAAACTAGTAACAGTAGTAAATCATCCCTTATTTGGGGTTCAACATTAAACATTTATTTTCAGACTTAAAGATCCCGAGCTACACATTAAAGTCGAAATTTTTTCTTTTATACATATGCTATACAAAGGTTATACCGCTGCAATATGAGACAATTTCATCATTGTCCTTATGGTATTATGAAGAAAGGAAGAAACATGAAACCAACCAGGTAAAGAACCCAAGTGAGGCACACTCATATGTTCTCTTTTTAAGATCTTATGAAGCCAATGAAGGTAAGAGACCTTCTAAAGAATAATGATTGTGATGACGATGATTTGTTTTACTAAGATATAAAATGTCATCCCTTCAGTAGTGGGACAGGCCAATACGATCTGTCCCTGGGGATATGGGGACATCGAGTTATGCCCCCTATGATTGTTGTTGTTTGGACATGGAGCATCCCTTTCCTTATGGGGTCCAAGTCTAGACTCAGTAAATCCCCACTTTAGGTAGAGGGTAGAGACCTTTTTGAAGTGCACTCGTGACTGAGGTGTGGACTATGAGGTTAGGAGATCACATACATAGGTCAGCCTGTTTTCCCATCTCACACGATAGTGTCCAGAGACTCCCCAAGGCAGATAGGTGGAGGTAAAGAGGACAGTCGGTGAACAGCCTGCTCAACTATCCTACAACTGCTAATGAGCAGGTATACCTACCACTCCGGATCAAAAGATGAATCACCTAGTCAATATAGTAATTGACTTAGAACGTACCAGGAAAGAAAAAAGATAGACTTATGATGGCCACTCCAGGGACCTGCGACCTGCTCCCTCCCTCTCTGGTTGAAGGAGAAGGTTGGCAAATAGTGAGTAGGAGAGAGAGAGAGAGAGAGCTCCCTCGAGGGCTCCTCTTCTTAGTCCTCGCCTTCCGGTGGGCAAGGATGTCTGCATTAAGTGTCTCCGGCGAGGACACTGGGCAAGAGACTGCCTCAACAAGGTGAGGTGTATCACCTGTGGGCAATAGGGTCACAAGAGCATCTCCTGTCAATCCAAGAAGAAGAAGCTCCCCGTTAATGAACCTGCTCTTACAGTAGATGTTCCGTGGTCTAATGAGGTCTGTATTGCCCAAGACTTCCTGCAAGAAGGGCTGATGGTCACATTCCACTCCCTTGGGTGTTCATTAGAGGATCCAGGGTCTTCCACTGTGCTTTTAATCCGGGATGATTTGTCCCACGCATGGCCAGGAGTCTTCCAGTGGAGAGTCCGCGAAGTCGCTGGGAAGGAATTCATCGTCCATTCCACGATGTGAGGTTGGAGAAATGCCGCCCTCTCAGTTCAGGAAATATCTTTTAAGGGATTCTCTTTCAACTTCTCACAATGGAAGGTCGAGAAGGGCACGACGCCAGTTGCAGACGGGTAACTTGTATGGTGTTTGGTGAAAGGTCTGCCACTTCACATTTGGAATGTTCCAACATTCCAAGCGTTGGTTGATGCTTTCGGAAGTCTCCGTAAGATTGATGATAGGACGCTTCGTTCTAAGATGTTTCTGTATGCCAGACTTCTTGTGGAGGTTGATTCCATAAACTGCATTCCAGCCTCTTTGAAAATTAGGCTGGGTTGCCGGCAGTTCTAGATATCCATCTCTACTGAGCAACCTTCTTCTTCCTCCCTACCCCGCAGAGTGGAGGTGCCTTTATGCCCTGATTCGAAACATTGGACTTGGGCAGAAGTGGCTTCTACATACAAAGTTTACAGGCAGAATCATCCCCCTGTTCAGGCTGACGCTAAAACAGGGGTTCAAAGCCATTCCCCTGTTCAAGCTGACGCTATGGAAGCTCCTCCAGCGGAGAAGAATCCCGGCAAATCTTCCCTGAGATGGGTGCCGAGTCAGACTCGGGCACCTGACTCAAGAGTGAGTCAGGTAGTTGAACGGCCGGCTCATGTTAAGTCCTCGAAGCCTGGTCCTCTTTTGGCTGCAATTTATGATGGGGCCCTCAAGAATAAAGGGAGTCTTAATGCTGGTTGTGTGGCATTCGATGCATCGGTGGTGTTGGGGAAGAAACCCCTTTACTCTGAGCAGCGCGTTCCCTAGGATTCTTATGGGATGCCTGATTTGCTCAAGAAGCCCACAAGTTCAGAATTAGGCGCATCAGGTATGGAAGATAAACAATATCGGGTGCCGGTCTCCTTTCTTTCGGGTCATCCGAACAGCCATTAGCGGGTAAGTCATTCGGGTTAGTGGATTCGGGGTTCGGGTCTGACTTATTTTCCACTGGGTCCTTCGTCTCGCCCGTTTGTATCCGATACGATCCCCTTCTTCTTTCATTGGAACCGGATAGCTCTGCATCTCATTCCGGCAGCCCGATCAAAGCTGATGAGGTCTCCCTCCCTGGCTTAGCAGACCCCCTTCCACTCCCACAGCCCACTGGTCTATTCGAGACTTCGTCTGAAGCCAATTTTCTCCCAGCATGCTCTTCAGCGGTTCCGCCAAGCAACGTCAACTCCACGGAGCAGGAAACTTCTGTGCAAATTGTTTCCTCTCTTCCTTCTGGGTAGAACAGAGACAGCTTATCACTGAGCAAACTTACCGATGAGGTTGATAACTCTAAAGTCATTGTCCCCTTTTTTCAACCTGCAGAACCTTTATCTGTTGAGAAACCGTGGACTGAGGATATCATCCAATTTGGGGAAAGAATTGGAGTATCCTTTCTGGGAAGGGAGGAGGTGGTTATTAGCTTTATTAAAAAGCTGAGAAGAGCTAATGCATTGCTTAATTCATCCAAAGCCAAAGGAAACAAAGGAGGGAAGAAAATTGGTAAGAGGGAAATCTCTTATGTCCAAAATAATGAATTACTTGATGGTTTAAGAGATAAAAAGATGGGAGGGAAGAATTTGTCTTTGAAAGGAATATATGTTCATGGAATATCAGAGGTCTAAATGCGGATACTAAACAAAGGGCAGTGAGATATTGCATTTTTAGCTATAAAATTGATTGTTTTTGCCTTCAAGAAACTAAAATGGAAGATGTGGAAGCTCAGTGCATCTCTAGAATCAGTGGTTCTTTTCTCTATGAATGGGTTTTCCTACCTGCAGCGGGAAACAGTGGGGGACAAATTAGCATGTGGAATGGGAAAATTTTCATGGCAATGTATGTGATAGAGGACTGTTCAGTTTGTCCATATGCCCAACATGGCCAAACCAGTTCAAGCATTACGCTCTTGTTGAAACATCATTGACACCACGAGCTTCCTAACATGTTTTAAAATGCTTCAAAAGTTTCAATTCAATAAAAAGAGAAGTCTTTCCCCAATAAATCAGTGTTTTATGATTATTGCCATATAAGAATTATTCTCCTTGTCTTCTTTGCAGTGATGAACCCATTTCATGGATAACAATATCCTTGAAAGCCCCTTGTGTGTTCCAACCCCTTACAATGCGTTCAAAGCCCTTACTCTTTAGCTTTCCTAACCTTATACAGAACAGATGAGCACTCACATTAGATTGTCAGGGTAGCTTAGTTGTCGGTGTCTTACAGAAGAAAGTCAACAAACAGAAACCATGGACCACACAAACAGCTTAATTGAATCGAAAATCAAAAGTTCGAATTCCACCAGCACTTCAAATAATGTACAGTACAAAGCCCAGCCGCACCTTGAACTGAGAATACGGCATAACAAGACCATTCTTCAAAGAGCCACATCTTTCGAGGCCACCCTGTTCCAACCCCTCGGCCGGCAACTGCGACGACTCCGCCCACTTCTGCTCCTTCATCGGATGCTCCACCCCAGTCCCAACCGCAGATTCATCATCCTCATCCCCATTGGCGCAAGCTCCCGCCAGAACTCCCCCATTCCCCAACCCCACTCTCTGCAGCGCCCCAAACCTTTTGCAATCCTCCTCGTTCAGAACTATCCGAAGATCATCCTCGCTGTCGCTGTCATTGCTCACCTCCGCGACCTCATCATCGCCTCCCCCGCCCAAACCTTCCGACAGCCTGTTCCCCTCCGGACCCCGGGAAGCCCCCGCCGCCGCCACAGTCGCGGAGCTCCCTTCAGGCCCCCGTTTCCTGCCAATCTGATCATACAGCATCCGCTCCTCGCCCTTCAAACCACCATCGACCTCCCCGGGGATCATCTCCGCCTTGGCCCGGTCCTCGAGGTAGAGCTGCCGGATGCTGGGGATCATGCTGACCCCGGGGTTCGCAGACCCCTCGACGTCGGCGTACACATCGCCGAAATCGTCCATATCGACTTCTTCCATCGCCGCCCACACTACAGAACCCCCGCGAGCAGAGGCGCCAGGGACACGGCGCCGGCGGCGCGAACGAAGAGAAGGGTGGGGTGTGGCCGCCGAGGGCGCCTACGGGAGGATCCGCCGGGCGGCCATGGAAGAGAAGGGAGGGGGAAGGGCTTCCCGGCCTGCGCAGAGCCCGCTGCTCCACATGGCAGTCGGGATGCGCGCGGGGGTTTGGTGGCGGTGGCGGCGACGCTCGGGAAAATGGAGGGTTTTGGTGAGCGCGTGGGGGTGTGATGCGAGAGGGAGGGTTTTGGGAGGTGGAATCAGATGATCTCCCAGGTAGAAAAATCTGGTGCGCCGAGGACGTCCACGAGTTACGTGGCGGCTTTCTAGGGGCGCTCAAATGGATGCAAAACGGGCCGAACTCGAGGCACATGTGAAGTAGATCCGTGTCCGTATTCGTTGTGTTAGTAATTTAGAAATAATGTATATTTAATTGATCTATAACATAATTAGAATGTGTACAGTAATGAAGATGTGTACTACTACTACTACTACTAATTTAGCGAACACTAACTACCCGTGTGGCAAAACAAAGTGATTTCCCAGAAAGAAAAAAAAGTTTTCTTCACATATTTTCGTCACAACATACTTTTTCAAAAATAGTTTCCAATTTATGAAAAATCATTGAAGTCTTAATAAACTCAAAATTTGATTATTCATCACTTAAAAAATTTATATGAATCTATTTTGCATTATTCAATCTGTATCATATTTTGGAATTCACTTTCATATTTATAATTTTAACAATTCCTTGACAAATTAACTTTCTTTGTTGTCCTTTAGTTTATTGCTTCTTTAGATTAAAATTTCCTCGGTTTTCCATCTGATGACATTGATGAACACCATAGGTGCCGGGGAAACGAGTAAAACTATTAATAGATAGAGAAATATTAGCTGCAATGCCTCTAAACATTACAGCCTTAGCCTCCTTTCAATCAGAATTGGATAGGAGTATTTTTCTAATAAATAAAAAATATTTTTTCCAGCACAAGATGCAGTGCAACATGATATCATGCACTCACACTATAGGATTGTTCAGATCATGCGAGCGTGTGTTCCTCTCTTTTTTTCCCATCGTTCAATCTTTAAAGTACATAAGTCATTGAGTCAAGCACCCATTTTGGGGGGCTTCTTTGCCCAGCACCCACCCTCAGGATCTTATCATAGGCAACGGCTACTAGCATCCCTCTTTGTTCCTTCGATCGCCCTCCTCTCCTTCCCCTTTTCCCTCTTTGTTCCTTGCTTTCTCTAAACACTATGTTGCTTAAGGCCTTCTTACCCATGACCCTACCCATACTCTGGATCTTGGCATCCTCATCCCCAGTGGCAGATCCAGCTGGTTTTAGTGGGGTCCTAGGACCCCACTGAAATTTTAAAATTCTATTATAAAGGTCTTAATTTAATAAGGTAAATTTTAAATTTAAGTATAAGATGACTCTACTGGATTTTTTAGATGATCCACATGACCCAGTCTTATTTGGAACTCAATTCCACTATATTTTTTACATATTATTATGATTTATATTTATGATTTAATAAAAAATTCATTAAGTGCATCTAGAAGAAAAAAATCTCCGTAACAAAGTATATCATTTTTATCGAAGTATATCATTTTTATAATGATTAAAATATTTTTTTTATTTTAATATTTTTAATATAACAAAAATAAAATATCGATAAATTTAATGATGATCCAAGTGACTCCTACTGGACAAAGTTTCTACATCCACCACTGCTCATCCCATCCACATCTCATCCCTTCTATGGGCTTCACCAGAGATTTCTAAGCAGTTCTTCATGGTTACTGGTTATCGACGTTCAAATATTGGCTGGGCTCACGAGGTGAAGATTGATGCTTGGTTGCTCTTTTCGGGAGTTGTCGTTCTGAGATCCAAAGCGTTCTTGCACGTTCGGAGATCTGTTGCTCTAACCCCAATCTTCTCCGTGGAGGTTGTCTTCCAAGCTTCGCATTCATCTGCAAAACTGTGAGATGCAGTCCGGTTCAGTATGCCGATTTTGACCTTGGTTGTTGTATGGCGCAATGCGCCCATTACCAAACCCCTATATGGTTCCCCTCAACCGGAAGTATGGCCTTTGCTGCAAGTTTCTCACGTGCCATTTGCCAAGGAATGGCTCTATTGTACGTTGGAGAAGGGTGTCTCTTATTTGTATGTACGGTCTTGCTTCCTGTCTTCAAATTGTACTTGTATCAATGTTCAAAGTAATATAAAGTAGTATCCTTCTGTCTTAAAAAAAAAAACGTGGTGACAAAAGTGTTGTAGCCATACACCATTCGCCCCTACGATTCACTTCCCATCCCAAATTAATAAGTGAGATATGTGAACCATCCCAAACTAATAAGTGAGATATTTGATCCATAACTCGAAACAATATGGAAAGCATGTGGCTTTAGGGTTCACAAAGAAGAAAATTGGTCCTGTGTCGGCACGTTTGTAGTCAAGAGTAACACTTATTGTGTTGACTCCAATGTTGTACTGAAGGTGTAAGTGCAATGGATTTTTTTGATTTTTTTTAAGTGAATTCCAAAGTGCCTTGCACGTCCACATCGACCGATCTCCGACCGGACAATTTAAAAAAAAAATTGAAACATAAAAACTTATTATTAAACTCAACCTATTAAAGATATTTTTTACTATTCATTGAGACGTAATTTTTTATTTTTTAAGTCGTCTGATCAAAGATCTGCCTGTAGAACACCCGAGTCCACCTAAAAAATAAAATTAAATAAAAAATATCCATTGCACTGACACTCAACAGAAGACTGGAGAACAGTACAGCAAATATTACTCTTGCAGTCGAATACTGAGGAAGTTTAAAGAATTCTAGCAAAACTTGACAGCAAAACAAGATGGATGGCACCTAAACATACTTATGGAAAACGATAAACCTCAGGGAAACCAGTGACAATGCCTTCCAAGAGAGGTTCGCTGAATACTACTTGACAGGTGTTTACACGATAACCTGATGACATCAATTTATGAAAAGATTAATAGAGTTGTCTTCAATGTCCGTCGGCAAATCGCAACTAAACGTACCCATAAATTTACCCCAAGAACTAAAAGAGATGTGGCGAGAAATACTACACCCACGAATCAGTTCCATGGACGTCTATAACGTAAACGGCAAGTTGAATCAGTTCTGACACTCCCTGTACAACCCAGAACCAAAAAGATAGAGAATTTCATATTAACTGCTTCTGTACGTTAAATTTCAGAAATACTATGCTTACCTGCATATTAGCCTACATACCCTCGCAATAACATATCTATCAAAAACACCATTTGGATGGCATATATGAAAAGTTTGTACATATCAAATATGACAAGTTTGAAACATATATGTAGGATATTTTTAAAAAAATTTAACATACAAAAGTGCTTAATATAAAATTATCCAACTAAAAATGCAGGCATTCTAACTTCACTACCTTGTGGCACTACCGAATGGTAGTCATATAAAAGCCTACCGAAGCACTCTACTAGCATTCCACTTAACAATAATCAAAATAACTGTTATACATGCCTCAAATATGTTTCCGTGGGAAAACTGATGATACAACAGCACTTGATTACATCAGAAAATGAAAATTGAATACATGGAATATTAAGGGGCCAATTTCCGATCATGACCTGAAATGGTACAATTTAAGACCCAAAATGTCACAACGCAAGGACCTAGAACTCAAACAAATATATAGGACCAAAGAAATGCTAAATCTACAGGAGTACAATACAAAATGGCTGATGCTAAAACAATCTTAACTTGGACACAATTGAAAGAAATAATTATATTTCAACCACCAGATCATGTTACAATGGCGTTAAGAAGCCTGCGGTCCACAGCCTACTAAAGACGATCAATGGGTGAGAAGGGGACAGATTTGATTTTGGAAACCCAGTATGCCACAAAAACTGCAATGCAGAATGCAACCACTGACAAGATCAAGGAAAATGCACTGGCAGCATCCCACGAACCTTTTGATGTTGATGCATAACTGCTAGATGCTGACATAATATCCATCGGAAGCCAATCGCAACTAACTGAGTAGTGGGCAGACTTGGCCCATGGCTTACCCCCCTCATCTGGGTACCAGAAGGCGACAGCCGCTTTGCTTGCCTGACCAATTGTGAATTGTACATCCTGCATGTGAAAACAGACAGCTTCAATGCTTGCCCTTTATCCCATACAAGTTTCTACCCTGAAAGATAGTAAAGACGTACCTGTTGAAGCCTGTCCATTGTTCTTAAGGGTCTTGAGAATTCAAAATAGTAAGTGCCTTTCTTACCAGCTGATGCATATGGGCTATCTTTCTCCAGAAAACCTGACAATAGAGAGGGAAAATGAGGAACAATGAGATGTATTCTTGCAATTATATTAAAACTTTTCGACCAAGTTTATTTTTTTTAAAGTGGTTGGTGCCACATAATATATTAACAAAAAGAAGATTTACAAGTATTTGGGTCTGCCGCAGACCCAAGAAGCAGAACCCTAAACCCTAAACCCTAAACCCAAGAAGCTTGGGTCTGCCGCATACAAGGGGCAGCAGAACCCCAGAGTCTGCTGCCCCTTGTGGGTGGCAGAGCCAGTAAAATCTTGCTCCGCCGCCCACTCATGGCGGCATGCCCCCATGCTACAATGTACATTATATAATAATAATAATAATAATAATAATAATAATAATAATAATAAATTTGAGTCATGTGGGCCCCGCACATGCCTACGTGGTCCAATAAGACAATGCCGCGCAGATCGTCATCACCAAATGGACCAATCGCATGGCTGAAGACATGGACCAATGGAGCTTCGCCAAATGGGCATGGCCCGCCTCCAAGGACCAATTGTAAGCCGCCACTTGGCGGCCCCCTATTGGACGAAATTTCTATAAATAGCCCCTATCCCCCTACCTTGTAAAGTTGTTGGAAAGTTGGTTGGAAGTGGTGGAGTTGTAAGTTCGTGCGTCTCATTCCCAAGGTACAAGACCATGCCGCCGGGTCTGGGCGGCATGATCCTTAACCATGCCGCGTGCCTTGGTGGCGTGTCTATGATTCTTAACCACGCCACCATGTCGTGGCGGCGTGGTTACGATCATCAGCCATGCAAGTCGTGGCGGCGTAACCCGGGATCATGCCATCCAGTGCCTGCGAATCATGTGATCAAGTTATAATTGTCGAAGCATCGCCGCCCCGCTGCCACTTCGGTGCGCAAGCGATGTGTCGACGAATGATGTAGAAGCCTCGCTGCCCTGCTGCCACTTCGGTGCACAAGCGATGTGTCGATGAATGATGTCGAAGCCTCGCCGCCCCGCTGCCACTTCGGTGCGCAAGCGATGTGTCGATGAATGATGTCGAAGCCTCGTCGCCCCGCTGTCACTCCAGTACGCAAGGGATGTGTCGACGAGTGATGTCGAAGCCTCGCCGCCCCGCTCCCACTCCTATGCGCAGCGGTGTGTCATCAAGTGATGATGAAGACTCGTCAACCCGTCACTACATCCATGTATAACGACAAGTTATCAAGTGATAATCAGAGCCTCATCGGCCTGTTACCATATCGATGCACAACAACGAGTAATAGGACGAAATAAAATCCCGTCGGCCCATAGCCGCCTTGACACAATTTGAATCATCGACACCTAGTGGGGCCCACCCATGAATACTAACCATGAACAATACTATGAATAGTACCATGAATAGTACCCATAAACAGTACCATGAACAATACCGTGAACAATGTTCGTAAAGAGCGCATGTGAACAGTGCCCACCAATAATGTTAAAGACACTATAGGGAAAAAAAGGGGAACCCTGGTAAAAAGAGAAGAGGGAAAGGAAGTCGACCCTCCCGTGAATAATATGTGAGCGAATAAAACGAAACGAGCGAGACTTTTACACTGCAAGGAGCCATCTAGGAGGCCAACTTTGGAAAGAAAATCAAAGGATTTTCCTGTCGCAGCAGGATGTAATCACCGTCAGCCTATTGACTGACAAGAAAGGTTCATCCAAACCCACATGAATCCTTTTCCATGGGCGAGTCAACATCATTCAATGATAAACCCAGTCTACCAAGCTAAGTGACCAATTAAAACAAACAAAATAAAAATCCAAAACAAATCAGTCGGATAAAAACGACTGTCAACAGGGGGGCTCAAGAGAAGACCAGAATATAGACCCACAGAGCACTCGGTGTCAGCAGCTAGAAAAGATCTCTCCACTCCCACTAACTAAAAAGAAGGTCCCGGCGAAGGCAGCAAGAGTCCCCCCGAGGCTTGTCGCATGGCAAGCAGAGGCGAATGCCCCACATGAGCAAGCTGTGGTGACGGGCATCACAGAGAAGGACGAGTCGCAGGCACTGCAGGTGTTAATGTGCGAGGATGATCAATAGAACTGGGCCTAGAATAGAAAAAGGACCTACCCGAATTATTGAGTAAGTCACAGGTAGCTGGAAGAAGGCCCGGTATACCTGATCGCCTCCCGAACTCGTTCGGATCCGATCCCTTATTGCCCGGTTCTCCTGCCCTGTTGATCGATTCATCCCCACTTGAACTAAGCGGCCGCTCGACTAATTTGAAATTTGAATCGGGCCATGCGTTGAAGCCACATACCCCCCCCCCCCCATTCAACCATTCAACCTTTGCACCAAGAAGAGGACACCCTAACTAGTACATGAAAGATGCCGCTGCCGCCACCTCTGCCCTCGAACTCTGTGGCCCTCCTTCCTCCTCGGTCGGACCACAACCCTCACCGGGATGATCTCCCCATTAACCTCCACCTCTACCTCAAATGAGATGGCTTCAACATTGCTAACCCTCACCACCGCCTCCACGGAAATAACCGGACCAGAAGGAAGCGATCGGACTTAATCTAGCTCTAGAAAACCAATGCCACCAAGTATGAGCTCCAGTCCTCCCTGGTCGCAGAGGAAGATGGGGACCCTGATGACCTTGATAGGCACCCTAGTGAGCCAAGTATCCGGGAAGGTCCCTCACTTCCAAAGCCATCGAGACACCCAAAGAAGAGTGCCCTCCGCCACCAAGAAACCTGACTCTAGCAGCTCATCAACTTCCTTCTCTGATGGCCCAACAACCAGGAAGCACCCTCCTGCCGGGGTAACTTCCCAAAGGCATCCATGTCCGCTTCTTAGCTCCATTAACTTCTAGACCCCCGACTGGTCAATAGACCATTTCCACTACATAGATAGCTAGACATCTCCGAAGCCCTGCATCCTCTGTTAGACGTGATCCATTGGCAAGACCACCGTCTACGAAGGGGGAGACACCCTCCTACCACCAGCACGAACCCCCTGTAAAACCGCCTGATCGTAGGTTCTCCTCTGTGATGACTCCAAATGAGACCCTATTCTCCCTTCCACACAAGAGGCTACCGCATGCCCAGAACCACCACATCTCCGGTAAACCAAAGGTTCCTTGCAATCTCTCTACAAATGACCCCAACGAAGACGTCTAAAACACCTAGGTGTCATGTGGCCATGGGAGAGTGGATGAACCGGGGGCCTCGGATGCCCAGTCCACCGGGGATCGGCATAGCAAACATGGGAGGAAGCCTGACATGATCGCCATGGCAAGTCGCCGCTTAGAGGGATATGGTTTGCGCCGTTAAGGAAAGCAGGAGGAGCACCTCTGGTCTCTCCCATCGGCACCTCCCACTAGTGTGATTGCAGTATATTCAAAGTATGGCCTCCAAATGCGTAACTGGTTAAAATTACTTTACATGCTAGGGTAGTGGGATTTTCCCACTGTAATACACACCACCATAACATAGTGCCGAGATGGACTCTCTTGAAATAGTTTGTGCACACAAAAGTATAACACGGTAATAAACTTTCGCTTGCCAGCAAATGACCAGAAATTTGCCATAAGCGTGTAGCAGGATTCCACGTGGATGGACAATCCATTAACAAAACAATTACCAGGACAATCACCAGTATAAATGATGATCAAGGGGCTTATAGAAAGAATTCAAGGCGTTAGAACAGTTTGATGCTAGACGCAAGCAATAATCACAAAAGGCGTGATTATTTTAATCTTGTATTGATACTTTGCCAGGAACACATTGTTGATTTGTTGATGATAACTGGATGTAATGTAAAATCTCATTACACAACCACCTATGCCCTTTTGGCTGGCAAAGAGGATAATTTATGGGTTACAAAACTTAAGATGGTAAACAGTTTGATGCTAGAGCAAGCAGTATTCACAAATGTAGGAGATGCTTTAGTCTTGAGTCAACATTTACTGTAACAATATACTGATAGTTTATCTGTTATGATGCCCTAGTATGCACATAGATGAAATATTTAGAAGGCAACACACCATGTAGCAATTAAGTTACACACACTACATATCTATGTCCAACATTTACTTTTGCTCAAAGACAACAATCCCTCATCAGAAAACTCACCTACTGGTTCTACATACCACCGAGATTGATGAATAGGAGAAAGAACACATGCAAACCAAGGATGCTCAGTTCTTGTTCTTGAATTGTGATATCAGTAAACTTCCCAAATGATTCACTTCAATTTCATGTGTCAGATTGACAATGAGATAGCAAAATTCTACACTGCACTTTGTTGTCTTTTGATTTTTTAAACACCAGCAAATTACAAGAGTATTTTAATTAGTAGTCTGCTTGGTAATATGCACTGCATATCTTTTAATCTACCGTTACCATCCCATGCATCATTAGCTGGTTTTCACCCATATCTCCTTCCTTTCCCACTGCCTCATTTCTAAGCAGTTAAAACAAATTCAGAAAATTATAGTGCAGAGGTCAACCTAGGAAGTTAAAGGATAGATTCCATATAGCTTAATGAAAAAACATACACATCTTTGATGCATAATATGCAGATTTAAAAGAAGTCATGCAGGATTGTCCCATTCCCAGGAGGATTTTTTTTTTTTGGAAGGTAAGAATTATGTATTATTACCAGACTACTATATGCAAATGCCTCATTAATGCCCTCAAACTTTGATATTACAGGTGCTTTTCTTCTACTCGTTCATCTCCCTCTTTCCTTATGTACATGCTATAACCTGTTCGGTTGGAGTATTAGTTTTGATACACTATTAATTTTGATACTTACATTTTTGAGGTCTACAATATTAGTGTTGAAATTGATATTGGAGGAACACGCAAGAGGATGGCTGAAAGGAAAAACGAGAGTTAGAGGTGGGAAAAGGTGAGGGGGAGAGAGAGATCATATAGTCTCAGAGATTAAACTATAATGTTTTAATACAGTTTCAAACCTGCATTAAATTTATTATGACGATATACTTCACCATTGTATACATCCAAACTGCTAAGAGCATAACCGAACACCCATTATTAAAAGTAACATCAAATTGATATTAATACAGCAACCAAACACCCGATTAGCTGTTGATGATTGATGCAAATTGCAGGAGACCCTCTAGGAAGAAAAGAAAAAGGGATAAATTCAAATAGAAAACTAATGAGGAGTGTTTGTGCTGAGTCTAATAATTATGCTTTTCTACCTTTCCAGTGTACAATCTAGACATCTTTTCTATGTTTTTGAACACCCATACTTACTGATATTTCATGTAAACATACCCATATAATATCTCTGCCATTCCATGATATACAAAACACAGGCAGATCAGACTTTATATGGAACCTAAAGAATTTGTATACATCCAAACTGCTAAGAGCATAACCGAACACCCATTATTAAAAGTAACATCAAATTGATATTAATGCAGCTACTTAATACAGCAACCAAACACCCGATTAGCTGTTGATGATTGATGCAAATTGCAGGAGACCCTCTAGGAAGAAAAGAAAAAGGGATAAATTCAAATAGAAAACTAATGAGGAGTGTTTGTGCTGAGTCTAATAATTATGCTTTTCCACCTTTCCAGTGTACAATCTAGACATCTTTTCTATGTTTTTGAACACCCATACTTACTGATATTTCATGTAAACATACCCATATAATATCTCTGCCATTCCATGATATACAAAACACAGGCAGATCAGACTTTATATGGAACCTAAAGAATTTGAATATATCAAGAAAGTGTTTTCAACTTATATCCCCTACAATCTTTACATATTTAATTACTTATGAAAAAATCACATGCCTACTGTATCTTTTCCTAAGCTCATTGAGACCACAGTATATTATAATTTCAAATCAGAAACTGACCAAAACATATGAACATCATTCTTCAACCTTTGGTAATGGTTTAGAAATAAACAACTAGAAGGAAGTTTGACTAATTCTTATATCTCAAATACAATAATTAGAGGGGTGACATCATTAACAGCGGCTTGAGAAGACATGACAGTTTTTTTTGGAAGGTGAGAAAGTATAAGACAAGTAGAGGGGAATTTTGTGAAGAGTAGATATATGTAAAGATTATAGGGGATAAAAGGACAAAGGTATAGAAAACTACTCAGAAGTAGAATTGGAAACTTGACTTAGCATTTTTTCTGAAAGTGTATAAACTGTGAGATACTTATCAACATGGGTTAAAGCTTAAGCATGGTCCTAGTTATTTTAGAAAAGTGGACCACCAACATGGGGTCATGTATGCAGAAACTTCATGCACTTGGGAACATACACATAAATCATTTTATGCAAAACAAAATATTCATAAAGATGATGGCTTACGAGGACATGTTTGTGAAACTGCTATCCATCTTTCTCTTGAAGAAGAGAAGAGCTCATGACTCCAAATTGATCACCTTAATGAAGAAAGGTATGCTAGTAGAAAGAAAAAGACCTAAGGGTACCATGCATAAATCCAAGGGCACCAAAGTTAAACAAACAAATGAGGCAGCCCAAATATTTATTGGTAAGCTGGAGCGACCCAATAACATATCGGTATTGCCAGTTTTCATTATGGCGATGAATAATGGCCTACAAACATTACATTTTACAGAAGCCTGTTACAGAAAGTTTTCATTCAATATGTTCCTAACTAACCACTGAGAGGAAATGTAGGACAAGTCAAAAATAAACTGCAACAACTTTTAAGTGTCACTTGAAATTCCATTCTTTTGTTTCCATTATTCAAGAGAACGAAGAGATCTAAGAGGATGTTACATATAGGGTTAAGTCAGGCTGGTTGAAACAGATAAGTGCATTTGGGGTCCTTTATGATCTAAAGGTCCCCATGAAGCTCAAAGGGAGGTTTTATAGAACTTCTATGAGACCTGCTATATTGTATGGGATATTGGGATGTGCGAAAGGAACAAGTACAAAATTATGCATAGCAGAGAGGAGGATGTTGAGATGGATGCATGCAATGACTAGAAAGTTAAGATTTGGAATGCACTTATACATGGAGACTTTGGTGTAGCACCACACTAAGTTTAGGGAAAACAGGCCTAGAAGGTTCAGTCATGTGAACTGGCGGCCAAGTTCAGCGCCAGTTAGAAGGCGAAGATGTCCAGTGGAGGAGGTAAAAGACATGTAGCCGGCCCCAAATAATGGGATAATGTTCTAATGATGATGATTTTCAAGGAACATGATTCAATCTAACTTGATTCATTAAATAGTTTTTTTTTCCTACAAAGGTTTAAGTTAAACAGGTTATTGATATTGGTTATGAGAAATACAGCCATTCAGATAGTGTAACACTGTAAAACTGAAGGCTGCATTTTGAACAACTAGGTTTAAATGTAACCTCAAATATAACAGAAGAGAATCTCCTTCTCAGCACCTTAATGCCTAGTAAACAAATAAATTTTAGTCAAATTAATAAAGAAACTTAAATAAGTAAAAAAATTATCATTCATTGCCCTTCCCAGTTGAATTTATATGTAAAAAAGATGACAAGCTCTTAGAAACAAGCAGCACATGCTCAGAAATAAAGCTACACATGATTTTCCAGACAGAGACCTGAAGATTCGATCCTTAAATTTTCAGGCCCAAACAAGTAATAACAACACAAAAATATTGAAAATGGTGCTCAGTAAGATCGTTGAGGTGGAGAATGCTGAACTCATTTCAAAATTAGCTAACAGTTCCAGGACAATGCATCACATTATGCTTGGAAGTCAGACAGATGTCACTACGTAATAACACTATAAGAGTATGCGTAAGATAGAATCATGATCCATACAATGGTCTCATAGGAGACATTCACACATTAACAGAATATCTTGTCTGTGTGTTGTGTGTGACAGATGGCAAACCTGAATGAACCGTGAATGCACTGTGCCACCATGCTCCTTGCCAATTATTCTGAGCACTAGAATCATTTCCTAGAAGAAAAGCCACATTGTCAGTGAATACTATCCAAGGTGAGCTAACAAATGATGCACTACTGGCATCTCTCCACCTGAAAAGATTTTCTCGTGAAACTGATGAAAATGGAACAAACTAGAACATGAATATATTAAACATACTAATTGTGGGAGTACACAAAGGCTGTAGATGTGGGAGTAAACTAAAGTTTAACATAAATAACTTACCAAAGCATTTCAACTTCTAATTAAGAAAATAAAACATAAAAAATTATAATACAATAATGTTGCTGTTGAAACTGCAGGCGCTTTAGATTATTATTGAAAGGAGACAAAACTGAAGATGACTTATATAAAGACTTTGGCTGTTTTCCTAAATGCATTTCCCAATTTCATCATACTCATTAATATTAAAAAGAATCAACATCTCCTAATTCATCCCAAGGAAGGCATAATCGGGGATTGGACATGGATCGTTCCGGTCCTGGGCCGAACGGATCGGCCGATCCAATCCAGTCTGGTCCCCCACTTTCTTTAAAAAAAGGTTAAAAACTTATGAAAAATTGAGAAAAAAAAGGTTCCCATTGCCCAAAACTTATCTAGGACCTTAGGTAAGCCCTTGGGATTCTATTAATTGGTAAAAAAAAAGTTGGATACATGGGGGGGCATAATGCCTTACCCCTAAGTAACATGAATATACGATAACAGAAAATAAGAAATAAGTTAATAGTTACAAAAAAAATACATCTAAGAAAATGTGGATATCCTTACATTCATTGTAGTCTACATGGTAACGAGTATACAAATGTTACACATAGTTTTCGCAAGACATGTAAGACTCGTACCATTGCCTCTTCAAGAAACCGATTATTCACATCTGTATACCCGTAGATGATTGTCACCGGCACCCATCCTTGTGCATCACCTCCATAATAAGATCCTCCTAACGATTGATAGGAGGATGCATCTAAGTACTGAGGATAAGCTGCATATCCTCCTGAGTAACTCGATGCATTGAAGGGTGGAGGTGGTTGAGTTGCACCTGAAATTATCCTATTACAATGGTTAGAGTTCACCTTCCGTTGTTGCATGTCCACGGGGTTGCAATGGTTCCATCCCGGGTCACTGAGAGAAGAGACGGATGTTGCCTCAACGTGGACTAAAAATGAAAAATAAAAGATTAAGGTATTGAGAGGGGGGGGGGGGAGAGAGAGACTTAAAAATTATAAGTAACAAATGAGAAGTATAAAAAATGAGAGATAGAAATTTGAGTTTTCTTGAAACTTGAAAGAGGAAAATTTTAGAAAAGAAAGAGTTTTAGAAATGGGAATAAGGAGGGAGAGTTTTAGAGAGAGAGAGAGAGAGTTAGAAAGGAAAAAAAGTACAGAGGTGTCATCCAAAGCCACCAATCGTTGTGGAGTACAACCCCCAAAGCTCAATTACACCAAATTAGAGCGGTAGAGAGAAGTAGAGAGAAAATGAGAGTTTAGAGAGAGAGAGAGAGAGATGGGAATGAGTGTTCGTGGGGATGGGAAATGGGCTTGGGGGGTTTATATAGACTCCCAAGCCCCTGGCTAGCCATTAGGAATGTTCCCAACGGCTAGTTTGAAACTAGCCGTTTGATCCAGACCAATCCGGCCGATCCAATCTCCGAATCAACCGATCCAGTCCAATCCTCCCGGTCCCAGTTGCGGGATGGAGGATAGGAACACAAGATCGGATCGGTTTGGCCAAAATCCAATTGGATCGGCCAATCCGATCCGATCCAAATTTTCCTTTCAGCTTCGTTGGGATCTTGCGGTCACACAAGACTCCCGTAGCAAGTCTCCACTTCACCCATCCTGCTTTAATCATATGGCTAACATCCTCATCGCACCCTCCGTCTTCTTGGAGGATCGAATCAAGATATTTGAAATGGGTGCTCTGGGGTATTGCCATCCCATCCAAGTTAATTCCCTCCTTTTCGCCTATCCGACCTTCACTAAACTTACAATACATGTATTCTGTCTTAGTTTACTTAACCTAAACCCTTAGAATCTAAGGTGTTCCTCCAAAGCTCTAATTTTCTATTAACTCCCTCTTACGTCTCATCTATCAACACAACATCATCCGCAAACATCATACACCACGGAATGTCCTCTTGTATATCCTTTATTATCCATAACTAATGCGAAAAGGTAAGGACTTACTGTTGATCCTTGATGCACTCCAAATGAAATAGTGAAATCTGTTGTTTCCCTCCGACTGTGTGGACACTAATAGTTGCTCCTTCATACATGTTTTTTAATACTTGTATGTACCTAGTAGATATCCTCTTGCGCTCCAACACCCACCACAAGACATCTCTTGGAACTCTATCATAGGCCTTATCCAAATCGATCAACACCATATGTAGATCTTTCTTCATATCTCTATATTTCTCTATCGAGCTCCTAATGAGAAAGATAGCTTCCATAGTTGATCGACCCAGCATAAAGCCGAATTGATTGGCCGAGATAGTTGTGTCACAACGTAAATGATGTTCTACAACTTTCACATAGCTTCATAGTATGACTCATTAGTTCAACAATTGTGATTTAATCATGCATTTTTAAAAATGTTAATCCTAACCAAATCACATTCATTTTTTAATCCCACATTGTATATTTTGAAATTTGTGTTATATTTTAGAACTAAATCATTAACATTAAAAAAAATGGCGTTGACAATTTTTTGTTAAGTCTTGGAATTTCTTTTTGAATTCAAAATTTTTTCTAGGGTTGAATTTTCTTGAGTCCCGACTTACTGACATTCATTGATAGAAGATTATAAGTTCTTCAAATAAAAAATGTGGAATACCTCGAGGGAGACGGATCAGCCTGAGACATTTGACAACCTCCTCCAGTGGCAAAGGACCTCCTATGGCTAGCATCATGAGAGGAAGACAAGAAGTCATATGGCAAGAGGCATCCAATGTGTTTCGAGAAATATCATCCAAGTTAGTCATTAGGCTGTGTAATATTGTGATCCATGGATGAAAACTGGGAGGTTTCTTATAAGAGTATGGGAGTCCACAGAATATGAGGCTCATTAGCAAATTTAGTGTCACATTTGTTATTTAGAATGTATGGAAACCCAGTTATCAACTGTATATATCCGTATGTTATGTAGGATGAAAACCAGTAAATTTCTTAGTGTGGTTGGAGACTATGGAGGTGTGTGGTAATTGTTGGAAGAATTTATCTGGAGGGAAGAAGGAATACAAACTGAAGGGGGCCATGACGGATAAACAGACGGGACAGGCAAGAGAAGAACTTGGATCTCAGTGTCGGGGAACAGGGAAGCATGGCCCCCCTTAACCTCCTCCATCGCTTCACCATTGCAGGTGGTCCCAAGTCAATTGAACTATTGTTTTCTACATTGCTCTCAGTTGAGAGATCTTTACAAACTCAAGTTCAGATGTTCTGGAGATGGCCAATCTATTTGCTTATTCTCTGATATGCTGGATATGCAAATTATACAAACATTGAAATTAGATATTTAGGCCAACTTGTTACAATAAAAGTTTATCATTAACAGATAACATCATTTTTATTAGCCTGCTCGCCTATGGACTCTTACAGTTGCGAGCTTATTGTAAATATGCTGGGTCTTTCAATTACTTGCTTTTTATCCATTAATCCAAGGGTTCTTATCCTTGAGATACAAATCAATTACCCATAGGACTAATTTCCTCTAGTTAGGAGGAGTCCTCCTGTGAGGGCCACATTCTACCCTCAATAATCTGCCAGCAATAATCAATGTTTAGGCAGAGCACTTTACTATGCTAGAAGCCTGCTTACAGAAGCATGTTAAACTCATATACAGGTTTATGATATGCTTATGCTTTTAGGACTTGCGTCTGTGCTAGCTTTCCCTATGTAATGGTTAACTGTGTGTATCTTTGTGAAAGAAAACAACATTACAGGTCCAACTCTTTGACTGAAGAAAGACTAATGGAATTTTGCCATAGACCTGGAATGATTGCAAATTCATGATAGACATGCACAGTTATTAAGTACACAACTGCCATAACGCAGGCTTTAGATTCACAGAACATAATGCGGCTCAACCCATCTGCTTGGGTGACCACCTAAAAGAAGTTGTTTAGTCCCCATAAAGATGCCTGAGACCTTCCCAAAAGGAACCTTTTCGTAATGAACCACAATAGAAAAACAGAAGGCAGAGAAGACAGAAGGATAGCAGGTCAGGCATCTAGGGGAGATTTGTACTCCAACGAAAACCAGTTACCACCCAGCTTCAAGGGTATAACCTGTGTGACTATGTTTGAATCTTGACATTTCAGAATTCCAATCCCCAATCAGTGATATAACATTGATATGGCAATGGTACAAAGGCTATCAAACATAAGTACTTTTCCTTGCAGGGTATTTCCTCGATAGCCAATAGTATCACCTATATAAATATCTACTGCTACATACTCTGTACTATGAAAGACCTCCTTTGCTTAAAAATGTAAATACAGGCTGAACTTGTTTTGGAAGATGGGATGGCCTTAGCGCATAAGCTGGAGCCAGAGACTGGATATAACAATAATCATCAAACTACCAACAATGAGGAAAGGAAGTGCAATATTTCAGTTAACATTTTTAAACTAAGTATTTCCTCATACTTAAGTAAGAGCCGCTGATCTTTTCAGAGGTGAGATAGTACTAACAATTGGATTTAAAGCAGCATATAATCTGATACAATCCAAAAGACAAATTTAAAACATAAGGAAATTTCATCAAACATCTGTTTCAACTGAGTTCCATGCATATACAAATTGCCAGCTACCATTTTGGTTTCTTTAAAACAAATGCTCCCACAACCCAACTCAGGTGAGAAACTTATTCAGCACCACTTTGAACATAAGTATGCCAGTGGGCACATGCCTGATAATCCCTATAGTCATCAGAAAGAAAAAGGGCCCTTATCTCTTGCAATCAACTGTGACATTGGCTTGACTTTATATATTTGCAGAACCATAGGATGTTGTCTAATTAAAATCGTTCTTTTCTTATTCATGATTAATTAAACCTAAAATGAAAAGCTTAATGCGAAGACTCAGAATTCAGTGCTGAAGGTATGGCAAAAAGTATATACACATGGATATAAAACAGTAATCTACCAAAGAAAAAAAACCAATAATACAAAGCAGTATCAAGTTCCCAATATCTTTTAGCTACTTGGGAAAACACAAACATTAGCAACTGTGAGTGATAAAATCTCAGTTTATTATGAGACAACTGGCCATCTAAAGCAAAAGTTTACCTGCAGGACCCTGCCCATCAAGGTACCGGCAGTGAGGATTCCAACTATACAGATCAACTAAATGGCCAAATCTACAAAAATTACAACAAAATATACCAAGAAAGATCAGTTGAATAATCTTTGTTGTTAACTCATAGAGAAGCAAAATCAAAGGACATTGCCTGTCAGCTCCAGTTCCCTCCCGGTTGTCTATTGGATTGCTGCCATACAACCGCCCTGGAATGGCATTTCCGATTGAAAAATGCATAATATCCACCTCATGTCCCTGACAAGTTATGCTGTTGCATTCCTCTCCAAACTTTCTGCATCCTCCCATCTAAACGAAAAAAGTTAAATGTCAATAATAGCAACAACCCGAGCCATCAGAACTACCAGAGGATCATATATAAGCCACAGCCAGTGCATCTCTAACATCAATATGTTGGCTGTAGAAAGAGAAATAGAATCAAAGATATATAGTATAAGGCTATAAGCCATCCATGAAAACAAAAACAAGAAGATCTAACATCAGCCAAATATAGGGGGATGAAAGTTGCTGTTAACCATTCAAATTTAGAACTATAAACATGAACGTTAAGGGTAATGGCCAGCTTACATTACTGTATGTGGCATTTTCCCCGACTTGAAACATTAGAGCAACAGAAGGACATCTACGACTATCACTGCATTTCCAACATAAGAAGAACAAGCATTAGTGAACAGTATTGTTCTCAATTATAAGCATGAAATTAAAGAGGGAAATTTTCAAGATAAGATAAAATTAGCACAGTACCATATAATAAAAAGCCAAAAACATATCCTGTAAGATCCAACACAATCCATCCACAAGCAATGATAGCCCATGATCCATCATCCATATACCGGCAGCATATTGGCAAAGAAATCATAAAAGCCTAAGAAATTTTAAAACTTGCAATGTAATAACTATTCCATAATATTCTTTTTGACAGGATCCAGTAATGAAATACATAAAAAAAAATAAGAGAGCTTTTAAAAAGTCATTTAATTCCAAAGAATAAAGCCATTAATAACAATGGAAGGTAAACTGCTCCTGTTTCTAATGACTCACAAGAACATAAGAATCACTTTCCTTTCTTGTATTTTATTTATATTTAAAGAAGAGATAGATGAAGTTAAGCATCTAGACTAAACTAAATCTCAGAAAACAAAGGATGGCTAACGTCATTGCCACAGATCTAAGTAGATAACCATCATTGCAAAATCAAAATGACATACCCCTTGGTGTATATGTACTCCCCGTCAACTTGCAGCAAGAAGAATACATTATTCCCATCGTGTAAAGCCTTCAAACAAGCAAGATCATTAAGAAATTAGCATCATTGAAATCCTACAAAGGCAACAATGAAGACAATCCCCAGCAACCATTATTCCACTAAACATGATTCCATTTAGTGTTTTGCATTGCTTGGCACAGTCCATGTTGTCATTAGGCAATGCATGGTTATGTCCACACAGTCACTGATATAAACTAATAAAGTAGAATAGAAGCTACAGAAAGAAAGCTGACATAACCAAGAGAAGAACCATAGACAACAATTTAAGTTGGTTATTTTCTCACTTTTTTATTATAATTATGGAAATGAGCATTATACCTGGTCACCAAATATCAGATAATTGAACTAATAAGAGATCTGATAGCCTAGCCACTGAAGGAAATGAAGTTTTTTTAATACAAAGTATCATCCTCTCAATTTGATGGAAAAAGAGAAAACAGGGAGTGTCCGCGTAGAAGTAAAGGAATGATGAAGGGAGGATGAAATCCTCATCAAGTAATTGGCAGCCTAATAGAGAAAAACGAGTCAAGTAGCAACATTGCCAACATGCACCACTTCCTTCTAAGTACCTTTTATCATTTTTCCCTCAGAGCATTAGTGTACCCCTCACCCCGTTCAATGGCTCAAGTGATGGGCCTGATGGCATGATTCGTAGAATTGGCCGTGTTGGATTTGGGAAGGAATGGGCCAATCTAAAAAAATAAAGGGACTCACCAAGCTTGGATTGGATCAGTTAGAATCAGCCAGAAGTAGGTGAGATTGGCTGAAATCAGACAGGATTGGGTGGGATTGGAATTGGAATCAGTCAATACAAGCTATTTATTTTTTGATTCATTAAAAAATTGATTTGTACAAATGACAATTTGGCCAATTTGGGTCGATCTGGATCCAAATCAGGATCAAAATTGTCATTGACCAATCGAACCTCCCAAAATGACTTTGAATTCCCCAAGTGATGGGTCCTCATCCAATTCCAAAGGACCATTAGCTATCACTGGGTGGTAGACACATTGGCCTGTGAACACTGAACCTATGTTCGTGCATGCATTGGGTTATGATGGTCGCAACTGAATATGCAACTTCACTTTTTCAAGCAAGCTCTGCATGTCAACTAAGCCACCGACCCAACTCCTTTTCAAATTACAACGGCAGCACCTTATTTCTTTTTTATTTGTCTTTTCCCTTTTTTAGTATCTTGCTTCTTTGGTTTCAAAAGCTTTATATTACCAAGATACTAGATAAGTTTTATTTTTAGTCCACAGAATCTTCATCTATCAGACAATTTGTTTTTGAAATGAAATGATAAACAACCAAGAAAGGAAGAAAGATAACTCAAGAGACATAACGATGTAAAAGGATTCCATAAGATGAATCCTCACAAAGCTAAAGTAAACAAAAGAAACAAATAGGTAAGGACCGTAAGGTTGCTTTTTTTATTGTTATGATTTTCACAAGAAAAATCCACGAGCAAGGAAAGGCAATGAAACTAAGGCAGAATCGTGAGGCTAGTGGATCACATCTATACAAAAGCAACATACCAAGACTGTGGTGAGTGGAACCAAAACAATATTAAATTGTTCATCAGAAGTTGGCTGCAATGGCATAAACGGATGTCAATGACCCTCCTCCAAATATTAGCACGTGTGGTAGCTATGTAAAGCTGAAAAAAACTGTGACACAAGATCCACGAGGATTAAAATTATGTACGATGAAAACAAGCTAGTGGAAATCCCATTCAGCATTGTTCAAGGGGAAAATGGTGATGGCCAATATTATAACAAGGCTAGCGTGAAATGCTAGCAGGGATGGGATAAATTTCGGCAAACAGGATGAGAGACTTTCCATTCATGAAACCCAGTGCCCTTAGATGTTAACCAGTGTGGAAGGAACCAAACTAACAACAACATTAAATGCCATCAGTCCATCAAAAAGACTGATTTCCTAGAAACATCAGATAACCAAGCAATGATCCAATTGGACGTAGGCAGGAACACCTAACTCATGTTAAAACTACAAATTTTTGGACACATGAAACAGTGCCGACACACTTTACTGGCTCCCAGAGTCAGATCCAGACCCGCCAACTCCTGTTGCACCCCTTGGACACCTTAAAGTTTCTGATTGAAACCGCAACCATACACAACTAAAAGATTCCAATGTGGCAGCCCATTATTTCTCAGCAACAGCTCCTTACATATACGTCCTATCAATGGCAATACACAGGAGATATCCGTTTTTCTCTATCACAGCGACCTCACATCGGTCACCTCTATCATATGGTACTCGCCAACCTCAGAACAACACAATCTAAAGAACAGAGCTCATCCACAAAAGAAATGAAAAATCACAAACCTTATCAAATTTCAGTATAGAAGAGGGGAAAATTAATAGAAATGCAATCGAACGAAGCACTAGGAAACAAATAAACGCATCAAAAGTCTGAAAACTTTTCAAAAAAAGAAAAAAAGAAAACTTGCCATGGAGCCCGATCCCAACAATACTAATCAAAGAAACAAGAAAACAGTGGGGAGGGCGGGACCACGGCCGTGCGTACCTTGACGGCCATCTTGCCGCCGGCGTAGGCCTTGTCCTGGTCGAAGTCAAGGGCGGGGAGCAGGGCGAACTCGAACGCGTCGACGTCGGCCCAGTCGTCGCCGTGGCCGTCAACGGTCACGACGCCGGGGCGGTACTCGGCGACCACCCGGACGTCGGGGCTCGACCCGCACCCGCCCCCAGCCTCCTCCCCCTCGCCGTGGCCCTCGTGCGCCTCCGAGATCCGGATCGGCGGCGAGACCAGCAGGAGGACGAGAAGGAGCGCAAGCCGGGTGAGAAGAACAACACCGCAACGCATGGCGGCGGCGGGAGGAGGCGGCAAACACGAGAAGTGGAAGGAAAGAAGAGGGGACGGCAGCGACAGGGGAAGGAGGTGGTGATGTGAGAGGCCGCCATGGCAGGAGGGACGACCGGGGAAGAAGAAGTTGCCCGGGTGAGGTGGTGGGAATTGGAGTCTTCTGGGTTGCGCAGCACGATTACGATTCTGCCCCTTCCCGAACCTTATGATTACGGTGGGTAGCGTGGTAATTAAGGAGAACTAGTGGTGGCAAATCATTGGCGAACGTTTAAATTTCGCCATCGGAGGATGCGAGTTGTGAGTAATATTATATGGTGTTTGGATTTGGATTTCCTTCGGGAGGGCGGGTCCCTCCCGGCGTTTGGCTGTTTGGGAAGTGCGCTTCCCCGAAAGTCGGCTTCGAGGTGTACTGGTTGGCTTAATCCGTTACCCGTTTGTTGCTGGCTGGCGGGGAAGCAAAGGGTCAGATTCTGTGCGGATCTAATAAATTCGAGATCTTATCTGTCATATTATTAAGAGTAATATTTGCTGCAATGTCATGTATGTTATATGTAGAGACATTTTACTAGACAAAAATTACAGTATAACATTTCATCGAACGTCCCAAAAATAATCTAAAAAATTAAAAATTATTATTGAAATCGGACCATTAAGACAATTTCCGCTGTTTATTATGGTTGATTTTTTATTTTTCAGATTTTTCAGAGATATCCGATCAGACATTGTACTGTACAGATGGTTAGACACCTCAAAGTCGACCTCAAAAAATAAATAAATAAATAAAAACACTGCAATACCCTAGGCGCAACACAGGGGGCATTGCAAAATGTATTACTCTATTATCAATTAACAAAGCGTCTGTTATCTTTAGCTTATAAAGTCAAGCATAATCATTGATCGAATAATTAGATTCTTTATGAACCATATGTATTCAGTTTTAAGAAAAGTTCACATTTGTTATCTTATTCATTACACATATTGATTTATGAAGATTATCTATGAATTGATCTATAAATTAATAATCAATAAAAATGGGGTTATTAATACCATTTGCATCATTATTTGGGCCACCAAGAAACTACAAAGAAACATGTAAAAAATGAAAGAAAGCAGGAAAAAAATAGATTTGGCAGGGAGTCAACGTGACGAACTCGGAAGAAGATTCTTCTTGATGCATTGTTAGCTTGTGAAATGAGGCATTTATCTTTCCCTACACGCAACAATTTAATTTGATCTTTTTATAAAAGATTTTAAAATTGAACTGAAGTACAAGTACTACACTTAGGTATGATATTTCTAGAAAAGATTTAAAAATTGAACTGAAGTACAAGTACTACACTTAGGTATGATATTTCTAGAAAAGATTTAAAAATTGACTGAAGTACAAGTACTACACCTAAGTCGTCAAGATGCAGGTACGTTAAAGACTATAAGTTTTGAAACTTGAACTGAACTTTGACGGTTCATTAAAGGGTACATACCACTTTTTCTAGCCACTAATTTGAAATGGATGAAAATACGTTTTTATTTTAAAATGTTTGGTTTTAGTTTTTAATAATTTTAGATTGAAAACTAAAATCATTAATCAATTTTGAAACACAGTGATTTACAATACCCTAAATATTTAAAAAACATGGTGATACAATGTACAACACTTATAAAGTAAATGACATCTTACTGTAAAACTTTTATGATATTTTGCAGCATTTTTATAGCATGTCAAATGGCCCCATATTTTAGTTGCGCCTTCTATTGCATCGGTCAACTATGTAGTCAATGGTGCATGGGAGGGGGGGGGTTTGCATTAAGGTTCGTCGACTCCAAGAGTCGGACCGACTTGGTTCTCCTATGATGTTATACGAGTCGGGTTTAATCGTGTCAATTCGCACGAGTCGCATGGAAAAATTCTTCCAAATTGTATAAGTTTGGTCGAGTCACACCGATTCAGATTTGTCCTGATACGATATGAGTCATCCAAATCGGCACGAGTCGATCTGGTATGGCAAACCATGATTTGCATAAGATGAGAATTGAAGGAAGATTTCTACACATTAAAATGAACGATCACTTTCATGTGTATAAATTATGATTTATGAATGGTCTCGACATCAAAACCATCAAGGGACCTCACTTCTGTTAATCTTTGGAGATCATGATTTAGTATTCAGATCCAAGCACTTCACCTGGAACTTGACATCTCGACAAGTTTGTAGAATCAAGTTCAATTATCCATTCTTCCCTGCTGGTCAAAGTCGTAAAGCACTGGGCTTTAGAGACGTGTCCCACCTGGCTACTTCACGCGAGAAAGTTCTAAAATGGACTTTTCAGAAGTAAACTTTATAAGTGATACGAGTGTTTGGGAATGCTGTAAAGTGCATCCGATTCGCCCAAAAAGTTGCCTTTCCTTTGTCTATATGAATTAGCAAACACGGTTGTTCTTGGTCTGCTTTGTGCTGAGGTAAGAACTGATCTTGCCTTTCGTAAGCAGCCATTGGCAATGGTGTAGCTTAAATCTCCATGGGCATCTTTTACATAGCAAACGGATATGGACAGCTCCCCTTTGTACCCCGATCCTCCTCCGAGAGAACTTTTTCCTTGACTGGAGCACTTTTCTTAATATACTCTCTTAAAAGATTTTACATCATATTACAAATCAGAGGATAAAATGTTACTTTCATCCATCTAAAAAGATAATGATATTTTTGCATTTTCTCAAGAACAACCGAAGGACATGGTCATACATCTAATGAAATCTCCTGGTCCTCTTTGTACAATCTCTCATAGTTTCTAAGTATTAATTAGGAAGTGAAAAAGTTCATCATTCTCCCTTTTTTCACTTATAAGTCATTAGTGAGTTGAATATCACAGCCGATGAATGTTTAAAGGTGCAATATAGTACAATAGAAAGAGACCAAGGATGAGAATATTTCTTTTTAGACATTTGATAAACCACAGCTTAGCATACATTGCTGGTAGTTTTGTTTTTTGATCGGGTGGTCCAGTGGTTGGATTTTAGGACCTCGATCCAGAGAACCAAAGATTGAATCCGCCTTTAAGCGAGGATCTCCACATGGGAGAGATCTTTTGCACTCAAAAGGGCCCAAAGGAATGAGGAAATCGCAATATACGCGAAGGTTTCCACAGGATTTGTACCTGCGAGCTTGCCTCTGCGATGGGGGAGGTGTCCCTACTATGCTATCTCATATGGGACACATTGACAGTAGTTTTTTTTTTTGATTAGTAGCCCAGTGGAATTGGGGCATGATGTCCAACTCGGAGGAGCTAGGATCGAGCCAGCCGGAGGTCAAAGATTTTCCTTCCAAGAGAAAGATATTTTTCCCCACTCGATGAGAAATACTGTTGCCTGAGACATAAACTTTCACAGAATACCGCGAAATTCCTCTTAAATAGGATAAAGACCCGTGGGATCGAACCCGCGATCAGCTCCCGTCGGGAGCACGACGTCTTGCCCAGCACCACTGCACTACGGGCCTACGGACACATTGACGGTAGTTGAACTTAAGACATACAGAGAGAGATGATACAGACTAATTTTGCAAGATTTAAGCCATAAATGAGCCAATATGATAATATGATAGCCTATTTTTATCCAAGTTTAAAAAGAAAACCATAAAGAAATTTTCGAGAAGATGGTGGCTGGAATACCTTCACGGTCATCTTACCGCCCTCGTAGGACTCGTCCATCTCGTCCGGCTCGAGCGCCGGCGGCAGCGCGAACACGTTCCCGCGGACGCGCTTCCACTCGTTGCCGCGGCCGTCCACCGTCACCACGCCCGGCATGTACTCCACAGCTATCCGCAGGTCGGCGAACCCCGCGCAGTCGTCCGCCTCGATGTCCTCGTAGTCGTAGTCGCCGCCGGCGCCGTGGCGCTCCTCCGTCTCGGCGTGCTCCTCCTCGTGGTGGTGGTGCTCGTGGTGGTGCTCGTGATGGTGCTCGTGGTGGTGCGACTCCGCCACCCGCGTCGCCGGCGGCAAGACGAGGAGGACGAGCAGCAGCAGCGGAAGGAGCGGAGACTGGACACGGAGCATGGTGGCGGGAGGAGGAGCAGCGGCGAGGGGTCAGGGCGTCGAGCTGGGGGCCATTTGGAGGCCTGCCATGGGAGGACGAGACGACGTGGAATGGCCCCTTTGCCCTCACCTATGGTCTTTGGCTAGATCGGCTGCGAGCAGTAATTTTTGTGCACAAAAGGGGGTAGATGACTGAGAGGCATTTTAAGGACGCTTGGTGCGAATGTGATGGGGGAGAAGAGACAAAACCATGAGGAGGGAAAGGATGGTAAACGAGAGTTCTTTGAAACGAGTGGTAGTAAGTTTGTTTTCACGTTGAAGACAGGTGAAACATGCATGCAACACCTGAAAAACTTGGAGAAGGAGAAGATAACATAATGCAATTGGAGTGGAATTTTCTGAGAGTAACATGAAAAAGGTTAAATGGAGCTGAAGCATGAAATGGGTGAAAAAGATTTAACATAGAAAAGTATTCAATGAGTTCAATCTTTTACTTTACTCTCTTCGCAAAAAATCGAAAAGGCAAAATGAAAAAGATCCATGACTGTGCAACTTGACCTCACCGTTTACTTGTTGAATTGTGAGTTGTTTAGCTGGGGTCACGAATCCCGATGCAATGTTATGGTACCATGGAGGGGAAATGTGTTTTCTTAATCCTTATTATGGTAAGAAATAATATTCTCACAAATGTGAATGCGGATTCCCTCATGTTAATTAGTCTTTTTTCTCTCTAATCTAATGTTTCCTGAGATAAAAATATATAGGCTTACCACTCAGAAGCCCACAAGTGTGGATCAGGTTCTGGTATGGAAGAGACAAATTTTAACTTTGTTTGTAAAATTAGAGAAGAACATGATTCCTTATTCTTAGAATTAGACTAATTCTAGTTTGATGAGCAAAATGACTTATACCACGTTACAATTATTTATATTAGAATAAGTAGAATAAGCAATTCAATTCTAGACCTAAGAATTGCTTATCATTCCTATTCTGTTAGTGGATCCTGCAAAACTATCAAAGTTAAATATCCCTCATTATTCTAGATAAACAATTATGGATAACCTATTCTGCGAACAAACTGAAGTAAAAGTTTACCTACCAGTCAAAGCCACTCAATGATATGTTGTCGTAAGTGTTTCTAAAAAAAACTAATGTTAAACTTTTTGGCATCGTCTTATTGCTTATCGGTAGTTATATTAGAACGTCCTCAAACTTGCCTTCACAAACTTGCTTCATGCAGCATAACTATCAGATTTAAGTATTGCATCCAAAGCTACCACACTCGCTAACCTTTTGATCTTGACTCTTATATTCAATAAATGATTGAAATACTAAAAATTAGGTGTGTGGGATGTACAACACCGCAGCAGAAACAATCCTGCTGCTTTTTGCAATAAATGTGTGGAACTTACCGGTACGTAAATTATCTAGACTTTAGCAGTATAAAATGGGATTCACTACGGGAAGCACTTCTAACATTTTTTTTCCTTACCCAAGAAAGGGCATTATCATGCAAGAAATGTGATAAGTAGGGCTGTCATATGGGTTTGAGTATATCAGATCCGAATCAGACCCAATAAACTAGATGGACTTTGAGTTCAGAGTTTATTTGGAAAAGACCTCTTTTCAGAGAGTTTTTCTAAAATATTTCAACATATTCGGGAAATGTTTTCAAATTTTTGGGATATTTTTAAATAGAAAATGAGACTACGGAGAATTTTTACCAAGTACAATGTTTCTTAAGTTAAGTAAATTAGAGGGACCAAAAACTAAAAACCTAAAAATATATACATTTTTTATCATTCCTTAAATAACTTAGGACCATTATTTAACAACATGACATGCCTTACTACTTTTCAGAGAAGATGCAATTGATCACTAGAAGACATGAGTGGGTTATTCAGAGGAACGTTCGAGGTTGTAATTTGTAAATAACTGCCATTTATTTGTCTTCCTTTATTATGAACCAGACAAAACAAACAAACCAACATTCGTTTTCTTTTTCTTTTCTTTTTTTACCTTGTTAAAGGGAGAAGTTCATGTTGAAGGCTTATTTATAAATTTACCAATTACAATTACTCTCACCTTTTACGTCCCAACTAATCAAGTACGTCAAGTGGATGATCAAATTGGGGAACCTTTCCCGTCTATATAGTATTACCCTTCAGCTTCCCTTTGAAGTGGTTATAGGAAAAACAATTAAGCTTGCATTGCAACTCCCAATGAACATATTCAGCCATCTAGATCTTCATGCCCTTTCATGTTGTTTTATAGAATTAATTGTTGCCTTTTCAGCCAGTCTGCCATTTCATGCTTCATATTTAAAACATATTTCCCATCTAAGAGCATGGACTACAATAATAATCACATCTAATGGAACCCTCTTTAAGTTTTTTTGGGACATGCCTCACTGGCCAAAGCCATTAATATGAACATGCGTTAGGTCACAAATTACATATGTACAGGATGACCAAGGGGCCACATGGTAATATACAGTGAAATGAGGACATAACTTACTAAATGGCCTTCCAATTTGTTACTATATATAGATGAGGAACTATTACGAATGTTACAATCTCTTTGAGATTCATGAGCTAATCCATACGCTGTATAAAATAATTAAAAATAAAAAATGAGAAAAAAATTCTCAAGGTCACCGATACCAAATGAGACCCAAGAGATTATCTTTTGTAAGTTTTTAGAGTTGATGATTAGAAGATGAACATCATATTGCTTTGTCAGGAAAAACTTAATTGAAAAAACATTGACAAAAGACAACTCAGGTCGGTCAGTCAAAAGAAAAAAATAGCAATAATAAATAAAAGAGATTTTGACTTTTCAATTCCTATAATCTTCTAATATTCCATATAAACCTTTAAAACTTTGTATTTCTTATTAGCTCTACCAATATTCCTAAAAGGTTCCTTAACCTTCCCTAAAAAGTGCCTTTAGAGGGACCTTTTAAGAATGATTTAAAGATTGCAAGGGGTTTAAGAAAAAATATGAAGATTGCAGGGGATTTATAAGAAATATTTGAAAATTGTAGGGATTGAAAAGTAAAAATTCTTAAATAAAAATAAAAAGTGAAAAAAATTCTTGACTCAAAATTATTAAGAATCTTTGATTTATTCTTGAAACCAAAAATCAAAAAACAAGTATTTAATGACCTATGTTAGTAAAAAATTAATAACAAATTTTACTAAGATAATTGTAGGAGAAGGTGCAAAAGGAGAAACATGACAAAGGTTGTGCGGAGTACACAAACGTCCGAATGCAAATCCCTCATTGAAAAATTAAGACCTAACCAATGAAAATCAAAGGTGCAAAGGCATCTCCTACTGCTATGCATTCATTTGTTTGGAATATGGATTCTAATTAGGGGTGCAAATAAATTGATTTGTTCACAAATTATTTGACCTCGATTTGAGTTAAACTTGATTCAAGTTTGGCGTGTTTAATTACACGAGTCAAGTTCGAGCTCTAATATAAACTGGTTTGATCAAATGAATCAAGCCTGAGTACTATCAAACTCAGCTCAAGGGACTCACGAATAAGTTCAAAATAACATATAGATCTATTATTATATTTATATTTAATAAATTTTCATAAAATACTAATGAAAACTCAGTCTAGTTGTTCAGCCCCAGCCAATATACAAGCCCAGCCCCAGTAGCGAGCTGAGGTCCAGTTGAGATCAAACATGATTTTTTATTTTAATTTTTTTTTAGCAGAACTTGACCTATAAAACAAGTTCGATATGAGTTGGAGTCCAGCTTAAGCTCGGCTCAACTTGATTTGTTTACATCCCTAGTCTTGATCACCTGGATAGCTACTAATTAATAGACGCCAGCAGTTAATTCTCTTTTTCCCACTAGTTAATTATCTAGCTAAGTGTTCTTACTTTTACACCCATCACCCAACAAATTTTGGGGACGATGGCCCCCCTGCCCCCTCCACTACTGCTAGTGCACAAGCCTCCTGTCATTTGTGGAATCTAGTGAAAGGTTAATATATGCAGTCTTACTCTTACTAAACAGAGATATTGTTTCGTTAGTTCAAATTCGTGACCTCCACATCATAAATGGTAGCAACTTAAACATTGCTCCCAAGTTTGCCCTTTTGCTCTTGCAATGAAGTACAAGATATAAACCATAAAGATCCTACATCTTGTATTAGAGTGAAAATAGACTGTATTAGCTCGAAATTGGCTCGTCAAAAAAAAATTTTGAGCTTTACCCAAACCCAAACTTTGTGTCAAGCTTAAAATAAAATTTGAGCTCAGCTCAAATATAATTTACTTGATTGAACCCAAGCCACGCTCAAGCTTGGCTTGCCGAGTTAACCAAGCTGAAGGATGAGAAAGAAGAACTAGAGGGTTACTTTATTTATTAATGAAAATCATTTAATTTCATTACTAAATATGATACGTACTTTAGACTTTAGAAGCTACCACCCATAAATAGACAATACCTTCTCATACCCTTGCGTCGGTTTGATAAGAGAGTAAAAACAGAATAAAAGGTTTTATTCTTAGAAAAAGACTAATTTTAGTTTGAGGGGCAAAATAGTTTATATCGCATCAAAATTGCTTATACCAAAATAAGGAGTTCGCCAGTGTGCCCCACATAATTATCAAATCTAAACGTCCGTTATTTTAGCATACGTTATTCCAAATAAATAATTTCGAACAACTTATTCTACAAACAAACCAGAGCCCATGTCCTCCATTAACAAGGTAGGACACTAAAAAAGTGAAAAACATGAACTATAGAGATTAAGTACTCTACCCATGGGAAAGAACACACCATTTGTATGGAACAATATAAGGAAATACAAAGGCCATTAAGCCGGTGATGATTCCGAAAAAGCTGGCTCCATCGTTTCACAGCATAAATGGCCCATATCACTGTCTCCTAAGGATATGACAAAGAAAGCATGTCTAGCTTCCAAAATCAAATTGGGACGGAGGAAGATAACGGTGTGCTAGAAGGATGGCTACTGAGTAGGTGGAGCTGGTGGAAGGACACAATAATATGAAATGAAATGACAGACTAGCCGTAGAGGTTTAAGTATTGACCAAAATCTGTATTTTTTTTGAACGAATAGATTAATTGTAACGGGGAGGGAGATTCCTATCTAAGGTCTTGACTTCAAAACTCGGTATTCCGCTAGATTAAGAGTGGGAAAGGAAAATAGTCATCAGCGAAAAGCTCTCTCATAGGGTTCGAATTTGGGCTTTCCCGCCAATGGTGGAGAACATGTCCATTGCGCCACAGGTCGGACACCAAAATCTGTACTTGAAGAAGGCCGACTACGACTAGTGAAACAAAGGAAAAATAGCAGACGTGTATGAACTTCCGGAAGGAGAGAACCATTCCAAGAAATTAGTAACTTACCTAACAAAAGCCCCCACGTGACCAGAGAAGAACACCAAGGAAGAAAGGTTGGAGATGGGAGTAGGTAAGAGCCGAAGGTGGTTGGAGAAAACGATGTTTGGAATGCTTTTACTAGCTAGAGGGTCAAATTGTAATCGTTTCCAGAGGTGTATGTTTTTTTTTCCCTTTTTCTAGAATCTTATGTTTTTTTTTTTCCTTTTTTTTAGAATCTGATGTAGCAATTGAGCGGGGTGAGTGCCGCAGGTAGGAGTGTCAATCGAACAGGTTAACTCGTGGCCCAGTCCAACTCAACTCATATCAAAAGAACTTGGGTTGACCTAACTTATATAAATTGAGTTGGACTAAATTGGAGATGACATTAATTAAATCTGGACTGAGCTGGGCTGAAAATGGGCTGATCCACTTTAAACTATTGACTTTTATAATAATTCATACAAAAAACAAAACACTTTTAACAAATTATTTATAAAAGGGCGAACCCAATCTAACTCACTCACTGTTGAATTGAAGCTGAATTTGGGTTAAATTTGGACTGGGCTAAACTTGCGCTAGGCTATTTTGAATTTGTATTATATCGAAATTATCACATAACCCAGCCAGCCCGCCCAATTTACATCCCTAGCCGCAGGGGTGGGTGTTTGGGCGCTGGAATATTAGTCTCACATTTGATTTTCGAAGAGTAATACTTACTGCACTGCGAGTGTCAATTGCACTGACCTTCAGTAAAATAAGTAAATAAAATAAAATTACTTTTTAAAAAAAATTCAGGTGGATCCGAGGTGTCCTACATGTTCGTACATGCTGATCTCCGATCAGACAATCCAAAAAAAATATGAAAAATAAAAAAATATTGTTGTGCTCAGCCCATTAAGGATAATTTTTATTGTTCATTAAGACTCAATTTTTTATTTTTCAGATTTTGTTTAGATTGTCCGATCGGAGATCGACCTATACGGACATATAGGACACCTCAATACCCACCTATTTTTTTTTAAAATATATATTTTTTAAATTTACCTACTGTAAGATCAATTCAAATGACACCCTCGGTATAGCAAGTATTACGATTTTCGCTTATTTTCTTGCCTTACCATGCTTGTGGCCCAAGCAGGTGAGGTTTGGTTTAAGAATTTGAGTTATCTAAGCATAAGCCTAATTCCACTCAACTCAAGCTCAGCTCGTTAAATGAAACGAGTTTCATCTTATACTCAAATTCGCTTATCTGTCTCAATGAACATAGCCGAGTCAAACTTGACTCGAGCTCGAGCAGCAACCAAGTCAGTTTATTACCAGCCTTACCGATCTAGTTTCTTGCACTTTGGGTCAATGATCTCGAGCTCTGGTTCAAAATTTTGCATTTTTTTAATTTCCCAAAATTAAAGAAGAATATGTAGGTCTCTCAAGGAGTTGGATCTGATGGGTGCATGCATAGGCGGATCTAGGATTTGGTTTGGTCACTGGATTTTTTACGATTCTACATTCCAGTTCAGGTCAAGGTGCCACAGGACTTCACTGACTCACTCGCAAGACCCCGTTGGACCTTTTGCCCAGCTGCCTAGCTCATTTAGCTAACTCACGGCCCTACGCACAATCACATGTAATCTATCCTTCTGTTCGTCAATATCTTTTAATTAAATCGTTCAATCTAAGTGAACCTCATTACTGTCCTAACGATGTAAATGTTAATTGATCGATAATCCGAATATTCAACTGATCATTAATTTATAGGTCAATTAACAAATTGTCTTTTCAAATCGATATTCATAATGAACAAAGTGATGAATACACACTCATTTTTGACCGAATACATATGGTACACTAAGATTTAATTATCTGACTGATTATTAATTTATAGGATCGTTAATGGATAATATTTTTAAATCAATAACTTAACGGATATGATCATGGATCTACTTTAGATCCGCGCTGAATCGGACCCATTTACATTTCTAACTATCCCCTACTCAATCCGGATGATCCCGCTAGACAAAATTCCGTCACCTGTGCAGTCACGTTCTTCATGCGCGGATTCGGTTGGTATTTGTGTAATTGTGTGGGAGACAACTCGACAAGCCTCGTACTGTACATGCACGAGGGCAGTGGATGCACCTGCCAATATAGCCCAAGCAAACAAAATAAATGGATATGTACAACGACAGTACATCATATGTATAGACTGGGAGGGTGCAATTATTTGTGCATTTTTAGGCATACCGTGAACGAACCAATTCTCTAAAAGTCACTAATGATGAAACCAAAGTTACTTAAAAAGATGGAGGCACTTTTGTTAAATTTTATTAAAGTGATTAGAATTTATGAATACATAAAAATCGCAAACCGTTTTAGCCTTGCATCGAATGTTGTAAAAATAGGTATATACTTATAAGTAGAGAATAACCACTTTTTCTAAGGGTCTTTGGACAAAATTCCACTTCCGCTTTAGAGAAAATATTTTGAAGAAGGCACGTGTGTTTATAAGCAGAGTACAACTTCTCTTCTCAACGAGAATCTTTTTTTAAAGAAAATGACAAAATCCACCTCCGCCGTAGAGACAATATCTTGGGGAAAGCACACAAATTTTCACACTTCCACATAATTAAAAACATGCTATAGTAACAACATATTTGAAATGTATAGTGGTTACTGTTTCAAATATTTTGGCGTCCACGTCATCACTGCATTTTAAATTTTAGTGGCATATACTAAGTGAAATGATCATTAAATAAGTAATGACACATATACTCAAGGAAAATAGGCTAGGGAGAGGATTAAGGCTTATGATTTTGCCTCTCATTAAGGAGGGGGAGGAAGAGAAATTAGACAGGAAGATAAATCCCTACTTCTTCCATAAAAGAATTAAACACATTAAGAATAATTGCCTGAAAATTGTACTAATAATGTCTCATCTAATGAATGTTCTTGAAAATTAGCATAGGATTATTGCACACACATCAATAATTATTGCAAATCTCTGTGCCTAAAGATTTGTATTATTTCATGATTGTCAAAAAACTATTGTTACATCATCCAACTTATAAAAATCCATTAATTACAGTAAAGAGACTCATTTCGTTAAATACATGTATAATTGACCCACGCATAACAACATAGAACTTAACACTACCTCTAATGTCTATGTGAGAAACACTGATGATAGGATCAAAACAAGAACAACAAGGTTATTATATTAGTATGGGCTGATTCTGATCAGAATATTCAACTCCAAATCAACTACATTAGTTTTTCAACTATAAAAAGAACAAGGACATGAGACAAGGCATGCACAATGCAGCTGCGTTGATTTGAATGCATCTATTTGGAAGCCTTGAAGCCACGACAAGAGCGCATTAGACTCATTTAGAATGAAATGGGTTTTGATTAAGAAAACGGTATATTGACCCCGTTTCTTGACACAATTTTTTTGACATAACTTAAGTGGCACACGTACATTAGAAAGTGCAACTATCAAAGATGTGAATCACTAACACTTCCCTCCAATGTGTGCATGCCACTCAAGTGTTCACTAAATTATACTAAGAAACAGTTTTACTATACGTTCTCCTTTTTATTAATAGTTGACCGTACGAAAAAGTTTATCAATTACGTAAGTCCTTGTTAATCTAATGTGAATTACGACAAGCAGAGTACTGTTCGATCTTCAAGATCAGGAGCTTACATCGACATAAAAAATAAGAATAATCATACTAAAAATGAACTTTATACCATCTAATCTTTAATTAAATGGCTGTTGAAGTCAAAAAAAAGATCCCTCATATACACGATCACACAATTGGATCGTATACTCAAGCAATTTGTGTAGCTGACACTGCACCAAGTATTACTCATTTAGGAGACAAAAAAGATACATATACTTAAACATTTTGAACCTGGTTTATAGGCCGTCATTAGATTTTGAATTAGACAGTCTAATCATTCTGCATGATACAAAAACTTACCGTCGTACATTTTTGGAGTACAAACCCCATATTGGTTATTCTCTGCATGATAAATCTTCAATACTTACACTAACTAAAAATAAAATAAATTTATATCCAAGTACTATTATCTATGTCTCAAAAAATGCTGAGCTGCAAGACTCAATAATTCTTCAAAATCATGATTTATTGGGATGCTTTGGACACCACTTTACCAGACATGGCCACCACCCTGACAGAAGTAAACCAGAGTTACGTACAACAAATAATTGCACACCCTTTCAAGTGTGGATCCTTGCTAATGGTGGACGCTGCAGCGCGGCACACACTGGCGCTGCCAGCCAAACGCAAGCCCCAAAAGGCTCGTGGGAAGCGCAGATGCCAACCCGTTGGCGTCAAATCGTGCTCCGAGGTACGATCTCTGACCGAGGACGTCGGCCTTCCAGTGTAGAAATTAACGAGTCTTCAGAAAGCACTGCAGTGTTGGACCCTCACCATTTGAACACCTCCTTCACAAGATCATCAGAGGGGGTGCAGCTGCATCAGTCCTGCACATGGTCTTCTGAGCAGCCCCTCCTTCCACAGTGCTCAGCATTGATGCTCCAAGGGATGCTTCCTGGACGCAAAACTGGAAGCTTTCCTCTTTATTGGGAGATTTCCACGTAAAGATGAAACAACCAGGCATGCCCACCAAATGAAAGAACAGACTTGGATCCTTGTCAAGTGCTACAGTTGTCCCCTCCGGGCCCTCCTAGTGTAAGAATAACACCTTCTAGATCACTACTGAGTTTCACAGGCTTTGTTTCCATGGCGGCTGCTGGCAGGCGACGGCCAGACTCCGGGAGAACGAAGGTCGCCTGCTGCTGAAGTGGCCTCACGTGAATGGGAATGACATGAGTGGGACTGGAGCTTGGCTGGGAGATGACAATGGGATTCCCTACAGTAGGGTTCTGGGAATAGAGTGCTGCTCTTGGTGCTACAAAACCTGGGCCCTGCACCACACCATGGCAGGAAAAAGTACAGGCTGGTGAGTGATGACCTTGCCATTTTTACTGTTTCAGTAAAGCTCAGAGAGGGTAAAAGTTTCTTACTGGAGCAAACAAGACCCCTCGAAGTATCTGTCCATTGACATTTGCTGTCACGAGGAATCCAGAGTCGAAGGCCCCATCAATTCTGCCATGGACATCAGCTCCAATCTAAACGCCACAAACAAAATAAGAGAAAAACACGTCAACATAGCAAACACAAGAAAAATGCAGGACTGAGGTGATGGTTTCTTGGATGTTAAGGATAATCTCAGCTGACACCAAGTAAATCCCAGGGAGCTCATCTCTCACCAGTTCTGCTCCATGCTGGTTTTTAATACACAATGTCCACTTGCTGTGATGTGAAGTGCACCGTGGCTACTCGAGTCACTGGACTCGAGACAAGACCCTAAAAGGATGAAGAAGGTGAAAGAGTGGTAATGGGAATGAGATGGGAGGCAGAGATCATTTAGTTTGCCATTCACATTTTCTTTAGAAGTAGAAGCATGGACACTTAACAGGGAGTGGGACTCTAGGAGTACTTTGGGAGTTGGGGTGAGAAAAATGATTGAATCCTACTTCTAGCGACAGGACTAACACGACATTGTATAGTGTTTTAAGAACTTACCGGAGGGAGCGCTGCTGGTCTCCACTGGGGCTTCTGGTTTGCTGGTAAGAACTGTACTTCTTCTCTTCCGGGTTGGAAAACCCGGAGAAACTGTTCAGTCTTCAGACGTCTTGGGGATTCACAGTGGGCTGGGTGCAGATCATAGGGGGTCTTATGCAGGTTATTGCTCTGCTCCAGACAGTTCATTGTTGTGTTGTTGGGTTGGCCATGACTGTTCTGATGGAGTTTGAAGGGAGAGTGAGCTGAAGCCAATTTGTGAGCATTGTTCTGTTCATGATCAGATTGGGAGGGGGATGAGTGTTGGGAGAGGGAGAGTGAATGGTCATCTTGTTCTGATTCAACCCCCCATGTCCTTGAGTCACCTGTTCTCCGCCGCTTAAGATGTACATTATCTGAGAGAAACAAGACAGCAGTGCTACTTTGTAAATGGAACATCAAATGAATCGGAAGATGATAGCTAATCCAACAAAGAATCACTGACCAGGAACACGTAACATTGAGTGCTTTGGTTCAGCTTCGGCTTCATGACGCCTCTTATTCTGCTCCCCATTCCCCAGAACAGCACTACTTCTCATCTGCAGGAGTTCATTAACACAACAGACGGTAAATCTTTTGGAACAATGTCTGAAGATACCTCAGTATCTGGATACAACTACCATAATTTATACATTTGCATACACAACTAGTAATAGTTTATAGATTCGCATATTGTGCGTACCGAATTATGCGTTCCTCTTAGGAACCTCCTCTTTTCTTGGTTCCAATGGGTACCAAAAATCTTGCGCATGTATGTGTTGTAACGACCATTAGGATGGTCAGAACCCAATTGAAGAATGAGCAATTCATTGAGAGGGCGTTCATCCTCCCCACAACTGCAAATTGATGGGCACGGAATTAGAGGGAAAGAAACACAACTCTGTCAATTAGAACTCATCAAAGGCAACAAAAGCATGATCATTTAAATGCATGCTTACCCTCCATAGATGGCAACGTCCGAATCCGTAACAATGGCAGCATGAGAAAACCGGCCTTGTGGCGATTGACCACATATGTCAAGCAGAGTCCATGAGCAAGCACTCACATCAAGCACCCAAACATCACTGTAATAGCGCTTGTCACCAACACCTCCTATGATGTAAACCTGTAGGTATTGTAAGGTGATGTTTTAACAAAGGTAGAACAATCCCAGATTGCCGGTAGTTGATAGTTTGACGAACACTTGCCTTGGTCCCAATATTTACAGCAGCATGCCCTGCTCTAACCCCAGGTGAAGGTCCATGAACCACCAACTGTCCAGAAGGTAAAAAAGATAAACACAGTTGTAAGTAAATGGATAATTAGCATCAACCATCAACAACAAACATGGTTCTTTGTACCAAGAGCCTGCTCTCCATATCCAATACATGGACATCTACACCCTTCAAATTGACAGACAGAGATAATGGAACCCCTCCCAACCAAAAAAAAAAGAAAAGAACGAAGCAGGCATACCCTTGACCAAGTTAGAGTATCAATGTCCAGAACATCAGGTTCCCCATGATATCGATCACCGCAATCTCCACCATAAATGAGTAGCTGACTCCCAATTGCAACTGCGGTATGGCTATCTCTGGGAACTGGAAGATCGCCCATCACCTCTGGAGAAGTCCATGTCATCGTCTTAAGGTCTAGTATGTGAACATCATTCAAATAATTTGCCTCTCCTTCACCACTTCCCCCAAATATCACAAGCTTATCATCACCTATGACAGTGGCAGTGTGACTTTCGCGTGGTGAAGGTGGATTTCCCTTGCAATGTGGTCTGCTCCATTCCTTGGTCCTCAAATCCAAAATGTGGAGGTCATTCACCTTCTTTGACCCATTGGTTCCTCCAAACACTACCATCTTGTGACCAGCAAGAGTTGCACTGTGGCTGTCCCGGCTACCCGGCCGCCGGCCCGTGGTCGCAAGGGAGCTCCATACCATCTTGCTAAGGTCAAGTGTAAGAACATCGCCAAAATGCAGACCTCCACAGCAGCCCTGTTAGAAGAATCAATGGAGGACAAGTTTATTTCACATCCAAAAATTCATGGACTAAATGAGAAAATGAGAAAGCTTATAGTCTCAAACAAAAACAATGGGCATGGGCTTCATTGTGTTTTATTTCCTAGAGATTCTAACAAGAGGGCACGAATTGGGTCATTACTGACAAAGATCCCCCACCTCAAAGCAAGCCGAAAAGGAACAGAAAAGATTTTGGATCACTTTTACTTACATTTAATCTGAGGAATAAGGTGGAAAGATAAAGGCTCCCCTTTTGAAGGCGAGTAGGGAGGAAGCATAAATCTATGTAGATCTAAAGACATGGCAGAAAACACGGCAAAGGATTCGAGCCGTGAAAGCCTGCAACACATGCAGTTGAAACTTCTCCAACCCCACTGCTCAAGAGGGAGGCAGCCAGTAAAAAGGAAATGGTGAAAAGGGGCAGTGCGAAAACTTCCTGAACATTTGATAAAGGAGATAAAAAGGCTTTCAGAACATAACAGTGTGTTACAAAAGCTGGAAAAAAAAAATGAAGGCATAGTTCTTCCACACCAAACTCTTTCACACATAACAGTACGTTAGAAAAGCTGAAAACAAAAGGAAGGTATAGTTCTTCTAAACCAAAGGAAGAAACCCATATTCCATAATCTAGCATATATCATAGGCAAACGAAAGCTTACAGCAAAAAGACCAAACAACGATAGAGGGTCAGAAAGCTGCTATTACACACACACACACACACACACTAGTCTGTATAAACTACTAAAGCAGTGAACAGAACCAGTGATAAAATGGTCAGTCGGTGAAAGCAATTTCTTAACCACAGGTTCCATATCCTTACAGTGTCTTGTTTAGGCCTTAGAGAAAATAACTAGTCTCTAAAAGGAGAAGGAGAAACCTTCACAATAAAAATCAAGGGAAAACATGGTTGAACAAAGTGTCCTAGGAAAGGAAAATGCTTATGAGACAGGTCTAATTCTGGGAAAACAAGTGCCCACAGTGGTTATTACAGAACACTTCCCGCATGAAAAGAACTAGCCAAGCAAATTAAAAGCCAAAAGTTGGAGAGGTACCCAAAAGTGAGGGGAAAGTGCTGTTGAAACAACAGGGATTGAGCTCAAGCTCCCTCCATACTTACCCCAAAAACATAAACGACACCATCGGAGCAGCAAGCAGAGTGCCCCCACCGCTCTGAAGGGTTGAACCCCATGACCTTGGGATAAAGCCACATTGCCTTCTTGCCCATGTCTTCACCACCCAGAGATCCCATTCTTCTTCCAAGCAAAACAAAGAATGATACAGAAGGAAAGTTCAAGGGACCCTGCTCCAGATTTCTCCTCGACAACTCACCAGCACCTCAAAAATGATGGGTTACAAGTCACTGTGTGTGTACAGAAAGAGAGAGAGAGAGGGGGGGGAGAGGGAAGGTTGGAGATGGTAAGTGAGGTATCACACATCACTGTCTGATGGACAAGAAAGGATGGGTTGTTTCATGTCTAAACACACTGTGACAACCAACAAGACAGACGGGAAATGAAAAGAACTGCAAGATTTTTTTAAGAACGCGGAGGGAGATGTAGACGTAGCAGGATACCGTGGATGGGTGGTCGTTGGACCGGATGGAGCCTCCGAAGAATGTCCCGGAGGAGCTGAGTGTGGAGTGATGTAATGTGATAATGTCATGGGAGTGTGACCGTCTCTTGCCACGGCACTCCCAAGTCCCAACAACGTACAACACACATGGAGGCTCGACATAGAAAGGATCGAAGTCTTGAGTGTGGGAACTGGGGAGTTGTGCTGGGTTCGTGCATGGAAACGCGTGCGGTGTCCCTATCGTTTCACTTTCAATTTTTTTCCCCTCCCTTATCTGTTTCCTTTCACTCGTTTTTAAACTTTCAAACTAAAAATGATGAAACTTCACATGGTGAGCACTCAAAATATCCACTGAGAGGCAGTTGGCTCACCACTTACCTCTTAATTGGGAGGTCACATGTTCAAATTTGATTAGAGTTTAAAAATTCTTCAGCAGTCTTTGTTGGAATCTCTATCATTTGGTCTGTAAAATTATTTTTTCGAAAAATCAGGCGGATCTGAAACATTCGTCTAATTAGGCGGAATTCTCAACTGACGAAGAATTATCTCCAACTTTGGAGGACATCTCGAGTTTGATCTCTGGTCGCTTGTAAATATCCGTATATATCTGACCACAGTGCTATTGAACCAAAAAAAAAAAGAAAAAAAAGGCAGAAGAGGGACCCAAAAAATAGACAAACAAAAAACACTTGAACATGGCAAGTCCCTTTCAAGAAAGCCCATTAATTATCAAGTGCAAGAGTAGACTTCATATGTATGATACGAGTTTTCACATAATTGATTCTGAGTTCACACTCCAACAGATATAAATTCAAGATAGAAAAGAACTTAAGATACGTTAGATCCATTTAACTTAAGAATTGGGCCATGAGTGATCTCTGCTCACTGCTCATTGTCCTGGTATCAGTAAAATTATTTTCCTAGATATTAATTTGAGTTTAAAATACTTGTCTAATTAAGTGGAACCATTGACTAAACACTCACCTATTTATGCTCAAAATTTGAGTTTTGTCTAAATTCTAACTTCAATACCTCGTCATTCAACCACTTGATAAAAAAATTGTTCTGTAAAAATTTTCACCCAAAAGAAATCATAAAAAAGTACTTAAAAATGAGTAATACTCGCTGAAATGCTCTTAAGTGTTGCACGGAGACATTGCAGTGGGTAAATTTTGTTCATTTTTTTTTTTAGGTCATTTTTGAAGTGCTCTAACTGTTTGTACAGTATAATGTCTGATCAGACAACTTAAAAAAAATTAAAAATTAAAAATCAAACTCGATAAATAGTAAAAAAATTGTACTTTTATATTATTTATTGAACTTGATTTTGATTTTTTAAATTTTTTCAGTCGTTCGATCAGACATTGTACTGTAAAAATAATTAAAACACATTGAAATTGACCTAAAAAATAAAAAAAATTTATGTTTACCCACTGTGCAGGAACAAGTATTATTCCTTAAAAATAGGATAAACTTATCCTCGCATCAGACATGAGAAGACCACTTGAATAATTAATCGATTTATTCCCATCAAAGCTCCCCTCTGTTGTCATCGGGATTGACAGATTGAAGTTCTCATCCCAACCCCTATCTACGTCATACCCGCTTGAACTATTTCTTCTAGGGCAAGGGTGGGGAGGGTGGTAGGGAGATTCCTCTACGGCACGGTGAGTGTTGGGGGAGGCGTAGCATGTGTTCCTATTTTGAGGCGAGATCTTGAAGGAAAGAAAATGTCACCTCAAGATGAGAGCAAGGCGTTGGGGCCCGTTTCAAGTGTGGTTCAAGAAAAGTAGGTCTCTTTTGGGGGTTTTACCCAGCCGTGCACCTTGGCCTATTCAACTCGGTCTTGAAGTGCGGATTTTGGGGACTTGTGAAGGGGCTGCTTTTTCTGAACAGGTGCGGACGTGGCCTTCTCTCTCCTCCCACAGCCCACCGGAAGGAATCCACCGATCCAACGGTGAGGGGTGCAAAGAGGAGAGGGAGTGATCAGGGAAGGGCGCGTGAGGGGCACGGAATCTTGCAGCGGTTTGTGTAAGCGCGTCCAGCAGCGTAGGGTTCGGGGACCCGCGCCCCGATGGGGTGGATGCCCCCCCTTGCCCTCGGAATCCACGAGGGGTGACGGCATCCCGTGGGTTCCCGCGAGACACCGCAACCCCCGCCTGCGCTCCCCAGCCCCGATTACGGATGCAATTGAGAATATCTTGTTGTACCGTCGGGATAAAATTACGTTTGCCCCTGGCGGAGCAGTCGGATAAAAGAAGAAAAAGAAAAATTGAAATCTTTTTGAAACCCTATGCTATTCGATTGTACAATTTAATTTTAAATTAGATTAACTAAAAAAATAAAAAATAAAAACTCGACTTCAAATGAATAGCCAAGTTGAGCACCATAGGAACACATGCTACACTTCACGCCTCCCCCAACACTCACCATGCCCTAGAGGAATCTTTTTGAAACCCTATGCAACTCGATTGTACAATTTGATTTTAGATTGGACTAGCTAAAAAATAAAAAATCAATCTCAAATGAACAGACGAGTTGAGCACCATGGAGTTTTTTTTAAAATTAAAAAACATTTTTTTTTAAAATCTGGTTACATCGCGAGAAGGCGTAATTGTCTCCGGCGGTGCACCAAGTTATTCTCGGATATAATTAGGGATGCAAATTGTAGCCTATAGATTGCAAGCTTATGGGTCAGTTAATGGATAGTCTCTTTAAATCCATATGTTTTTTTTTTTATTATCAATTAAATTGGTGCCATTCCATTAACTATTAGCAGCGTACGGCCGGAAGACAGAGGTGAGTATAAGTGAGTGGGTAATAGAGAGAGAAGGGAGACTCTTACTAGCCATACCATAGACAACAACAGGAGGCCCATACCAGCTGTACCTACACTAAGAGGAGTACAAAGTCATAAAAAAGTTCAAGAAAATTACATGAAGTGCCATAAAAACTACCGTGGTAGATGCATGAAAACAACACGTTGATATCGAATAGGAGACAGCTAAGAAACGTTGGTCGTTGGACGAATGGAGCACTAGGATGCCATCAGGGACAAAGCTTCCACATGAAGGAGGAAGACCTCCACGGAGACACCGGCAAGGGATATGTCGGAAACATTGTAACCATTTAAGCAGTTGAACAAGAGAGAGCTCGGAGACGCGCGTCGACGTAGACGCACGGATTAAGTATAAAACATGAGCACCAACACCCATCTCCAAGATCCACATAGGATCAAAGAAGCCTGCTTGAGGACACCACAGGCGTCCATAAAATGCCCTAGCCGAGCACAACAGCAAACCTACAAGAAGGAAAAGAAAAACACACCAAAATAAGGACAGCAGCACAAATACATACGTCGAGATCCGAATTCCAGCCAAGATCTAGATCCTTAAACAAAACTCCTTGTAGAAGGTACAACAAAAATACCGGAAACAGTGATAAGGATGGAAGGGAGTAGGGTTTAGACATAGAAGGAAAAAAGGCCGCGCAGTGGGTAGGGTAGCGGCAGACGGGCGAGGGGTGAAGGGGGAGTATGGGAGGTTAGAGGTGAAGGGAAGATAAAGAATGGGTGGAGCCTGGACTAGATGGCGATCACGATGGTGAGGGGGATGGACGAAGATAAGAGGTAGCGGTGAATGAAAGCACAGTAAATAACCACGCCGGAGGTGGAGGGACACGAAGAAATAAAAGGAGAAGAGGAAGGAAAGGAAACAAAGCAGATAAGAGGATGGGGGGGGGGGGGGGGGGAGGGAGGGGGGAAGAATTCAATGGCAACTTCCCCCTCCCAGGATACCAACGACGGCGAGGCGAAGGCTTCATACGTCCTTGAGCAAACCACCAGACGAGCCGGTGAGGGGAACAAAATTACCTCGACTTGAAAGTTTGTAAACCCTTCTTAGTAAATCCATATGGATCACGTATAAGATAATGGGTATAACTTTTTTGAGTGAATACATATGGTACACTAAGATCCGATTATTCAATCAATCATTAACATATATTATTTCTAAATTGATAACTCAATGGATATGGTCATAGACCTACCTTGGATCCGTACGGAATTCAACCCTTTTGCATTCCTACTCAACATTGTGCCAATGGAGACGCAAATGGTAACTGATAACCAGATTAGTTAAAAGTTGATTAACGGATAATCTTTATGCACAACAAATAAGATAAAACATATAAAACTCTTTTCATTAAGAGGCTCATCTTGTACATCAAAAATATTGTAAAATCTTGAATTGAAATCATCGTTTTTAAAATCAAATGATTTTAAAATCATTAATTTTGAAATCACCAATTTTAGTTTACGGTGATTTTAAATTGTTAATCAAAATCAATTAAAAAATTATTTTTGGGTTAGCCGATTTTAGAGTGCAATAATTTACAACATTTTAAACGTGTGAAGAAAAATAATATAAAGCATAGCAAATCAAACACAAGGAAAGTGTCATTTTATGACTATCTATGATATTTTGCAGTATCCTATGATGCATCAAACTACTCTCAAATGCATATAGTATGTGGATGATGTGATTATCTGCTAAATATTAGCTTGTATGATCTATAACAAGATAAATAAGGTCATTGATCTATTCAAAATTCGCATTGAAGCTAACTCATTTTTATCTTTTTGAACAGAGTCGACAGCGAATCAGATCGGATCAATAAATTTTAGATTGTCAAGGTTTTATGATTCAAAAAATTATATTAATTGAGATGGTCATGAAAAACTAAGAACAAAAACAAAGATCAGAATTTGGAATAAATTTTCTAATGTTAATCTAAATTAGAGAAAATATTCAAATTAAAAGACTCCAGGTTAAACGTTACCTATTTTTTATAATTATCATTTTAACTGCAATCCAAATCAAATTTAACCCAATTTTTATAATTTACAAGTTTCACTCACTCCCTATTCTATATAAAGATAAGCTTAGAATAAGATGGTGCATTTGGATCATCCAAACTTGTTCGTCACTTTGGATGTTCCTATCTCTTATTTTGCGTAAGAATACATCTTCTTCCAGAATAAGTGAGAATAAATAATGTGGTCAAAATTTTTGAATTCTTTATTCTTAGTTAGAATAGATATTTTAATTTTATCGGTCCTATTATTTTTATTTATTTTCCTTATTCTATATAGAATACTAATTTGATTATCAAAATAAAGATGTCCTGTTTGGATGTAAACAATTCTAGATTTACGGGCTTAAATATAGTCTATTGGCTGATACGTGTCTCTTCACAATCTTATCACCGTTGAATCTGTCCCATCTCAGAGTCCATCGTAGGTTGACGATCCCCGCCATCCAAAAAGGTTGAGATCTTCGTTTGTGAGCTATGGCATTTGTGGTTCCCATCCTTTGCCTTTCATCGGGGAGTAACAAGAAGCTGAAGCATTTTGTAATACAGAATGTCATTAGTTTAAAAAGGCAGGTGACACATAGGTTGAATAATTTTTTTTATAAGTAGATCAGACAAACATTAAATATGAATACAAAATTCTGAGTAAAATAGTTATCATCTCTATATATTTTTGTAAAGATTTTTAAGAGTGACAAATATTTTGTAGACGTAACAAATATTCCGTGTGCCCATAAAGTATTTATCATGATTAGAAGTATTGGTCATATGTATACATGTGTGTATAGATTTATGAATGTGATAAATATTTTTCAGACGTGACAGGACCACATGTATTTGTCGTGCACAGAACTATGTGCTCTCATTTCATGCTTGTATGTTCTACCCGTGAAAAAAGTTGTCAAACTCATGTGCCACATGCTCATGTAAAATATTTTTCATATTATCAAAATATTTCTTTCTTTCCTGAGATCTATTTACTCATTCCTCCTCATGGGAAAATATTTCAACAAGAAATATTTACCACACACTCTCTCTCTCCACATTAGATTCTTACGATCACATTTTCTCCATATATATATTTTTTGTGAGATTCACAAACATGTATTTTTATTTTACAGAAAAATATTTTTCCTATTTTTTTACTCTCTGAAAAATATTTTCCGTGATTCTTTTCTTTCCAAAAAAATATTAAAAATGCAAATGCCTCCTAAGAATTTGTCCCGTGCTGTAGTGCAGTTGGTAAATGCCCCTTCCCTGTCGGAGGAAGCCTTGAGTTCAACTCATCCTAATACATAGGCGGGCAATAAATCCCAATTTTCTCGCCTTCTTAAGTAGCCTTCTCATCTCTTTTTGGAGATTACTAGCTGCATATCTCTACTATAGGAGGATTCTTTGCATATCCGCGGTTTCGAGTCCAACTCTTTTGAGTTCAGACTCATGTGTCTAATTAATGGACTACCATGTTCGTTTGAGTTGGGACTTCTGTGCCCTATTACTGCGCTGTCGTGTTTTAAAAAGATAGAGAAGAGGTTAAGGGCTCCTAGTAATTTTGAACATACCGCTAGTATCTTCTAATAGTAGGTATTTAATTACACTTTATGTATTTTTAAAATTTATGCATTTATTGTACTTTTTATTATGATTAATGCATCATAAGATTAAACGTATAGTAAAAATACTGCAATTCTAATTTCAAAAGTTTCAACCCCTCCTCCCCTTCTTATTTTTATCTTTTTTATAAAAAAAAAGTTTTTTGAGGTCTAACATACATCCGTGACCCACTTATCCGACCTCCACCTTAATCGCAGCTGTGCGCAATCCAAATTAATGGAATATCGAGGGGTTCTCGAAGGGCAAGCACTCGCCGAAGAACCTTCCATGGGGAACACGTGGGTTAGATGGATCCTAGGTCGACCATGTAACTTCTAGGATTTTTCTCTTTTTTGTTTCCGAAAACATAAATCTTCCTTTAAAAAAAACCTAAACAAACCTGATTTGATCACGTCTTTTATCTCAACATATTTTACAAATAAATCACAATTCATGTAAGATTTTTTATAAATTTTAACAGTTCAAAAGATGACAATTCAATCACTCTCACAGTATACATTTTTTAGTTTGTCTTAAACTTTAAATTAATTATTGTATCAAAACATTATTATTTTAAAATTTTCTTATGCTGTAAAATTTTAGAATTCTTTTTTAGACTGATTTTTTTTTTTATCGAATTCGGTCGATAGCCTGGTCGCCCTCCAAGGTGTGGACCCGAGAGCGATAACGTTGTCCGCGCGACCCACTCAGCCGCGCCATCAGCCATCACACACGAAACTCGAAAGCGACGCGCACCTGTACTACCCGCCCCCTCTAATCTTTCTCCGGGTCCGCGGACGTCTCATTGAACCGGAACAGCACACCCCCTCCAGACCCGGTTAGGCTCGGATCCGGGATCGAATCGCTAGGTCCCATTGGATGGACGGCAGAGATGAGCTCCAACGTGTGATCTAACAGGGTACGTGAAGTGCTCGGTCTTCGCCCGATCGGGAAACCTTGGATGCGAATCAAACGGTTTGAACTTTTGCTGGAGTGCGTAGGGGAGAGTGACAGCTGACACTTGACAGGTTGATGTGGTGTTTGGATTCGGAGGTTTCAGATGCGACGGACTTTAAGTGAGTTCGACGGGGTTTGGTCGGATGCGCTTCCTTTTTGCTTTTTCTTTTTATCCTTTTCTTGGGTCTGTACCACGTGGTTATCACCATACCGACCGAGAGGACCCGTGAAAGAAACTTACAGAAGATGTCGGTTGCGAAATTGAATGACTGAAATGACTTGTTATTAAAAAAATAATATTTTTATAAATGAGTAGACTAATGATAATATTGTCGGATTAAACGCAGAAAAGGAAAAGACACTCACAGAAGATGTGGGTTGAGCAATTGAAATAATTGAAATGACTTGTTATTAAAAAAATAATAGAGATGAAAGAAACTTACGTTCGATATATTGTCGGGATTAAACGCAGGAAGTGATAATAGAGATGAAAGAAACTTACAGAAGATGTGGGTTGGGCGATTGAAATGAATGAAATGACTTGTTATTGAAAAAATAATATTTTTATAAATGAGTAGACTAGTGATAATAGAGATGAAGGATCCTAACCAAGGTTATACGATTTGATATATTGTCGGATTAAACGCACGAAGGGAAAAGACACCTGTGAGAACATCTTTGTAGGATTCGAATCTAAATATCTCGAAGACGGGAAACGTGTCTGCTGTACCATAAGCATAGGACGTTAAAGAAAAAATTTATTAAAATGACTGAAAGCGGTGTGATTTAACAGTAAAAGATATCTTTTACAATTTACCTGATACGGTGTCCGTTCTCCTGTGGCATTGGTAATTTCAACTTAAGAGAAGGGTGGGTCGTCCTCTTTGTTTAGATGCTGTAACGTAATCAAAGGCCGTCCAAAACACGCCACAACATTTGACGAGCGCTGATTTCAGAACGGTTACAAATACCAAACGTTTCCTACACGTTAATCGTGGAGTTGGGTTCACGTACCAGCTGGGCTCCGTCGGTGCAGATAGCGGGGGAGAAATTTTTTAAGAAAGCACTTCATGGATATTGAAAAAAGTGTCAACATGAGGAGTTTCCTGAAAATTTTCTCTCTTAACACTGACTGAGTACAATCATCTCCATTCTTAATCGTGCAGTCTTGAAATAAAAAAAATCCCTAGTTATCCTAGACCTTGAATGGTGAGATTTGGGATAAGAATAAGATGCAAACGGGTGGTTGATCTTAAGTGTGCAGATCTAAGATAGATCGATAACTGTATTCATTAAATTATCAGTTTAAAAATATTATATGTTAACCTGTACATTTGGTCTAAAAAAATTTATATCCGTTATCTTGTCCGTTATGCATACCAATTTAAAAAGACTATCGATTAATTGACTTACAAACTAACGACCGACAAAATAAGCAGTCTGTCGGTTACCATTTAGTTGAGAAGAAGAGGTTGAGGGAAAAAATTAGAGAGAGTAACTTAGGCCTCGTCTCTCTAATCTAGTTTATTAGAGAAAAAATTAGCGGTAAACCCCTCTAAGTTGCATTATTACAATACTCTCCCTCAAGATAGAGCGAAAATATCATAAAGTTTCATCTTGTCTACCAAAATAGAAAAAAATAGAAGGACTAAATTCCTTAGTCAGGATATCTGCTACCTGACTAAAGGATTGAATAAAGCGAATACAAATCTGACCACAATAGATCTTCTCCTTAATGAAATGACGGTCAATCTTGATCTGCTTGGTTCGATCGCGTTGTACTAGATTGTTAACAATCTCAATTGTCGCCTTGCTATCACAATACAAACAAAGAAGAGATCCATTCAATAGCTGCAACTTCTAAAGTAACTTCTGTAGCCAGAGAAGCTCACATACATCGAGTGTCATCGCCTTATATTCTGCCTCTATTGTTGATTGGGCTACAACATATTGTTTTTTGCTTCGCTAAGCAACTAAATTACTCCCAACACACATACAATATCCAGAAGTAGATCATCTATCATCCAGTGAGCCAACCCAATCTGCATAAGCAAATCCCTCTACTTGAAAATCACTATGTCAAGAGAACAACATACCCCGACCTGAGCATCCCTTCAGGTAGCGCAAGACTCTATAACTCCCTTCAAATGTCTCTCTCGTGGATCATGCATATATTGATTTAAAACACTAACTGCATATATTATATCAGGCCATGTGTAGGACAAATAAATTAGCCTCCCAACAAGTCTCTGATATATCTCCCTGTCAACTGGCTCACCATCATCTGCTACTAAACTATGATTTTGGTCTATTGGGTTAGCAACTGGCTTACATCCCCACATACCAGTCTTTGACAACAAGTCTAACACATACTTACGTTGAGACAAAAAAAATACTTCTGACTGACCTGGCAACTTTTATACCCAAGAAGTATCTCAGTGGGCCTAAGTCTTTCATCTCAAATACTTTGTTCAACTTGGACTTCAATTGCTTGATCCTAAGGTGATCATCTCATGTAACAATAATATCATCAGCATAGATAAGGAGGAAAGTCATCTTGCCATCGAAATGCCGGTAGAACAATATGTGTTCTGCATTCTCTGTCTATATCCCATGTCTCTCACAGTTCTACTGAATCTGTCAAACCAAGAACAAGGATATTATTTGAGACCTTATAAAGAACATTTCAATTTGTAGACTTTCTCAACAGTTGCCTCACTATCAAAGCGAGGTGGCACCTACATATACACCTCCTCTTGGTGATCATCATGCAAAAATGCATTCTCCACGTCCAGCTAATGTAACTACCAACAAAGTTAGTTGCACATGAAATCAAAATGCGAACAGAGTTTATCTTTGTCACATGAGCAAATGTCTCATCATAATCCACTCCATATGTCTAAATGTATTCTTTTGCAACCAATCGAGCATTGTACCTCTCAACTTTGTCTTTCAATGTTTGTTTTACAGTAAACACCCATCTACACCTAACTGGACGCTTCTCAATAAGTAGAGAAATCAACTCCCACATCTGGTTTCTGGATAAAGCATTCATCTCTTCAGACATAGCCTCCCTCCACTTAAGATATTCCATAGTAATTTTACAGGTATTAGGGATGCAAATAGAATCTAGTGCAACTGCAAAACACTCATAGGAAGGAGACACAGACTCATATAACATATAATTAGCAATATCATAACAGTAATGGACAGGAGGAACAAATAAGGCAAGTGCCCTTATGCTGTGTAATAGGAAGATCAAGATCAGAAACAAATGGGGCAGTGAAAGCAGTGGGAATATTGTTACCATTATGACATGATGTAGAGAAAGAAGTGGATGGAGCTTCACCCGGGGAAAACACTTAGATAGTAGGATGTGGATGCACATAGGACTGGACTCTGTCCTCCTCTATATCTCCATGCCTTTGCTTCCCCTAAACACCATCACCATCATTAAGATACTCCCCATGGACACTAGGACTAACAAGTGTACTAAGAAAATATCTTGGAAGGAGCAAAGGGATGTTCCACCATCATACTAGCTCTGTGCATAGTAAGCCTCATGCTCTCGAAATGTGACATCCATAGTAACCAAAGCTCAGGTGGATAATAGCACCTATAGCCTTTCTGAGTGACAGGATAGCCAACAAATACACACTTCACTGCACGAGGATCCAATTTTCCATCCAATGGCATGTGATCCCTGGCAAAAGATACACATTTGAATACCTTAGGCGGAACTACATTGCTGGTAGACCTTTTAAGGCATTAAAATAGAGACACAAAACCAAGGGTCTTGTTAAGTATGCAGTAATCAACACAGTCTCTCCCCACAAGAACTTTGGAACATTCATGATAAGCAATAAAGATCAGGTCACCTCCAAGAAGTGTCTATTCTTCCTCTCAGCCATCCTAATATGGGCAGGGATATCAACACAGGTGGTCTGATGTAGAATTCCATGAGTATGAAGGTACTTAGTGAATTTTCTATTAGTGTACTATGTCCCATTATCAGAGCATAACACCTTGATCTTGTCCCTGAACTGTGTCTACGAACTTATGAAATTCTTAAACGCACCGAAGAACTCACCTTTATTTTTCAACAAATAAGCCCCAGTCACTCTATTGAAACAATCAATAAGAGTCACAAACCACTAACGACTTGTAGCAACAACGGTAAAACAAGGTTCCCGCACATCATAATGCACAATTTCAAAAGGTGAAAAACTTCTATTTCCAGAAACAAGATAAACGCCTCTAATGTGCTTTGCCAACTCATAATGATCACAAATAGTAGATTTTTATGACACTTATTTATCAAAGAAAGAAACAATCTACCAAAAATTGGAAAAGGAACATGTCCAAGTCTCCGATGTTGTAGCACAATCTCTAAGGTAGCATCATCAACAACAAAAGTAGATCTCTCCCCATTAGACTTCAAGTTATGTCCTCCATTCTCCAAATAATAAAGCCTATTGTGCAACTTACCAAATCTAAGTGTCTTTCCAGTTTTCAGCTCTTGAAAAAGACAATGAGAAGGCCAAAAAGTGACAGAACAATTTAAATATTTCGTAATAAAGCTAATAAACAACAGATTTGTAGGTAAGACAAGAACATGCAAGACAGAGGATAGTCTCAAAGTAGGAGTACAGTCCACTAATCCTTTATCGGAAATAGAGGTAAAGGATCCATCAGCAATACGAACATTGTTCCTACATGAGGATGGGAAATATGACCGAAAAGAGGGAGTTGTACTTATCATGTGGCTGGAAGCTCCTGAGTCTATTACTCAAGAGTTAGATTTCCTAGCTACACAGTTGAAGCCATGGTCAATACTGGATGTAATACTTGATTGGGCCAAATAAGAAGACTCAATATGCCCCTCGAGTGGACTAGGAGTCTCCGCTGTGGAGGATTCAGTGCCAGCGAATGTTTCATGCTTTTCCATCAACCGATGAAGAGTCTGATACTCCTCGTAGACAAGCCAGATGCAGTGCCTTCAATCTCCTTTGAAAGATGGGCCTGTCCAAATCTATGACCACGACCATGACCACCAATTCGGCCACAACCACGACGGCCACCACCATCTCCATGTTCACGACCACCACAAACAGACTGAGTAGGACAGCCATGTAGCTCCCGACAATATGCCCTAATGTGCCCAGATTTCTCGCAATGGTGGCACACCTTCTCTTCTAATGATTGTGTCTGAGATTGCACAGAAAGAACAGACTTCACAGGAGCACTAGCTGCTGAGGAGTCACGCCGCCGGGTTTCCTCACTTAGGACAATAGAGAACGCCTATCCTAAAGTAGGAAGAACATCTCGACCCAACAGTTGAACACAAGCAGACTAAACTCCGAATTCAGGCCATGAAGAAAATCCTGAACTTGTTCATGTTCCAGGTGCTTCTAGAAGCCATCAACATCAACTGAGCAAGTAGGAACAAAAGTCCTATAATGATCGGCCTCATACCAAAGGTGTTTCAGCTTCATTGCATATTCTGTCACAGATAATTCTCCTTGACAGAGTTCTCTCAACTGAGACCTAATCTCAAAAGCCTGTGCAGGATTAAACTTCTAGGAGAACATCTGGGCCACTGCCTCCCATACCTCATGTGTGGTCTCCAATAAATGTACGCTCCTAGTAACAATGGGAGCCATAGTATTCAAAAGAAATGCCAAAACAATTGAACTTTTCATATCCCATTTAGTCACACCGGACTCACCACAAGTAGGCTTCTAAGCCACACCAGTCAGATACCCCTCCAAACCCTGTCCTTGTACAAGTAGACGGGTATTCCTAGCCCATGTCATATATGTCGGGCCATCAAGCTTGACTGCCACATGCATGGCATTAATGAAGACTATCTCGCAAGTCGAAGTGCCCACAGCAGTGGCGGACTGCACCACAAAGATCTGTGCTGAAATTAGACGTCCAATCAGGCCCTCAAGATCCTGCATCATAATTGGATCGGCCATCTCTGCAACCCCCCCCCCCCCCCCCAAAAAAAATATATTCCTACAAATAGAGACCGCACTACCCTGCTATACCACCATTGTCAACAAACACGCATCACAAATCAACCATATCCAAACAACCACACGTAGTCACATCATCCAAGAATATCCATACCGACGCTGCAGCGAGGCAGGGCCAGTGTGACTGACAAAGGGAGCCTATGCTAGGTGCTTGCATGCGGACGTGCCCGCCAAGGTGTGCAGGAGGTTGCGGGCGCACAGGGGCACGGGCGAGCAGGGGCGCACAAGGGCCTGCCTGGGTGCAAGGGGCACAAGGGGTGCGCCTAGCCCGCTGGGGCCCACTTGGGTGCGTGCAACCCAACGCCCGCCCGCCTGGGTGCGAGTTGGGTGCCTGGGCATATGCGCCCAAGCACGTGCTGAGGTTCCGACGATCCCCTCTTTGTGGCTCTGATACCAAGTTGAGAAGAAGAGGTTGAGGGAAAAGGTTAGAGAGAGTAACCTAGGCCCCCTCTTCTAATCTATTTTATTAAAGGAAAAATTAGAGGTAAACCCTTTAAGTTACACTATTACAATACGTTTGCATCCCTAGACAAGAAGAGTCACGTTAGTGTGTATTTGTACCTTGGGCATAAGTAATTGGTACTAACAAAAGTCACCCTGCAATGCAATTCGGAGCACAAGACGCCACCCCCACATGACGCACCATCCCCTAGGGCTGTGAAAGGGCAAAGTTTGGATAGACTTGGTCCTAAAACAATTGGAGTTGGCCCATACAAGACCCAATAACATAAGTGGGTTAACAAGTAACCGGGCCGTTCCACATGCCTGGCGAAGTGGGCGGGACACCTCCCCGTGCTGGGAGAGACACGGCTTCGATCTCGTTCGTGTGGGTGCAGGCAAAATTTCCCACATAATAGTTCACGTGTTACATGCGGAACGCTCGTCCCTTTGGGACGGAAATGTTTGAATTTAAAGTCCTCTCTCTTGTTAGAGAAAGAATGCTAGTTTCCTGGTCATGTTCCTATGTGCCCAACCACTGAGCTACTTGATCAAAAAAATAATCGGGTCAAGTTTCACGTACACTTCACATTCCTTAACTTTAGATTTCAAATAAGAAAAAAAATAAAATTTTATTAAGTAACACTTGCTGCCACCTCAAGTAGTTCAATCCACATTAATCGCAAAAAGGGAGGGGAATTGCCATGGACAGCAATGTAGTGGTGATTTAAAAAAAAAAAAAATATATATATATATATATATTGAATTAAAGGGCCACCTCAACTCGGCCTATGCAATTAGAAGATCGGATGGAAAAAAAATAAAAAAAAAGGGAATGCACGTGCTCACACGATCCAAGCAATCAGCATGCGATCCAATGCTACACTAAGTGCGGTGCAGCAAATGTTACCCAACCTTTTTTGATCGATCGGGCTCACGTGATATGACACATCGTAGGTCGCAATGCAACATCTGTTACTCGAACTCTTTTGATCTCTTGCTCTGATTCCCACTGGATTACAAAAATCTAAACAAAATTATATCGAAGATCGGTTGAGCGGTCCCTTGCTGGGTAAATGAGTTTATACCCAGATTCATAACTAATGGGTCTACATGCGTCCACTAACTGATATGAACCCATTTTTGTAGTCCGGCCCTCCATTGATTAAGAAAAGTCAACATATTATGGCAAAATCTAAATCTCTTAAACTAATTTGGCAAAAGAAATATTACTTGATGCAGCATGAGTGTCTCACATATCAAAGAGCAATGGAGGGAGATGGTCTAGCCCCGCGTCATGTCATGGTCTAAAGTTGTTACGGGACTCAAGGCCATGCAGCACCCGTGCAATTGGCTGCCACGGGCCAGCGAACGCCGTGCAGCTCCGCACCTGTATGAATAACACAAACACAGGCACGAAGCCAACAAGCAAATTCAAATTTAAAAAAACCCCTTAACTTTGAAGAGGTTCCTCCAAGTAAGAAGAGATAATTTATAATTAAAAAATTCAATGTTTTACTTTGGTGCCAAATTTTGAACTCCCTCTACGCCTATAAATCCTAAGGGTTGTTCTCTCTTTCAGGGGGGAGGGGGATCCCATTTTATTCCCTTAATTTTAAAAAACTCACTCTCTTCCTTCTTACCCCCAGTCGCACATCCACTCTCTCCATCTTTCTCTCTCTTCTGTGCTTTCTCTTCCTCTCTCTCCATGCTTCACTCGCTCCCTCTATGCTTCTCTCTTTCTCTCTCTCCTCTCCCTGCTCTATGTTGCTCTCTCTCTTCTCCCGCTCACACCGCTTAGTTGGAGCACGACGCGTGGCAGCCCTCCATCGTCTCCCGCCCACACGCGGCAAGCCCACCTTCCGACACTGCCACACAGAGCCTGCCGCCGCCTCGGTCCACCACGCGCCCCTCCACGCGTCGCTCGGTGGCACTTCGTTGGGCGTTCCTCATCTCTCAAGCCGTCCAACGCACCCAATAGTCACCTCCCGCTTTGCTTCCCAGCCTCATCAACGTCACGCGGTGCCCGCCGAGTGCCCGTCACCCGACTGTCAACCACGCGTCAAGCTCATGCGATTCGCTGGGAGCTCCTCTTCGTCATTTGAGCCGTCCGGTAGCAGTCGCCCAGCCATGCGTCAAGCTCAGGGGATTCATGCCCTTTTTCCTTGTCGCATGTGCCATCCAAGCCCTCCAACCTCTCTTCTGTGCCACGCTGCTACGGCATACTGCGCCTCTATGCTTCCCAGCACCTGCGTGCCAGAGCCTGCCAAACCCCTTGTTGCCTCCCTTTATTTTATTTTAAGTTTATTTTGTTTTCCATTTAAAGTTGTAATTCTTAGTTTAACATTTCATTTCCACTTTGTAGTTTTAGACGTTGCTTCATTAAAATTTGGTGCTTAAAATTAATAGAGATAATATTAATTTATTTCATTTGTTTGTCTTCTTTAATCTCTCTTCCCCTCTTTTCAAAGTGCAGGTTGTGTGCATAATAGAATCAATTAGTTAAACTTGTAGATTTGCATTAGTTTTAGTTAATTAATTTGCAGCATTTTAGTTAATGTTAACTAAGTGTTTAAATCTTGCAACGATTGTCATGCCAATGACTAGTTAGTTTGTTTCGACCCTAGAGTAGATTAATTAGTTGCAAACTCTTATATGTAGCCTCACTTTCTTTATAATCTCCATTTATTTTAATCTCAATTGAAATTCCAAGATTTTCAATGCTAAAATCTATTTCTCTATGGGATTCGACTCAGACTCATCCTTAACTATTGATTATTTTATTTAAGTGAGGCGACTAATTTGAGATTGGTAGCTGTGAGTTTTAACGACACACTTAGTAGCTATCAATCAATTGGTATGGCTTAAGATTTGATAGTAATGGTTAATGTTTTCTCATGATTCATAAGCTCTCATACCACATTGTTATGCCCCAGATCGGGTTTAGTCATTTGCACTCATTTCGGATTCAAGTTATGTAACTACAGAAATACATAACATACAAATCGAACATGAATGATGAGAGACAAATAATCAAAGTAATATATAAAGCCAATTACCATCAAAGAATCTAATAATTAAATTCAATTGTTAATATCAGGATCCTCAAAGTACATCATATATCCGATAGAAATAAAATCACTCAACTCACTGAAGAAATGGAAAAATACACATCTTACATAAAATCCTACTACAACAATCTACTCAATAGAAAAATCAAATATAAACAAAATAACCTCCTGTAGTGATCTCGATCAGAAATCTCAAGGCAAATTCCCCTCCAGTCCTAACTCATCTTTCTCAGTCTCTGAAAATGTTAGTAGCATTTATGAGTACAACCACTTAATAGGTAATCAAACTTACCAAATGCTAATAATATCATAATTGAAAAGTGATAATAACAAATATACATGATTCATAGTTCTACACAGCTCAAATAAGAATTTAATACAAAACATTGTTAAATATAAGTTTATCAAATTACATTTGTTTTCTAATAATCATGAACAAATCAACTAATATATAGCATATGTGGCGTGATCGAATTTATATCTTAACAAATCAAATTCTACCAACCATGAACCAAACATATATAAATTTTTAGATTTTCAGGGCATTACATATCTTCCTCTCCTGAGCATATCACATATTAAATATCAAATAACATGATATAGTAGTTTATCAAATTATATTCATATCACGGATCATATAGTAAAGACAGATTCATATGATTACAAAAGAATTAGCCAATCATAGTAAATAGATGAACGAAATGAAGGAAAAAAGACATAATTGAACAAAGATTTTCATATTTTTGTGTTAATCAAATATATCAAATATAATAATAACAGACATTCAAACAAATTAGACAATAAGGAACTAAACAAAATAAATACCAAAGCATCTAGGCAAATGATGCAAAGGTCTCAGTTACCTGCACATAATTTAGGAGTCTAAGTCTCACCCAACTCTAAATCATCAAAGCATTACGTATTGCCGTCTCTTGATTTAGGCAGCTAGAAATCAAGATTTCACCTATTTGCCCATGAGTTCCAAACAAATTACCATATCCAATATAGATGTTTATAATGAAATCAGATCAGATATCTCCTTAAGATGGCAACATTCAAGAAAAGTCAAATAATTATAACACAATCAGATAATAGAGATCAAATGATGAGAAATGATGAACATCAATATGGAATTTAAATGATCAAAATGCTATATATAGGTATAAGTCAAAATGCATACTTTTATATACATATAGTCACTTAAAGAGCTAATATGCTCATATAGATGAAAAATCTAAATAAAACTAATGTCAACAGGTTACTAGACAAAATAATATTCCATAAGAATATTCTCAAATTTTTTGTGTTAATAAACATATTTTTTATGCATTAAAACTAATTTTCAGCGTTGAAAATCCAATAATTAAGTTCGAAAATAGAAAACGAATTCACAAAATAGTCAAACCTGGCGGACATGTCAAATAGGCCAAATAAAACTTGTGGACAAAGTTTCACACAAATTGGATATCAGATGAGTTGTCTACATCATTGAGTAGCATATGAAGAACTTAAGTGGATTTTGATAAAATTAATAAATAGTAGAATAATGATGAATAAAATTTTAAAAACTATTAAATTTTGCAGGCATATATAGTTCATCAATACAAAGTTTTGGTCAAAATTTTATATGATTTAGATAAATATTTATAGATTTATGACTGATCAAAGTTTATCCAAAAATTCGAACTACAATTAGTCTAGACAGCCTCCATAGGTTGACAAAATACTCATGAAATAAGTATTAAACAAATTCATAAAAATATAAAATTTTATTTATAAACGTAGACATCAATTCCAAGCTTTGATCAAAGTTTCAAATGATTTATATGAGTATTTAAGGAGTTGGGGCCAAAACAATTTGGATCAGAATCTCGAACTAACAGCATATAAAGAAATTTAAATTGCGTCCATGCAGGTGGACGCCTTTTAAATCGCATCTCCCATGTTGGACGCCTTTTAGATAGGAAAATGAGTTGATGGTGGTTCTAAACACCGAGTTTGAAAGACGTCTTTTGAATTGCGTCTACTGGTCTGTACGTGATTTAGACCAATTTTTCATAACCGTAATATTTTGAAGAATTTATGTGGAATTGAGAGACTAAATTGGAAACTAAAATCATAGACTTATAGATTAAGGTTTCAAGAACATCTTTTGACTACTTTTGAAAATCAAAAGTTTGTATTTATATTAATATAAAATAATAATTAAATGGGTTATTATAGTCTATCTCTTGAAGTAAGAACAATCCCTTCTAATTCTCTTCTTGAATTCTAACTACGAAATCCTGTTACTCCAAAGCTTCTTTCACATCCTCTAATATCCCAAGAACATAAACTAACCATTAGAATCAAACACAAAAAAAAAAAAAATATTTAAGAATAAGCTCTATTCTTTCAAGAACATCGTATGAACTTATCCCCAGAGTTGGAACTGCGTGCAATAGGAGCCAAACATGACCCAAAGGCCTTATGCATAGATCTTTTCCTTTTTAATACTATCCAAATTAAGTCATCTTCGTGCTCGAGTCGAACTCCAACAAGGGAAGACTTAATGACTAAGTGAAAGAGCTCTCCTAGTACAACTAGGACTCAATCCTCGCAGCCCTTTGTTTTATAATATGAAGATCATCATATTCGACCGCAAAGTTATTAGAATTGGCAAAAATTCATTTTGACAAAGTTGTAGATCTTAATTCCCTCTTCTCAATGGTACCAAGATCATTGTTTTGTGTCAACTGAGTATAAGGATATCATCATTTTACTGGGTTGTTGTCATGCACCCTATGTACTTAGAAATTTGACTATGTCTACAATACCCTAGTTTCGTACTCAAAACACTAATAGGTCCAATGAGCCTAATTTGGCTTAATTAGTGGCTTCTCCATTTTAAATCTATCGTTAACTTAAATATTGGACTATATATACACTTAAATTACCTTGGCTCATTAATTAATTTAATTAGACTTAATTAATTAAAATCTACTTAATTAACTAATTAGACTTAATAAATCAAGGTCCATTAACTAAATGAATTAGGCTCAAGATCTAGGGTATAACAATTGGACACCATAACTTGTCTTGCTTCGTATGGCACGTTAATGTGTTGGGGAATGCCTTTTAATGTTTGAAATCCTTTCACTTTATTTTGCTAGTGATACCGAAAGTTCTTGTCTTGTTGAGCTTTGCAGATTTGTGTTAAAGAGATTAAATTGGATTCCGTAGATGTTATTAGACTTATCTATTTTTTAGATGATATGATGATGTTATTGAAGAAAGAGAATTATTTGTAATAATACAATATAGGTATTATAGTATAACTGTCGTCTGATTGGATAGCATGCACTCATTGCACCACCCTATTGGGACATAGGGGGTTTAGTGCACTGACACATGTCGTCCAATCTATCGGATCAAACAGGGATTATATTATAGTATTTATGGTGCATTGTAACGAGTATTTCGCCAATAGAAAAGAATTGTACAATTCTCTTCAAATGGCCCCCGTCACGATTAGGTAAAAATTATCTCTATGTCCATAAATTTATTTATTTTTTAAGTAAAACAATCTATAGGAAAGAAAATGCTTTGTTCATGATTGATAAAGGCAAGAGGAAAGGGAACATATAAATCAATAATCACATTCTCCATGAAGCCACTAAGAGAATAGAGTTCAACAATTAATGAGTTTAGGGAATAGTGGATGCAGTGCCTCATAAATTTAAGAAATGGAGACAAAGCTTTGAAAATTTTACATGTTGTATTAAGTCAACTTAGGTTGTGTTTATGAATATAAAAAAAATGAGCTGATTATATAGATAAATATTATATTAGTGATGATAATAAGTATTTATCACATTTAACTCATAGACTATTATATGTAGAATTATTTTTATACTCTAATATTTTTGAGAGAATATAAACTTTAGTTATCTACTTTTGCCCATTCAATCTTTTAGTGTATTACAACGCTTAAAGTTTCCAAGATGCCAGCTAAAGAGATTCTCCACTTGGACCTTCGTCCCATGTCTCGCAAATTATTGTTTGTACTTTGTAATTCATCACAAAAGCCAAAATGAGTTGAAATTGTTTGGGGGATTCTAATTATTTGAATAATTTTAAGCCTTTCCAAATGTTGTGTTAATTATCATTCTCATCTAATCCACCCAATGACTATATGTTTTTTACATACAAATGTCTACATTTATTGTTTGTAGCTAAATTAAGAGCTTGTACATCTGTATTCATCCGTTGACAAGACTTATGGCATTTATATTATCCACAAGCTTTTATATTCTTTACAAGCTTTTTATGTCATTTATATTTAGCATTCAATCAATTTAAGGGTCAAATATCATTTAAAAGTGAAAATTGAAGTCCTAACTTATTCGTAAAAATACCAACTTTTTGTTAATTTTTAACTTACAATATCAACGTTCTTTGTTTTTATTGGCATTGTTTATTTAGCATTATGCAATGTAACTCTATATTTTAATAGTACATTGAAACTAGGGATTAAGATAATGGTGTATAGACTAATATAAATACTTAAGGCTTGCATGCTAAACAATTTTATGGCAAAACAAAATGAGAAAATAGCTTAATAATGTGATTGTAGTTAATTAATCATGTATTGACCTGTTTATAGCCCAAATAGAAATAGATGAATAGTTAGAGAGAAAGAAAGAGGGAGGTAAAGAGAGATGGTAAAAGGAAACATTACGAACATTTGCACATAATCTCATTGTGACCATTGTTCATGGATCTTCATTGATGACTCTGATATGTACACAAGTTCATATTGAAGATATTGGGCCATGAAACTCAAAACTTTAAGACATGGAGTGGAGTAGATACCATCTATTAAAATATTATAATTTTGTCCTTTTTTTATGTGGGACTATTTTAACACGAGCCCTCGCATGCATACGATTTTAGGCTCCATCACATGGATCACAAAGACAAGATGTGTGGCCCAATTCGCAACCATATATCATATTATTGTGCCATCCAACTCAAAACCTTAAGATATTGAGTGGAGTAAGCACTATATATTTAAGCATTGTTGATTTTGTCCCTTTTTTGATATGAGACTATTTTAACACGCCCCCTCACATGTAGGCAAATTTCATGTTTTGTCACATAGATCACAAAGACGGGTACATGACTAGGTTCATAATCATAGGCTTGTTGCAAGACCGTCTGCCCACTACAAAACCCACACATTGAGGTGCCTGCGACATTACACATTCAACACGAAGGCCGATGTCCCAGCGCCACATCCTTTTACACCATTCGTGGACGGATGACTCACCGTATACCACCTCACACCCTCGCACGGGACCACATTGTTCTCATCTATGGAGAATTGGCTCTAATACCATATTGAAGTTATTGGGCCATCTGTTGAGTCACTTTGTGTTCTTTAATTGTTCTCTATATTTTTGTGACAACACACTATAAAAATGTTAGCAATAAATATATTTTTAAGTTTGCTAAATGGTTGACTTAATTGATTAAACTTTGAAATTATACACTGCTTAAACTCTATCAGTTATGGGACTTATTCAGTTTTTCAAAAAGCTTCTTTCATTATAAGGCTAACTAAAAGCCGATTAAGCGTCTATCTCCTAATCGATTAGTAGTGTAAAGGGCAGCTATCGGACTTGACACTTTGTCATGTAATCGATCTCTCAAATTGTTCATCTAATCGATTTAGTTTTGCTTCAAGAGATAATTGGTTAGTGAATCGTCAAAATAATCGATTAAGTAACTAGTATGATAATCGAATTAAGTCTCCCTAATAGAATATGTTCACGTAGTCTCCTAATATATATATTACCTCATTATTAGTCGACTACCAGATGACTTCAAGTCATCGGCTAATCGATCTCTCCTCCAAATTGATTAGAAGACTTAGCAGTCATATTGACTCTCCATTGTTTCTTGAAATCGATTAAGCGTTTATCCTCTGATTGATTAACTATTCTTTTGTTAGATCGATTTACCATTGTCTTTCGTAATCAGTTAATTATTATTGATTTCTTGAGTTATTACAGACCGACTAACCGCTTTTTCACTTAATTGATTAGCCATCTGTTTTTTCTTTAGTCTAATTGATTATTTGACTTAACTCATGTCTATCCATTGTTGTGCACCTAGTCGATTGGCAAACTATCTCTCATGCGTTTATCTACTTAGCCTCGAATCAATTAGATGTTATGTTTTCCCAGTGATTAATAGTTGTACTTCAAATTGATTAGATGTTGTTTCTTTTGAATCGACTTGCTGATCAATTATTTGCATTGATTCGATTAGTAGTTTCAAACCTAATCGATTATTCATTGTAATTTCAATCGATTTACTCTTTCCATTTGTAGCGATTAACTGCTATGGCCTTGAGGGATTAGCCGTTACATTATCAACTGATTATCAGTTATATTTTCGGTATGATTTAATGTGCTCTTTTGATAATGATTAGCTGACTTGACTTAATCGATTAATTGAACACTTCTAGTTGTTAGTCTAGTCTAGCCTAAGGCTAATCACTTCATCTAATGTTTAAGTAATTAGACTATTGTTTATCTTCTAGCTCTAACAGGTAGATATGCATGATGTACTATAACTTACTTTTCCCAATTGTTTGCTCTCACCTACCCTCTAGTTGAATACCAGATGGGAGTTTTCCTTGTTTTGCTAGTTCTATAGGTTAGGTGAGGTTTGCACATACTATACTTGGAAACTAAAGGACAACTCCATCAGACTCCAGAAGTTATGAACCTACGGATTGCCGAATGATCTCTCAGTCAATCCATAAATAGTTTTGTGCCAAGACTCTAGTGGTTTACTTTACTCTTAGGTTGGTTAATGTTTAAATACAATCAGGTTAACGTTATACTCTAGCCATAATAGGATGCCACAAGTCTAAATAGATAAATTAAGAGTTGCCTATAAATTTGAACATTTGAGCCAAACATAGTAGATCTGAACTAAGCCAAAACTTGCTTCTTCATCTCCTTCGAGATCTAAGAGAGTGAAAGACCTAGAATGAGAAAAGAAGTTGAGAGCTTAAGCTTTTACTCGTCTGCACACTGAAAGGTTCTCGATTGTTCTTTAGAAGATCAAGACCACTGTTTCATTGTTATTTTCTTTAGTTCATTGTCTTGATCTATTGTGTGTTCATTTATAAACACTTGCCTATTGAAAGAAACTCTCATATCATCTGTATTCTCGTGTCTATTTTCATCTTACAGGTTGTTGGAAGAGAGGGCATGCCGTTGTGCAGGAAGGTGTTTCTTTTTCTACCAAGAGGTTTATGTATTATGTTTAGTAAAACTCTCAAGAGGTTGTTTGGGGACCGGACGCAAGTCTAGAGTGACCGAACCAGTCTAAATCTTTATGTTTCTCTCGTGTGCTTGCTTCTTTGTTTTTTTCTTTTGCTGTACAACAAATTATTTTGCAATTAGCTTGCTTTTAATTTTTGATTACTTGTTCACCCCTCCTCTGGGTTTTCTATAGTTTGGGCGACACCATCCAACTCAAAACTTTAAAACATCGAATGGTGTAAACACCATCTATTAAACATATTTTGATTTTATAATTTTTTTGATGCGAGACTATTTTAACAGAACATAATCCCAAAGACAATCTTTCTTTCTTATTGTCCTTTGTTACTTGTCCTGTACACTCGTTTTAATCATTGCAAATATATGGAAATAGAAGACTTAGAATTTAATTTCTCTTATCATATTGCATTCGGTATGAATTATTAATTGCAAACTTTACCAAAAGTGATAATTAATGGAGCATAATTTGTACTTTAACATTTTGCCTTCTAAGAGTGCACAGAGAAAAGAACTAGACATTTGTAATTAACTTACAGTTTTACACTACCACTTACATTTTATGAGTAAAACTTGTTGCACTAGTTGCTAGTGTTTTTTATTTTTTTAAGTATTTAATTTTTTAAAATTTTTTTATGGCCCCCAACTTATATAGTTGTATAATTTGATTTTTGATCAGACAACTTAAAGAAGGAAAAATTATCGTCAATTTGTCATGTTTTCTTGGGTTGTCCAATTGGGGTCTGTTTTTGATTTATCATCTTTTTTGGGTCGTTCGATTGTATTTTCACTGTTCATTTAGGATTGATTTTTGATTTTCATCTTTTTTAGGTTGTCCGATCAGAAATCGGATTGTCCAACCATGTAGTGCATAAAGAGGGTCATAATTTTTTTAAAAAAATTAAATTTTCAAAAATAAGAACACTGATAGTTGGTGCAAAACTAACTGCCAATACAACAAGTTTTACTATTATGAGTAGGTTTTTCAGGGAATCCATCATACTGTAACTTTTGTCATGCTCTTTGCTAATTGCTACAATCACTTAGATCAATGGGGTAGAGGGTTTTTATTAACTATATTTATTGTAAAAAATGTAATGGAATATTAATACGACTCATTTAATTTAATAACGAGGTGTAATAATATATTTTAATATTGTGCAAACGAAGTATTAGAAGCCCTCCATCAGGTATACCTTCTCGATGTCAAGAACGCACTTTGTGAACCGTCGATTCGTAAGATCAGGATATTTCCACCGTCTGATCTAAATGATTTTTAAATCTGTTATGAACTTGCGCCGAAGGGTGATCGGATCTGAAGGCGATCCGACCCCAAAACTCTGGTTATTCCCGAAGCCTCTGTCCAGTGGCGACCGTTTGAATCGAGTTTCTGCTCACTCTTGCTCTTCCCACTTCTCCCTACAGTCTTCACCTCAGAGCCGGGCGCCTCGCTAGGGTTTCTCCTGGCCCGCCCCCGCCCCTCCTCCCCAGGAGATGGCGCTCGCCGATCTCCTGCTTCTGCTCGTGATCGCTCTCGCCGCGACCTCCGCCGCCGCCGACTCGATCCACGGCTGCGGCGGGTTTGTCCAGGTGCGATCTCCGCCGCTGGTGCTTCCATCTGCGAAGAGCCCCCCCGTGGATTTGCGAAGGGGGGCACCACGTTGCTATTGAATTCTTAATGGTTTATGTGCTTTGTTTCTGTTTTACTTGGTTTTGACTAGGCAAGCCCGTCTCTGATCAAGACAAGGAAGGCCTCGGATGCGAAGTTCGACTACTCGCACGTCTCGGTATGTCTCGATCCGGGCAATTTTGCTTATTTTCTTCTCCGTCTGACGTGACCTGGGAACCAGTGGTTTTATTGCTTAGAGGCAGTTGTTTGGGTTGGATCCATGGAAAATTGATCTTCCCTAAGCAGTGGATCCAGCATTTTGGATATTTGTTCAGTTTTGGCCGTGGGCAGTCTTTGAAATTCAAATATACTTTCATTGGATGAAACAACCAAAAAAAAGGATGTCAAAGGATCGTAGACGTGAAAATCATATGCATTCTTGTGAAAGAAACAATGGCAAACAGAACTGTTTATCAGAAAACTACACTAACACAAGCAGACAAGCTTCTGTCAACTGAAATATTGAACTTGATAGTTCATCCCTCTGTGCATATAATATTTCTGCATCAGAGAATGCTTGCTAGTGGTGGGCTTTGTTTCTTGTACATGCTGGAGCTGCTTGCAGTTCTTGGTTTGGGGAGGATTTCACCAGAGAGGTTTAAGTTGGATTTAGTGGATGCTACTGGGGTCATCTAGTTTTTAGTTAATACAATGTAATTACTACCTATGTAGTCAAAGGCAAGAGGTGAGCGAGGTGACCGAGGGTTCGCCTTAGACTCAAATGCCTAGGTGAGAATAGAAGTGTCTAAAATTTGAGATATCTAAACTTCCCTTCCCTTCAACACCCCTGTGATGCATACATTCAATCTTCAAGTCCCCAGAACCCCCTTCCCTTTTTGTGAAACTGACTACAACACTGGTTACATTCAAGATGTTTTGCACTGGGGTACATGCTGGAGGTGAGAGCAATATCTGCCATATCGCTGATCAGTACCGGATTGTATCTTCCTAGATATACAGTACAATATTGATCCGATTTGCATGAGTTGGGTAGAGTCGGGCGAGTAAGTTTGTTAATAGAAATGAGTTTGAGCCACATTTTAGTAAAATGTACGCTATTAATTGACCTATTAATTGATAGAAAAATGTAAATTTACTTATCAAAGGGGAAACATTTAATTTAAAACTATTCATTATACACGTACGAGTCGGCATGATCCGGTTTGACTCAATGCATGCTAGTAGATTGGACCCGCCCAGATACGAGTCAACTCGTACGAGTTGACACGATCCAACAACTAAGCACGATTAGTCATAGAGTTCTTGTAAAAAAATGAGCCAATACTAAAAAATGTTCTTTAATGTTTGAAGATACAACTTAACTATATTTGAGAGGTGTCACATTCTACCTCCTTATATAGGCGACGTCCTCGTCGCTACATTGTTTAGCCCACAACTAGTCTACCAGACATGTAGGATTCTAGAGGTGGCCCCACAAGTTCAAAAGGTGGCTCCCACCATATAGCACTTTGTCCCATATGGGTTCAAGAGGTGGCGCCCATGGTGTAGCGCTTTGTCCTACGTGGCACTTAGTTTTTACTCTTCTGGCTGGTGTCATGACTATGATATTATTCTTTAACGTCCTTTACTCCACGAGATCAAGATATTGTTCGCTTTGGTCCACGGGCCTCACGGTTTTATCCTTTTGGCGCTAGAGTAAGGACTTCCCAGGTGGTCACTCATCGCAGTACTACTCTTACCTAAGCACGATTAATCACGGAGTTCTTGTAAAGATCTGAACCAATACTCTTACCTAAGCACGATTAATCACAGAGTTCTTGTAAAGATCTGAACCAATACTTGAAAAGGTGCCTCGATGTTTGGAGATATAACTTAGTTATATTTGAGAGGTGTTACATGCATTTTGACTATTGCCGTCGAGAAGGGCTCTACTGTTGCTTACATTCTCTGCTAGGAAGTTGGTGGAATGTGGGGGGAGAGGGTCAATCACTATTCCCCTTGTGACCTGAGGTGACACTTCATACTTGAAAGTAGATTAGAAGGTCCAATGACTCCAATCCGAACTGATGAATGCAACGGGTGGAAAGTTTAGAATGAATTGCATTTCCAGTGTGCAAGTATGAGTTGATTATGTCAGATGTTGTATTATTCTTCCAAGTTCATATTTTTGTTGTATTTTTTTTCTTTCCCAAAAGATGGGGAAGAGAACTTATTTGGGAGAGGAGCAGAGTGATATGTTGAAAAATGGAAATGCAACAAGGAGATTGGAGGAAGAAATTTACACGGGGGCAGTATTACATTGGACGTGTAGGGATCCTTAAGGGAGGGGCTTCCTAGAAAGGGAAGAAGAGTGTAGAAAGAAGACAAAAAAAAGGTGGACTTTGGGTAAGTAAGTTCTGTGATTCTGCAGATGCTCTAGTCTTTGTACATACCTGCAAATATAGTTCTTTGTTTTTTCCCCTTCGCTATGTCTGTCGAGGGGTTGTCTACTTTGCTCATGTACTTCTCACTTCCGTTTACCTCTTGCACCTGCTATGGTGGAGCAGCAGTCCTGATCATGAGTGAGAAGTGCCCCCCCCCCCCCCCCCCCCCCCCCCCCCCCCCTTTGTGTGCAATATGCTGATTTAATTGGATTTTTTTGGACAATTTTGGGTGGGTATGCTATTATTATCTTAGACCTTAATTTTTTTGAATTTTCTAGGTTAGATGATTAAGTTAACATGAATTTTTAGCTTTTGGGTTTGCTTTTGGTGTTAGCATGTGTGCAGATTTAACTTTCAAGAAAAGCATATGTTCAGATTAAGTTCACAGCACCTTTCACGGGAAATACCAGGTCGGGTGATTTTCAGACAAGAAGAAGGGTATTTTTGGGTTGACAAGATTGTAAAGTTAACGGTGTTAATGGTTTAATAACAGAATGGACTCGAGTTTTTTTTTTTTTTTTTTTTTTTTTTAAATTGATTCAGATTGATCAACTAAAAAGAATGTCTGTGGACCTCAAATTAATCTAGTGGTCTAAAAATGGACTGTCCCTCCCTTTTACATTTACTCTTTCTAATATTTAAACCACACATATCTTCGTTCTTAATTACATTGATTTCCTCCATCATTGTTGCACCTGTTATGTATAACTGGATTAAGTTTCAACAAAATTGCCTTTCATGGTTGTACGGTGATTTCCATGGTTTAGAAAAAGATTAAGTCATTTGATCTAAACTGTTGGAATAAGACAACATGTGAACTTTTCAGGTTGAGCTTCGCACAATCGATGGATTATTGAAAGACAGGACTCAATGTGCTCCAAATGGTTACTATTTCATTCCAGTGTACGACAAGGTGCTTCTTTTGGATATAATATATTTTGCTTAACTGTCTTTTCTTGGGTACATTAACTTGGCCATGAACACCGTTGCATGATGTTTTGGAACTGTTCTGCAGTCACTCCAAAGCAGGAAATGTTTGGCATAGGTTCTATATGCCTGATGTGTTAATTTTTGAACCATATTGATTTTAATGTCACTTTTTACGTAATATATGCTGCTTGCGATAACAACCTATTATACCTACTGTGAGTGACATCACAATAATGCAATTTACATATTCTACATCTTATGGTTACCTTGTGTATTAGCACCACATATTTATGTCATCTTCCACACACCCCCCTCCCCTCTCTTTGAGGTAGTGGATAGAACCCATATCCTAAGTTGTAAAAAAAAGTATACAAGTGAAGGAAAGGAATATATATCCCCACCCCCAAAAAATCAACCACCATACACAATATCCCAGAAGGAAACCACCTGTACGTTAACACTATATATGCAAAAAACAAACCAAGGTGTGTGGTAGGACTACCTGCAAATGAAACCCAAAATACAAGAGACGTTCAGATATCGTTCACCCAAACCACAACCCATTCTTGAATACAATCTCAAATGAAAGAAGCAACTTGCTTCAAACAGTCCTACTCTTGTTCTGGAAGCTGCATAAATTTCTCTATGTCATATCATCGTGCATTACCATCCGCTAATAATATGCTTATAAGTAGATTCTTTAAGATCTGTCCCACCACCTCATCGAGTCACTTGTTGGTGGGTCTGAAGATAACCCTATATTCTGTGAGATAGCTCTCCAAACCCACCTTGCAAAAGAGCACGTAGTGACAAATGGTCCAAGTCTTCATCTTTATCATCACACAAATAGCTTGTAGTCCTTATGTCAGTCAAGAACTGCGCACCTCAGCAGTCAAAGCACGAGCAAAATCCACATCAAACATTTACCATTCAAAGGACTCCATGGTGTCCAAATGTTTTGAAAAGGTGTATCCTCAACCACTCATCGGCTACATTCTTTATGAAGATTTCACTGTGAATTTACATGTTGTTAGTATGGCAGTCCTGTAAAAGTCCCAGAACCCCACCTTGGAGAAGAGTGAATGTGATCAATTCCCCCTCTTCTTCTATCAGCATTGTAGGGATATGATTAAGGATCTTTCTGAAAGCACTCCTAGAATTTCAGGAAGGGAAAGCTCATCTCAGAGGCATTAACAAGACTTTCCTTGTGCTAATTCCTAAGAAGCAAGGGGCAGATTCTTTCTCTGATTTTCGGCCCATTAGTTTGCTTAATGGGGTTTATAAAATCATTACCAAGATGCTAGCCTCTAGATTAGAAAGGGTGGTGCATAGGGTTGTTAGTTGCAATCATGGTGGCTTCATTTGAGGGCGACACATCCAGGAAAACTTTTTGGTGGCTCATGAATGCATTCACTCCATGAAACAGCTGAGACAACATGGTTTCATTTTGAAGTTGAACTTCAAAAGGCCTATGACAGGGTGAATTGGGAATGTCTCTTTCAGGTGCTACAAGGGATAGGTTTTGGTACTTGATGGATGAGTTGGATCAGGAATTGCATTTCTTCAGCTTCCTTTGCAGTCCTTATCAATGGAAATCCTACGTCTTCTTTCTATAGTGGGAGAGGTCTCTGCCAAGGAGATCCTATGTCTCCTTTGTTGTTTGTTTGGGTGGCCAATGTTCTGAGCAAGATGTGAGACAAAGCGGTAGAAGCAGGACTTCTTATTGGTTGCCAGGTTAGGGCTTTGGACATGCAGATATCCCATCTTCAATATGCAGATGATATTATCTTGTTCCTTGCTTGTGATGAAGAGCAGCTAATGGTAGTCAAGCTGATTTTGGAGCTTTTGGATGAAATTTCTGGCTTGAGGGTGAATTTTCGTAAAAGCTAGCTCATTGGGATCAACGCCACACAATCTATTGTACACATGGCACCTGCTATTTGGGTTGTCAAATAGGATATTTTTCAGTTACCTACTTGGGTCTTCCTCTGACTCCAGGCAGAGTCCTTTGCAGAGATTGGCAGCTAATGATCTAGAAATTTGAGTCAAGATCGGCAGGTTGAAAACCTTCCCATCTACTTCTTGTTCATTTTCAGGATCCCAAAGTCCATGGCCAAGAAGCTAGAGATTATCAGATGTCGGTTTTTTGGAAGGGCAATTGGGATAATCTGATGAAGGAAGGATTTGATATCTCTTAGGGGAGAATCTGCAGGAGCAAGGTGAATGGAGGGCTGGCAATCAAGGACATCTTGGACTTCAACCTTGCATTTCTATCTAAGTGGCTTTGGAAGTTGGGGACAACAGAGTCGGGGTTGTGGTTGGAAGTCATTAGGTATTACTACCGAAATAGGATTTGGGATCTTATCCCAGATTCTCTCTTCAGGGTGTCTTTTGTGTGGAAGGGAGTCCATGAAGGAGCTGATATCATCAAGGCGAATACTTTTGTTTGCATCGGTGATGGGGAATCCACCTCTTTTTGGCTTGACAGATGGTGTGGACATTCCTCATTTACTACTTTGTTTCCTTCCTTATATGCCATTACCACAAACCTGCAAGCCACTGTCGCTTACATCTTTGACAACACTTCACATCAAGAGGGAGGAGGCAGCTGGTCACCACGCTTCAGGAGGCAGATTGGGGAATATGAGATTCATGAGTTGGGTGGTCTTTTGTCACTCTTATAGGTTTATCAACCGGTCGCTTCAGTAAAAGATTATTGGAGGTGGAATTGGGAACAATCAGGACACTTTTCCCTGAAGTCTTCTTATAAGCTGATTGCAGACGGTGGGCTACGTTTCCCCTTTTGCAAGCATGTGTGGTCACCTAAAAGCCCTTTGAAGTTCTTCTATGGAGGATTTCTCAGGCTTCCCACTTGTAACAGGCTTGCAAAATTTATAGATGGTTTTCCCACTACTTGCAGCCTTTGTGGGGAGGAGGACGAGTCTTTGGATCATGTGTTCCTCCAATGTGGTTTTGCTAAGCAAATTTGGCAATATTTGAGGCAAAAGCTACAGCTGCATCATGGTTGGTTGTGTGACCTATTGTTGTTTTGGGCATCTTTTCATACACCCAGAGACAATGTCAGAATCTGGTGGTTGATCCTGCATGCTACATTGTGGACTATTTGGGGTGAGCGAAATCGGAGGATGTTTCGCAAGGAAGCTTTATCTCCAGAGGGCGTTTGTAATTTTTTGTGTAACTCATGCGAGAGTGGGCTAAGGCATTTTGTAATGAGGGTGTAAATTCATCATCCTTTTTTGGTCTTTTGGGAGGTTCTTGAGCGTGCACCATTGCCGTGGCTTTTGTATAGAGGCAATTTATAAGGGTCTTCCTTTTATCTCTTATACATTCTCCTCCTCTTTCCAATTTTATATAACATGTGGTGCCATCCACATTTCAAAAATAAATAATCTCTCCTTCATGACTTTTTGTTGCAAGAGAGTAGCTTAACTTTTGTCAGCGGGAGACTGATTTAGGACAACTTTCTTGTGGCTTATGAAGCTGCATCACAAGAGTGGTTTCTTGTTGAAGCTAGATTTTGAAAAGGCTTATCACAAGGTTAGCTGGTAGTGTCTGCTCAATGTCCTCTCCTTTATGGGGTTTGGTGAGTCTTGGGTGAGATGGATTAAGGGGTGTCTATCCTCTACCACCTTTGTGCTCGTCAATGGCCATCACACTCCTCCTTTCCATAGTGGCAGGGGCCTCAGACAGGGGGTCCCAATTTCACCACTCCTCTTCATTCCGGTGGCAAACATCCTAAGCAGAGTATATGGTACAACTAAGGGTGCAGGTCTTGTCAGGGGGATTCAAACTTCTCAACAAGGTCTGATTGTCTCTCATCTTCGGTATGCAGATGATACGATCCTCTTCCTTTCAGTTGAAGAGGATCAATTGGTTGTGGTAAGATTTATTCTGGAGTTGATGAGAGAAGTTACAGGCCTGGCCATCAACTTCCACAAGAGCAAACTTATTGGGATCAATATCAGGGAGGCAGAGTTGGAGAGGGCAGTTTGCTACATGGGATGTCAGAAGGGCAGTTTCCCTGTCTCCTATCTGGGGCTGCCTCTCACACTTGGAGGGATTCGGTGCAGGGATTGGAATAAGGTGGGGCAGAGATTTGAGAATTGGCTAGTAGGGTGGAAGGGGAGATTACTGTCCTTTGGTGGCAGGATGATCCTATCGGTCTTGGACTCTCTTCCTATCTAGTATCTTTCTATCTTTATGATCCTACCCTCTATGGTTAAAAGGCTGGATTCAATTCGAGCCAGATTTTTGTGGCATGCATCTGGGGAGGGTGAGAGGGGTGGTTTTGATGTCTCCTGGACCTATATCTGCAGATTCAAGGAGAATGGTGGTCTGGGGCTGAAGAATATCAAGCTTTTCCACCTTGCATTGCACTCAAAGTGGCTGTGGAACTGGCTCAGCTGATCCTGTTTTTTGGTCTCACGTGATCTCCCAAAAGTACTGTGCCACCTCCAGAGGGTGGGATATTGGCTTGTCCTCTCTCTACAATGTGTCCCCAGTTTGGAAGGGTATTATGGCCAAGGTTTAAAAACTCGGCTCGGATCGGCCGAGTCGGAGCGGTTTTGGGCCGACCGTGCCGATCCCGAGTAACCTGGCCGAGTCCAGGCCTCGGATCGGCCGGTCCGAGCCGGATCGGGCGATCCGGGACCGGATCGGACCGGGTCGGCTCGGATTGGCCCGACCCGGCCCCCAACGGCTAGTCTAGTTTGACTAGCCGTTGGGGGTCAAACTAGCCGTTGCTGGCCGTTCCCAAACGGCCAGCAACGGCTAGTTTGGGCCTTGGGGCTCTATTTAAACCCCCCCAAGGCCCTCCTAAGGCTCCACAATTGCCCTTTGAGCCTCCTAACATTCTTGCTCTCTCTCCCACTCTCTCGATCATAGAATTCTCTCTCCATCTCTCCCACGAGGTCACTTCTAGTCTACTACAAGCTCCGCGATCTCTCATCTTCTTGTGCTGTGAAGGAATGGCATCTCAAGGTGCTGTTGAGCGGTCATCTGGGAATCCTCTTAGTGCTGATCCTGCTTGGGGTCATTGCACACCGGTGGACATGGGCCAAAGAAAGGTACAATGCAAATATTGCAATCGGGTTGTCTCTGGCGGGGTCTACCGATTCAAACAACATCTTGCTGGAATAAAAGGTGAAGTTGCAGCATGTGCTCGAGTTCCTTCAGAGGTTAGGATCTAATTTCGAACTTACATGAAGGAGAATGAATCAAGCAAAGCAAGTACTGCCAGAAGAAGACAGGAAATTCGAGAGGAATTGTCTGAACCAGCGCGAAGGTCTGATGCTGGAGTCCGGCTTGGTGGAAGTAATCAACCTATAAATGTTGATGATTGGGATACAAGTAAGTTTCTTATTTAACTTATTTTCATGTTCTTCATTTAACGTTTTCAGACAAATAGTTATAGTAGATTAATTTTTTTTCTTTTACATTTAAAGCTGAATTGCGACGTGCAATGGAAGCAAGCTGGCGGTCCTTTGCAGATGAGGACTTATTTCGGCACACTGGAAGATATGGAGGACAAGGAAGTGGCTCCACACCTTCTGCACAAGGGAGCACTAGCGCCGGCATGAGCACTAATGTATGCGAGGAGCTGCCTCAGGAGTTCACTAGAGCTGGAGATCCTAGAGTAGGTCCAATAGATCCCTTGCTCACCAAGAAGAGGGATAAACAACCTTCTATTAGTGCTGCATTCAAGAACTTAAAACTTTGTAAGGAGAAGATAGGGAGAGCTACATCTAGGTGGTTTTTCTATAACAGTATCCCTGCTAATGCGGCCAAGGGGCCATATTATGAGTCCATGATCGAGACCATACAAGAAGTTGGCAAAGGGGTTGATGGACCTTCTCCATATGAGATATACAACAAGTACTTGGATATGGAAGTTGATGACATCCGAACATACATTAAATCATTTGAAAGGATCTGGGATGAGTATGGATGCACTTTAATGTGCGATGGATGGACATGTACATAAATCTTATATTCAGTTTCTTATCTTATCTTCATTTTTTCTTAATTAGAATGGGTCTCTTTCTGATTTCTTATCACGTTTGGAACTTTACAGGGATAACAAGAAGAAGTATGATCAACTTCTTAATTTACTGCAAAGCTGGAACCGTATTTTGGAAGTCTATTGATGCATCTGGAAAAATAAAGAATGCCCAGTACCTGTGTGAATTAATGGATCAAATGGTGGAAGAAGTGGGCGAAAAAAGGATTGTCCAAGTGGTTACGGACAATGCAGCGGCGTTCAAGTTAGCTGGACAAATGTTGATGCAGAAGAGAGAACATCTATACTGGGTTCCCTGTTCTGCTCATTGTATTGACTTGATGTTGGAAGACATTTGCTCTGATCCGATGGTAGATGGAGTGGTCAAGAATGGTCGATTTATCACCACATTCATCTACAACCACAACAACATTCTGGATATCATGCGCACACATACTCATGGAAGAGAGTTGCTTCGTCCGGGAGCCACTAGGTTTGCATCTCAATATATCTCTCTAGATATTTTAAGTCAACAAAAGAACAACTTGATTAGGATGGTGGCATCGGAAGATTGAGAGAATCACATATTGCGGCATGTATCAACTAAGGTCAGAGAGAAAGGTAAGAAAGTGGCTGATCTAATTCAGTCTAGACCCTTCTGGAGGGGGGTGCAAGCGGTGTTAAATATTGTAGAACCGCTTGTCCGTGTCTTGCGATCTTGTGATGGAGAAAGAAGATCGGATATGGGATATTTATATGAAGCTATGGACAGAGCTAAGGAGCTCATTCAACTGAACAACCCAACAACCTTTGTGAAGTGGTGGGACATAATAGACAGACGTTGGGAACACACTTTACATCACGATCTTCATGCAGTTGGTAAGCTACTAACTTTCTATATGTATTATTTGTATACACATTTTTCTTAAGTAATAACTAACTTCGACTTATTTATTTAGGTTATTTTTTCAACCCTCAGTACATGTTTAGAACTGATGGGAAGAAGGATAGCTATGATAGTTGCTCGGAAGTGTTGATGGGGGCTAAATCTGTTATTAAGCGCATGCTTGCAGATGAGGACAGAGCAATATTGGCATGCAAGCAAATGCATGATTACAGAATGATGTTATACCACTTTGGGACAAGTACTGCTCAAAGAGCTGCCAAAATTTTGAGTCCATGTTTGAAAATTATTAACTAGATGTTCTACTTAAATTTTAATTATAGCTTGCACATTGTTGACATGTCCAATTTTCTATTTACAGCTGACTGGTGGCTAGATCATGGAAAAGCATATGGGTATGAAGATCTAGCCTATGTTGCAATTCGGGTCTTAAGTCAAACAACCTCTTCATCAGGCTGTGAGAGAAACTGGAGCACCTTTGGTTTGATTCACACTAAGGAAAGGAATAGATTGAAGTCGAGCCGTCTAGAGAAGCTAGTATTCTGTCATTATAACATGATGTTGAAGCTAAAATATCTGGAGCTCATAAGGAACCTTCAAAGGCAGGAGAAAGAGAGAATTTCCGGACAAGCCACAGAGACGACACATGCAGAAGAACCCATAGACTTGGATGAGCTGTTCGAGGAGCAACATCCACTAAATGCATGGGTTGATGCAAGCACCTCAAATGAGTTTGAATTCAACCCAAATGATCGGGAATGGGCGGAAGGTGAGTTAGATAGTGTTCCATTACTTACTGATTTTCAACCTCCTTCTCTAAAACGTCAGAAGAAGAGCAAAAAACAAGCACCAAGCAAAAGGAAGAGTGGTACTGGAATTCAAATTGGTGATCTGGAGACTATCGAGGAAGAGGATGAAACGCCAGAACCAAGTGATGATGTCCAATATCAAATCTCAAATGACTCGACATCAAAGACGAGCTCCGACAGTTCTGAGGATGGCGGAGATGCTACCAGTGCCCCAGCCCCAGCTCCACCAATTCAATTCACTGGAGAAGAAGAATACACACATGCTACCCAAGATGAACATCATGGTAGCAGAGCAGGACGTGAAGAATCTTCCATTCAAACATTCAGCAGATCAAGGAGGAAGGACAAAGGTAAAGCTCCTCAGGAATATCATGAGCAACTATCAGATGCATCATCATATTCTCCATACGAAGGGTATAGTCAGCCTACTGGATATGTAGTTTACCCTCCTCAACATTCTGATACATCCGACTATTCAGGAGGTTGTCTAGAATATCCACAATTTTCAGTCATTTATACCAATACGGATGACTATAGCCGGTATGTGATGCAATATGAACAATACTACCAGAGCTATATGTCATGGGCTGAGTATGTTAGCCATATGTTCATTCAGTATAATGTACGTTTGGAATAAATGTAAGTTCATAATCATATATGTAAGTTTATTCAAGGTTTTTTTGTCCAACAATATCTTATGTACTTCAAATCAATGTATTTCAACACAATTATGCATTAGACTTGTGTTTTATATTTTTTCCACATTTTTTCATATTTTTTTCTATTTTTTTCTGCTATCAGAACCAGCCAAGCCTGACTCAGTCAGGATCGGCCGGGATCGGATCCGATCCGATCGGTTTTGGAACGGCCGATCCGGGACCCGATCCCGGGTTTCTTAACCTTGATTATGGCTAATGTGGATGTGTTCAAGGCGGGATCGTTCGTGGCTATCATAATTGTTAAGGCGGTAAGGCAACCAAGGTGTGCTTGGGGTTTTGGACCACCTAAGCGCTTAGGCGCCTGCCTAGGCGTCAACTTCATAATATAATATTTTTATATGTATACTTATATATACATTTAGAATTACACACATATGTATATATAAATGGATGAATGTAGTATGTGTATATGTGTAAATGTATATACATACATATATATACACACACACACACACACATATATATATATGTGTGTGTGTGTGTGTGTGTGTGTGTGTGTCTAAATGTATGTATGTAATATGTATATATATATACATATATATATTATATATGATATATAATATATATATGTATATGTATATATATATATATAATATAATATACTATATATATAGTAGTGTATATATATATAGTATATATATATTTATATATACACATATTACATATATGATACATATGTTTAGATGTATATATATATGTATTAGTATGTATTTATATAATGTATTAGTATGTATTTATATAATTCTATATATATATATATATGTGTATGTGTATATATACATATAGGTATATATACAAAGAGAGAGGGGCAGGGACCTTCGGTTTCAGCAATGTGGCCCCCTTGGGCGCCTAGGCAGGCGCCTTAGTGGGCGCCTTGGGCGCCTTTTCACCTGTTGGAAAGGCGCCCCAGCGCCTTGCTGCTGGAAAAGCACCTGGGCGCCTAGGCGGGTGCCTTGACAACAGAGGTGGCTATTGGCAATGGAGAGAGGACTTTATTCTGGGTAGGATGTATGGTGTGTGTCCCAGCCTTTGTGGGACCTTTTCCCTCAGTTGTTTGCCATCTTGTTGCAGCAGAATGCCAGAGTCTTGTAGGTGCTTGAGGTAGTAGGGGGACAATCCTCTTGGGGCCCATTGTTCACAAGAAATTTAAGAGAGGAGGAGTTGGGAGCTCTGCTTTAGATGCTCCAATGGCTTCAGCTGATCCAGATAGACCGTGATTTGGAGGATCATTGCTTATGGAGGTGGGAGAAAGAAGGTTGCTTCACTGCTAAGTCGACATATTCTACCATATCTGATGGGGGCTGCAAGCTTGCTTTCTTTGATGCAGTTTGGAGGGTCAAAAGTCCTAAGGTGCAGTTCCTTCTGTGGAGAGCGTCGATCAATAGGCTCCCTACCTGTGACATGTTGGTCAGAGTCATAAACAAGATGTGAACAATGTATAGTCTTTGTGGAGAGGTTGATGAATCTATGGAACACCTCTTTATCTCGTGGCATTTGCAAGGGAGGTGTGATTGGAGACCTCTTCCAAGTCAACTGCGCTAGAGTCGGCTCTTTTGAGAGTCTCCTTCTTTCTTGGGGGAGACCTTGGAAGCTGAAGCAAGATTGTGTTCTTTGGTGGCTGATCCTCCATGTGACTATTTGGGCATTGTGGGGAGAGCAGAATAGTATGATCTTTAGGAGAGAAGCGGCCACCACACATATAATTTTTGATTTTCTTTATGGAAAGGTTAAAGAGTGAGCTTTTGTTTCTTGTAATGCGAATTCGGGCAACGCCTCCCTATTTTGTCTTTTGAGGGAGTTATGATTGGGGGTTATACCTACCCGGTGTTTGTATAGGAGGATACTTTGTTGTCTCCCCCCCACCCCCTTCTTTTGTAAATGTTTTAGAATCTTATAATACAAGTGGTACTATCCACATTCATAAAAAGAGTGGTAGCTCAACTTCTCCCCTGTCCCTGTAGTCAAAGCCTCTGCAATGACGCTGTGTAGAGCACACCAAAACATTGAAGAGGCGAAGGAGAAACTCAACCAAAGATCTACATTCACACCAGGAATCTTGCCAATTGTGCCCATCTCCCAATGGAGGGACACTTCTGGAGATTATATATCTTTTGCATGCAACATCCCTTTTCATAGGCATGAGACATTACAAAGGTGTTTGTGGTATTGACCCAAGGTCTAGTGTTCCTATAGTATTTATGTTTAACAATCTCTAAGCATGAGCCATCTCTTCTACTCCCAATTTCTAAAGTCCCTTGCACATTAGAGCAAGGTTGAAGTCCCAAAGATTTCTAATTCATAGAATGGTTTGCTATCTCTTCCAACATCTCTGAGATCTCTCGAGAATCTATGTCTCTCCAAGCGTCCTGGATGAGATTCTATTGAGATCAAGAATAAGAGGAAGACAACGGAAGAATAATGGGAAAGAATAGGATTAAGGAGAAGGGTTTTTTTTTTACTCATAAGCCCTTATAATATTCTGATATTACAAATAAGCCCCCATAATCTGACTATTTACAAATAAGCCCCCACAATCTATTGTGAATTAGTGAAAGGCCCCTAAAGCTTACAAATAACCCCCTAAGAGTGTTACTTACAAATAGGCCCATAACATGGCTTATTTGTAAGTTGCGATTGTGGGGGTTTATTTGTAAATAGTAAGATTAGGGGGGCTTATTTGTAATATCAAAAGATTGTAGAGGCTTATGTGTAAAAAAAACCCTAGGGAGAATGAGAAGAAGAGGAGAAGAGATGACAATGCCAATAGGAAAGGGGATGAGTATGACGATAGAGTAGGGGAAGCTTTCCTAGACACTGAGATGACATTGAGATTCAAGAAAACAATCCTTGTATATGTGCAAATATAATTTTGCATTGTCTTATTATTATTTTGTTAATGTAAAATCTTACCAAATGTTTAAATGCATAACATATAAAGGTTATTTTAATAAATATAAGAGATTATGATTTATGGCTGTGGCTCATACTTCATAGTCTTTCTGTGTTCTCTTCGAGATTATCTTCTGTACGATCTTCTGAGATGATGCTGATACCCACTATGAAATTCCTTATATGTGCATATTTATGTGTATGTATATTTTATATGTGTATGTGTATTTGTAGGTGTAGGTGTATAGGGAAGAATTACTTTCAGATGACACATTACTTTTCAGCTCAGGGAAGGAGGATAAGCTGAAGAATGTGAAGATACATTTGTTTCTTATGTAAGCTATATCGGGTCTCAAAATAAATTTTGATACATCAGAAGTGGTTGGAATTAACTTATCACAGGACAGGATGAGATCCATTGCTGATTGCTTGGGATGTAAAGAGGCTTCTTTCCCATTAAATATCTCTGTCCAGTGGTACTATCTCGATTGGAGACTGGGACCAAAGGGTCAAAAAATTTGATCACAGGATGGAAAGGAAAACTCTTGTCAGCTGGGTGTAGGTGGATTCTGTCAAAAACAGTGCTTTCTTCCTTGGCCAATTACCACTTATCCATATTTATGATTCCAAGGTCCATAGAGAAGATTGTGAAGCAATTTAGAAGCTCTTTCTTCTGGTCTGGAGGAGGGAAACGAAAAAGAGGATTGCATTTAATCAGATGGGACCATGTTTGTAGGAGCAAGGATGTAAGCTCTCTATGGGCAATTATTGTTAGAGCTAAATACTTTCCTAATGCCAGCAGATGGAGTCTACAACCTGGTAACAGCTCTTATGTATCTGCTATCTAGAGGCATATATTCAGAACAATGGACTTGATTAAAATTTCATACACTTGTCATGTAGGGAATGATGGTATTATTCAATTCAGGGAGGATGATGGTGTTCTCAGCACAGTCTTGCTCCAAAATTGCCTAATCTGTATCATATTGCTGCAGAGAAGGGAAGCACTCTCAATCAGATTTTTGTGAAGGAACAAGGGGGTACTGGAATGTCACTTTAGAACGAATCTTGCGCATACAAGCTGGATGAGTTGATGGTTTGCTCAATGATGTGAATCATCTTCAGCTACAAGAGGATCAAGAGGACAGGAGAATGTGGATATGGGATGTTCGAGGAAACTTTTCTGTTAATTCCCTAGTGAGATTATTAAATGATGGGGGGTGCAGAGTATGGTGGAAAGACATAGTGTGGTCCAAGTTAATGCCAAACAAAATTAAAAATTTTCTATGAAAAATTATGTGGAAGATGCCTCCTAAAAGTGACAGAATCAGATCATTATTTCATATTCAGAACTCATACTGCATCTTCTGTGGTGTGTTGGAGGAGAATGTTGATCTTTTATTCTGTGGCCATGGTATTATTCAAGTGATGTGGAAAACTCTATATAGGGCTTTGGGGATTACATAGAGAGAGGTGACTGATGTGCACTATGTGTTCAGAGCATGGAATGTCGCATGCCCAATTTATTCAGAGGAGGAGGTTTGATCTCTGTTTTCTCCTGCTTTCATGTGGGCTGTGTGGTTTGAGAGAAATAATAGAAGGTTCAGAGAACATTTTAATAATTCCTTCTACGCAGAACTATCATTTTGGTGGATTCTTGGTACAAGTCGACAGGCTCTCATCGACACAGTGATTCAAGACTAATCCGAAGGGAAATGCAGTGGGGGAAGTTAACTATTTAATCTGTATAGTGTTTTTGCTGACCTCATTTGATTTTGTCCTCTGGATAAATCTTTGAAGGCCAGGTGTTCTTCGGTGGGTCATTTTGTCCTTGTAGCCAGGCGAGGTTCTGCTGTGGGGTGCCTTTTGCTGTAACTTTTGATCTTTGTAATGTTTCTATTTTCTTATTAATGGAATTGTGACAGTTGTCACTTTAAAAAAAATTGTAGATGTAGGTGTATATGGTTGTGTATGTTTATCGTAGGTGTAGCTTTATATGGTTGTGTATATGTATGTACTTTTGTAGGTATATCATGTATGCATGTGTATTTGTGGGACGCTTCCTCCTCGCTTTTGTAGATCCAACCCTATCTCCCATGCCACAAAAATCTTCACTGGATATATTCCAACCTCCTAGCTACTACCTTTGGGAGTTGGACCGATGCCAAATAAAATAATAGCTGAGTAGACCAGAGGACACCACCTGGCAGAGCCCAGCTTGCCTCCATACAAAAGGAGTCTTGTTCTCCATCTAGCCAGCCTTCTATGCGTCGTCTGAATGGGGCCCTCCCAATTGTTGTCATGCATAGCACCATCTGAGATTGGAAGCCCCAGATAAGTGACATGAAAACAAATCCCGTGGGTTGGGTCAATTGGTCTAGTGACATCATTGGTACAAGCGAGGTCCTGAGTTTGACTCTTGCCTTTGTCCATTTGAAGCTAAGGCAGATTCTCAAAGTCTCTCCCCTGAGGAATTCTTTGAAATGGGGACCGTTAAGGCTGAATTTAATGATCGGCTTTGTCTTGAAGAAATCAAATGGAGACAAAGAGCCATGGAATTTTGGCTTAAAGAAGGGGATAATAACACTAGATTCGTCCATGCAGTCGCGGGAGCCAAGAAGAGAACCCTTAAGATAGAACATATTAAAATTGAAGATCAGGTTATTGATTCTGAGGATGACATCAAACAAGCTTTCATCTCCTACTTCCAATATATTTTCACAGAAAGTAAGCTTTGGAGACCTTCTTTGAAGGAAGGTATTCTTCCGAAAATAGATAATTTAACAGCTGAAACTTTATGTGCTGAATTTATTGAAGAGGAAATTAAGGAAGCTGTCTTCAATATGAATGCCAACAAATCACCAAGGCATGATGGTTTTTCTATGGGATCCTATCAATTTTTCTGGGAAGTCATTAAGGAAGACCTAATGAATGTCTTGATTGAATTTCAGCATAGGCCGCAATCTATCAATTGCTTCAACTCTACCTTTATTGTTCTTATACCAAAAAAGGAGGGTGCTGAGAAGTCTGCAGATTTTAGACCTATTAGTCTAGTAAATGGCTGTTATAAAATCATCACTAAAATCATGGCAAACTGATTGAAGAAGGCATTGCAAAATGTCATGGGCATCAATCAATCGGCTTTCTTGCAAGGAAGGTATATCCTAGATAATTTCTTAGCGGCTCATGAAGCCATTCATTCACAAAAATGCTCTAAGAAACAAGGAGTTGTCTTTGATAAAGTTAGTTGGAGCTGCATTGATAAAGTATTCCAGCTTATGGGCTTCAAACAAAGGTGGATCAGCTGGATTATGAGTTATGTCACCTCTGCCAGGTTTTCTATTCTTATCAATGGGGAATCAAGTGGTTACTTTGCTAGCTCTAGAGGATTAAGACAGGGAGATCCTATCTCTCCTCTCATCTTCATCATGATTAGCCAAGTGCTGAGCTCTCTTTGGGATCAAGTTGCCTCTAAAAGGCTGGTTGATGGTTTTCTTACAAGCAGAAATGGCATTCAGCTATCCCATTTTCAATTTGCTGATGATACTTTGATTTTCTCTTCCTCTGAAGAGACTAAGCTTGCAAATATCAAAAAAATCCTGTTATTGGTGGAGGCTGTCACCGGACTTTCTATTAATTTTGACAAATATGAAATTGTAGGCATCAATACGGGGGAAGACGGAAGCAATCAGATTGCTGCTGCTTTGAACTGCAAAAAGGCCCATTTTCCCATCAAATATCTTGGTCTCCCTCTCTCAAATGCTAGTAGTAAAGTTAGGGAATGGGACCCTCTAATCCAAAAATTTGCTCATGCTTTGGAAGGATGGAAAGCAAAATTTCTATCAGCAGGAGGTAAATGGATCCTTTCCAAAACTGTTCTTTCATCCTTGAGCACTTATCATCTCTCCATTCTTTCTATTCCGAAAACTGTGGAAAGAATCATTGAAAGTATAAGAAGCTCTTTTTTTTGGGGAGGAGGGAGAACAAAGGACTACACCTTGTTGCCTGGGAAAGAGTATGTACTAGCAAAACACAAGGAGGTGTTGGTCTGACCAGTATTAGGGTTATCAATAGAGCATTGCTTGCTAAATGGTTTTGGAGAATGGGTGAAAATGACAATGCTTTATGGGTCAAAATCATCAGAAATAAATATTACCCTCAAGCATCCAAATGGACGATTCAAACCTCCTATCAATCTTCAATTTCACCTATATTGAGGAACATCAACAAGCTTGTAGATCTGGTCAACACCACAATCACTTTCACTATGGGAGATGGGAACTGGATCAGATTTTGGGAGGACAAATGGTGTATGGATATTCCGCTTGTAGTCAAATTTTAGCAGCTGTATAGTATTGCAGAGGATAAAGGGAAGTCTATTAACGTCATCTATGCTCCAGAAGAAAACAATCACTGGAATATTAACCTCAGAAGGGAGTCTGTGGATATTGAAATGGATCAACTTTTGCTTGTTCTTAGCTATATAAATCAGTTTTCCCCCAATAATATGTAGAAGGACTCTAGAAGTTGGATTTGGAATCATAAAGGGACATTTTCTGTTAATGCTCTCACTAAAATTCTTAGTGACAGAGGATTGAGAGTCCAATGGCATCATATTGTCTGGTCCTCCCTTCTTCTTACAAAAATTAGAGTATTTCTTTGGAAAATGGCATTGGGTAGACTTCCAACCATGGACAGACTGAGATTCATTCTTCATGACAAAACTCCTAATTGTGTTTTCTGTGGTATCCTGAAGGAGAATACCGAGCATCTTTTCATGCATTGTGGGGTCATTAATGTCTCATGGAGATCCATTGGACTTTTATTCTCTTTCCTATGGAAGGATTTCCAAGATTTATCAAGCCTCCTTAAAGAATGGAATGAGATTTGCCCAATCCAATCCAATCCAATCTCAAGATTTGGTCTTTACTTTTACCAGCCATGTTGTGGTCTATCTGGTTTGAAAGAAATTCAAGAATTTTCAGTGAATCATTCACTCGGATCGATCACATCTTGGCTAGAGATGTCAGGTGGACTTTTATCTGGGCTAAAGCTACTGGGCTCCTCTTCAACATGGAAGATTCTTCTTTGATCCTTGCTGCTTTGAAGTTCAAGAAGCTTTTCTTATAAATTTTTCTTTTTTTCTTTCCCTCTATTATCCCCTGGATAAATCTTGCTGTTTGATTTGAGCTTGTAATTGACTTGGTCAATAGAGACTATTTGACTTCGATCAATTTGTCACCATGTAACCTTTCTTTTTATCTATGAAATGTGACCTTTGGTCGCCTTCTAAAAAAAATCGTAATATCCTCTGAGCATGGATGGTAGTTCCGGTACCGGTACCCATGGATGGCAGTACCGGTACCGGTATCGGTATCGGTGGGTACCGGTATGTATTGGCCGGTACCGGCCCAATATTGGCCGGTATTGGCCGATACCCTTTACAAGGGTGGTACCGGGGCCAGTACGTACCGGTACCGGCCGGTACTGCCAACCATGCCGGTACCGGTATAGGTGGGTGCCGGTACCGGCCCGGTATCGGCCGATACTCTTTATAGGCACGGTACCGGTGCCAGCTGATACTGGTACGTACTGGTACGTATCGGTATCAGCCAGTACTGCCAACCATGCCTTTGAGAAAGCTAGTAACAATCTTATGTTCCTTGTCCTCTGCAGCAAAAAGGATACTCCATCTACATGTTGGAGATGAGTCACCCGTTGACCTTGTCCATAAGTGGCAAGTCCTCTTTTAAACTTCTGCACTGTCAATTCTACTCCTCAATCTGAGATACCAAGACAAACAATAGAGGGGATAAAGGATCCCCTTTGTACTTCCATTGTAAAAGTACCCTATTGTCTGGCCATTAACAAGTTCTAATCTGGATGAGGTAATGCATTCTCTAATCCAGTGCACCCTGGCAAGCAAAGCCCATGAGCTAAAACATAGAAGAGAAATCCCAACTACTCTGTTGAATGCCTTCTCAATGTCCATCTTAATCACCAAATCCTCGTGTTGATGCCTCTAGGAATGAATACATTCATAGGCTACCAAAGGTTTCTCTCTGATTTGCCTTTTTTCTTATAATTGCTTTGGTTTCAGCTCGTTAATTTCTCTATCATTGTCTGCAATCTAGAAGCAAGCATTTTGGTGATAATTTTGCTTTTTTTGGGGGCAAGCACCAAAAGAGCTTTGTTCAATTATTGAGATGCGTCCTCCCCTTCTGGAACTTCTGGGTGGCAGTGAAGAGGTCATCCTTATGAGCTATGAAAACTGATGCAAACAATAGTGGAGAAGCAATCGGTTCCCAAAGCTTTATCCCTGTCTAGATTAAACACAGCCTTTTGCAATTGTGCTAGAGGGAAGAGTCTCACTTGGTCTTCCCAAAGAGCAAGGAAAATGTTGGGAATTGGGCTGACTGGTGGATGCATTCTTCTTTGGACTTCGACCATTAATTTTCCAAGCTGGGACCAAGTACCTGCTTTCTCTCGAGTAGGGTCTAGGATAGTTTTAGTTTTATTTATGTAAGGAGTCTATGGCGTTTTAGTGACCTGAAAGGTTTCCTATAAAAAGGTTGCGACACTTGTATATGTTTTTTATTTTCTGATGAACACATCTTATTGACCACTTCAGAATCAGGATTGCTCTTTTAATTCTTTTAGGGAAACACTTTTCCACCTGTACGTGTTCTCTTTTATTTAATGAGTGTGTGATACAATCCACGTTAAAGAAATGCCATGGATTTATGTCTTAGCACAATCAAGAGTGCCCCTTCTTGTTTTGAGTATAGCGGGTGAGAAATCAACTACCTTTCTTGCAGTATAGTGCAAAAGCGGGGTTAATTTTAGAGAGATCTTCTAATGTGTTTCTGCATTATGCATGCTCTTTATGGTTCTATGAATGAAATGCTGTCAAAGGGACCACCTTCCAAGAAATTCTGAGCATGATGTTCTCAGAGTTGGAATGAATGCTTGGAGGTATAAAATGTTTGATGGACCTAACGGTGCAGGATGGTCTCCTATAGGTATCCAATGTCAATACCATTTCCGTACTACTATTTTTTCGATGCGCGTAATTTTTTGGTTATCTCATTGCTTTTAGTAGTTTCATTGTTTAGAAAGAAAGAGGTTATATGCAAGGTAGGCTAACTCGGGGATCAGACTCGGATCGGTCCGGTCCTAACCGAGTGGATCGGCCGATCTGATCCTGGATCGGTCCGGACCCAGCCGGACTGGTCTGGCCAATTCAATTTTAAAAAAAGAAAAAATAGGGAAAAATAGAAAAATAGGTCCAAAAAATAGAAAAAAATTCCAAAAAATCATAAAAATTTATATTTACCCGAAACTTATCTAGGACCTCGGGTAAGCCCTTGAAATTTTATTAACTTTGAAAAAAACTTGAATACAATGTTTGGGGGGACATAAAACCTTACCCCTAAGTATTATATGATAGTAAAAAAAAAAAAAAACACAAAGTGACAAAAGAAGTAGACATACATTTATTCTAGCCTTACATTGTAGGTGCTATACAAATGTTGCACATAATCGGTCCAAGACATATAAGCTTGGTAACATTGTTCATATTCCTGTACAAACCGGTTGTACTCATCTGTGAATGGGTAGATTATTGTCACCGGTATCCATTCTTGTGTCTTTGGCTCATGATAAGATCCTTCTGAGGTTGAGGATTGATAAGAGGAAACATCTGAAGTTGGAGGATAAGTGGGATATCTTCCTAAGTAACTCGATGCATCATAGGGTGGTGGATGTTGATAATATGTACCTGGATATCCATAAGGACTATAACCCTCTAATGGAACTTGAGATGATGCATCAGACGAATGCTCTTGAGAGGATGTTTCTCTTACTCTCTTTAGGAACTCTTCTTGTTGTTTTACTTTGCCTTTATCTGTTGCTGATGTGTTCTTAGCCAACCTATTGGAGTTGTCATCATCCTGCGTAGCATATGTAAATTGTTGCTCTCCTGTGAAAATCATTGGAGGAGCTTCACCATGTTGACTTGATCCACGTCCTCGAGATGACCGTTGTTGTAAGGATCCACCTTGACTTCCATGTGGATCAACATCGTCATCGTCATCGTCAGGGGTACTCGTTGCCGAAGTAGAGTCGTCTGAAGTTTGGTAAACGACTTTGTCGCTCGGCTCCGGTGTCTCGTCTGACTCATCTTCTTGTACAGTTTCTAAATCTGCAATATCAACATGAGTAGTTACTCTTTTACCTTTACCCTTACCTGAACTTTGTGGGGTGGATTTCTTTTGCCGTTTTGAAGGAAGTGGAAGTTGAAACTCAACGGACAAGGGGACATCATCTAATTGTCCTTCTGCCCATTACCGATTGTTTGGATCAAATTCTGATGTACCCAAAACATTCCTTGCATCCACCCATGCATTCAGTGGGTTCTGCTCCTCAAATATCTCGTCTAGATCAATTGGTTCCTCAACTTGTTGTTCTGCTTGCATCGGTCTTCCAACAACTTCATCTCTCCATTGTTCTTCTTCTCTTTGGTTCTCTTGAATTTTTTGAAGATTCTTTAATTTCAAGTGCATGTTGTAGTGGCAAAAGACCAATTGCTCCAATCTCGTTGAGCTTAATTGGTTCTTTTGCTTGGTGTGTATCAAGCTAAATGTAGACCAGTTCCTCTCACAGCTAGAAGAGGAGGTGGTTTGGCTCAATACACGGATGACAACATAAGCAAGATCTTCATAACCTGGAGCCTTCCCATGATCCATCCACCAGTCAGCTGTGATTCCATGATGATCCAACTAACAATTAGCATTGTAAAACCTAGGCATGATAACAATTCCGTGAAAGTACTAGTTTTGTGTAAAATTCTAAATACCTGGTGAAAGCAATATGACTGCCCGTTGAGCACGATGAGTACCAAAATGTAATGTCCGGAGCCTATAGTGATGCATTTTGTTACATGCTATGATAGCTCGATCCTCATCATGTAACAAACGCCGAATTACATTTTGAGTCCCACGGAGTACTTCTTCATCATTGGGTGCATTTTGAGTAGCAGAGCTATATTGGTATCTTGGGTTGAAGAAATGACCTAAGGAATTGAAAACAAAATTAAAAAGGAAATAAAACTTATAGGAAATAAAATGGTAAGTAATATGGAATGACTTATTTTGTTACCTGCCGCATGCAAGTCATGGTGGAGTGTCCTATCCCATCTTGCATCTATGATATCCCACAACTTTCTGTATGTATTCTTGTTGGCCCTGGCAATGTCTTCCTTCGCACGGTTCATAACTTCATATAAATATCCCATGGTGGCCTTCTTATCTCCATCCACCATCCTCAGAACCCGCACAAAAGGTTCAACTACGCTCAAGATCATCTTTATATCCCTCCAATACTCCCGGCTCTCAATCAAGTCCTCAACCTGCTTCCCCTTGTCTCTAGCATCACGCTTCGCGTGCAATGTCATCCAATCCTCCCATCCTGTACTTGAAATCATCTGCTTCAAGGGGCGTTTTTGTGACTGTATACTCTCTAAGGAAATGTACGTGGAGGCGAAACGAGTTATCCCAGGACGTAGTAACTCTCTCTGTCCAGTGTGTTCACGCATCAACGTAAGCACATAGTTATGGTTGTAGATATAGGATGTGATGAATTGGGCCGACTTCACTGTCTCACTAATTTTTACATCTTTCCCAATATCTTCTAGCATCAAAGCTAGGGAGTGAGCAGAGCAAGGAAGCCAATATAGATGTGGCCTCTTCTCCATCAACATATGACCGACAGGTTTATATGAAGTTGCATTATCTGTTACAACTTGTACAACTCGATCTTCCCCCACCTGTTCTACAATGTCATTAATTAACTTGAAAAGATATTTAGCATTCTTTACCTTTCCACTAGCATCTACGGACTTCCAAAATACAGTCCCAGCTTGACAGTATATAAGGAAGTTAATCATACTTCTTCTCGTAATTCCTATTCAAATAATGTTATAGATATTAGAGAATGTCTAAATTAACTAAAAAATATAATCTATTAATCTAAGATTCTAAATATGTTGAACTAATTCAATGTACTTACCTGTCTAGCCATATGTCATTATTGTGCAACCTCTTTCATCCCAAATTCGCTCGAACGACTTGATATACTCTTGCAGATCACTTACCTCTTGAGGAAGGTAAGTGTTGTATATCTCCTTCGGGGTTGGTCCAGGAATACCCTTACCCACGTCTCCACTAGTCTCAATTATGTCCTCCCAATAAGGACCCTTTGCAGCATTGGCAGGTACACTGTTATAAACAAACCATCTCGAAACAGCATGACCAATTTTCTCCTTGCATACCTTCAGATTCTTTATAGCAACTGTGATTTATGGTTGTCTATCTCTCCTTCTTGTTAGGAAAGCATTTATAGGACCCACTCTAGGGTCACTGTCCCTAGTCAAGTCATGAATTTTCTCCTCGTTGGATCCATATCCGGATCCACTTCTTTGCCCAACGTGTCGACCGGTGTGTCTATACACATCCTCGTTAGCAAAAGATCTTCTACTTTCGTCTATGGCTCGACGTATATCATCTTAAAATTAAAATAGATGATCTGAGACTAATTTAACTGAGATGAAGTGTAAATAACTAATTAAAAAATTTAAATCAAAGAATACATCGAGAAAAGTCTTCAAATGCAATGGATCTCCTTCTGGTTGGGTCTATGTCTCCCTCCCGAGATCTATCTCCCGGAGGGTGAATATGAATACCTTGACCTGAGGGCCGTGTCATTTCTTCCATAATTTGGCCTCTCATCGTTGATGCTGCTCCTTTTTCCATCTCTCTTTATCGTAGGTAATTTTTGAATTGATTTTTTACCTCTAGTGGTGCAGCAGTACAAGCCTTCACTTCTCTTTTAACACCCATAATATGTTGCTTTAGACGAAAAACTCCATCCGAAATAATCCGACTGTAGTAGTTGCATTTGACTTTGTGTGAAGCCATGTCCACGACAATGTAGTGGTTCCATCCCGGGTCACCACGAGAGGTGATAGATGTGGCCTCGTTATGCTCAGAAGTCGACATCTTTAAAAAGAAAAAAATATTAATAGGGAAAGAGAGAATTACAGAAAGAGAAATGGTGAGAAATAAGAAAAAACATAGAAAAAGAGAGTGAGATTTCATATCATATCTCGAGGGAGAGTGAGAGACAATGAGAAAGAAAGCTATAGAGAGTCAGAGACAAAAAAAGGTTACAGAGAAAAACTAAAATCCGATAAAAATAAATAGATACAAAAAAAAGGTTAGAGAGAGAAAATTAGAGAGAGAAAAAAAGAGAAATTTAGATATGAAAAAGTCTTAGAAAGAGATATATGTTAGAGGGGAAAAAAAAGTTAGAGAGAAAGAGAAAATAAGAAAAACGTAAAAAAAACAGAAATTTTAAAGAGATAAAAATCATAAAATGATGAATTTTTTTTTGATGTAGTCCGTCCGTCCGTCCTTTATAGAGCTTTGGAGAGCAAGAGCGCTTTGAGTTTGAGTCTTTAAGAGAGTATGAGAGCTTAGAGAGAGAGAAAGAAATTTTAGAGAGAGAGAGATGAGAATTTGTGTGAATGAGGGAGAGAAGGGTATGGAGGGTTTTATAGGGACTTGAAGGGGCTTAGAAGCCCCTTCTAGCCGTTGGGAACCCATTTGAATGGGTTCCCAACGGTTACCCCAACGGCTAGTTCGGAACTAGCCGTTGGGGGTTGGGGTCGGCCGGACCGGTCCGACCTGGGCCCGGGTCGCCCGATCCGGCCGACCCCACCTGATCCAAGCGATCCCGGGCGGGACCGCTGGGTCGGGGCTCGGGGTTGGATCGGACCGCCCGGTTTCCGAGCGGACCGGGCGATCCGATCCGACCCGGACCGAGTTGGCAATCCTTGGTTATATGTGGGTTGAATAATTCATCATTTGTCTTATAATTTTCTTTTTCCTTCATGTATGTGGATTAGAGGTTAAATGTAATCTCAGTATTCGAATAATGTCCTGGACATGGAGAGGAGAGAGGATGAATGGAGGTCCAGTACTTTATACATGGACTAGAGGGCAATAATTATTGACGAGTCACAAGATAATGTGTTTCATTTACTCAGGGAGTCTCATATGGATTACTTATGTACATTATATCTGTGGTATATACATTTTCATTCCTTTGAATCATGTGACAGATGTTACACTTGTCCATATATCTTACTTCCCAAGGTATTGTTTAACTGTGACTACTGCATTGTTTGTCGTGTCCTGTTTCATTTCATCATGCAAGGAGGTAATCTAGTTATCGTTACTTACATTCTCTTTCATAAGGGGTCCATTAGTACGATGTAAAATCTATTTCATGTACAGATTTTTAAGAAAAGTTTATCACAGTATGATGCCAGAATCCAATCTGAGGATAACCTGGTAGACTGCCTACTTCCGACAGACTGGCTTGCTTCCTGGATGGTATCCCTACCTCCTGTTGCTTGTGCAGATCCGAAGAGGAGAACTTGGACCGTATCTTCACCCCGTGACTTCTTGATTGAGGTTTTGCAATTTCTGGCTGCTAAGTCTTGGGTCCAGCTGCACTTGTGGACCTTGGTGGAAGACCTTATTCTCAATTGGAGAAGAGGGTGGCACCTTAGAGGGGACTGCAAAGTGCAAAGTATGGTGGCTCATCCTGCATGCTACCTCGTGGACCTTATGGGGAGAAACAAAGAAATGGATCTTCAAGCATGATGCCTCTGTCCCTGAGAAGCTTGTGTTATATATATATATATATGTATATGTATATATGCATACATATATACAGGGCTATTCCTTCCTTTTTGTTCCTCTGGGAGGTTAAGATTCGTTCCTCTGGGAGGTTAAGATTTTCTTGTTCTTTTGGGATGGTTTGAGGCTTTTCTTCTCTTGATGTGCTTCTGTGTGGTGGTTTTTGATCTTCACACTCTATACATTACCTGTACTTTTTTTTCATTAGTAAAATTTGTGGTACCATTCACATTCGAAAAGAACTTTTTGGAAATCCTGTGCATGGAACAGATTTTACACTGTACCAAATTTGTCCATAATCTCTGTGTTTTTCTTCCCTCCTTGGTGCAACATATGTATCCTTCTGTGCCTTGTGCCATTCCTGTTTCTTACACTATATACCATAACTATAGTATTGTTCTCATCATGGGTTCAATTCCCACAGACGGCATTTAAAGTACAAAGTATCCTTTCTTCTCTGCTGTATGGAAGACCAGGAGCCTAGCTAAGGTGCAGATCCTACTTTGGAGGGCATCCCTTAACGGGCTTCCCACTTGTGACCATCTGATCCGATTTGTGTTGGGTCTAGTTAACAAATGCAGCCTGGGGAGGGGGGGGGGGAGTCTAAAGACCATTTGTTCTCGAGTTACTCTTACACTTCGGAGCTGTGGGACGTGTTGGGCAGCAAGCTGTTTTGTTCTTTTACCCAATGGGACTCGATGGAGCATCTTCTTGGGAAGTGGGAGACGGCTTGGCCTTGCAAAGGAGGTCAGGAGGTGTGGTGGCTGATCCTTCATGCTACAATTTGGCCGATTTGGCTAGAGCGCAACAATAGTCTTTAGGAGGGAGGCCCATTCCCCTGAGCATGTTGTCTCTTTTATTTGTAATGATGTGAAGGAATGGGCTAGGATTTTTTATAAAGTGGATTATTCTAACTCCACTATTGTTTATGTTCTTGGAGGGAGTTGAGAGATTGCATCGGGTTGGTGCTTTGCTCTAGGAGATATTTTGTTGTGCATTCTTCCCCTTTTTGTAAATGTTCTCTTTTCTTTTATAATGTACGTGGTATTACCCACTAAAAAAAAACAATAGTATTGTTCTATATTCTCATTTGAACATTACTTGGTTATGTTTACAGGGTTCATTTATTATCAAAGTAAGGGGACCCGATGGTTGGTCATGGGAACCGGAAAATGTGAGATATTTCTACATTCCTTTCTATTTATTGCTTAAAGATATGGTTTCCTCTTATTGTGTATATGAACATGGGCTATAGTGGTTGAGATTATCAGTGTTATTATTTAGAAGCTATAAACCTTATATAGTCAAATATAACATTCTAATATCAGATATTTACAGGTTACTGTTGCAATTGATCAAAATGGATGCAATGCAAATGCAGATATTAATTTCCAGTTCACTGGGTTTGTATCTTTTTAGTTTTGTTATTGCATGTGTCTTTAAAGTGATTTGAGTTGTCATCTATTCTCTTTTGCCACTTATTAATAAGAATGTTTTTCCCTTCTAGGTTCATGATATCTGGAAAGGTTAAGGGTGCGGTTGGTGGTGAAAGCTGTTCTTTAAAGGACGGTGGACCACCGGATGTAAAAGTTGAGCTTCTGTCACCGTTAGGTGATCCTGTTTCATCTGTTCTAACATCAGAAACAGGGGATTATATGTTTGCAAATGTTAGTCCAGGTACAAGCCATCAACATTCTGTTTGGTGTTGGGTTTACATAGCTAGCTTGCCCTACATTGATATAGTGCAACTAAAAATGAACTGCATCATTTGGTACTAGAGATACTTGTCTAATGCGGGCACATTTATGAAGGGTTGACAACTTCTTATAAGGAATTGAAATAACAATGCTTGGATTGCGCCTTACGTAAGGATATATGTGGAGGAAGTTGAGGCTTGTTTTGTGATGGCCATACATAGACCACATCTGTAGATCAGATTTGATGCATCTTCCAATATTCAGAAGCTATCAAGTGATGATCATCATTATTGATTCTCATAGCCTCGTGATTAATCCTTTCAAGGCAATTGATGGTCATCGTTATTGATTCTCATGTTTCAGCATAATTCTGAGTTTACTGCTTCTTTGCAGTTATACCCTGCCACTTACAGAACTGCATGTTCCAGAAGAGTTAGTCCTTCTCAGTGTTTAGACAAAAAAGGACACAAATAACCGCTCCTCAATTTGCCATCTAGAGCTTTATGACCAGGTTCAATATCATTATTCACACTGGGCATGCCATATACATGGAGATAAGTTTGAGTTGTATGAATCCTTTAGTTTATATATCTGTATTCGAGTCTTTAGCAAGAGCCACACTTTCATTACACCTCTCCAGGTGATAGGCTGCCATTACTTAAGAGGATGATGCAGGAGCCATTTCAGTATATGCAGTGGATGAAATACTTTTGCTGGAGCTACTTCATATATGTGAACCATTGAGATTGTGTCATTTTTTGAAATAAATTGTGGTATGTACCACCAATTTTATTAAAATAAAAAAGGGGTAGTACAACCAAACCTGAAGGTAGGAGAGATTCATCACCTTCCAAAAATTAAAAGAAAACCACATTATTTGTAAAATGAACGAAACTTCTTACAAGTCACGAATAGCCCTGGACCAATTGTCCACAGAAATACCGAGAGTAAATTTGCCCCGATGATAAATTAAAGTTGCTGCTTGGAAACAAATGTTCTCCACATAAGTTTTGCTGCTTCTAAAAATATTGTCATTCATGTGCCTCTATATGCTCCAACAGACTACGTATGGAATCAAAAGAATCAGCTTAACCTGATTAGATCTTCCATTCTGTCGACACCTTTTGAATAAACCCACATATCCTCTATAGTATCAAAGTTGAAAGGAATGTTCATAATAGAAGCAACTATCTTCCAAACCTCTTGACTAGTCTTACATTGGATAAAGAGTTGGTCAACATTCTCTTCATACTTCGCACAAGGAGGCCTAATCATATCTGAATCATGAGACCATTTCCTCCTAAAGACTAGTAACAAGTCTCTTTTGAAAAAAGTACCCACTTTGCGTCAGGCAGAATGGATAGTTCATGCTTCGCCACTGAGTGGTCTAGGCCTGACATTTCTTTGTAGTTCCAGGCAAAACAATACCTATACTCCAAGAGCAATTTTGTATATGTCTGTTTTTCTTCCTCTCTTAACAATACGCTGAGGAAGATCGGGTGTGGATCTCCCAACCCACCTAGGTTAATTCCCACCAATTTATCAACTGTAGCTTGTCCGCCGTCTTCCATTTCTTGTGGAGCTAGTTGAATGTCCATAAAGTCTTCCTTTTCATTAGTGTCGGCCACATGCACTTCATGCCAAACTGACTCTTCATCCACAGAACTAGATCCGGTCAGAGAGGCTAACTGTAATGGTTCTTCTTTTGGGGAGGCCACTTGGTTCACCTGTGTACTCTCTTTTGGAGGAGAGATAGGGCCTTCTCCTTTTTCACTATTAGCTTTAGGTTGATCTTTCAATGCTTAAGAGAGTTCTTCCAAAGAAGGCATCTATCCGTAGGTGGGGTTTGAGCCAACCACAATAGATTTCGGAGAAAAGAGGACTTCCTCATCTTCCTCTCCTGAGCTATCGAATCTTGCTTCTGAGGTCTGCCCCTCCGTTCCAGGTGGTGACAGGCTCACCATATTGACTGCATAGTGGACAGAGTGGACAGAGGGACTATGACGTAGTCTGTAGCCTAGACCCCTTCAATCTTGCTTGGGAAAAGGGGGCTGCCCCCTTACTTCTGCAGGGTACCACAATTCTTTGAAGAGTTTACCCCGGTTACACTTTATTTCTTTGGGATTTTCTGACGCTCACACATCTCTTTTATATATTGGAGTATGTCATCCAGCTCTTCAATTTCTTCTTTGACCTCCCGTCGAGGAACTTTCAACTTGAAGTCGTCCTCGGGAGGGCCATTTGGTACCAGATCTCCTTTGTAGAAGACAATCCCCCAACCATCCTTATGGGGTACAATGAAGGTCATCAACTCTTCTACTGTGTGAGCTTCTCTTTGAGAGACCAATTTCATTAAATTGGGAGTCATGCATACACTCGCCTCCACCCTTTACTGATGAAGTTTGTCTCCAAATTAATGACGGGCTTCCATATTTAGCAAGGGCCTTTGGCTTTTGCCTAAACTTCTTAGCTTTGGTTTCATTTATGGTTATGCCTCCTTCCTCATCAAAGAGCTCTTCGACTACTTGCTTTCCCTTGCGATGGCTCTCACCAGTTGCCAGGTCCATCGCTTTGTCAAAATATAACTATGCATCAGCATGATGGCAGTCATAGGCTTGGAACGGCTCCTGATCAGTAAAGATCCGGTGTTGTTCGCCGTCCTTGGTGTGTTTGATGCACTGATATAGAGGGAGGGGACAACTCAGTTCTTATAAAGCCGAGGCCTCCCCTGGAGCGCCTTGAAAGATGTATTGGAGTCTACAATGAGGAATGACACATAGGTCACCCAATCGTCTAAAGTCAACTCCACATCTGCTCACCCCAGAGCCTCTTCCGCATCTTGGTTGAAGCATAATATGGGAACCCCTTGTACCTTCTTCATAGATGGGGTAAGGTATAGAGCCTGGAAGGTTCCGATCTACTTGTTGCCCATTGATTTGGCCTCTCATGTACAGTGGTCTATTATGACAGGGAGAGGGCAGCAACATGTCCTCTTCAGTGAAAATCACTGTGGCTTCGTACACTGTGTAGAATTTGGCCTGGATCTCTGCCATGTGGACTTCATAGGCTTTTGGGTCTTGAAGGATGGCGATTAGTGCTTCCCTTAACTTTTTACTCAGGGAAATGGCTTCCGAGATGCTAAGGCCTGCCGGCATCCTCTTCATAGTTTGCAAAAATTTCTGATCCGCTCTTGCACGGGCCTTCTCAATGGTTGGCATTATCTCGGCTGTGCTTTTTTAGAGTTTCAATGAATGCCTTATGCTGTTTTGATTCTTCTGGATCTCATTCAGTTAGAGCTTCTTTCTCTTGGGAGTCAACCGTCAGGCGTTCATTGAACATACCTATTAAGGCCTTTAGATCTTTTGCGGCGTCGGGCTGCACTGAAGGACCTGCTTCTTTGGAATTTACTGCGGGACCTGCCTTTTTAGACTACTGTGCATCTTCTTCTTCATCTGACGAGGGATAAACATTTCTCCTCACTTCTGGCTCAAGGATTGGCTTCATGATATCTCCTCTAAAGTGTATCACTTTATCTTGGCTCGCGGCGCTCCTGCCTCTTCCACGACCACCATCGCGGCCTCGGCCGCAGCCTCTTTCCCCATTCTGCGAGTTGCTGCTTCTTTGATATGTCATTTGGGGCCTTCTGGATTTAGGTGCGACACACCTTATCTCATCATTGAGAGGACCGGTTCCAACTTGGAACTGTATCGAGACCATATGACAGGAAAATGACTGAAATTGCTTTTCTATCTTTTCTATAGTCACATCCTCCTCCCAGAATGCAACAACTTCATCATCTGAGAAGACTTGTTCACCTGTATTCCACATATACTGATGGAGCTGTAATAGTTAACTCCTTAGTTGGGATTTCTTCTCAATTTCTTTCCAAGGTATATCTTGATCTAGTGGTACTCTTTTCACCGGACGCCCTGACTCATATTCTTCTAACTCATCAATGATCTTCTGCAGTTTATGCAAGGGTGCCATTTCCTGCTTCGACATATATGAAGAATTGGCTTGAGCTTCCTTCTTTTTGAGCTTTCTCTTCTCATTCTTCTTTCTATTCTTCTCCTGCTTCTTCTTCTTGGCCGCCACCCTGATGAGACATGACTGAGTTGACATTTTGGCGGCGGGGCTACACGAATAGAGGCTTTCTTCTTCTCCATCCCTACCTCTATCATGTGACCCTACTCTATCTTCTTCTTTTGGACTAAAGTTCACTGCTTTTCCGGTTGGTTGCGGTCGAAGGTGGCCTTGATGGCTTGCTCCATGACTGTATCTGGTATTCTTCAAATACCGTCTTTTGGTTGTTATCGGAAGAACTTGCCTTTGTTTCTCTCTCCTTCATGGCCTTTTGCTACCGTTATAGGCTTCGTTGTTCCATATCTCTTGCGACTGCTGCCACAATGTCTATAGTGGCTTTGGTCTAGGGAGTGATAGGCCTATTCAGGGCTATTCCCCCATATTGATGTAAGGACACTTCTTCGGGCTTGAGTCTGACCTTTTCATCAACCGATATTCTTACATTCCTTCTAGCATTTACATGCAACACATTCACTATATAGGTGCCAACACTTTGACTTTGAGGCCGCGGGGTTTCACCAGGCATTTTCCCATATTTATTTTCTCACTCCGAATCAATTTTTCTACCTCATCCTTGAATGTAATGTAATGCTCAATTGAGTGGCCTATGAGGCAGTGATATAGGCAATAGTGAGACACACCTGTCTCGTACATTTCTTCTTGTCTTTTAGGCTTGGGCAGAGTTATCACACACCGGCTCATACACAATTTGAAGACTCCCTAATTTTCTCCTTCGGAAAGGAATACTCTTGAGCTTCTCTCTGAGGGGTGTGTTGTCTTCAATGCTTATGCCTCCTCTTTCTTCATTGATGGTTCGCTTTCCCCGCGGGCTGTCTTCGATCATTACAATGTCTTTAGGGTCGCTTTTACAGTAACTGCAACCCTTCCTTCTGGGCACTATCCATCCCTTACCTTGTGTTTCCGACTTCTTGTTGAGGTTGATCACCTGTTTGTCCTTTCTGACTAGAAGGCACGTATACTTCGACCCCGACTCTTCAAAGGAAATGGATCTATGGACCTTTTTTCTATCAGAACTTCGGCCAACTGTTCCGAGAGCTTGTCTATCCTGTGTGTTAATGCTGCCTGTTGCTGGACCAGCTGCCCTAGGCTAACTTGGATTTCTTCTAGTATGCTTCTGATATCACCTTCAGGCAATGGTGTTGCTGGGTGTAGGTTGGTGTTGCCGGAGTATAGGTGGGTGTGGCCTCTCGTTATGGAGAGAAACTCATATCTCCTTCAGGATCGGCCCTTGACGAACTCATACTCATATGGACGACGTTTACTGCAAACGTCTGTCTTGGCTTCTAGTGCGGTTGGGGTGGACTCACAAGGCACTCCCCAGTACTATGGCTCCTTCTTGGATGAGTTTCTCAATTTCGTCCTTACAGAGATAGCAATCTTCTATTATATGTCTAGCATATTGTAGTACAATCAATAATTGGGATCATCCGCTCTTCCTATTTTCGCCGGCCTTTTTGGTTCCTGGAGCACCAATAGATTCGTTCGAATGCAGGTGTCGAACAACTTCTTGGTGTACTCCCTGGTAAAGGAGTATGGTTTCTTCATTTTCTCATTATGAGATAGAGATGACGTCCTGCCACTTCCCTTAGCATTGGATGTGGAGGCGTTTGCATTGGCCTTGCCCCCTGCCTTTTCTATTGTCGAGGTAAATTCGACAACATTAACTTCTTTCACATTAGAGGTCCGCTTTCTGAGAGCTTTCCCCTTATTGAAAATTATTGTCGGATTGTCAGCAAAGAACATCTCAATTTCCGACACAATGTTATTTAGCTGATCGAAGTTTCTAACATTTGTTCCAATCAAATGTTCATTGATTTCTAGCTTCAAGCCCCTCTTGCAGAGTTTTACTGCATCTTCATGTACTTTAGGGTTATTACACTTCATGCTAAGGTTCCACCACTTCTTAATATAATGGATGGTGGACTCATTCTTTCTTTGCTTCAGTGTCACAAGCTCAATGATGGTAACCTTTCGTTCTGACACCTTAAAGCGGTCCAAAAATTTTCTTTGCATTTCCTCCTAATTGCAGATAGAATTGTGTTTCAATCTAGTATACCAAATGCTGTGCCTGTCAACGAGGTTGAGAAGAACCTCAGTAGGTATGCTTCTTCGGTAGCCAATTCCTCCAAATCGCTCATGTAATGGGCGATATGCTCCTGGGCAGAACCTTCTCTATAATATCTTGTGAATTTAGGGTGCTTAGTGTGACAAGCGGGCAGCTTCTTAAGCATACGGTGAAGCGGGAATGACACCTTATACAAGTCAAATGTGCTTATTCTATCGCCTTGTTCAAGAATTTTAGCTTCTACAATCTGTTCGATCAAATGCTTTTGAGACATTGCGACATCTTACGCAGAGGCATGAGACTGTTCAACATTATGATTTGGCTCCTCTCCTCGATTTTCCAACACTTCATCAGGAGTGAAATTGACCCCTGAGGCTTGAGGCCTTATTATTGTCGGGATAGGAACCAAGGTTCAAAAACCACGCTCGGATCGGCACGGACCGGCAGAGTTAGAATGGTTTTGGGCTGTCCGTGCCGATCTCGGGTTTCCTGGCCGAGTCCAAGACTCGGATTGGGCCGGGTCGGCTTGGATCGGCCCGACCCGGCCCCCAACTGCTAGTTTGACTAGCCGTTGGGGGTTAAACCAGCCGTTGTTGGCTGTTCTTAAACGGCCAGCAACGGCTAGTTTGGGCCTTGGGGGTCTATTTACCCCCCCCAAAGCCCTCCTAAGGCTCCACAAATGCCCTTTGAGCCTCCTAACATTCTTGCTCTCTCTCCCACTCTCTCGATCATAGAATTCTCTCTCGGTCTCTCCTACGAGGTTACTACTACAAACTCCGCGATCTCTCCTCTTCTTGTGCTGTGAATGAATGGCATCTCATGGTGCTGCTGAGCGGTCCTCTGGGAATCCTCCTAGCGCTAATCCTGCTTGGGGTCATTGCACACCGGTGGACATGGGCCAGAGAAAGGTATAATGCAAATATTGCAACCGGGTCGTCTCTGGCGGGGTCTACCGATTCAAACAACATCTTGCTGGAATAAAAGGTGAAGTAGCAGCTTGGGTTCAAGTTCCTTCAGAGGTTAGGATCCAATTTCGAACTTATATGAAGGAGAAGGAATCAAACAAAGCAAGTACGGATGACTATAGCCGGTATGTGATGCAATATGAATAATACTACTAGAACTATATGTCATGGTCTAAGTATGTAAGCCATATGTTCATTAAATATAATGTACGTTTGGAATAAATGTAAGCTCATAATCATATATGTAAGTTTATTCAATATTTTTTTGTCCAACAACATGTTATGTATTTCAAATCAATGTATTTCAACACAATTATGTATTAGACTTGTGTTTTATATTTTTTTTTCATATTTTTTCATATTTGTTTTAATTTTTTTCTGCTACTCGAACCAGCCGAGCCTGACTCAACCAGGATCGGCTAGGATCGCGTTGACTCGGATTGGACTCGGCCGATCCGATTGGTTTTGGACCAGCCGATCCGGGACCCGATCCTGGGTTTCTTAACCTTGATAGGAACGACCTTTAGGGGAGGCCCATTCATCTGCATAGCTCTTTGCTGTTATTCCAATTTCTGCATGAGACCCAATAGTAAGACCCTGAGTTGTTGGTTCTTTTGTCTCATTTCTTCTGTCGTTTGAGGCTGGACTTGATTCGCTTGCTCCAAGTTACGGCCTGGTTCATGGACATTTAACCTGTCTTCACCTTCGCCTTTGTCTTTTGCAACAATGGCATCGCCGTTCTGGGGTTGTTGGCTTATCCCCACATTTCTTTGATTCAACCACTGTCAGGCTTGCTCCATCTGCCGCGTCAGAGGGGCCCATCCCACTGAGCCAGATTGGCGATCTCAGCTGGGTCTTTAGGCAATGAGGCTTGCCTATTACTGGTGATAGAGGCGTAACAAGTGTACACCCACATGCCATCTGCGGTCACCTGTGTGACCCTTCTCCTCTTTTGTATTTGCGGGGGAGGTGCCCGCAATCTTTCGAAGACCGAAGTCCTCTGTTGGGTAGGTTGTGACTGCTTCTTGTTCTTATAGGCCCCTTTTCTTTACTGACCCTGCGGGGACCGAGGTCAGTCGTCTTCAGTGATGATTTGCTTCACTGGCTCTTCAAGTTTTTGAGGCTATTGCTCGACTAGGATGGTCCTAGTCTGGCTGATTTTTTGGGCTTCCTCCTTGGTCACCTACATCTTTTTTAGTTAGAGATTCCTATCTTTCACCTGGTTACCCTCAGCAAGGGGTGCGCATCTGACTTCTTTTGATATCGTTGCCCTTGCTGAGCAGGGACCTTGTGGCTCTTCCTTTTGAAGACTGCCTTCTCCTGGCTGACTTTTGGCAGTATCCCGAAGCGGTTATGAGTGGGCACCGTCGGGACGTGGCGGATCCTAGGAATAGGCTCCCTACCATCTAAGCAGATGCGAAGATTGCCTATCAGGATGGTCTTGACAGACTTGTAGTATGAACCTTCTTCTTTTGCCTCCTGTTGGAAGAAGAGGCGGGTGAGACATGCACAATGTTCACGGCAAAGACCCACCCGGGTCTGCCGTTGGTATGGTTCTTCTAGGCGCGGGAAGCGTGCCGCATCTTCTTGACTTCTGGAGCAGGCTCCGGTGCAGCAATGACCCTTAAGAAGTAGGGTGATCTGGTAACAGCCGGGAAGTCACCAAAACACATTGGCGTGGTGAGGTACCCGTACTGAGTGTGAGTGGCAATCACAAGCGGACCGTATGTCACCTTGGCGGCCATTTGATGTTTCTGAACTTCCTCGCACCTGCACAAAAAAAGGCAGCATTAGTGATGTCATGATAAGGACTTTATTGGACGGAGAGATGAAGGGAAGGAGTTGTCCCACCGAGTGTGCCATTTGTGAGACTTCATTTTCGAAAGAATTATTTAAAAAGATGGTTGTTTTGGGGTTTTAAAAAACGAGTTCCTTTTACTTTAAAATGTAGACTTTGAGAACTTGGAATTAGTCCTCAGGGAGTCTAAGACTTTAGATCAGGTGTGGATCCATGCATTCGACCTCTCCCCACTGACCTCAGTTAGTGTTGATTACGCTAATTACTGATTGACAACTCTTGATTAACCGTCCATTAGAGCTTATTAAGATGACAAGAATAAAAGAGGAATTTATACGTGGGAGTTGTTATTTTAATGGTTTATTTATTTAAAAATCTCTTAGAGACCTTAAATGATACTTAAAGGATTTTTGATTCATACGAGGACATGAGAATCTATAGCCTTCAAGTGGTGCTAAGAGGATATGTCTTTGGACAAAATTCTAATTAAGATCCTTTAAAGGATGTCAAGGCACTTAAACAATATCCATTAAGCACCTTTTAAAAATCATTAAAATCACCAAGATGGAACTTGGACATCATCTTTCCTCTTTTTAGATTCATTTTAAGGGAGACAAACATAAAGAATAAACTCAGTTAATGAGGCATGACCCTATTTTCCTTGTTCTTGTGCATAACCCTATTTTCCCTACACTGTTGTCCCTGCAACATTAATGTTCCCTGTTTCACCTTCAGCACCACTTGCTAGAGCCAAATAAAACCTTGCGATAAGAGCTACTTCCTCCTCCATCCTTTGCCTGTTAATCCTTCTATCAACTCCAGAATCATGGAGTAAAGGAAAGCTGAAAAGCAAAGAAGAAGAAAGAACAGAGAGAAAGAGAATGACAGGTTTGCCTTGACTGCCAGTTGTTGTCATTCTTCTTATGAGAGTTTTCTTAGGGATGCTATTCCACGGGATCTGTGGAAGAAAAGAGTGCCATGTACATATATTGAAGACATCAAGAATGTGATTGGGAGGATAAGGAACTGGAAGAACTGTATGCTGTCAAAGTACTGCTGTTACCTTGAAATTTAGTGTTTTTCTTTTATGTTCCGTGTGTTTATTATGATGTAATTTCTGCTGTACTGTCTTGTTAGACTGGAGGCTTCACTGTTTTGTTGTTGTTATGTTGGCCATGCTGAGATGTACTGTACCTATTACAAATTTGGCTTTTGTCTACTTCCGAGAATCATGCCAAGTTGGCATTGTTCATTTGTTGGTCTGGCATGCATTTTTCATTTCTATATAGCATGGAGCATCACACCCATAGCTGCTTAATGGGGATGCTCTAATTAAATGCTCTTTGATAAATTTGCTACCTTTCAAATTGGAACCAACGAAGCTTGTTTGATAAACCACTGAGATGCGAAATAGGTTCAAAAATTTAACTATATGTGATTACTTTTAAACTCTTAGTTAATAATGATGTAGGAAAAAGAAAAGCTCTTCCCAACCCTTTTCATTTTCAAGATAGAGGTGATTTCTTACATTGTGCCTTTCAAGTGTACTACCTCTACTTGTTTGATAACAAAGTTGTTGGCATAATACACAACTTCTTTTGAATAAAGCATCATCATCGTGATCATAATAGCCTTATCTTTTATCTGTAGACTTGGCTTTAAATTGTTACTATGAAATCATATGCTAAAGATTTGAAGCAAGTTTTCTGTTGATTTTCTGCCTTATGACAGCGTCATGAATAGTTACTCCTGTTCTTACTTACATTTTTAGCTTGAGTGGGTATTTTCATGCATCATGATATATATATTCTGCAGGAGAGTACAAGTTACGTGCTTCACATCCGAGCTTAGAAATCAAACTCAGAGGTTCTTCAGAGGTTTGAACTACACAATGACATTGTATTTTAGTAAGCTCATGCAGACACCAATTACAACAGATTATCCTTTACAGGTCAATTTAGGTTTTGGAAACATTTTGGTTGATGATATTTTCTTTGGCTCTGGATACGACATCCAAGGTTATGTCGTCTCTCAGGTGATTTGTTTGACAGCCATTTGTACAAGCCATTTGATGGGTTCAAATTTTCTCTCTGTTTTAAAGGGCATAATTGATATATTCTATTATCCATTTCTGTTGCTTTATCTCATGCCTTATTTCTTAGGCTGTGATTGAATGAAGATGTATGCTTATTACTTTCATTGAAACTAGAAAATATATGTACAGGCTTTAGATAACATTTTGCGAAGGATCATAATCAGAACTTTTTTCTGTTGTCCCTTTATGCACCGAAGAGGAACATACGTACATAGGAGTATAGGTTCTAAAGGATCTAGTATGATGTGTTTGATATGTACCTGGTCCACGGAAAGATAGGTTTCAAAAAGTAAGCCTCCAAAAGCAGCTACAAGAAAGCTTCAAGTCTTTCCCTGTGCAAAAGTCAAAGGCTATTATTTTATCATGTTGGTTGATTTGTGTCCAAGCAGCTTTAAAATCCTGGCAATATTGGGCTCGTCCGTCGGCATTCCTCCTCCACTTCTGGCTTGTGCATGGCATTCTTGCACAAGATGATCACCCTCAATGTTTTTAAAATGCCTAGGCAAAGTGAGTCGGCCAACCCCATATTGCCTAGGCAGCAAGGCGGGCACCTCAAATCCAATGCAGCTATTTTCTTAGTCCATTTTTCTTGAATTTCTTATATTGATAATATGTCTTCTACTAATTGATAATTCTATTTACTATAAACATGTCATATTTACGTATATAAGCATCATACAGTACCTGATTCAATTATAAATCGTAATCCGTTGTAAGTCAGTGACCATGCTTTGAAGAATAATATAATATTAAAGATGGGCTTCCATTTACAAGTACGAGAGTCCCAGTGCTACACGATCGTCACTAGTTGTAGTTCTTGTGGACGAGGTAAGTCTCTGTGTGGTCGCTGCCCTCACAATTGCTGCAACAGACGAAGAAGATGAAGACCATGTCCTAGGTGGAGACAAAATGAACCTTCCATTGTAGCCCACGTGGACATGCCACGTGAATGAGATGTGTTTATACAAAGGACAATTTATAAAGCCAAATATCAGTTATTGGTAAGGGGTATAAAGGTCTTGTAACAACAAGAGAAAGCGTCCAATTAAAATCTCACAAAAGAAGGCGAGTCGGTTACTGCTTAGGTGGGAATGGGGTGCGAGCCGACTTTTAAATCACTGATCACCTTGGCATCGTATTTCTATTATATGCTATAGCCATCAGCCTGAGGGCAAAGGACAAATTGTATTTCTATTATCTGCTCTACCAGACTTACTTTAAAGGTCTAAGAAGTTCCTCCTTGTCCAAGGTGTTCATGTCATACAAGATTACAAATTCAATGATGCAACCCCCATAAGGTCTGGATGTTCTGACTGAGTTGAGGGAACCAAGGTGCATCTACATGAGTATCTCCTATTGGCTAACTATCTCTTGAGGGTTACATTCTTTTATTTATTTCTTTAAACACAATAGATCAAAAGCTCCGAAAACAGAGCACAAGAGGGCTACATTCTTGAAACAGTTGTGTACTTTGATCTTCCTTCTCATTGTCTCTGAGAATCACTCCCTGCACATAGAACTTCTATGTCCCTGTTGGAGGTGGGGACCATTCGTCCATCACACTTAGGATCCTAAAACTCTGTTGAAGGTTAAGGTCCTTGTGTGGAGGATATCGATTGGTAGGCTTCTTGCCTGTGACGGGCTGAATGGATTTGGATGTGACGTGTCTTTAGAGTGTCCCCTGTGCGGAGAAGAGAATCAGTCCCTTGATCACCTTTTTGCAGGCCGCAACTAAACAGGGGAAATGTGGACTACCCTGTTCTCCAAGATTCAACACACAAGGCTAGAGAGGAACAATATGGACTCCCCGAGTCCTCGTTTTGTCAGTGGCCATCACTAGTGGCCTCCAAGGAGGATTGCACTGTCTGGTGGCTGATCTTACATGGTACTCTATGGGCCATTTGGGGTGAGAGGAACAAAAGGAGCTTCAAGAGAGAAGGCTTGTGTCCCTGATAGGGGTTGCTGACTTTGTTTGTAATAGAGTCAGAGAGTGGGCGAGGCTTGTGTAATTTAAATATGTACAATTCCTCCTTTTTGTTTGTAACGGTTCCAATTGCAGATCTTCGGTAGGTGCACTATTCAAAAACAAAATAATAAGATACACTAATATAAAAGTGCCTACAAAGGGTCATGTCCCTTATACAACGGAAATGTAAGCAAAGTTAAACACATATCCCATGAAATTAAATAAACTAACCATACCTAAAAGATTTTTACTCGTTTGGTCGTATGTCTATTGACTTCCATTTCATGAGAAACATGTTTTAAATGTTTTATGGGAACTCGTAATGAGATCTTAGTAGGAATCATTTACATCTCCATTGTTATCCCGCACTCACCACCTCATTCACTTATCTTCTCAAAAGAACTATTTCTTTTATTCACTTTTGTCACGCAATATATTAGCTCTACATATGAGATTCATGAGATAATTCTTAAAATTAGATGGGATGCATCTATCATATAAACAATGTGAAACAACGACGGAAAGATTGACAAGATTATAACATGTGTATTTTTTCTTTTCCTTTTTCTTTCTAAATAGTTCACAAGCTTAGGTCTTAATGTTCTTTTCTTCTAGTAATGAGTGATTATCAATATTAATATATAAGATATAAAACATTTATCCGAAGTCATCATCATAGGGTCGTAGGGATGAGTCGTTTATTAGTTCATATCTTTAATTGATCTTTAGTGTTCGTAGTTGGTTGCCTTACCGACAAGGTGACTCACCCTTTGACTCGAAGTGACGCGGATAACCATTCACTAGCTTTCGTAGTGGTCGAGCAGGCTATCCACTGATAGTCCTCTCGGTCTCTACCTGTTTGCCCTAGAAGGCTTTCGGAAACCTATTAGATGAGGTACAAAGGTAGGTTAACCTAGGTTTTTTCAGTCCTTTGACTACAACGTCCATGTTCCAGCTCACAAGTGCACTCAAGTAGGATTTCTATTCTATGTCTAATTGAGGTCTCGAATCTGAACTTTGAAACCGTAAGAAAAAGGGATACTTCGTGCCTCGATACCATACATCATAAAGAACTTGACCTAGGTATTCCCATATTCCCAGAGAATAGATCATGTGGGTCTATCTCGCTAATGAAATGATGTCACTTCAATCTTTAAAGTAAAATATTGTGAGAATCATTTTTCATCGTGGAAGGCCTTATTGCCTTTAATTTATTTCATAAGTTCTTCATGAGAGTTTGTTTCATAAGTTCTTCATGGGAGCGCACTAGAGTATGCCTCTTAGTTCTTTTGCCTCCCTTCCTGGGTTTGTCATCATCATAAGGATTTTCCATGTTTTATGCTAGAGTAAATAATAGTATAAGTCTATATAACATAGGGAGCTAGAAAGCTCCAAGTCTTTCTATTCATTGCTCGTGTGAGCTCTTAATAGACTTGGTCCTTGGATTCTTTTCATTTGATAGGAAGGAAAGTATTCATGTACTTTTCATGCTAGTCTTTAGTTCTAAAACATGCGAATCAGGTTCTTTGTGGTGTGGTTCTCTGAATTGGAGAACGGTTCATATGAAATTCATGTAGGGTTCATAGCATATCTTCATGTTCTTTTCATTATGTTGGAACAATTAAACCATAGCATGAATTTAATGAAAACAACATTTTAGAACCACGTGAAACATGTTGAAATACGTCATGAAGCATGTAAAAATCATGTTCTTTCATAAGTCATAAACCTCCTTTATCAAGCTGCCCAAAGCATAATTAAAATGGACATAGTTTCTCCTTATTTTATCATGTATCTATACCCCTCAAAATCACTAAAAACCTAAAACAAAAATGAATACACAGTAAAGGTATCACCTTACCTCTTTAGGGTTCTAAAACGCAAGCTAGCTACTGAGTGGAGCCTCCTCCTTATAAAGCTCCTTGTTGCGTAGAAGAAAAGCCCACTGCAGGTTGGGGAAGGCTTCCCTCGCTTCCAAGGATGGCAGTACCGTATCGGTACCAGTATCGGAGGGTATCAATACTGATACGTACTGGTATCAGTATCGGCCGGTACCGGGTCCATTTTGTCCCATTATCGGGCCAGTATCGGCCGATATCGGTCCACTCAATATGGTATCGGTACCCACTGATACCGATACGTATCGGTATCGACCGATACTGCCAACCATGCAGTCGCTTCCTCCTTAAGCTGCTGCTTCTTCTCTACCTATCGTCCTGTTCTACTCCCTTTGCTCTCTCTTTCTTTCTTCTACAGCTCCCTCAAAATCTCTATGTATCTCAATCTCTTCCCCTCTCAAACTCACCCTCTTTTTCTCTCTCTTCTAAACTGCAAATAGCCAAGCTGGGGGTGAGAGAAGGGCTAGCCATCTCTTTATACAGAGGTGCTAAGGAGGTCGAGAGGGTAAAATCCAATGGGCTGGTGACCGGTGGTTTTGTCATTTCAATGGGCTGAAACATGGTGGCTTTGGGGTCAACGATGGATTGCCATGTCATTCAACTAATGAATGGATGATGTCTGTCTCCCTTAGCCAATCCTAATTTGTCATGTCACTCTATCTGATCAACAAATGACATGTTGGTCATAATGTCACGTGTCACCACATGGTTGGTGCGTGTTAGGGAAGTATAATTTTACTTTAACCCTTGTCTTAATAATTATTCTAACCCTAAACTTTAATATTTTGTGTATATCCTTAGATTTTTGAAACTTGCCCCTTTTTATTTGTTTTAAAGTATTAGGGGTTTTAAATTAAAGGCAAAATCTTTTATATTTTCTCACAAATAAACTTATATACACACACATATATATATATACATATATATATGTACATATATATATATATGTGTGTGTGTATGTGCGCGTGTGTGTGTGTTAAATTGCAAGTCCTTACATTGTTCTTTTGGGGGTTGGGGTGGTGGGGTGATACAGTCACCATCTTTTTTTTTTTAAAGTGATAAAAAACAGATCACTGATTCATTAATAATAAAATGCAGAAATTACACCAAGGAGCAAAAAGCTCAGAGTACACACAGGAAATCCCATACACAGATAGACAAAAAAACCCACAATTATCTTATCAAGAGGATAAGATAATATACAGGACTAAAAACAGGACTCAAGGAAACACTATCAGCACATCATCCTCAAAGCCTTCCTCAAAGCAGACAGAGTAGGAGAGGATTTCGGATCCCCTACAATCCCAGCAGCAATACCCCACTCCCTGACCCATCTAATAATCATGCACATAATGTTATAAAGGCAGTTATATTCATCTCTGAATCTTCTATAATTCCTTTCATTCCATACACTCCATAGAAATGCAGGAAGAATTAGAGACCACAATTCCATCTCATTTGGATAAGGGCATAGCATAGCCCATCCCTCCAACATAAGAAGTGTAGAGGAAGGTTCTTCCCAACTGATATTGAGACTTCTGCAGCATATCATCCACCAGGCTTGAACAATACTACAGTAGCAAAGCAAGTGGCCCATGTACTCAGTAAATGACCCGCAGAAGCAGCACCTGAAATTCTGTAGAGGGAGGAATCGACTCAACCTGTCCATTGTTGGAAGCCTTCCCAAAGCAATTTTCCACAAGAAGAGATTGATCTTACACGGTAAATTCTTGGACCAAACTACATTCCCCCAGGGCACATTAACACCACTATTATTAATAATTCTAACCAGAGCATTAACCGAAAAAATGCCTTTAGTATTCCAGCCCCATACTCTTGTATCATCACAGTTTCTCTGCAAGCCAAAATTGTGAATGATATTCAGCACTGCCAACAATTGTTGAAACTCAAGAGTTGTAAGATTTCTTCTAAAGCTCAGATTCTATGGATTAGAGTGTCCATATGAATACATTTCAGCCACAACCTTGTTCTTGTCCTCAGAAACTAGATATAAATCTGTAACTTCCACTGCCAAAGACTAGTTCATCACCCACTTATCTTCCCAGAATTTAACCGAGCACCCGTTGCCCACTTGAAAAGAGATTGGGGGAGCAATCAAGTCCACCATTTTACTAATATTCCTCCAAATTGGGGACACATTAGATAAGAATGTTGGGTGCAAATTCCATCTAGATGTACCAGAATAGTATTTCCCCTTAATGATTCTGGACCACAAGGCATCTTTCTCCTCTCCCATTCTCCAAATCCACTTGGCCAATAAAGCTTGGTTAAAAATATCAATCGTTAGCATTCTTGCCCCACCTTGATCCTTTCTCCTGCAAACCTTTTCCCATGCTATAAGGTGCAAAGCCCTTGTTTCTCTCTTCCCTCCTTCTCAAAAAAATAGACTTCTCTTGGCTTCAAGAATTCTTTCCACCTTTTTTGGAATTCTGAAAATTGATAGATAATAAGTAGTCAAAGACGAAAGAACTGTTTTAGATAACACCCATCTTCCTCCGGCTGATAAAAACTTGGCCTTCCACCCTTCCAATCTCTGCTCAAACCTTTTAATAAGATCATCCCAATCCCTAACTTTACAATGAACATCAGAGAGAGGAAGACCAAGATAGGAAATTGGGAATGAAGACACCTTACAAGTAAAATAAGCAGCAATTTCCTGAATTCTCTCCGAATCCAAATTAATACCAACCACCTCAGATTTCCGAAAGTTAATGGACAGTCCTGTGATAGCTTCAGTAAGAATCAAAAGACTCTTCATGTTTATGATCATAGATTCATTTCCAGAGGAGAAAAGCAATGTGTCATCAGCATACTGAAGGTGTGATAATAAAAAACCATCTCTTCCCACTGAGAAACCATCAACCAAAGCTTGTGTTGCTGCCCGGTCCCATAAGGTACTTAAAATCTGTCCAACTAGGATAAAAATAAGTGGAGACATCGGATCACCTTGCCTTAAGCCCCTCGAGCTTTTAAAGTAACTACATGGTTCACCATTAATCAGAATTGAGAATTTAGCAGTGGATATACAACTCATGATCCAACCAATCCATTTATGATTGAAACCCATGGCCCCAAGTGTTCTTTGAATACACAACCAGCTTACCCGATCATAAGCTTTCTCAAAGTCCAATTTAACAAGCACACCCTCCTTTCTACTACTCTTCTGAGAGACAATGGCTTCATGAGCTGACAAGAAATTATCCAGAATGTACCTTCCCCTAAGGAATGCTACTTGATTTGAACTGATCACCTCCTTCAGCACATACTTAAGTCGATTGGCCAGCACCTTAGTAATGATTTTATAAATTCCAGTCAAAAGACTGATGGGCCTAAAATTAGTCACAGAATCAGCCCATTCCTTCTTTGGAATTAGAACAATAAAGGTGGAGTTAAAGCGTTTGATACACAGGGGCCTTTCCTGAAACTCTCTCATTACCTTCATCAAATCTTCTTTGATAATATCCCATAAATGCTGATAGAAACCCATTGAAAAGCCATCCGGTCCTGGAGATTTGTTGGCTTCCATACTAAACACTGCAGCTTTGACTTCCTCCTCTGAGAATGGTGCACACAACTCAATAGCCTGATCTCCATTGATCTTAGGTAAGACACCCTCCTAGATGTGAGGTCTCCACCACTCGTCTTCCTTAAACAGATTCTCAAAATATGAAACAAAGCTACTCTTCATCTCTTCCTCAGACTCCACCATAGTATTATCAACTTTCACTTGATTACTTCTCAAAGTTCTTTTCTTTGCAGTTGCAGTTGCATGGAAGAATCTAGTATTCTTGTCCCCCTCCCTCAACCACAACTCTTTCGACCTTTGCTTCCACTTTATCTCTTCTCTAAGTAACCACATATTATATTCTCTTTTAAGATCAACTAGCTCCTTGTTTTCATCCTCAGATAACCCAGTCGCATCAGCTTTAGCTTCCAGTTCATCTATTTTCTGAGAGAGTCGTTGCTTGTAAGAAGAACCTGCCCCAAAAGTCTCTGCACACCATTTTTTAATGTTTGACTTCACCTTGTTCAGTTTGTTAGAAAATGAAGTAGCCGCCTGAAAGGTCGATTCCTCCTCCTGCCACCACTTAGATACCAGCCCCTTAAAATCCTCGTGAGTATGCCAAGCTAACTCATACCTGAAGATTTTGTGCCTCCTTAGTCCTCAGGAGTAAAGGAATATGGTCTGAAACCATCCTATTTAGGCCTAAAACATGAGAACCAAGAAACTTTTCAACCTAATTGGCTGAAACCAGCACCCTATCCAACCTAGATTGAATGCCATGCATTTGTAAGTTAGACCAAGTAAATCTTCTATTTGAAATTTCAAGGTCCACCACACCATAATTAGATATCCACTCACCAAATCTCTGCATATCTGAATTCCAGGTCTGACAGCCGGTCCTCTCCCAAGGATATATGAGGCAATTGAAATCTCCAAGTATACACCATAATCCTTGAAATAGCAGAGCTAGCCTATCCAACTCTTGCCAAAATTCCTTCCTATTCTGTTGAGAATGAGGCCCATAGACAGAGGTGACAACCCAAGGCTCTGAACCAGCCACTTCATTAAACATAACCGAAATGCTGAATGTACCCATATCACAAATCCTTCCTCTGAATCTGTTGCCATTCCAGATAACAAGCTGACCCCCACTGTTTCCTTGTGCAAGAAATAAAGCCCATTCGGTTAAAACTGCACCTCCAAGCTGCTTAATGAATATGCCATCCACAGTCTCCATCTTAGTTTCTTGCAGACAAATGCATTCCAGATTATGAACCCTGACAAGATCCCTCACAGCCCTTCTCTTAAGCTCCCCATTCTTGGATATATATATGTATGCATATACATATATACATATATACATATATATATATATACATCTATATATATACATATATATATATGTGTGTGTGTGTGGGGGGGGGGGGGTTGGGGTGGCGGGTGGGGGGGTGATACAGTCACCATCTTGGTGCTTCTTAGGGTCTTTTTTGAGCTTTATGATCATATCCCTTTTTCACATTAAAAATATTTATATCCCTTTTTCGTTTAATAAATTGTGGTACTATCCACTTTCCCCCCTCCGAAAAAAAGAAAAAAAATATTGTGGCACTGTTTGGTGTCCATTCTGGGAACCGGCTCTTCATTTATGATGCAGAACGAGAGATTTCATGAACATTTGGCAGCCATTCTTGGAAGGCACATAAGGTCTCTCATTGCCCCAAGGAATATGAATGATTGTGGGGGCTCCTTTTTGTTCAGGGATGTCTTGCTGTTACACACAAAAAAATTCTCATTCTGATTAATCCAGACAAACTATCTTTCTATCATTAAATGGCTTCCTAAGACTGTTTTCCACAAGAAAAGAATGGCTCCCAGGAATAGGTACCTAACCTGCTAGGAATTGTTAATTTCAACTGCATGAGGGTTATCCTAATTTCTTATTGTATTTTCATAAGCACGACGACTTTTGAATTTTTTTTCAAGAAATTGTTAATGCTGGATTTCTGTCTATAAATGTGCATAACTACTGTACATATGTTGTACATCTGAAATTGGTGTGTCTATATGTACACTGTTAAATTTTCATCAATGATCAAACTAGAGCTTTTGTGTTGTTAAATGAGTAGTTATATAAGTCGTAATATCCTAGTAAGGACTACCATTTCTTTTCATAAATGCAACAGATTTGCGAGGTTATGTTATCGATGTACAATGCCCTACGAAGTGCATCTAAGTGAAATTGTCAAATGTCAATGCATGTTGAGATTGTATAGGTCTTCCTTGAAGTATCCTGGTGCAACACAAATTGCATACACGTGCCATTAAGCTATATACAACATAGTTGTCAATCTTGTCCCGGTCCCTGTCCCATTTTTCTATTGGGATGGGACGTCCCAGTGTCCCCGACAATTCCAATACCTCGTCTCGGATTTTTTTCGATACATATGCTAACAGATATAAGACATGTATACAATAAATAATATGAAAATAAACATATAAATAATACAAAATTAATGCAATAGAAGCATTAAGGACATATTTATGGGTTTATAGATGAGCATATTCATCAAATGAACCCCCCAAAATAAGTTTATAAGGAGCTTAAGTACTTACGAAAAATCTCATTTTAAAAATACAAATTCTAGTTGGGAAAGGCCGGGACGGGTCGGGACAGACCGGGACAGGCCGGGATGGGCCGAGACAGATTGGGACAGGTACTGGGACAAACCAAAAACTATCGCGTCCAATTTTCTCACTGGGACACGACGTCCCGGTTGGGCTAGGCCGGGACGGGATGGGATTGACAACTATGGTATACAGACTCAAAATTGTTTCCTATTCTCCATTCATGCATGCAAGTGGTCCACACATTTGCGTGACATTTTCATTTGTTTGTTGACATAAGTGTCAGCCAACAGAAAATTCTCATTTGAACCAGCCTTCGGTATGGGTGAGTGTGACATAATGTATAAAAGATGAACATTTCGTTCCATGTCGGGGAGGAGGACCCATGCGGCGGGGATAGTCCGGCCATCGGTGCTAACTGGATACCTCTGGGAAGGGGTCCGACGAGCTCCTCTTTATAGTGGAGGCGATGCTGGTCGTGCGGTGGATTTGGACATCCCTGGAGGGTCTGCTCTCGGGGGAAGGGGAAATCCTACGCTGGGGTGGTTCGTCATGACCCTAGGAAGAAGCCTTTCTTTGTTGGGGATCCTAGGCTTGGCTTCCACTCGGTATCCATTAGGAACACTGACCTCCTTTCCTTAAGGCTAGCGGACCTCCAGAGGTGTTGTCGGTGTGTGCTGTTGGACGGAGCGGGCTCTAGTGGGGAGTCTCTTGAGCCTGGTAGTGGGAAGATGGTTGGGTCAAGGCTGGTAGGCGAGGAAGATATCTTCGTCCACTTTCCTTTTGGTTTGCCCATCCAAAGAGCTGACAGTGGTAGTGTCTACAGGTGGGGTCATCACCGCGAGGAGTTCAATGTTCAAGGTTTCCCTTTGGATGCCTTGCTCTGCTACATACCCCAACCTAAGGATGGAGGAGTTTATTGTGAAGCTTGTAGGGATTCCGTTGGCCCTGATGAAAGTCTCTCTTATGTCTGAAATGGTGGTGCCCTTTGTTGATTTGGTGGAGGTGCTCTCGTGGGAACCTTGGTGCGAGCCCTTGTTGGGTGTGTTGGCCAGGGTTAGAGCTTCGGCTTGGAGGGAGATTCCGGAGGTTTTGGAAGTGTCGGCAGGTCAAACTTGCAACCTTGTTAGGGTGCATGTCTTTGTGGAAGGAGGTGGCGGCAGACATCTCAACCGGTTAGGGTTTTTTGGGGGAGGCAAGCTGGAGGTGGAAGATGACGTGAGGGCACGTGCGCCTTTCGTGGAGCCGGGTGGGATTTCAAATTTGAACCGCTCGCTAGAAGGCTTTGTACTAGACCCGATTGGGTCGGTTGCTCTTGTGGATCACCTAGTCCAAGCTTTTTCGGGTTAAGGGTGGAGCCATCGGGTGTACCTGATGACTTATCCGAGACCAGACCCTTGATTGGACCTGGGCAATGTTATCTTCTTTGCCCGATAGAGATGTTTCCGCTCCCTGTTCGGTCCGCAACGGAGAAAGCGGACTCTTGCTCTCTGAAGGGACCAATTCCTTCCCCCCACGGTTTCTCTGCCGCGGCTCCTTTCAAGTTGCTGGCTGGGGGTTCATCAGTTCTAGCCTCCGGGGAGGTTGGGGCATACCGTCAACAAATGTTGGGGGGAGGTCTTTGCCGCTTCGGTTCGGCCCCATGAAGCATTTGTTGTAGGTGACATGGTGGATTACCAAAGGGCGCTTCAACTGAGGCTTCTTGCCGCACCGCACTTCTTGACAGTCGCTCCTTGCAAGGTTGGAGTAGGCTTTCTCTCCCAGGCCTCTTTGGCACCTCTATCCACCCGAGGTACATGATTGGTGGCCGGTAAGTCTGGTGATTTAGTGGAGGCATCAGCGAGGGCCGACTGTCCCTCCTCCTCGAGTTCCAAGGAGGCTTCTCCTGAGGGTGGGGTGGGGGGACAATCTTAGTGGGAGTGTGCCAAGTGGAAGTAGCACCAAGGGGCAGTGGAGGGTCCTCTGAACCTCCACAGGCTGTGTTGCAGGAGGCGGATGGGTCTGGTGGAGGGGATAAGCATGCAGGGAAGGCCTGGAGGGAGGAGGCAGGCCTATCCCAGGAGATGCAGCTGGCCTAGATTCCCAGGATGGTCTGGGGCTTTCTGACACTGCACTTAGGGATCCCGAGGTTGATGTTCTTCAAGTTCAATTGGAGGCTGGCCTATCCCAGGAGATGCAGCTGGCCTAGATTCCCAGGATGGTCTGGGGCTTTCTGACACTGCACTTAGGGATCCCGAGGTTGATGTTCTTCAAGTTCAATTGGAGGCTTCTCTGCAGGAAGGAGGAGACCCTGTGCGAGAGCTTTCAGTGGTTCCTTGTTCCTTGACGGATGACTTGCTGGGGGACTTGGACTCTGAAGGGAAAGCTGAGGGGCAGGTGGGTTTAGGAAGGGAGGAAGTGAAGGGGTTATTGGCGAAGGTTACTCTCATGACGGAGGCTCATGCAAAGGAGGTGGCTGGGAAGATAGGAGTGTCTTTGGGGGTTGGATAAAGATGTGAGGCAGATTTTTAAGAAAATTCAAAAAAGGTGGTTGGCTGGCTTGGCACGGATGGGGAAGGGGAAGAAGTTAGTTAGGAGGGAGGGATGGTGTGAAGAGGAGGGCATGTAGGTAGAGTGTGGGGAGAGGGGAACCTTTGTGCATTCTTCATGAGGATCATCTCTTGGAATGTGAGGGGGGCTTGTGGGAAGGAGAAAAGGCGGGTAGTGAGGGAGTTTGTTAGAAGGTGTAGGCCAGATGGAGACTAAGTGTGAGGGGGAGGGTGTGGAGATTGTGAGAGAGATTGGAGGGAACCGACTTACAAAGGATGTGGCATCCCCGACGGTTGGGAATGGTAGAGGCATTATGGTGTTGTGGAATGATAATGTTGTTGAGGAGGTGGTTGGGTGCAGGATTGTGGCCAGATCAGCAGTGTCCCTCAGGTTTAAATGTATTGGTGATGGTTTTGTATGGAAGTTCATGGGTGTGTATGGTCCACAAATTAAGGAGGAGAAGATGTCTTTGTGTATGGATCTTCCATTTCAAGCGCTAGACAACAGTCCGCAGTGTATACCTGGCAATTTTGAATGCCATTAAGTTGTCGGAGGAAAGCAGTGGTTTCTCACATCATGCAGGTGAAATGGAAGATTTCATAAACTTCATTGCTCAAGCTGGTCTTGTTGAGGTGGTCAATCCCAATGCTTCCTTCACTTGGTCCAATCCGAGAGAGCATCCCTCTCTCTCTAAGTTGGATAGGTTTCTAGTGTTTGTTGATTGGGATGATCACTTTCCCCATATGCAGGCAGAATGTTTGTCGATGATAGCATCTGATCGCAAGCCTATTTTGTTGAGGTCACAATATTCGTTTCCCAGAAGGCCGTTGTTCAGGAGAGGTATTGGTTAAGGGAGGTGGATTTCCTTGAGCTGGTTAGTACAAGCTGGAGAAAGTATATCCCGGGTTCTAATGCTATTGCTAGACTTCTTGGGAAGCTGAAGAGACTCGCTAGTGTCCTTACCACTTGGGGGGCCTCTAAGACTGTGCCTGGTAAAGAGGCGAAGATCAGGATAGTGGAGCAGCTAGCGGCTTTTGATGCTCTTGAAAAAGCCAGCATGTTGGACACAAAGGGCAAAGCTAATAGATACAAGTTGAAGGCTGATTTCCAGTAGATTTTACTTAGAGAAGAGATCTTTTGGAAGCAAAGGTCCAGGGAAAGGTGGATCCAAGAAGGGGATAGAAACATAGCATACTTCCACATGATTGCTTCAGCTAGACGCAGAGTCAACCATATTAGGAGCTTCAGTTATGGGGGGGAGAGTGATCACTGGGGATGCTCTTATTAGATAGCATGTGATGGACTTTTACTCTAGGATGTTAACAGAAGACAACTATAAGAGACCCACCATTGCTGAAGGTGTTCTTCCTTCTCTTCGTGCTCAGGAGAGGGAGGACATTCCGGGCCCCTTTTATGAGGAGGAGATTAAGAGGAATGTTTTTGTACTTCCAGGTGATAGGGCTCCAGGTCCAGATGATTTTATTCTTTTTTCTTCCAAAAATGTTGGGAGATTGTGAAAGCTGATTTGATTCAGGCTTTCTTGGTGTTCCAGCAAGGCATGGCCCATCTCTTAGGGGTCAGTAAGACATTCATTGCTCTTATCCCTAAAACAGAAGGGGCTGACGCTCTTTCTGATTTTCGGCCCATTAGTTTGTTAAATGGAGTGTACAAGATCATCTCTGAGATGTTAGCCATGAGACTGGAGAAGGTGGTGGCGAACCGGGTTAGTTATAATCAAAGTTTTTTCATTAAGGGCAGATTCATTCAAGACAACTTATTGGTGGCACATGAGGCGCTTCATTCTATGAAGTTGCATCATAGGAGTGGTTGGATTTTGAAGCTGAACTTTCAGAAGCTTATGACCTGGTCAGTAGGGAATGCTTGCTTGATATCCTCAACAAAATGGGTTTTTGTGCTTTATGGACTAGATGGATAAGGGAGTGCCTCTACTCAACATCCTTGGCAGTGATGGTTAATAGTCAGCCCACGACTTTTTTCCGAAGTAGTAGAGGTCTCAGACAGGGTGATCATATGTCCCCTCTTCTTTTCATTCTTGTGGCACATACTTTGAGTATATTTTAGGACAGAACTGCGAATGCAGGCATGATCTGAAGAGTTCGGGTTGATCAGTCTGGTCTTCATGTATCTCATCTCCAGTATGCTGATGACACTATTTTGTTGTTTCCTGCAGGCACTCAATTTTTTGTTGCCAGGCTTATTATAGAATTATTGAGAGAAGTGATAGGTCTCACAATTAATTTTCAGAAAAAAAGCCTTCTTCTTTGCATTAATATGGGGGATATAGACTTAAGGAGGGGTACTGCTATTCTGAGTTGTAAAAGAGGTGATTTTCTTTTGATGTATCTGGGGATGCCTTTGTCCCCGGGGTCATTCATTGTAGAGACTGGGGAAAGGTTTTGAGTAGATTTGAGCAGCGGTTAGCTGTGTGGAAGGGAAGGCTTCTATCCTATGGTAGAAGGTTGACGTTGTGTAAGTCGGTCCTCGACAATCTTCCTATATATTATCTATTCATTTTCAAAATTCTAGCGACAGTGGTGAAAAAATTAGATTCTATTCGGGCAGCTTTCTTCTGGCATGGGACGGAAGACTTTAACAAGGGGGGCTATGAAGTCAGCTGGAAGCGCATCTGCAGATCCAAGCGTAATGGCGGTCTTGGCTTGAAGGACATCAAGCTATTTAATGTTGCTCTACTATCTAAATGGTTGTGGAAGCTAGTGAGAAATGAAGGACTTGATGGGAAGTGGTTTCTCAAAAGTACAATGCGTCGGCAAGGGTGTGGGGTATTCTGCTGCCAACCGTATACAATGTCTCTCCTCTTTGGAAAGGCATTCTTTCCAGTATAGATGTTTTCCGGTCTGGGTCACATATTCAGGTGGGAAATGGCAATAGGACTCTCTTTTGGGAAGATGTTTGGGCCACCACTAGGCTGTTGTGCCAGCTGTACCCTTAGTTGTTTGCCATTTCTTCTCAGCCCGCTACTATTGTCTCTCAAGTGGCTGATGGTGATATTTCACAAGCTGCATGGTGCCCTATGTTCAGGAGGGATCTTAGGGATGTGGAGGTGAGTGAGTTTCTTTCCTTGCTTCAGCTGATCCAACCTGTGCAATTGGATCCCTCTGCTGAGGACCAATGGGTTTGGAGGTGGAAGAAGGATGGCATTCATTCAGTTCAATCGATGTATTCCATTATTGCAGATGGGGGGAGTCAGATACCCTTATTACTCTTCAGTGTGGCAGGTCAAGAGCCCTCCCAAGGTCCAGATCCTTCTTTCGCATGCCTCATTATATCGGCTCCCTACTTGTGATCGGTTGGGTCAGTTCTTGCATGATTTGTCGAGGGATTGCTGTCTATGTGGTTTGGATGTCGAGACTATGGATCATTTGTTTACTTCTTGCTCCTTCTCAGTCGAGGTTTGGCAGTTAGTATGTGCTCAGCTTCGGACTGATTTCATGAGTTTTTTCTGTGGAGTAGCTTCTTACCTTGTGGAGTCGCAATTGGGTGCTGCATGAAGACCGAGTGCTTTGGTGGTTTTTTTTTGAGAAAAAACATGGCTTGTACCACCAGTTTTATTCTTAAATAGAGGAAGTACAATGCACTACCGGACATGAGAGATTCCTATCCCATCAAAAACAAAGAATCAGAAAAATTACTAAGGCCTTATCTATTTATAGCCTTTTTTCAGTTGGCAACAGAAAAACCTAGAATATGTCTAGACCAATTATATGAAATAACGATATTTTCCACGTATACTTTGCTTCCTCTGAAAACAGCCTCGTTTCTCTCTTTCCAAATACTCCAGCAAATTGCATTAGGAATCATCCCAAAAAATCTTCTCTGCATTTTCTGTTTTTGCTTAGAACTCGTGTTTGAAGAAGGTCCACATCTCCCCTACTGTTAGGAACTTTGGTTTAAACTGCAATAACTCCCAGATGGTACTCCAACATATTTAACTTATCTTGCAAGTGACTAACAAGTGATCCACATCTTCTGGATTGTTACCACAAAGAGTGCTTTGGTGGTTGATTCTTCATGCGACTGTTTGGTCCCTTTGGTTGGAGAGGAATAGGAGAATCTTTCGGAAGGAGTCTTCCACTCCGCATAGAATCCTTTCTTTTGTTTGTGAGTAGGTGAAAGGGTGGGCCTTGCACTTTTGTAAGATGGATCATAGTAATTCCTCTCTTTTGTCTTTTTTGGGGGTAGGGTGAAGGCGGCTCACCATCTTGGTGCTTTGTATATGAGGGTCTTTTGTTCATATTCCCTCATTTTTGTACTTTCTCTCATTTGTTTATTTAATACATTGTGGTACCATCCACATTAAAAAAAAGGGTGAGTGATATGTATCTTGTCCATGGATGGCAGTACCAGCCGGTACGTACCGATACTGGTCAGGATCGGTACCGGTCCAGCCATTAATGGCCGGTACCGTTTAAAAAAATATATTAATAAACACTGTACCGGGCCGGTACCGGCCCGGTACGCCTGTAAAGGGGTGTTTCACTTTCCCCTCTCACAGAAACATATCTGTGAGAGGGGAAGCTTGTTTTTGGCATGGATCTAGGGGAAGGGAAGGAGGGGAAGAAGCCGCCGCCGCCGGAGATGTTTTCACCCTTTGCCGGAGACGTTTTCACCGTTTTGAGGTGGAAGAAAAAAATAAGGTATGATATATATTTTAAATGTAGTGATTATTTTTTAGTTGGTAACTAATTCTTCGATTGTTTACGTTCAGTTTGTTAGTAAAATAGACAACCCTCAATTTTGACCTTAATTAGCGGTTAAAAATTGGGAATTTTGTTTAATTACTTAAATTAAACATCAATTGAAGCCTAATTAAGCTTCATTGCATGTTTTAAAGTAAGAGTGTGCTGTGAATTGCGTTGATCGACGGTTAATTAGGGAAAATCTTCAATTTTTACTCTAATTAGCGATTAAAAATTAGGATTTTTGTCTAATTACTTAAATTAAACATCAATTGAAGCCTAATTAAGTTTCATTGCATATTTTAAAGTAGGAGTGTGCTGTGAATTGCGTTGATCGACGGTTAATTAGGGAAAATTCCCAATTTTGACCCTAATTAGCGGTTAAAAATTAGAGTTTTTGTCTAATTATTTAAATTAAACATCAATTGAAGCCTAATTAAGTTTCATTGCATGTTTTAAAGTAGGAGTGTGCTGTGAATTGTGTTGATCGACGGTTAATTAAGGAAAAATTTCAATTTTGACCATAATTAGCGATTAAAAATTGGAGCTTTTGTCTAATTACTTAAATTAAACATCAATTGAAGCCTAATTAAGCTTCATTACATATTTTAAAGTAGGAGCATGTTGAATCCGAAAATTTTTCATGCAAGATAATGCCATTTGAGCATGCATATGCACATGATTATGTAGAAAATGCTACATGGCATATGCTCACATTAATGTGAGCTCACTATAGGAAAAAATATATATATATGCATAACAACATGTTCACACGGGACTATGTTATGTAAAACAAAAAAATATATGCCTATGATATGAGGGTTAATATCAAATAGAGACTCTCTCATGTATATGGAAAAACATAAAACCATAGGCACATATTATAAGGATAATGGAATATGAAGCATACCTAGGCCAAGAAGTCTTGATCGGGGTTCTTACGGAGGCCTAGAACAGCCCCAAGTCACCCTTGTATGTTTCTGAAATCAACTCCTAAATCCTCTTAATAATCCTTGATGGTGAGGCCCAAAGGAGGACCCTAAAATGCAGCAACAAGGATGAGCCAAATGCTGCGAAATGAGGGCATAAATCAGTCCCGGAATAGGCCAAAACCAGTCCCGGAATGGGGCCAAAATGGCCTCCAAACTTGCCCAAAACGGCCTCAAATGAAGGCCCAATAGCAAGGGAGATAGACCCAATAAGGTGGCCCAATAGGGAGCTCAAATAGGCCAAAAACCAGTCCACAAGGGGCACCAAATCTGCAGGCCAGAGAAGGAGAAAAATATGAAAACCCAAGAGAAAAAAATTCCCAAAATGGAAAGTGGACCCCTCTCTCCCATGCCCCTTTATTTAAATAGGCCAAGAGGGGGGAGGAGAGAGAGGGGGAACCGGTGGGGGGACCCCCACCGGTTCGGAACCCCCCACCGGTTTCAAGAGGGAAACCGGGGGGGAGGGGGGGAGGAGGATCTCCCTCCCTTCTATTTCTTTTCAGGATTTGAAAATTCAAATGGGGGGGGGGATTAATTAAAAGGAGGGGAGTTAATGAAGTTCTTATCCCCATTCACATGGGTTAAGAACTCCATGCAAAGCCTCCATTAAAACCCCCATCCTAAACCCCTTTCACACTTGGCCAATATCTGAAATTAATGGGCTAATCCCCTTTCACACTTGGCCAAAACCCAAAATCTGAGCAAAGGCTCATTAAGAGCCAAAAAAATTAAAAAAGCAAAGGAAATGGGGGAGGGGAACACCCCCCACCGGTTTCCCAAAACCGGTGGGGGGTCCAAGGCCGGTGGCCACCCCCCCACCAGTTGGAACCAGTGGGGGTGTCCACCGCCCCCCCCCCCCCCCCCCCCCCCCCCCCCCCCCCCCCCCCCCAAACCGGTGGGGGGTCCAAGGCCGGTGGCCACCCTCCCCACCGGTTGGAACCCGGTGGGGGTGTCCACCGCCCCCCCCCCCCTTCTCTCTTTTCAATGCTCTCTCTCACTCCCTTCTCTCACCCATATGAATAAAAAAAAATAAAAAAAGAAAGAGGGATGGACTTGGCCCCCAAATCAAGGACACACAACAACATATACACCCATATACAAGGAGTGTAGAATTTAGAGGGGAGGTCCTGTTGCATTCAAGACCAAATTCGGGTTTCTTAACCCGAGTTTGCTGCGTTTTTGGAGATCTTTTCCTTTTCGGGGAGTCTTTCTTCCTAAGGTTCAATCCTAAGGAGAAGCTCTGCCGAATAATTCTTGTAAATGCCTCCTTATAAGACGAATCCCTGTCAAAATAAAGACCGATCTTTTCATGTCTGAAATGTGTGTTTGTGTGTCATTAAATTAAATAAATAATATCATGTTTTCGTACTTTATATGTATATATATATTTAATTTCACAAACTTAAAAATCTGTGTGCACCCTTAACCTAACCTGGGCCTCACCCCACATATAAATAAGGTATAGATTCGGAAATAATAATAAAATCATATATTTAAGTTAAAAATGACCTATAATTAATTAATTAATAAAAATTTATAAAATTATTTAACAATTGGAAAAAAATCAGAGAATATCTGCAAAAATCAGTAAAAATCAGATTGAACCAAATAACCCAAATACTCACATATTTAATTAATTGATTAATTAATAATAAAAAGCAGTAAAATTAATAAAAGAAAATCATTAAAAATCAGTAAAAAATAGAGAGCTAAATCTGAAAGAATATAAAATTCTCGAAATGATTAGAATATACATAGAACTTAATAAAATTATGAAAATACCCTCATACATGGTAAAAATCTGTAAACATCACAGAAAATCCTTAAAAATATCAGAATCTATTTCATGACCAAAATACCCTCCATATAATAAAAATCTCATAAGAAAATAGGCTCTAAGCCTAATAAGCCCGATTTGAGGTAAAATTATCAAAATACCCTTATACACTTAAAACTAACCTTATAAATCTCCTAAGGTTTTGAAACCATTAAAACTTGTTTCCATATGCTAATATAACCATAATACCCCCATAATTCCTAAATTGTATAATTACAAAAATACCCTTATGGGTTTAAAATACCTGGAATTAATCCAGATAACTTGGAATCAATCCAAAAAATCATATAAAACTTATCTCAAACCTGGGTGAGGCCAAGGGCTTAACCTAAAATACACCTTCATATTCATATGCATGTACTGCATGTAGTAGTAGTGTTGCATGTTATAAGGGCATCATACGGATGGTTAATCAAGGGTTGTCGAGCGGTCGCTCGACGTAATTAACACTGACCGAGGTCAGTGGAGAGAGGTCATATACTCGAATCTTCGCCTGATTCGAAGTCCCAGATTCTCTGAGGGCTAATCCCAAGCTCTCATAGTCCAATAAAACATAAAACCGACCTATATTTCTCTAGATAAACAAGAAAACAAAAAATGGATTTTCGAATAATCCGATAGGAGAGACGTCTAGGTCAGGTCCCGACAGAGATTAGGAAATAATCTTCCGAACAAACAGAGCATAATGTCAAATGTTCTTATATTTGTTTCTATTTTTTTTTCTTATTGTAAGAACATGGCTGAACAGCAAGAGCATGACCCAAGGTGGGCACATATCACCTTAGTTAATATTACAAAGAGGAGAGTGAAATGCAAATATTGTGGCAAGGAGATGGGTAGTGGAATCACTCGAGGGAAAGAATATTTAGCGGGGAAGACAGGACATGTGACAAGGTGTACTGTCTGTCCCCGACAAGTTGCCAACGAGATGCGTGAATTGTTGTGTGGCCGGAAAGCACAAAAAGAGCAAAAGAATGAAGAGGAGGTTGAACTCCAAGATGAGATTTCAGGTAGACATAATACAAAAGGCAAAGGGATGTTTACTGAAGCCAGTGACATTTCTTTACGTGAGAGGCAAATGGCTGAACAAATTGTAGACTCTAGTGATGATGATGATGATGATGAAGATCCTTAGATGGCTGCGGCTAGAAGAGAGAGTTTGTGGCATCAACAACAAGACGAAGCCCGAAGGAGAGGTGATGGACTATCAACAAGAGGCACAAGTCATGCTAGAGGCCAAGTCGGTCCTATGGACAATTATCTTTCTAGAAGGCAGAGTTCTACTTAGTCAAAAATCAAGCAAGCAATGAGAGGAGTAAAAAAGTCAGCTGAAGCGGCAGGACATGCTTTTAAAAGCATCTGCAAATGGTTTTTGTATGCAGGTGTTCCCTCACATGTTGCTCAGTCTCCTTATTTTCAGCCTATGATTGATGCAATAGTAGATCATGGTCGTGGGTTCAAAGCCCCCACATGTCGAGACATATATGTACGTGGGCTTGATGGAGAATATGAGAAACTTCAACAGTGGGTTGAATGTTTTAAGACAGTGTGGAAGGAGAGAGGATGCACAATTATGTGCGATGGCTGGACTGGTACCACGAAGAAGTCCATGATTAATTTTCTTGTTTATTGTATTGAAGGGACAGTTTTTATGAAATCTGTTGATGCATCAAATTATTCAAAGAGCGTGAAGTATTTATTTGGTTTGATGGATCAGATGGTGCAAGAAATTGGAGAGGAAAATGTTGTCTACGTGGTCACCGATAATGAACAAAGTTATAAAACTGTAGGGAAGAAGTTAATGGACAAGCGCAAACACTTTTATTGGGTCCCATGTGCAGCGCATAGTCTGGATTTGATGCTTGAAGACATTGGTAAGGACCCGACTGTCAGCAAGACAGTAAAGAGAGCACAAAGAATTACCCAATTTATTTATGGTCATCCTAAGATCTTGAACATGTTCAGATAAAAAGCATCTGTGGGTCGAGATCTTATCCGTGTCGGGCCTACAAGATTTGCATCTAATTTTATTTTTTTAGAATCTTTGTACAAATCCAAGAATGAGATCAAGGGGTTTATGTTGAATAAGGAGTTCTTGGAGTATATGCGGACCACCTCCAATGAATCTAAATGTGAATATTTGGAAGTGGGAAAAATCATAGAGAATAAAAAAATTTGGAGTAATATGCAGACTTATCTGAAGTTGGTGGAACCTCTCGTACATGTCTTAAAATTGGTGGATGGGGATAAGAATTACATGTGATATTTGTACGAGGCAATTGACATTGCTAAGGTGCACATCAAGAACGCATTTTCCAACACTTATATGAAGTGGTGGGACCTTATTGATGCTAGATGGGAAAACACATTGCACTACGACTTGCATGCAGCTGGTAAGTAAAGTCTTATACTGTTATATGGGAGATCATTTATTAAATTGACATTAGTAATTATCCACCTAAATGTATGTTATTTTTTAAATCCTCGAGTAATGTACAGTTGTCAAGTGCACATTGATGGAGAGGTGATCCAAGGCACATTAAATGTGATTGCACGCTTGTCGAGGATAATAGAAGATAGAATTGAGGCAGAGAGACATGTATTTATCTCGTATATGAAGAATTGACTTTAAGATTTATCCAATTACTTGTATTTTGAAGAGTCCATGAATTATATTAATTGTTAATTCCATCTTTGTAGATGGAAGCTTATAGGCTAAGGCTGGAGACATATAATGAAGACCCTGTGCAAATTGCCGTAGAAAAAGTGAGCCCATGTATACTTAGTGATTGCATTGTTGTTATATGTGCATAAGAAATGAGAACATACATTGATTATTTTTTTTGTTTTTTTATTTTTACTGATGGCACAACTGAATGGTGGATAATGGTGTACAACAAAGATAGGTGTTATAATCCATTGGCTTCCGTTGCAGTGAGGGTTTTGAGTCAAACGACATCGGCAAGCCAATGTGAAAGAAACTGGAACACGTTCTGCCTTATACACTCAAAAATTCGTAACCGGTTAAAGGCTGAACGATTGGACACATTGGTGTACTGCCATTACAATATGAGATTGAAGATAAAAAACATCTGGTTGAGACAACAATTGAGGGAGAAACGAGCTGCAGGGCACACAGAAGATGTTGTTGGGCAAATTGATGTGGAAGACTTATTTGATGATGATAATCCCTTGCAGACTTGGGTTGAGATACGAGCAACTGTCGATCAGCCAGTTTTTAATCCTGATGATACAGAATGGGCAGAGGGCATACTAGATGGAGTTGTTGCTAGAGATCCAGAATTAAGAACCTCAAAAAGGCAAAAAGAAAATTCACCTCCTCCTTCATATGAACATCATAGTCAGACTGAGCATGTGCCTTTATTTGCACCTGATACTGAGCTTGAGCCTGTTAGACACTCAGAATCAGATAGTAGGCTAGTCACTCCTAGAATGGTTGGACCACCATCATTCTTGAGAAGGAGTACATCTACACTTGAGAGGACTAATTTGGTTGCCATAGACGATCCTGTGATTGATGAGATGAAGTAAATTTATGTGAGACATACATCACGAGGAAAATGATTATTGGATCGGGTCAACTTGCAAAAGGATCTAGAAAGAAAACAAAGCCATCAAAAACAGGCATCACAAAAGAAAAAATCAAATAATGTCAAGAGAAAGTTAATTGTTGATTATGATCAAGATGATGATGATGATGATGATGATGTGACACAGTCTCCCAGTGATGATGCTAATGCAGCTGCAGGTGCTACTACTGGGGGTGGAGTGTATGCACCTTCTTTCTCCTTGCATATTGACACAGGAAGAGGACAACATGAAAGTCAAGGAGATTATGATTCACAAAGTCAGTATGGACAGCAGTCAGGATATAGAGGTGGCCAACAAGAAGCAGACATGTATAGCTGGAGAGATCGAGTAGAGTATGAAGGTTTTCAATTCCATCCACCCAGTAGCAGTTATGGATCATGGTCTTCTTCTTATCCTCAATCTACTTCTTTGCATCCTGATTATGGAATTTCATCAAGTCAACAAGCGTATACTCCAAGAGGGATTCAAAGAGGGATGCACGACTTGGCAGCATCATTGTTTAGTTATGGTGAATATATGGAACATATGCAACCTTATTATGGATATCAACAACAGCAACCATATGATGAATTAGAAGGATCTACGGGTTATTATCCATATTAGTATACTCACTCATGTTTTTTATAGGTAAGGATTGTTTGATTTCGTTAACATTTATTATTTGTAAATGTTTCGTGTATTAGCATAATATTTTTCATGTTTAATCTGTATGAAAATAGTCATTTAGTATGTGTTACGTGTACTTCTTTGTCTTAACCCACCTTTGTCACACTCAACACATAGCTAATTAATTGTTTACATTTTTTTTTGATTTTTTCTGATTTTTTCCCTTTTTTGTGATTTTTTTGGGCCCTTTTAAGCCCGTACCAGCCGGTACCGGTACCGGTACCGGTACTGCCATCCTTGATCTTGTCTGGGTGGGACTGGATTGTGCTGCTAAGTAACTTTGGAATTGAACATGCTGGTACTTATATTATGTGAATTGTTTAGTTTATTATGTGCACAGAAAGATACAGCAATGGAACTTAATTTTTTGTTTGACATTCACGTTGCGCATTTCTTGCAATATTTAATTAAAAAATTTAACTGGCATTTTCAGACATGTAAGTTCATCTTGCTTGTTTCAGGGAAATCCCATCTTAGGAGTCCATGTATATTTGTACTCGGATGATGTTTCACAAGTATATTGTCGCCAGGGTTCTGGTAAATCCCCAAGGCACAAGAATGCTCTTTGCCATGCCATATCTGATGCAGATGGGAAGTTCACATTTAAGTCAATACCATGCGGTATAGTTCTTGCCCCATTAGTTTTGCAAATATTTTGATCTTTGGTGCAGGTTGGATTTTTATTGATATATTCTGAACTGCAGTTCATCATCATCAAATAATCGCATCCCGGGCTGCAGTTAATTGCACTAAAATAATGACAGTTTATCTGCAAAATCAAATTGTCATAAGGATATTGCACTTTTCTTGGAAGTAAACTTATCCCATGTTTCTACTGATGTTTACATGGAAATGTTGTACCATTTCACAGCAGCATCATAAGTGTATTTTGGTTGACAATGCTTTGCCTAGTGGATCCCCTCCCTCACTCTCTTTCTCTCTCTCTTGTGGAGCTTGTTCTTTAGCTATGGGTGGTTTGGTCATTTGCCTGACACTGATCCCTGAGGAAGAGAATTATGGTTGCTGTCCACTTCTATAGAGAACTTGGTCCGAAGGAAGCTTCTGCTTTTAGGGAAATAGCTGATGTCCTGTATGTTGTTAGCTAGTATACACTTGTATAAGCCTGATGGCTCAACAATCAACGACTTCTCTATTTGTGGCCTAAACATTACTGGTTAATTTTATTTGGAGAAGAATGTTTTAGCGATCTTCAGTGAAAATCAAGGCATAGTTTATTATTTACCCTTGGAACCCTGGAACTCTGTTGTTTGTAGTAGTTGTTACTCTGCTTGATGTGAATTAACTTGTACTGCATACTGTGTTCATGCTTCCTTTACAGCTATGTCACCATGAACTTATGCGGCTTCCATTTTCTTCCCATCTTATGCTAAGCTATTATCGTATTTGCATTTTGTTTGTTTGCTGTTCCTTGTTTCCATTCGTCTGCTTAGTGCACCCCAATCTGATCTGCTTGTGTCCCAGTCTCACCGCTTTCCATCCCTTCACTTTCTCTCCTGTGCATGCTTTTGGTTTCTTTATCTGCATTGGTGCCTTTGGAAGAGCGTAGTTAGTATCTGTTCTCTTTCTAACCAGCTGTGGCATGATGAACATCAAAAGATAATTATGAAGAATGGAGGATGGACATCAAAAGCTGAGTTCTTCAGTTCTGATACATGCTCAAAGCATTCTAGGACAAAGCAAAGAAATTTTAGTTGATGCGGATTTCCTCCCAAAAAGATCAGGGTATCATCTGCATACTGTAAATGAGATATTCCCACCGGAGACCTCAACTTCTGAACCTTGTGAATCCACCCTTCCCCCTCAGCCTTTGTACAGTCTGCGCAAAATGTTAGCCACAAGCACAAACTGTAGAGTAGATAAAGCATCTTCCTGTCTCTGTCCCCATGAACTAGCGCAATATGCATATACATTGCCATGGATGATTATTGAGAACTTAGCAGTGGAAACACACTTCTTTAGAGTGCATATTCAATTTTCAGTAAACCCACGAGCTCAAGACATTCCAAAGGCACTGCCAGGATACTCTACCACACATTTTATTGAAATCTAGTTTGCAATAAAACCCTTTTTCTTGCCTTTCTTCAATGATTAGACCACTTCATGAGAAGCTAAGAAAGCATCCTCGACTCTTCTGCCCCATAAAAAAGCAGATTGATTTTCCTCAATAAGTTCACTGAAAACTTTAGATAATCAGTCTGCCAACATTTTTGTATAATTTTGTAAGAACCAGTTATTAGACTGATTGGATGACAATCCTTTAATTCCAATGCTTCATCCTTTTTGGGGAGTAACACCGACAGAGTTTAATTAATGAATTCACAGCCTTTTCCTTTCTCCAGGCATTCCTTAACAGCTGCATTACAGTATACCTAACAGTCTCCCAAATTTTCTGATAGAAAAACATGGGAAATCCATCAGGACCTGGTGCTTTATCTCCATCTAGGCTAAATACAGCATCTTTCGCCTCTTGCTCAGATACCTTTTGCTGTAACATAAACAAACTCTGTTGGAAAACTTGACTGCAACTGGATCCGTCCAAGTAGGATAACTCTTGTTCAGATACCTTTTGCTGGAACATAAACAAACTACTGTTGGAAAACTTGACTGCAACTGGATCTGTCCAACTAGGATAAGGTCTTTTCTCGGAAGAGAATAAATCAATATAAAGTGAACAAGGCTTCAGCTATGTCCTCCTCCTCCAACCACCTATCTCCCTCCCTGATAAAAGATATAAATTTGCACCTTCTGTATCCATTTGCCACTTATGAAAGAAACTTATGTAATTGTCACCCTCCTGTAGCCACTGTATTCTAGACCTTATGATCTCTTCTTCCTTGTCCCATTCAACATATCCTGAGCACAGTGCCATTAATTTCTTTCTCTCCAGAGGAGAACTCTTTTGTTTCTTCCAACGTTTCCAACTTTTGGAAGCTCAATAATCTCTGTTCTCTTCCTGTGCCTCTCCATCTTCCAATTGTTTTTCCCAAACGTTAATGCCCCCATCAAGAGATTTTAGGTGTAACCAAAGTCTTCGACAGCAGACTTTGTATAACATGAAAGAACCCAACTATGCCTGACCAACTTATTGAGATTGACCAACTTGTAATCTTCTGCCTAAATTCATATTTTTTCCAAATGGAATAGGAAACGTTGGTGATGTTCCGCTTCACAGAGAACAATGATGGGATCGTGGTCTGATACTGTCCTTGGTTGTCTGAATACATTGACTGAAGGAAACATGTTCCCCCACTTATCGTCTACAAGTATATCTATTCTCGACATGGAAGGTGGGTTTCAAGAATTACTTGAAGTAATTCTTTTGTGAAAAAAGCTTTCAAAAAATGTTTTTGTGAAACAGAAGAAGTTTTTAGAAGTAAATGGAGAAATGCAAGGTAGTCCCTAAGATGGGCATGAGAAGCAGAATTATCTAGAGTACACCTCTAGCACCGGCTGTTGCATATTGCATTGGGAGCCAACCATGTCCCGCTTGGTGCTGGTTGGTGACTACCGCCATTCCAGGAGTCTGCTCCAGATGGGAAGCCTGTGGGGTCGAGGTTCCAGTGTCCTAGGGCCTGGGATGCTCAGAACGGGATCCTTGCATGCTTCTGCTGCTTGGAGTGGGGCTACTTGGCCTGGTCTTGTAAGAATCAGACTAGATGCTTGGGTTGCTGAGATCTGGGACACATTTGAAGACGGTGCTCTGGAAGCTCTGGGGGGTTCCCCATGAAGGAGGTCATTTGTAGAGGTAGTGGTTTGGAAGGGCGACCATCCTAAGGTTCTACTCCCCTCTCGTGAGCCAATTGTTCTTGACATGTCATCTCTTTTAGCTGACTTCTTGTGTCCGAGGATTCAGTGGTTCACTAGGTGTTGCTGAATCTTACCCATCCAAGGTAACCCTCACGTTGAAAGGGTTAAGGATATCCTGGACAGAGTAGGGGATCAATCAGGCTCTTGGGAAGTGTTTATAGGAGGGTGGAGGTTTCTTGGCAGTTGCAAGGTTGGTAGGGGCAGCCCAGGAGCTAGCGAGGGCTGGGGTTGTTGCAGATCAAGACTACATTCTTTGGGCTGCACCTTGGAAGCTTCAACAAGGTACATTCCCTGATCCATGCTTGGATCGGGTTAGTATTAACCTGCTCGGAGTGCTTGTGGTCCTATGGGATAGGCCCGTGCATTAGAGCTGCATTCTTCAGGTTCATTTTAAGGTTTCCAATTGGGACGCTGGAGGTAGACATGATGACTATAGGTGGGCGGCAGTACCTAGAAGGCTGGGGGAGGCTGGTTTGAATTTCAAACCATCCACCTCCTTGAGTTAGGGTGACCTAGCTGTTCCGAGTGAGTAAATGCCCTCTTTTCTTATGAGCCAGGCAGTCGGAGCGGCCGGCCTATCAGGTAACTCACGAGCGTTTTGTGACTTACCTGACAAGGCCTGTTTCAGGTCTGCGATGCTCGGATCAATTGGACCCATTGAGGGACTTGGGGATCGCCATATTCTTTACCCGTTTGCCTTGGACAGCCCCCTCCTACGACCTCTCGACCCCATGGTTGGCGCCATTGCCATCCGGATTGCTGGCCTTCAGGAGGGCCCCTGCCTCAACTTCATGGGGAGGCGACGGCTGGTGTTGTAGCTACTCCAATGGTCTTTGGCTGTGGGGCTTACCTACAGGAGGTGTCCGAGGATGAAGACCCTAGAGGTGGTGGTGTGCTCCTAGTGGGATCTGCTGTGGGTGATGGTCCCATCTCTAGGCCCGAGTTACTCCTGGTGTAGGCCCCTCTGATCCCTTAGACACAACCTCATCAAAGAACGTTGGGAGGGGGGGGGGTGCCCCTAGTTCAACTGTCGGTGCAATGTGGTGTCGAGGTGTCGGAGCCTGCAACTCAATCCACCTGGCCTCTTCAGGAGATGGATGACCTGCCTATTCAATGGGAGCTAAGGAGGCTCCGGCCAGCACCCTGTTGCTCGGAGGACATTAGCTGGGGCAAGGTTGTGCTATGGGGGAGGATGTGGACTTCGTCCCCTGGACATAGGGGCCTGGCGAGGTTGGACAACACCTTTGATCAAGGGAGGAACTGATGGTGGATGGTAGGGATGGATTGGGTAAGGAGGAAGTGACGGAGATGGTCTTGGAGGTTGAGAGATATGTTGAAAGGCGGGCCAAGGGAGTGGCAGAAAGGGTTGACGTGTCCTTTAAGGGTGTCGAGAAGGACATTAAGGTGGCCTTCTATAAATTCCAAAATAGATGGCAGTTGGGAGTGGAGGGGGATGCAAAGGGGGGAAGTCTACGAGGAAGAAGGGGCTTCACGCAAGGGTTGCCGTATTGCTGATCCGTATCAGATCGTATCTTCCCAGATACGGTAGGATACTGATCCGACTCGGTTTGATTGGCACGAGTCAAGCAAATGAGTTTGTCAAAAGTAATGAGTTTAAGCCACATTTCAGAAATGTACTATATTAATTGATTTAAAAAGTATAATTTTACTTTTCAAATGGGAAAATATCAATTTAAAACAACCATTATGCATGTATAAGTCAACACGATCCTGTCCGATTTGGTGCATGCCAGCAGATCGGACTCATCTAGATATTAGTCAACTCATATGAGACGGCATGATCTGGTACAATATGGCAAACCATGGTGCAGGGGGTCACGGAAGGGAGGGAGGGCTCAGATAAGTTTAGGGGAGGGGTTGAAAAGTGTAACTTCCTTGAATAATGAGAAGCACTTCATGGAACATTAGAGGGTTATGGGGGAGGGAGAAGAGGGCGGTTGTGAAGGAGCTTATTAGATGTTGTAGGATTGACATTTTTTGTGTCTAGGAGACTAAGTTTGGGGGGGGGGGGGGGGGGCGAGGGAGGCTATTATGAGGGAAATAAGGGGGTCTAGAGTTTCTAAAGGGGTTGATGCCCTTGCTCACAGGCGATCTGCGGGGATTTGATGTTATGGAATGAGTTTGTGGTGGAAGAGATTGGGAGAGATGGGGGCAGATTTGCCATCTTTCTCAGCTTACGTAGTAAGTTGGATGTCTTTGTTTGGGACATCATTGGGTTTTATGGTCTCCAGGGTAGAGATGATAAGAGGCAGCTGTGGGAGCATCTTAAGGAGTTCCATTAACAGTCCGACAATCTGTGGTGCATGGTGGGTGACTTTAATTGCTCATGAGAGGTCTGATGCACTTTCTTCTACAGGGACTATAGAGGACTTCCAAGACCATTGATGCGGCTGCCTTGATTGATATCCACACACCTAGTTCAGGGTTCACTTGGTCCAACTCCAAGGAGCATCCTTCTTACTCTAGGTTTGACGATTCCTTGTTTCTCTTTATTGGGAGGAACACTTTCCTCATTCATAGGCTTTGTACCTTCAGAGGATGGTCTTTGATCACAAGCCTATCTTGCTCAAAACCAACTTCAAGCCGTCTCACAAACGCAGATTCAGATTAGATAAGTATTGGCTTCTAGAGGATGACTTCATGGAGGTGGTCAGGTCCATTTGGCAGGTGGATACTTGTGGGTCCTCTAATATGTCTACTTTGGTCAAGAAACTTAAAGACCTTACTGTTGCTCTCTCTAATTGGAGTGCATCCAAAGCCCTCCTAGGCAAGGAGGCCAAAGGTAGATTGATGGACTGAATTGCGAGAATGGATGCGTGGGGAAGTGGGGCTCTTTGATGATCAAGATAGGGAGCTTATAGGAAAGCTCAAATCAGAGTATCTGGACATTCTCCTTAAGGAAGAGGTCTACTGGAAATAGAGATTGAGGGACAAATGGATCAAAGAAGGGGACCTTAACATTGCCTATTTTCACAGGGTAGCTTCTAGGTGGAGAAGATTGAATCTTATCAGCAGTCTAAAGATAGGGGAGCAGGTGGTTTTCCGACAGGGAGGAGCTCAATCACTAGTCTAAAGGTAGGGGAATATGTGGTGTCCGCAGGGAGGAGCTCAAAACGCAGGTGCAGATTTTCTATTCCAGGCTCTTCTTAGAGATGGATATGTGGCGTCTGACTTTTGTTGATGACCTTCTCCCTCTGCTCTACGATTATGAAAGGGTAAAGCTTCCAGCCAACTTTATGGAGGAGGTGAAGAGTGCTGTTTTGCTTTAGCTGGGGACAGCACCTGGTCCAGATGGATTTCTTATTATGTTTTGTCAGGATTGTTGGGTCATCGTCAAGGACTTACTGGTGTGGGCAGTGCTGGAGTTTCGCGTGGGGAGGGCCCACCCTATTGGTATCAACAAGACACATTGTGCCTATGGCCTCATACCCAAGAAAGTAGGGTCAGAGTTTCTTAGGGACTTCAGAGTGATTAGTTTACTGAATGGTACTTATAAGATCATTTTCAAGATGCTTGCTTCTAGGATGGAGAAGGTAGTAGGCGGAGTGATTAGCCTCAATTAGAGTGCATTCATTAGAGGAAGACTTACCAGGAAAATTTCTTGGTGGCCCATGAGTGTATTCACTTTATGAAGTACAATCATGGCAGGGGCTTTGTTCTAGGATGGAGAAGGTAGTAGGCGGAGTGATTAGCCTCAATTAGAGTGCATTCATTAGAGGAAGACTTATCCAGGAAAATTTCTTGGTGGCCCATGAGTGTATTCACTTTATGAAGTACAATGATGGCAGGGGCTTTGTTCTAAAATTGGACTTTGAGAAGGCCTATGTTAATGTAAATTGGAAATGTCTACTACTCATGTTGAAGAAAATGAGCTTTGGGGAGAAATGAGTCTCTTGGATCAGGTTTGGATCATTTAGCCTTCTTCGCTGTCCTCTTCTATGGGGAGGCTACTCCCGCCTTCTTTGGTGGAGGTGTCTTCATTAGGGGGACCTCATGTCCCTTTTTCTCTTTGTGGTGGTGGGTAATTTGCTGAGTAGAATGCTGGAGAGGGTAGAGGCATCAGGCCTCATCACAGGCTTTCAAGCAGAAGCTGGAGGGAGGCGTATGCCACACTTTCAATTTGCAGATGCTACTATCCTTTTTCTCTCTGATAATGAAGATCAGCTCTGCACCACCAAATTTATTCTTGAGATGCTGAATGAAGTCAGTGGGATCAAGGTTAATTTCTCGCCAATACTAAAATCACTGGAGTGAATATGGAGGACACTTCCCTACTCAGAGTAGCCACAATCCTGGGTTGTCAGATGGGTGCCTTCCCTTTATCCTATCTTCATCTCGCTCTTACCCTTGGAAAGCTTTGGTTGAATGGGTGGCAATGTGTGATTCAAAAGTTTAAAGACAAGCTCGTAGGATGGAGAGGTAGACTTCTCTCTTATGGGGGTAGACCGGTGTTATGTAAGTTTGTTCTTGACAGCCTCCCCATCTACTTATCTATTCCCAGAGTTCCAAAAATGGTAGCTAATGCTTGGAGTCATCCATTGTAGGTTCTTCTGGAAAGGTAGTGGGGTTTTGGCTGGCAAAGGAGGTCACAACATTAGTTAGAAGAGAATTTGCAGGAGCAAGGAGGCTGGAGGTTTAGGCATCAAAGATATGGAAGACTTCAACCTAGCCCTCCTCAACAAGTGGCTTTGGAAAGCATGGTTCGGAGATTCTAGCTTGTGGCTTGATGTGATCACTCAGAAATACTACCCCTCAAGGAGGAGGTGGGGCATCTTTCAGAGATCGAGCATGCTATCTCTCCCATTTGGAAATGTATTCTTCAAAGTGACGACGTGGTTCAGGCTGCTACAACTGTTGCCATGGGTGATGGACATTCATGTCTCTTTTGGAGGGATAAATGGTGCGAAGCAGCTCCTCTTGCTAGCAAGTTCCCGAGGCTTTTTGTCATGTTTTCTTCTTCTCCCCCAGCCACGGTAGTGCAGGTGTATGACAGCTCTATTCCTAATGGGTGTTGGACCCCTTGCTTTCGGTGGAACCTGTGAGAGGAGGAAATTGATAATTTCACTCTGCTGGTGCTTTCCATTTTTGAGGTCACTGTTCATCCCAGGAATTGCAATACGGGTGTACGGTTGGGAAGCCTCATGGTAGACTTCCCACACATGACAGGTTAGCACACTTCATGGTGGGGGTGCTTTTGGATTTTCTGCCTTTGCGGTGAGGATGATGAATCCATTGATCACATCTTTGTCTCTTGCTGCAACTTTGCTCAGGACGTGTGGCAGCTCATCTTTGATAAGATCCATTGTCAAAGGTGTCGTAAGAATTCTGTGGAAGGTCTCTTGCTTAAATGGGGTCATATTAAACATGCCCAAGGAGGAGCACAAGGACATCTGGTGGCTCATTTTTCATGCGACTGTTTGGGCAATGTGGAACGAAAGGAACAGTAGAATATTCCGGAAGAAGGCTTTGATTCCTTAGAGAATTGCAGAATTTGTGATTTGAAGTTAGGGAAGCTCCCTCTGATCGATGGAGCCCCCCCCCCCCCCCCCCCCCCCCCCCTCCCTTTTTCTTTTTTTTTAAAACTTCTTTCAGGAGAGTAAAAGCTGTAGTATCTTCTTGGTGCATTTGTACTGAGGGATTTGTTTTGTGAGCTGATCTATGTATTCATTGTATATCCCCTCCTTTTGTTCATATTTATATACTTAGTGGTATTATCTACTTTTAAAATCAAATCTGTGTGAAAAATAATAGTTTAAATTCTATATAGAGATTCTTTGCTCAAGTGTGTCTGGGACTAGTTTTTGCATAGCCCATGATTCGTCTTTCTGATGCAGGACTTTATGAGCTTTTACCTTATTACAAGGGTGAGAACACTGTTTTCGATGTTTCTCCACCTTCGCTTAATATTTCTGTTGGGCATCATCATACTGACGTGTCACAAAAATTTCAGGTATGTCCATTAATTATCTCATTAATAACTTCTTGAAGGGAAAAGATATGGTGATGCCATTTATGAATAATTATGTTCAAGGACTAGGTTTAATGTAGTCTAAGTTTATGTTGGATTTAATGTAGCATAAACTTGCATGAGAAGTTGGTAAACATTATTTATCTCTTATGTTTTATGCTAACTTGCAACACGGTAAACATTATTGTTCTGGGGTACATAGGACCACAAAGTAGAAATCCATGTAAATCTGCATTCAATAAAGTGGAAGGCTAATGTTGTTTTTCATAAGCACCATAAAATTTGTACTAGGGTACTGTCACTATTTGCAAAACTGTAACAGGATACTATGCCTATTGCGGTAGGTCTGGAAGGTGCTCGATATGGTTTTATTGAGAGGATGTTCATACTATTTTACATGTGACAATGGCTAGGTGTAGGTATGAAGTAGTCATCATGAGGAGTCATTACATATTAACATAGTTATACACAAATATTGCACAACTTTTTAGTGGCAAAAATAAAAAAACCTGTTTCTCTAATAGTGGAGATATGAACCAGGCCCTCTCTACTGTGAAAATCATATACGTTTTTTTTTTTTTAGAAGGTGACAAAAGTCACAATTCCATTGAAATATATGAGAGAGGTACAGGAAGGCCCAAGAGAGCACACCACCTGGATAGGACACTCCCCTATCCAAGTCCCAAAAGGTTTAAAAGAACCTAACAAAAACTGTTTTATCAAGAAGATAAAACAGGGTTACAAAAGAAGATATCATCAAGAGATCAGCTTCCTCCACAATCTGGCTTTGTCAAAGATAACAGAGCTACCATCATTCAGAATACCAGCAGCTCGTCCCCACTCTTCCACCCATCTGAATGTTTTCTTCAAAAGTTCATTAGCACTGCTGAATTGGTCACTGAATTTTCTTCTATTTCTCTCACACCATATAGTCCACAACATGGCCGGGCATATGAGAAACCATACATGTTTAAGGTCATTTGACGGAGAAACAGTAGTCCACCATTTCAGCAGGTTCAACACAGAGGAATGCTCCACCCAATCAAATCCAAATAATCTACACATACTCTTCCATTGGATGGAAATAATACCACACTTACAAAATAAATGAAGTTGGTCTTCCTCAAAGTGTGCACAGAAAATACATAAGGAACTCCCGGGAAAATCATATACGTTGGTACATTGATTAATGTTTTCGGAGGGGTGGGTCAATGGAGATGGTCAACTTATTAGTTTGTGCGTTGGTTTGCAAAACATGGTTAAGCTAACATGAATGGCACATGTTGCTGTGCATATTAAGGTTGGAAGGCTTTTGATATGACAGAAGCTATTTGGGTGTTTAACAGAAGAATGTTTTTGTTAATAATGGTGCATGCCTGTTTTTACAATGTTTGTGTTTCTGCCATAGATAGGGCACATTTAGAAATGTTTCATAGTATAGATAAAGGCCAGATTTGCTAATGAGCTTAGGAGGTCATTTTGGACCCCATGTTTCATGTCTGTTTCTCTGTGCTTTCCAGATAGGATTTGTGATGAATAAGATATTAGTTGGGGGCGTGGAGCTAATGTATGTAGGTTGACAGACGAATCCCAGTAGGGTTGGGCTTTGCAAGATGGTCAGAAAATATGTGGATGATCCTGCATGTGCCATGTGCCTCATAAGCCACCTCTGGGGGAAAGGGAAATACAAGGATCCCCAATAGGTTGACCAGATCTCCTTAAGCAGTGATGAGATTCATATGTTACCATGTGCTGAATGAGCAACAGTAGCATTTCATCTTGGTTGACAGACAGGAATCTCCATACACATCCAGTGTCGATATTTTCAATATAGCCGGACTTTTATCTCCATATTGGTATCTCCAATGCATTCCCTGTTCACACTTTTAGTTATTAATGAAATGGTCACTTTTCTCCAAAAAATGCAGAAATCACTTACTTTATCTGAAAGGAGGTCCTTGGTAGGGGTGCCCATAGGTCAGTTTGGTTTTGTTCAAGGATGGGAGAATAGGATCGGGCCTTGAGTTGGCAGGTCCTGAACAATCTGGATTGGTATCGGATTGGCCGAATTGGCAGATCCAAAGGAATAAAGTCGATCATTGGATTGGGCAGATTTTAATTTTTAAACAATTAAGACAAAGAAGAACAAATCAGAAATAACAGGAAAAAATATGAAAAATTCAACTATTTAAGGTTAGAACAGGCGAGGATCATAGCCAATTCGGCCTGGTTCTTGCCCGATTTGGTCTGAACTTCCTTTTCTTTTTCTGTTTTCAAGATAAAATCAGATTGATTGGATCGCCATGGCTCGATTCCGACCCGAACCAGCTGATCCTGTGAACCATGGTTTGGTTTAGAGAAAAATATTTTCTAAACCAAACCAACCCATGCCACTGATGAAAACTGAATCAAACCAAACTGAATAATTTTGGTTTGCTTCGGTTCCATTTGGTTCGAACCATCTGACTTGGCTGTGTAGGGTCATCCATATGCGTTATGCATGTCACCTGGGTGGTGCCCAGCCTCAGCCATCTGATAAGATGGAACGGGGTACTATTTGTAAACTGTTCCACCCATATCGTTTCTTAAAGTTGTCCGACGTAGGAGTAAAAATTGGGGTGCAGACAGATATGCGCACGCCCAGGTGCCTTCACATTCAGGCAGCAGGCAGACTCTTCTCTTCCGGTTTAGTCCCATGTTGGAAACAATGGGGTGGGAAGGGATGGAAAATTTATAAATGTTGCCCACTGCCTGGAGACCATGCTGATACGATTGTGCCCAGCTTGGCTGTGACACCATAGCTTGAGCCATGTCTAGGGCCAATTGATCAGGCAATTTTTAATAAAAGGTATATAAAGTTAACATATGAATTGAAACAAATAAATTTAGGATTATTTTACAAATAAGCCCCTATAATCTTTCGATATTACAAATAAACCCCTCCAATCCGACTATTTATATATAAACCTCCACAATCTTCACATATTTATTAAAAAGCCATGTGGTTAACTGACGTTTGCTACAGTGAATATGCCATGGCATATTCTGTCTTCTCCTAACGCCCGACACTCTTGACGCCCGACGCCCCCATCCCTTTCCACTCCGGCAACCCCCTGCCCCTGGCCTTGACCTCCAATGTCCTTCGACGGCTAACGTTGCCGATCTCCATAGGAGCAGCAACGGGGACCAACTCGATTACAAAGAAAGATATCTCCTTCCTTCCATTCCGGGTGCTGGCTGGCATCCAACTACTTGTTTTGATCACAACTTCATGTCGATGATCTCTGCCAGGGAGGACCAGGTGCCAGTGACGGCTAAGAGCAGGCCCAGTGCGATGACGCTAGCGTCCACGGCCACCCTGCGGAGGCCCATCTCGTCCCGGAACACCCTGAGGTGGAACTATGGCGGCAACATGAAGCCTATCACACAACACACACTGCTGTCGATGAGGGAGAGGAAGTTGGCAAAGTTGGGCACGAGGATGGCCACCAGGGTGACCACCAGCACCACTGGCCACTGGATCCACAGGGAGTAGCGTGCCTGGTGAGCTGCCGCTCCACCACCTCGTGCACGGGGTTCATCATGAGTGCGAAGGTGAAGAAGAGGTTGACGCAGAGGCCCACCTGCATTAGCTAGGTGATGAGACCCCTGCCCAGGTTGGAGGTGATGATGTCGCTGGTGTCCTCGTCGGAGGCGAAGTAGCCCAACATACTGAAGAGGGCGTACATGATAGCGATGGACATGGAGACCCCCAGGATGCGCCCGAAGCGCTCCTTGCTCCATCGGCAGCACCACCTCGACCCCCTCGAAGGCACAGACGGCTACGTCGATGCTGTTGAACATCAGGGAGGCGAGACCAAAGGCCCGCAGCGAGAGCCGCCGCCACAGGATCAGGGCTACGTCGTCCACCATGACCACCCCCATGGACCCGACGCCGACCATGCTGAGGGGGGCGAGGTGGGTGTGAATTCTGATGGAGTTGAGCCGCAACTGGAAGGGGAGGATCCCCCAGATGTAAAGGCTCTTGGCTGGATGCCTAGGAGGAGGGTGGCGGCGCTAGTGCCGACGCTGACGGAGGACAAGGAGCCGCCGCCGTCCTCGGCGGCACCGTTGATGAGGTGGGAGAGGGTGTTGCTGACAGTGATGAGGTGGTCCGGGAGGCCATCGGGGGCGTGGGTTGGGAGGCCGCGGGGACCATGTGTGCGGTCAGCGTCACCGTGGCCGCCGGAGCACCTGCTCTGGTTTGCCGCCACCAGGGGGGAGGGTATAAGGGTAACCAGGGTGGGATTAGCTTAACCCAACATTGGTTAGCCCTTCTCTTAACGGCTACGTTACAAACCTGACGGAGAGGGCTTTTTAATATAAATAGTAGAACTGGAGGGGTTTATTTGTAATATCGAAAGATTATAGGGTATTGTTTGTAAAAAAAACCCATAAATTTAATATTTAAAGCTTCCATTTAAACAGTATGGTTCAGTTTCTATGGTTTGGGAGGTGTTGAACCGGCACCAAACTAAATTGATTTTCAAACTGAACCAAACTGTAAATTTGGTTTGGTTTTGTTTAGTTTTTCGGTGTGAACCAAATACTGAGTACCCTACTCTTTGGTGTTAGGACCTCTAGAAATGGCTATGATGGCAAAAATAAGAATCCTCCCCTGTACTTGATGCCTTTCTTCCACGAGCCAATATCAAGGTGGGGGATGGGAAGATGACCCTATTCTGGTCAGATACTTGATGTGCTCATCGCTCTCTCCAGGACCTCTTCCCAAGGTTATTTGCTATTGCACGTGGTCCAACTGCAGTTGTTAGCCACTTTTTTGAGGTGGATTTACCCCATCCTCGTTGGAGGCCCTCTTTCAGAAGGCACTTGAGAGAGGAGTTGCATGATCTCCTTCAGATACTTGATTTGCTGCAGGACTGTCAGCTGAGTCTGAACACTCAGGATAGGTGGACTTGGAGGTGATGAAGAGGTGTGATGGCGAGGGAGAGGAAGAGAGCAATGGAGAGCGCAAGCGAAAAAATAGAAGCACACAGAAAAAGCCCATTGCTTCAAGAAGTCTCTAAGGCTTTGCTTCTCACGGGAGTCAAGCACAGCGATCTTCGAGTCTAGAGACGTGTGGCAGCACGACACTCAATCCTGCAGTTGGAGTTCATAGCATTGTTGGAGGTAAGAGAAACTCTTCTTTTACCAACCCTTGGTGGCCTATAATTCCATTGGGCATCATAGTGTGAGATGTTTTAAGAATGGTTCTTCATCCTCAGAGAACGATAGAGTCTACACAAGGAAGAATGTGATTTCCAAGGAAAACAGTGATGTCAAGGCTAATGCTGTGGAGGCATCCTGGTTTCCATCATATGATAAGAATGTTAAGAGGTTGGCAAATTGTTGAGTGGGAAATATCATCAGTGGTTCGTTTCATAGGGAAGAGATCATCAGTACTCTTCAACAGAGGTGGCCAACCTAACAAGAATGGAAGATTGGAGATCTGAATAACAGACGATTTATTGTTTTTTTCCCCAATGCATATAGCAGGCATGAAGTTCTGAAATTAAAGTTTTTTGAATTTAACAGTTTCGGCTTTTAAAATTCATCATGCAGAGAAAGGGAAGAATCTTTGGTGTCGAATGTTTGATATTCTTCTTCAACTTTGGGATGTGGAAATCTTTAATAGTATTGTTGCATCTTTTGGAAATTTGAAAGAAGTTGACAGACCAACATCGTCGTGGGAGAATCTGGAATTTTCCCAAGTATTAGTTGAAGTTCATCAATTTTCTGCTATTCCAGAAAATGTTAAACTGAAATGGGATGTTTCAGAATTCTTGAGTACCATTAAACCTGAGGAATATGATTGTAATTCTCCTATGGACTGGACTTACACAGAAGTGGTCCAGTCATACAAGAGTTACAGACAGAAGCAGACGAAGACTGAGTCAGCCAGACCGATTCTTTCTGAGTCTACTTCAGTAAAGAGCCTTGTTCCTGCTGTGTTGGGCGATAGTCAGACGGATGTCCATAATGATCCTGTCTCAAATTTTAAATTTCATATGAAATCTGAGGAAGTAAAGGTTAAGCATGAATCTTCGGCTGATGCTTCCTGGAGGGCAGCAATTTCACAGCTGGCGTCCCAGATTGTACAAGGTCTCCAAGAGAATAGTTTTAATAAAAAAAAGATGTTTTCCGTTACCAGTACATAGGAGGAAGAGAGGAGTGGGGCACAATTTTAGTGCATCCGCAGAGATCCCAACTCCGGCAGGTAACTCAACGAGTGACACCCATGCTTCCGGGAATCTTGGAACTTACAATTTGTTGAAGGATACGGCTCTCCTACTGAAGGGCAGGAATCTATCCAGGGTAACAGGAAGGATTTGGATTCTTTTTTAACGGAAGGCTTGCATATTTCTGGCGGATTTTCCGATGCAAATCCAGGAAGTCCTTCTCGTGTTCAAAGTGAAGAAGTGCAAGATGCTGAAGAATCCGTGTTAAATCTGCAAAGGATTAAGGAAAAAGGTTAATAATAATGAGAGCCAAAATCACGGCATTTTGAATTCAAATTCAATTCAAATTTCAAATTCAAACTTCATCAGCGATTGGACTAATTAGGAGTTAGTTCAAAAAACATCTACTTTTGGGTGACAAGTGGTTCAAGGTCAAGCTGGACAGCTACACAAGTTATTTGGAAATCCAGAAGATAAGACGGATAGAATAAAAACCACCTAAGTCAGGGGAGAGATGATGCAATGATTGAAGATGGATCCTACAGGAAAGCGTCGTGCAAGATGCTTTGAGATAATGATATCGTGGAGATATCTTCAGTAATTGTAGAGGTTATATTACTATGTAGTGGAATTCTGTTTTTTTCTCATTCATAGGTTAGCAAGTGTATTTGTATTTGTTTTTTCTTTTGTGGGTTCTGATGTAGTAGTTTTTGTTTGTGATGGTTGAGGCATGTCACCTCAGCATTTGACTGTACTACCTCTGTTTATCTTAATAAAATTGGTGGTATAATCTTACCATTTTTTGAAAAAAAAAGGTGGACTTGGAGATGGGACACCGAGGGTCAGTTCTCTGTTAAATCAGCCTACTCTGTCATGGCAGATGGGGGAACCTGCTGTCCTTTCTTTTTGTTGGTCTGGAAAAGTCAGTAGCCCTCTGAAGGTGCGGGTCTTACTTTGGCGGACTCAATTAATAGGCTTATGACTCGTGACAGGCTTAGCCCGCTTTGTGCCTGGTTTAACTCGGCTGTGTTATTTTTGTGATTCATAGGAGGAGACTAGGGATCACTTGTTCATCATATTGAGGTTTGGCAGCTGCTGGGACAGAAATTGCAGACTGGTGTCAGCCCTTGTGACTCTGTGGAGTGCCTTCTCCAATCTTGGGGAAGACCTTGCCTCAGAAGGTGGACCACATTGTGTGGTGGCTCCTCCTCCATGCGACTATATGGGCCCTTTGGACAGAGTGCAATAGTAGGATCTTCAGGAGGGAGCCAATTCTCCATAGCACGTGTCCTCTTTTGTTGGTACGAAGGTTAAGGGAGTGGGCAAGAGTCTTGTTTAAAGTGGACCTTTGTAATTCCTCCTTTTTAGGGCTTCTTGTAGAAAGTTGGAGGAGTAAGTCACCATCTTGGTGCTTTTGTATGGGAAGATATTTGTTTTTGCATCTTCCTCTTTGGAACTCGATATCTTTTATTTATAATGCATGTGGTATCATCCACTTTAAAAAAAATGATTCATGTCAAGTTTACACATGCTTAGTCACAGATTTTTAACCGTAACCTTTCGTTTGATATGCCCTTTTTCTAATGATTCGTGTTGAATATGTTTTCCCATAAGAGCTCTTTCTGTTTTGGTCCTCTTGTAGAGTATCTTTTGCATGTTTTCTAGCCTTCCTTTTTTTTTTCTTTCTTTTCTCATGGTAACTCCCTTTGCCTTTCCATTTGTTCCAGGTGACTGGGTTTTCAGTTGGGGGTCGTGTCATCGATGACAATGGTGTTGGTGTGGATGGAGTGAAAATAATAGTAGATGGACAACTGAGGGCCATCACGGATATGCAAGGCTACTACAAGCTTGACCAGGTTGAGTATAATGCTTACGAATGCTAGTGAGCATGCTTCCCATATCTATCATTAATGCATTTAATATATTGTGTACATTTATGTACTACCATTAGCTTTGATTCTGTGGTGGCACATTTGCTTTGAAGTAACTTATTCATGCTCATTCTCTTTTGGATTGTTTATCTTTCCTATGATCAAGGCTATATCTATAGCATAAACTTCATTATAATTTGGAATTCACTCATGAACTTCATTGTAATTTGGAATTCACTCATGCACTGTGCAGCCTCCTAGCATTTTATTTTTCATGTGGATCAAGTTTGCAGCTTTCTCTGACTTTTGTTTCCCTTATTCCACAGTGTAGACATCATTGTGATACTTGCGCCCTGCATTGGTTTGCAACTTGTTCATTAGAATGCTGCATATCAAGGGGTGCCACTCTGCTAGAGAGTCGGCTAATTGATCACATGATTCTATATTGCTTACATCTGTAATATTGAATTTCCAATTGTCAAGAGAGTACATGTTACTTTTCAGTTGATTAAGATTGGGTGCCGGTTCAGTTGTGGAAGCAGGTGCTGGGTTGTGAAGAAGCCAGAGAATTTCTGTGGTATCAAAGAATGTTGTCATTTTTCAGAGCTTATGGAGTTAGATCTATGACTTGGCTGCTGTGGCTACTTTAGATTTGATTTTAGACTTCACTGCAGGACTGTTTTGGTGTTGCGCTTTAGTAAAGTATTTGAATCGATTTAGGTGTCTTTTGCTTATTCTGTAAGGGAGGATGGAGAGCTTGGTTCTTTCCTGTTAATTGCCCACATTGTTCTCTATTTTCTTTTGTTAGCTTTGTTTCTCTCATGGCTCCCAAGTGATAAAAGAAAGAAAAACTCATCTTCTTTCTTTTTTGCTTTGGCTGTATGGTTTCAACCTTAGGAATCCTCAAATCTGGATTGGGATAAGGCTTCATTGACTTTGTTGTCATCATCATGAATATCATCCACATCAGCATCAACATTAATGGCTTCATTGTATAGTCATCAGAATCATCATAAAGCCTTCTCTGTCAAATTGAGGTCGCCTTGGGTATGGGAAATTTTAGTGAAATCTGAAGGTTAATATTGCGGTGATTACACTCCCCAGATTGCGGTGATTAATGTGGTACTAGGCATCCTTTAATGAACCTGGAAACAGTTCTGCCCTACATATTACAGATTTGTGCCATGGTTCCATCAATAGATTGTATTGGGTAATCTTATAATATGAATTCTCCATATGAACAAATTTATTTAAAGAATGTTTTTAGGTTGTTTACTTATTTATTTAGAAGGTCGCCCAAAAGGGCCACCTCTCATTAAAAGAAGCAAAGAGATACCGAAAAAATAGGTGGGATGCTACCAAGGTGGTAATATCCACCTGCGAAAGACAAACCTCATAACCCGAAGACCACAAACAACCTCAAACCCACTTGCAAAGGATTTTTTTTTCCCCAGTTACAGAATTTGCCAATGAGATTGCAACTTTGACTCTGCAGAAGCCAAAATACCAATCCTGCATAAAGAAAGTACAGGCCCTGATAATTGTAAAAGGGTTTTGAAGGGAAAAGCCTGTTGTTTCTTTCCCTCCAAAATGCCCAAAATGTAGCTTGTAGGCACAAATTAAATGTCCTTCTGACTTGGAAATGGATTAACCTTCTCCCAGGCCAATAAGCACTGTAGAATATCCGAATGTCCAAACCAAGGAACCTCAATAGACTTGAACAGAAGTTTCCAGACAGTTTCAATAGAAGATGTGATCAATGTTTTGTCGACAGGACCCAGAAAACATGCAGGTTCCCTTGATATCTTTCCTTATAACAATAGGTTAAGTTCTCAGACATGATTTTTATGGAATTATTATTGCTGCCTTGTAATAAAACTTTATTATAGATATAATTCTATAGATATTCCTTAGGACAGCGTATAGAGTAACATGAATAGAATCAGAAGGAGCAAAAGATGCAACCAAGAAATATTAAACATCTACTAAACAAAGCGTTGAAGTATACAAATGTTGTTTTTTCGAGGAAGGGATGTAATTGTATACAATTGCATATTACTTATTGCTTCAGAAATGTCATCTATTTGGGTGCTGTTTTGATTGAATGTAAAACACCATCAAATTCTGTAAAACACAGCATTCTTGTGGGACATGAAATGCAGTGTTTTAGGTTATTCTACAGTATTTTACGTCAAGCCAAACATATTAGTGGTAAAACTCTTATCTAAATTGACTAGATATTTGACCTTAATCCTCACTTCCAACAAAGGAAATAAGAAGGTGGCAGGAGAGAGGATTTTCTTGATCCTAGATTAGCACATTGTTAGAGGTTTTTTTTTTAAAAGTGGATTGTAAGACGTACATTATAAGAAGAAGAGAGCATGTACATGTATAAGGAAGATACAGAACAAAAATCCCGCTATACAAGACACCATGGGCGTGTTGCTCTGAGTCATCCCTCCGCAGGAAAACATGAAAGAGAGGAGTTACAGTGGTTAACAGTTGAAGTCAAAGACGTCTATTCCTTCACTCTATCTCAAGCAAAAGAATAACATTAGCCACCAGATAATTTGGCCTCCTTTTCAAGGTCAGGTTCTCCCCCAAGACCGAAAGAGGTGAGCTGCTCCACAGAGGGGAAAGAGCCGCAGTGACATTGAGGTCCATGGAAAAGGAGCCGCCAGACCTCAAGGGCAAAGCCACAGGTGGCAAAGAGGTGATCACACGTCTCATCCTTCTCCCCACAAAGATAACAAGTGGTTGCCAAGGAGATAGAGAACCTGGATAGCCTGTCATACGTAGGGAGCCTGCCCAGAGACACTCTCTGTCAGAACCTTAACTTTGAGTGGGTTCTTGTAATCGCACACGGCATGAGTGAAAGGGAACCTAGTTCCCCCATTTGCAACAAAAGAGTAGGTGGATTTCACTGAGTAGGTACCTAAGGGGTTCCACAGCCACACCAGCTATCCTCAGTGGGCGGTTCTAATTGACAAGAATGCAAAAGGCCAAGAAGCTGATCTAAGTCTTCAATCGCCTTTTCCCTCAAAGTTCTCCTAAAGGAAGGGTTCCAACCATCTGAAGGCTGGGCAGAGTCACAGAGTTGCTTCACTATCAGAGGGGTTGCTTAAATCAGTAACAACATGAAAGGGGGGCAGACTGCTCAGCTTTTTCCTGTGAAGTGTGTGGATGAGTATAGGAAAGTGTCAATATATCATTAATGCGGAATTCATGTGACTTTAGCTGAGACATCTGACAACAAAGTCAGGCAGTTGGTCATAATCTTTGTGCTTTTCTTGGTATGGTGATTTATGACCACAAGGAGTTGGTGGATTTAGTACTTAAAAAAAAAGGAATTGGTGGAGTTAGTATAATTCTGCAAATAATCAAAGTTTTTTTTTGCATGCATACCCCAACAATTTAACATTTTCACTCTGTTCTCTAGAGGTGGTAGTATTTCACGGATCATCAAATTGTCTTCTATACTCCCAAATTAGCTAAAAGATTGCTATCATACCCCTCATAATTAACTCTCCTTCTGCTAAAGGATATTCCAATAATATACACTTTTGACACTGACAGTTGAAGTGAAATTACCTTACCTCTGAGGGAAAAAGTCTCTAGCTGTTGACTGTAATGTGTGCGATGGAGTCATACATACAGTGGTGCTTATGTGTCTTCTGCTTCACAGAGGCAAAGGTTGTGGTTGGGGAGTGGGGGGGGGGGGGGAGATGTGGGGAGGAAGCACATCACCAAATCATTGTTTAAGCATAACCTTATCCCTTCGAGAATGTAGACTTTCTGCACATCCATCTCCGTATCCCTCATTTTCACTATGCTCGTATTTTGAATTTGCTCTTTCCTCATTGCCCACTACTCTGTCACCTGTAACATAGCTGGTTACACTGTGGTTCTGCAAAACTTTACTTCTGGGTATCAAGGAGACGTGTCGATCACATAGGACTATAGTCATGCTTCTCCGCTTCAACCATCTTGCTACACTCGGGCTTTTTACATAACTTCACAAAATGTGAACTAGATATCCACTAATATGTTAATTTCTGAAGTTAGTTTTAAATGATATATCTAGATCTTTTGGTGTTCTCAGAAAAAACTTGTCTGCTGCTAATGTAACCATTTCTTGTTATATCATGCTTGTTCCATTTATATTGTCATTCTATTCCGATGGCACTCATTTCTATTAGAACCATATGATTTATTCTCAAATTTTAAATTGTTCACAGTGCTGGCTTTGTCGTAGTAATTTATCTGGTGCATAATCTTTATATAAGTTTTTTTTGAAGGTGACATTAAGTCACAATTTCATAGAATAAAAAGGAGGATTACAAGGAGAATGAATAGCCCAAGGGCCATCACCTTCAGGATCGGACAATCCCCGTCCTGAACCCCAACTACCTATGAAATGCTGAAATTAACAATGATGTTTTATCAAGCCAATAAAACAAAAACACACTAAGAGCTGCCTATCAGGAGATCATATCCTTCCACTTCCTGGCCTTTTCAAAAAAATCAGAACTCCCCTCCTTGAGGATACCAGCAGCCCGTCCCCAATCTTCCACCCATCTAAATGTACTCCTCAGCAGTTCATTAGAGCTTCTATATTGATCATTGAATTTCCTTCTGTTTCTTTCACACCAGATGGCCCACAAAAGGGCCGGGCAAATCAAGAACCACAATTGTTTGAGATCTTTGTATGGACAATTAATGCTCCACCAATGAAGAAGATCCAACACAGAAGATTGCTCTACCCAATTGATTCCAAATAATCTACACATAATCTTCCACTGTATGATAATAATACCACAGCCACAGAATAAATGTTTTTGATCCTCCTCAAAAAGAGCACAATAAACACACGAGAAGCTCCCAGAGATGTGTAGTTTCTTGGCCCTCTTTCCCGTAAGAATTCTGCACCAAGCAAGCTTCCACAGGAAAATTTTGATCTTATTAGGAAGGTGATTAGACCAAACTAACTCTTTCCACCACACCCTAATTCCACCATCATTCAACATTTGAGCCATGGAATTGACCGAGAACTGTCCATTGTTGGTCCATCTCCAATTTCTTTTGTCTTGCACCTCACCAAAAATTCTGACTTCACTGATGGTGTTGATTAGCAATACTAGTTCTTCTGCTTCCTCATCCGTGGGATTCCTTCTCAAAGGCAAGCTGATCTGCCCTGCATCTATATTGCATAACACTTCCTCTACTGTAGCTTCTTGGTGAAGGGTTATATTGAAGATATTGCTGAAAAGCTTAGAAAGGACCATATTGGAACACCATTTATCTCTCCAAAACTGTGTATCCCTCCCATTTCCCACCTGAATAGTGCTCGAAATATCCATGAATTCAGCACATCTAACAATATTCTTCCAGATTGAAGACATATTGTAGCTGGTTGAAGGATAAAAATTCCATTTGTTCTCACCTTGAAAATAAAGATCCTTCACAATCACAGCCCAAAGTGCATTCGGATGTTCTCCCCTTCTCCACAACCATTTAGCTAGCATTGCTTTGTTGAAAGTAGCCACACCGCAGAGGCCAATTCCTCCTTGCTCCTTGCTTTTGCATACATTGCTCCATTTTATAATCTTTTTATAAGTTAGTCTGCGATAGCACTGTTACTGGAGAAATAATGTGAGTCGGTACCTATATGATTGTATTTAGTGTCTTACTTGATGTGGTACTCTTTTCCTTATTTTAGTTGGCATGCGGATGGCTGATAACCATGTTGAAAATATTTGATATATTTATTGCTCTTTTCACAGGTGAATTCAAAGCACTATTCACTTGCAGCAGAAAAGGAGCATTATAAGTTCAGTAATCTAAATAATTTTTTGGTAATGCATCATTGTCTTTGACTTTGTTGAGATCTGCTACATTGTTCTTACTGTACCATTTTCAAGCTATAATGACACCTCTTCATATATTTAGGTCCTACCGAACATGGCTTCAATTGAAGATATCAGAGCAATCTCTTATGATGTTTGTGGTGTTGTTCGATCAATTAATACAAAATACAAGTCAAAGGTGTCACTTTGATTGACTGTTTGTCATTTTTTTTATTCGCTTTTGCATGAAAAAGTGCAATCATCTCCAGGGAAGTTGCATTGAATTGGCTGTGTTTGCTTAGGTACAAATTCTTTGTTGCTTGTTCAGGTTTCGCTGACTCATGGTCCTGCAAATGTGAAGCCTCAGATTAAACAAACTGATGAAAGTGGAGAATTTTGTTTTGAGGTATTCTAGTTATGGTGACACATAATTTCTTTAATTGCCTGTTGAATAGTTAATGCTATTTAACTCTTTCCAGTAAATGTAGTCAATTTTGTTGTTTTCCAGTAAAATGGCATACATACCCTTAACTTACTCTTTCCAGTAAATACTTGGTCCGTCCTTCTAAAGAATCATCACGAGAGGCATCTATCATTGGTTCAATAATTACCAAAACTTGTGCCTTCTAAAGCCTGTTGAATAACTTTTTATGGATTCTGCCATTTTTTTATGGATTCCAGCAAATGTGACTGCTTCTCTCTCTCTCCCCCCCCCCCCCCCCCCCCCCCCGGCACAAAAAAAAAAAAAACTCCAGACCAGAATGGTGGAGGAAGGAGCGGTGACCCAATTGTCCAAGGAAGACAAACTCCTTTGGATCGTAAATCCTGATCCAAGTCAATCCAGTTTGGCTATTGCCTTTTTCTGTCCAAAACATAGCCACATGGTTCTGTACTAGAGGATTGGAAAGGTATACTGGGATTGGATCAGTTCGCCTGGTACCTATTAGCCGATGCATGCCTAGTTTTGAGACCTTTCAATCATCCAAGACCGATCCACTCTCTCTCTCTCTATCTCCCCCTTCTTTTCCCTCTCTACTTCCCTTTTTCTAAAGAATAAATAACAAGGACAAACATGTAAATTCCCAACCATAGTTTCCATTGATTATGAATTAAGTTAGTGATTTGTTACTCCACCATTAAAAAGCAAAGAGCATGCTCTTATTGTATGGTGGCAAAGGGTTGTAAGGGGTTATGTAATATTTAAATTGAATTAGGATAGATTAGATGGAAATGTACGAATTCCTATTTAAGCCATCCAGATAGCCTCACAAAATGTTTGTGGGAATGGCAGCTTTGGAACTGAGTGCATGACCTTTTCATGGCAGAGCTCATCATGTCCATGGTTGGCAGTACTGGCCGGTACGTATCAGTATCGGCCGGCACCGGTACCCCTAGTTAAAGGGTATCGGCCGGTACTGGGCCAGTATCGGCCGGTACGTACCGTTACTGGTACCCACCGATACCGGTACCGGTACTGCCATCCATGATCCTGTCACTTTGTGTGGCATTAATTTTTCTACAGTCCATATTTTATTTTATGTCTTTCCCTCTAATAATTTTGTTTATCATTTCTTAATAGACTAAATTAGTGGACTACCAACAACACCGGTTAACTATTTTTCGGACTTCGAGTTGGAAATAACTCCGAAGTTAAGCGTGCTCGGTTGGGAGCAGTCTCAGGATGGGTGACCTTCCTGGGAAGTCTATCAATTAGTACAGTTGTTAGGCCAGTTAACTGATTGGGTCGTTACAAATGATATCAGAACCTGACACCAGCCATAACTGTGGGAGCTAAGTGCCACATAGGGCAAAGTGCTACACTATGGGAGCCACCTCTAGAACCTATATGGAACAAAGTACTACATGGTGGGAGCCACCTCTTGAACTTGTGGGGGCCACCTCTAGAATCCTACTTGGTGATTTGGAATAGTTATGATATATCAACGAGGACGTCGCCTATCTAAGGGAGGTAGATTGTAACACCCCGTATAAGAAGATGTTAAATAGACTAAATCAATAGACTACTAACAACACCGGTTAACTATTTTTCGGAGCTCGAGTTGGAAAGAACTTTGAAGTTAAGCGTGTTCGATTGGGAGAAGTCCTAAGATGGGTGACCTTCCTGAGAAGTCTACCAATTAGCACAGTTGTTGTGCTTTCTGCCTATTGTCCTTGGTTGATTACATGTTCAATAATTTTAAAATATCAGCATAAGTTTCTATATGCTTTTTCTTAAAGCAGCAAAATATCCTAGTAACTTTGTTATTTTGGTTTGGTGTAATAGGTCCCTCCTGGTGAATACCGGTTATCTGCTTTGGCAATGAAATCTGAAAGTGCTCCTTTACTTTTTTTCTCTCCACCATACATTGATGTAATTGTGGACAAGCCATTGTTTAATGTGGAATTTGTTCAGGTAAGTATTATACATTTCCAGACTTGATTTTCTTCCTATGTTCAAGCAAGTTTTAAGTGTACGATTCGCAACTTAGACAAAATAGAGGTTTGGATTTTCCGTGTGTTCGATGAGATAGCATTTAAATGGGCTGTCCTTCATTTTGGAAATAAAATTCCTTTGCTGAGCTGTGTTTCTTTTATGTGATAGGCACAGGTTAATGTTCATGGTTCAGTTGTTTGCAAGGACAAATGTAGCCCTTCTATTTCTGTGTCACTGGTAAGGTCAGATGGTATGGATTCAGATGAAAGGACAGTTTCCTTAAGTCATGAGAGTTGTGACTTCATTTTTCCAAAAGTATTTCCTGGGAAGTATCAACTTCAGGTATGTTTTTCAATCATTGTGTTCTTTGTTTTTGAACCCTCATTTATGCTTTCCATTCATAGCCAGATGTCATCAGCTTTATTTGATGACTACATTATAAGAGATGTGAGAGTGACTCTCACTCGTTCTTCCTCTCCACACCTATATTTTGTAAAAGCCTGCTCTCTATAAGTCTATGTAGACTTGGAACGAGAGTACAAATTCATTGCCCTTTCAGTTGACACCAAGCTGATGCTCTAGCAACCAGCACTCATACTGAGAAAAATGGATAAAATTCATCTTTGGTCTTATCATGGTCATACCTTTAGTTTAACTGATTTATAACTGTCTTCATATGTGTTACATTCTTAGGTCAAACATGAGTCACCAGATTCAGCTGAGGACAACTGGTGTTGGCACCAGCACATTATTGATTTAGATGTTGGTGTTGAGGACAAGAAGGGGGTTGTATTCATCCAGAATGGTTTCTGGATCACCATTAATTCCACCCATGATGTGGATGCTTTTATCCGTCAACCTGATGCTTCACTGAGGAATTTGAAAATAAAGGTACCTACATCTCATTAATTTGTGTTCGATCTTTTTCTGTTCTGTGCTTCGGCTTGTTGTATGCATATTTGCCCACAACTTTATGAATCTTGAGGAAGAGGTGCATGAATAAACTTAGAATGGTTGAATTTGTCTCGACTTGCTATCCTTGTTTTGAACTGATGATGGTATATGTTCTATACGATTGATAGTATATTCTCTGTTATTTGGTTCGCAGAGAGGTTCACAGAAGATATGTCTTGATTACCCTGGGCTGCACGAGCTTCATTTTGTTAACTCATGCATTTTCTTTGGGGATTCGCCAGTCAAGTTTGATACGTCAAACCCATTGGTCTGTTGATTCTCTCCTTTTTTATTACCCAATTTAATTCTATCTGATGAGTGATGACATTTGTTTTCCTCTTTCATGCTAAAGTTTAATCATTTATGAACATTTTCTTGCAGCCTTTGTATTTGACTGGTACAAAGTACCTTCTGAGAGGAGAAATCCGTGTTATCTCAAGCTTGGATCGGGATGGGTTTGAACTATCGAAACATATTGTTCTCGATGTTTTAAATAAGGACCGTGCTCTTTTAGATAGTATTCAAGCTAGATATCTCTCTGCTGAGGGTGATGAAATTGACAAGTCCGTGTTGCAATACTCTATATGGGCTGATCCTGGGGAGGAACTCATCTTTGTCCCTCGGGACTCAAGGTAAACACTACCATTTAATGGGTACGCTTAAAGCCATTCTTTAAAACTCTGCTTCGTTCTAAATATTTTATATTCAGTGATAAATCAGTACATCTTTGGAATGACCATTTGCACATCCTAGATATGTCGATTTGCACATTCTTGCGTGGTTTTTTCATACACTTCTCAGTCCTTTTTTTTTGGGGGGGGGGGGTTGTGTTTGATGAAAGCTATCTTGGGAGACACTATCAGAAAAATACCACACTTCACCTGAATCTTTTGTGAATTATGTAAATTATTTTTTCCTCGCACTTGAGGCACATCAGCACCACCTGGGCTGCATCACCTTGCAGGTGATGCATCTTCACTGTGTGGCCTGAGACCAGATCTGTGAGGTCTGAGGCTAATAAGGGTTATGGCTTGACTACATGAACCCAGAACAGAGACGACCCTGCACAATACATGCTGTGGTAAGACCAGGAAGCATGAAAAGTCCTGGTCTGAAATTTTCACAAGGTCCAACTGTGGCTGACTCGCTCCAACTGTAGCATCTTCTTCCTTCCATTGTCGTCATCATCATCATCTATCCCCTCCCCCGCTCCCAACACCCCCCCCCCCCACCAAAAAAAAAAAAAAAAGGAAAAAGAAAAAAAAGAAGCACTCCTGTATGCTGCAACTTCTCCACTCCCAGACTAGTCTTGATCTTTCTTGTTTCATTCGGTTCTCGAGTCTTCCTGACGATCTTGTCCCAGGATCTGTCGGTTCCCTCATCTTAACACTAGCTTCCTTGGAAGCACTTTGTAGCAATTGACTTCAAAAAGCAAACTTGTTGAGGTTTGCTGTCTCCTGTCAAGCTCATGCAGAACCCTGATCAGAGCAATATGTTGTGTGAAGACTTCAATGTCCCCTAGGTGGTATGGGGAGCCCACACCAAGTCATGTTGCATCTACAGTCACCTTTGCACGATTCTGCCATGGCCTCCACTCAATTATGTTCTCATCCATTGTGAGCATTCTGTCTGTCAAGTTTCAAAGCTTGCCACTGTGTCTGCTTCAACAGCAGGAAGACCATGACACTGGTTTCATTGCCAGCAGTGAAACCTTTGGAACTACCTGCCTTCCCATTTGTAGAAAGGGCTCTAGGTCTCCTCCCAGTGGCACAAAGTTTGCTTTTGCGTCTGGGTGAGCTGCCAATGGTGTAGCTCGACTAAAAATCTTGAGCTTTCCCCACTGCACTCATCCCCCATCTCAATGAGACATATTGATCCATTGGTCACCTGTCCACCAAGTGCCTTTTGTCTCTCGTTTTCTTTTGCCTTGAAGTCCTTGTTTACTTAGACAAGTGCTATTCAGTGCATATAGCTTAGATTAGTGATTTTTATTTAGTTGCATGCTTATAATATCTAAATGTCTTCTTCAACTGACTTGATTATTCATCTTATTCTTTCTAGGAATGATGGAGGAAAGATTATTCTGTTTTATCCTAGAGAACATTATGTAAGGAGTCTTAATCTACTTGAATCACTTGTATTGGATTTCTATTTTTTTGGTTGATCTTTATCATTTTTTGAATTGTATCAATAGGTATCAATTGTTGATGATGGCTGTCAAGCTACAATAGCTCCAATTGTTGGTCGAACAGGACTGTACATTGAAGGATCAGTGACCCCAGCCCTTTCTGGTGTTGACATCAAGATTATAGCAGCAGCTGACAGCAGAACTGCTCCATTGCTAAAAGGTGAATTTGCTTTGGGAACAAGGACAGAAGCAGATGGATCTTTTCTCGCTGGCCCTCTCTATGATGACACCACTTATGCAATTGAAGCCTCAAAGGTCTACACATTCCTGATCACATCTGTGTTATGCATATAATTATATTGCATACTCTTCATCTTTAGTAGTGAATTCCTCCCATGAAAATTTAAATTTGTTTTATTATCTTTATTGCCTATATTTGTGTGCGTTTTACATAAATGAGTGGTGTTCTCATTTTCAGAAGACCATCTTGTCTTTTTTATTATTATTGTTGATAAAGTACAAAACTTCACTTGAATCTGTGGTTGATTTTTTTTCAGATTCATTCAGGTTACATGTGTAGCTTATATAATTTAATGAACTATGCTGCTGTGTTGCTTATGTTACACAAATATGCTTTTTCTGATGATCTCACATTAATCTTGCACAGTGTGTGCTTGGCATTTTCCATGCTTCAGGGACACGTGTGTGGATGGTAAAGCTAACAATTGTATGAGGTTCAAACTCAGCAATTATAACTAGATTCAATGATCGACAATGTATGTTGAGAGAGAGAGAGAGAGAGAGAGAGTAGCATGGCAGAGGCTCACCTGAGTTAGGAGGCCGGATAAGGCAGCAGTGGCACTGGACATGGCAGTGACTTAAGGCAGTGCTACAGGATGTAGGAGGCGAAGGCAGCAATGGTGCAGGATCATGTCAGCACTAAGCCAACAGCAGTGGTGGTGCACAGTCACAGCGGGCTCGTGGTTGCGATAGGGTTTCCCATTTTTAAACTTGGCGGTTGCGGTTATCAGGATGGGGGTGGTTTCTTGGGGTTTGGGGGCATGTTGGGTGTGGGCCGGGGTGTGGTTTCACTTAATTAAGGGTGGCCGGAGCCAGGGATGGCACTGATTGGCTCCAGGTCGTCCTAGGCACCCAGGGACTTGACTTTGGCTGTAGGTCCTGGTGTGCCTTTGGCATTAGCAAAAGGTGCTAGTGCACCAAGCCCAGTGTTGTGAGTCATTTTGTTTGACTTGTTTGTTTGATTTGATTGTTTCTTTTGTGGGAATCATGAGTTCCTGCCATTTGTTGGAGGCATGTTTATTTGGATGGTGGGGTATTTGTGCCCTAATGTTTTGTTTTGGAAACATTTAACAATTTTATATTGAAACGCCCATGACAAGGCTTATTTGGGTTCTTTTGAATTTGGGACTCTTTCTGCCGGTCCGCAAACTGACGTCAATTACATCTTGCTGTGACAAGAAAAACTCTTTGATTTCAACGTAATGTTCTTCACCCATACTCACTTTATTGCTTGCACATATGGCCTTGTACCAAAATGGTCAGCATTGGCCTTTTTTAAGCATGAGAAATTGATGTCAAATCACAAGGACACATCATAATAGAAAGCACAATGTGACGCACTATGTGTGCCCCACTAGTCCCCTACAATATGGGGTACTGTTTACAACTACTCAAAGTACCATTTGCAGGCACTATTCACTAATAGCTATTCATTGGCATTATTCATGTGGGCCCCGGCCCTATTTAGATCTCCTTTAATTAGTTTGACGATGTTTAGACTTGATTTGATTTGTTAATTTGTAAAAAGGGGTGCAACATGCTTATCGAGGCGCAATCTCTCGAGCTCGCCAAGCCTTGATTAGGGTCATGCCTTGTCGGCTCACATTATTTGTTCATCCGGATGAGATCACATATAGCGTGCATTCTGGGGTACTATTCATCCATGTGGGACACAACCCAAGGCACAATTAAGGGTGCCATTGTCAATTGAAAGCCGACCCTCCATGTTGTGTGGCGTTGCCACATTTGAAAGATCAAGTTGATTTACTTTGATTAGTGTAAACGTGGATAGCACACTGATTGTGGTACTATTCACCCCCCGGGAACAACCGTCTAGTGTCAGACATTGACATACAATAACGCTAGGCGCCTTTTATCACTCATCCATCTCCTTGCTCAAAAGGCCCAAATTTGATGATGCATGGGAAGGATGCAATTTGCTTTTATTTGTCTTTTGAAGTATATAGGTGGTTGGCATGCTTATTGAGGCACACTAAGGGTGTTTGCCATTTGGGGATAATGTTCCAAGCGCGACATGCCACTGCTGTATGGGCGAGTGGGCCAAATATTGCAGGTTTACAAAATAGGCATGTCGCCTGTCGATTTGAAATTCGTTCATATTGCATGTTTGTTTGCTGTGCAGATTTTGAGGCACCATGTAATCTGTGGTTGTTTGTGTGATATCCTGTGACTGCCGATGGGTCAACATGCCAGGCTTGACTCATTAGTATATCGGCTGACGGCGGATCGTTATTCTCAAAGGCACATGAGCTATTATGAGATAAGCCCACGGCTCGCCGCTTATCGAGGATGTGCTATTTCGGGCCTAGGGCATTGGCTCCACGGCTCGCCATCCTCGCGTATGTGAAGGTGGGTCGACGGTCATGTCCCTGTTGGCTTGCCGTTGTCACATTGCTGTGACAATGGTTTGAAAGGGGCTTCAACATCATATAAACACCATTCTTTATGCAAAGATAGGTTGCATCGTGGAAGCTCTGCGGCGCATCTAAAAAAATCTTAGGTGCGTCGCAGAAGTTTTGCAATGCATCCAAAACACTTCTGCATAAATCCAAAAAATTCTTCGCAGAAGTCTTGTGATGCATATAAGTTCCCTTACCTTGAGGAAAGGAGAAGAGGAGAGCTTAAAGGTTAATGCATGCATATCATTCATTCATTATGCGGGCGATGAAGAAGCTCCACTTGTCCTCTTTCTGGAATGGTCCCACTTGTAGATCTCCTGTAGGTGCACATGTCTAAAACAAAATAATAAGACACATCCATATAAAACTGCAACAAGAGAGGTCATGTCCAATATACAACAACAATATAAAATTAAAATGCATACCCCAGGGAATTAAACAAACTGGCTATACCTGAATTATTGTAACTTGCATTGGATCTTTGTCTTTTTTAGTTCATGTTTCTTGAAAAATATATTTTAATATGTTATGAGAACTCGTAATGAGATCTCATTAGAGATTATTTACATCCCTACTATTATTGCTCGCTCACCACCCATTCACTCATCCTTCCAAAACAACTATTTCTTTTTGTTCATTTTTATCATGCAATGTATTGACTCTACACATGAGATTCATGAGGTAATTCTTAAACTAGAATAGGATGCATCTGTCTTCAAAACAACGTGAAATAACGGCGGAAGGATTAACAAGACTATAATAGGTGTTTTCTTCTTCTTCTTGTTTCTAACCAGTTCATAAGCTTACATTTTCTTGTTCTTTCTTCTAGTAATCAGTGGTAATCCATATTAATATAAAAAATATAAAGACATTTATTAGAAGTCACATCATAAGGTCGCGGGATGAGTCATTTATTGGTTTATATCTTAACTGATCTTTAAGTTCGTAGTTGGTTGTCTAGCTGAGCAGGCCGTCCACTAATAGTCCTCTCTGTCTCCACCTGTTTGCCCCAGAAGGCCTTTAGAAACCCACTGGGTGAGGTGGGAAGGTAGGCTGATTTGAGTCTACAATTCTCTGACTAGAACGTCAATACCCCAGCTCATGAGTGCACTCAAGTAGGATCGTTGTCTTTTGCCTAAATCGAGGTCTTGAATCTAAATTCTAAGACCATAAGAAAAGGGATGCTCTGTGCCTCGATACTACACATCATAAGAAGATTGATTCGAGTGTTTCCATATCCCCAGGGAGCATATCATGTAGGTCTGTTCCGCTAATGAAGCGATGTCACTTCAAGCTTAAAAAGTATAACGTCGTAAGGATCATCGTTCACCATGAAAGGCCTTCTTGCCTTCAATTCATTTTATAAGTTCTTCATGGGAGTTCATTTTATAAGTTCTTTCTGGGAGTGCAATACAGTGTGCCTCCTAGACTTTTGCCCTCTTCTTAGGGTCATCATCATCCTAGAGATTCTTTTTCCCCTTTCTTAGGTCATCATCATCATACAAATTCTTTTATGTTTCATGCTAGAGTAGTAACAATATAAGTCTATATAACATAGGAAGCTAGAAGGCTCCAAATCTTCCTTTTCATAAGTCATTTGCATGTTAAATGTAAGCTCTTAATGGACTTGGTCCATTGGGTTGGTTTGTTTCGTATGAGATTCGTAGTAAATCTTCATGTTCTTTTCATTATGCAACAATAAGTAACTCTAACATGCTTTCTAATAAAACGGTATTTAAAAGGACATGAAACATGCTGAAATAAAACATGGAGCATGTTAAAATCATTTTCTTTCATAAGCCTTAAACCTCCTTTAACAAGTCTCCCAAATCAGAATTTAAACGGACATAATTCTCCTTACTTGTCATGTGTTCACACCATTCAAAACCACTAGAAGACCTCAAACAAAAAGGGTTATACAACAGAGGTATCATCCTACCTATGAATAGGCAAGCCTTAATGTTAGGAAAGTCTCTTGACCTCGTCGAAGATGAGCTGACACAGCAGCCTTTGGTTGGGGAAGCTGCTGCAGCTCGCTTCTTCTCCCTCCCTCTCTCTCTTTTTCTAGCTCTGTTTCAACATCGCTCTCTTTCTCTCTCTCGCTCCATATTTTTTCTTCTCTCTTTCCACTCCACTTTCTTCTTCTACACCTCATCGAAATCCCTCTCTATTTCACTCTCTTCTCTCTCTCTCTCTCTCTCTCTCTCTCCTCTAGTGTAGGTAGCCAAGATGGGGAGTAAGAGGAGGGCCAGCCACCTCTTTATGTAGAGGTGTTGAGGAGATGGAGAGGGTAAAATCCAATGGACTGGTGACCGGCAGTTTTGTCATTCCAATGGGTCAAAGCATAGTGGTTTTGGTTTGGCCAACGTCGGATTGCCACATGGGTGACATATGTCATCCTTAGCCAATCTTAGCTTGCCATGTCAGTCTACCCATCAACAAGTGACATGTTGGTCATAATCAAGGAATTCCGGATCGGGTCGAGTCCCCGAATCGGGACCCGGCGATCCCGACCTGACCCGATCTAGATCGGCCGGGTCGACCGATCCAGATGAAGTCTGGTCTGTCTGACTCGGCCGGATTTAAAAAAAAAATCTGAAAAAATCAGAAAAAGTTATATACATATTATTCAATGGATGTACAATAATAATGAATGCAATTCATGTACATCTATAAAAAAATAGATCAAAATATACCTAAACTTGGATCGGGATACAGAAACAAAATCCGACGTCAACGGCGGCGGTGACGGCAACAACAGTGGCGGTGGTGGCTCCCGGCCCGCCGGCTGACGATGACGGGGTGAAAACCCCCTTCTTTCAGCCGAGATCTCAAAGAGAGAGAGAGAAGACGGCGGTGGGCCAGCGGCGGACGTCCGGTGGTGGCGAGGGGACCGACGGCCAGTGGCGGCGGTGGCCGGGGGAGGGGGAGGGGTTGGGGGAAGGGCAGCAGCCAGTAGTAGAAATGTTGCTGGCTGCTGGCTCCCGATCCCCCCTTAAGGGGGGATTCGGAAATCGCCCTAATCGGACCAAATGGGGTCCGGACCCGATTTGGTCCGGTTTGGATCGATTCATCCCATTTTATTTTATTTTGAACTCGGTGGGGGGGAATAGTAAAATCCCCCCTAAATTGGATTGGAACCCGCCGATTCCGCAATCCATGGTCATAATGCCACGTGTCACCACATGGTTGGTCTAAGATAGGGAGAGATATTTTCAATTTAACTATGTCTTAATAATTTATTTTTTTCTAACCCCAACCTTTAACCTTAGATTTTTGAAACTTTCCCCTTTTAATTTGTTTTAAAGTATTAAAGATTTTAATTAAAGAGTAATCTTTTATATCTTCTTGCAATTAAATCTTGAACTTTCTAAAATTTTACATATACCCTTGTATTAATTTACAGGTCCTTACACTTTCCATTGGCTCAAATATGCAGGTGTGCTGTCCCCCTCTCATTTTTCATCCTTCTTTGTTTGTAACAGGGTATGCAGTTAGAAAGGAGTTGACCTAATGTTTGGCTATATTATTAATGTGGTGGGATAGTATTTATATAGCTGACCCTAGATAAATGGGATAAGGCTATGATGATGGTGACGATGATGATGATGATGTTGTTATTTAATAGATGTAATATATGTTGATGCAACTAACTTTTGTTGCAATTATGTTTTCTTGTGCCACTATCTTACTCACCACTTTTCTTTATAAAAATACTATTTTCTCACTTACCTTTCTCACATATTGTGGCACCCCACACTTAAATCCATCATTAATGTGGACTACCTCCTACGGTCATGATGGTTTGGGGAATTGTATAGGTTTTAGAAGTGAGAAAAACTACAAAATAGAAACTCTGATCTTTAATTACCAAATAGTAGTTGGTACATAGTTCGCAAGAAAAGGTACATATAAGGGATGCTGAGAAAGTACATTGTGAAGACTACCTAAACTCCTGTACATCAGCTTCTTTTTTCAAAACCTTCTGGGTGTCGCTTCATTGACCAACTCTTCGTGACTTTGTCACCCATAAGAAACCAAAACAAAACGAAGAAAGGGTGGCAGTGAGTCATTAACTTATATAGGCTCTTCCTTGACCTCTGCCACTCTCCATGAAATTAAGTAGAAATATCTATTCTAGTGCATGAATTAAACTAAGGCATAATTAAATAGGCTACTGGAAGTAAACCAAGACCTACAAATATAACATCACTATATTTACTAGATACTTACAAATTAATGTACAAAATATCACTAAAAATTTATCATTAAAAAATTAACTCTTCTTTTGATATACCTTAAATAGAAAGACAGAGGATTAGCTAGGTGGGTCATCATATAATTATCTGATAGTAGTTAATCTTTTCTCTTCATTGAAAAGACCCGACCTAATTGACCCATAAGTGACAAGGTTGCCAACACACTAGTCCGGTCATCATGCCACTATGGAGTACAACACAACAGGCCCTCGCCTGTCCAGACACTTGCATGTTTGTCCTAGATGAAGCCGACCATCAGAAAGGTAAGGCAAGTGAAATGGACTAATCAGCTCCGAGGGTCTGCAGAAGCACGAGGTCTAGAAACCGACCACGTCTGTACACAAACGAGACTCTCTCATTGTCTAAGTCAGGAATGTCGAGATTGGATCTTTATCTCTTAGTCTTAAAGGTTGTCTGAGGTCCTAACATACTTCTATGATCTTAGTTGGGCTGGGTCTTCGACCCTCACCTTGAAGAGGGTCCCGGTCTTAGAAGGGGAAAATTAAACTAGTGCGAGGGCGTCACTCCACCTTAAAATCTACAACAACGTGAAACTCCACGATCACAAAACTATCGGTCACAACACAGTTATTTATGATATTTTATAGTTATCAAACAATCATTTACTCTCTTCCACGGTTATGAAACTGTATGATCAATGATCATTCACAAACTCTTCCCTTCCCAATATAACAAGTGAAATATATGAATATTTACATATAAATAGAACCCCCTTATACTTACATGCTTATATAAGAGAATGCTCGACTATATCTTTGCTTAACTCATCATGTTTCTAGATGTCATGCATCAATAAATTATGATTCTTATGCAAGACTCAATTTACAAACATGAGTGGTTGACGCTTGTCAACTACAAAGTTATATTTCTAAAATGGGGTTGTCATGTGTATGCATGTATAGTTAAAACGTACCAAATTAAAGTGTGGTTATATATTAGAGATGTGATCAATAGTCTAAAAATAATACTTAATGCATCTTTGATCAATAGTCTAAAAATAATACTTTATGCATCTTTAAAATTTGACCTTAAACAAGTTAATCTAATCAAGATCTATAGTTTGAACTTTATGCTATAACATGACTAATTGCTACAACTTTTAAGACGGATTATGAACTACCAAAAACCAATCCCCTTTAAGAGTGGTAAAAGAATTAAAGAGAAACATCACAAGACACATGAAGAGAGAAAAGGGCAAGTCACCTACCTATGAAGGATGACCACCACAGTTTCTAAGATGCCTCGGAGTCGTTGCAGAGAATCTCCACCTCTAGTTGGTCTCTTGCGATGGCTAAGGCAGAATACTTATTTACTATAGAAATCAGTCTCTATCTAAAGCGGTTTTTCTCCCCATGTTCCCTTCTCACTTGCACACTATCTACTCTCTCTCTCTCTCTCTCTCTAGATTTCTCTAGCCTGGGATGGGAGAGGCCAAGAAGCTGCCCTCCTCTTTATAGAAGGAGGAGAAGGAGATAAGAATGAGAGAAAGTGGAAGTAAATGCTAGAAAAAGATGGGTGACAGCTAGGTGTCCTTTTCTAGAAAGTGGCAAGATGTCTTATGCATGGTTGGCAGTATCGGCCGATATCGATACGTATCGACTGATACGTATCAATATCGGCCGGACCCAATACCGATACCCTTGGGGCCGATATTGGACATTAAATTTAAAAAAAAAAAGTACCGGTGGGTACCGGCCCGGTTTTGGGCGTATTGGGCCGTTATCGGTCGGTTTCGGCTAATACGCCCGAAACCGACCAGTACATGTGAAAGGCCCCCTTTAAAAGGGTGCCTTTCACTTTCCCCTCTCACAGAAACCGATCTGTGAGAGGGGAAGAGCCTGCGGGAGTGGGGGGGAAGGAGGGGAAGGAAGGAGGAGAAGTTGTCGTCGTCGCCATTGCCACCGCCGGCTACCGCTTCCCGCCGTTGCAGTACACCGACGTCACTGTCGGTGAGGTTTTGGGTGGAAGAAAAGAAGGGAAAAAAGGAGAAGATTAAAATCTGAGCAGGTATATTTTATTTTATTTTATTTTCTTAAGTGTTATTAGATTGTTTATGTTTATCTTCTCATTAAAATAGACAAAATCCCCCATTTCGACCCTAATTAGGGGTTTTATCTAATTACTTTAATTAAACATCAATTGAAGCTTAATTAATGTAGACAAAATCCCCAATTATGTTTATCTTCATCCCACTATCCAGTAGTGTACTTACATTTGTCCCTTATGGGTAAGGATCATTTTCTTTTATTGTAGTTGTTATTTATGAATGTTTATTACATAACGTACATTGGTATATTGTTTCCATTTTTAGTATGTAACAAATGTTCATTTAATATGTATTATACATTCTTCTCAAACCATAAAACATAGAGTAATTATATTTTTTATACTTATTCAAGATTTTTTCTGCCCCAAAAGAAACAAAGTATATCTAATTTTTTAAAAACTTTTCAAAAAAATCATGTTTTTCCTGATTTTATAAGATTTTTTTCTTATTTTTTCTGATTTTTTCAATTTTTCTGATTTTTTTATGTCCGTATCGGCCGATACCGGTATTTGTACGTATCAGTATCGGTATTTGTACGTATCAGTACTGATACCGATACTATCATCCATGGTCCGATGAGGTGGCAAGTAATGATTACTTTTTTATGAAGATGCAAGGTGTCCCTTTTCTGTTATCATCATTACACGATGAGGTGGCTTGCAAGGGAGCTTCTAGAAATGGATGAGGTGGCAGCTTGTGGAGGATTAAAAAAATTATTTCTTCAATCATTTCTTATTGTTGCAAATAAACTTTTAATTTTTATAATTATATACATACTTTTTTAATATTTATAGATATACCCCTTAGTATGCAAAAGTCTAGATAAACCTAGGAGTTTTGGGCTATTAAACCCAGGGTGTCACACATATCCTCATCTTAACTCTTGCAATGAAACAGAGATTGCTCAAATGCTGTAATGGTTGTTGTATTATTATATCTTCATTGGTGAATTATCTCTTGTGAATTTGTCTTCCATATCTGCTTGCTCTCTTAGACAGGTGGCAGTTAAGCTACATTTCCACTGCCATGTTTCTGAAATTACATAAGATGTCAAGCATCTCAGTTTGGCACAACATGCTTTGTTTTGCATGGTTGGTTGTCACCTAAAGAAGTTAAACATAAGACTGATGTTACTATTTGATGTGTTTGATTCCTTGCAAAGAAAAATATGCTTATTATTCAATTAACTTTATCTTATTATTAATGCTTCTGACTTCTTATCTGATGAGAAAACTTGACTTTTGCTGCGAGTGCAATATTCAACTTTATCCAAAACTTCATGGCGAGCTGGATTTGCACTTATTTGCTTGTCTGTTGTTTCTATTGATGCAGCCTGGGTATCATCTCAAAGCATTGGAACCAAACTTATTTTCATGTCAAAAGCTTAGTCAGATTTTAGTACATATATATGATAAGGAAGAGGCTAAAGAGTTGTTCCCTTCCGTGCTATTATCCTTGAGTGGTGAAAATGGTTACAGAAACAATTCTGTAACAGGTGTTGGTGGACAGTTTGTCTTTGATAACTTGTTTCCTGGAAGTTTCTATCTGCGTCCTCTCCTTAAGGTGCTCTTTCTCATCATTCTAAGATTGTGTGCTGATTCATTTCACATCCTGTTCTCCTTCCATTTCTCAGCAACTCCCGCATCTGCTGGTGGACAGTAGAATGCCTGGTGAAAGTGTTGGAATATTATGCTAGTACTCCTGTTCTTTGCATGCATATTCAAAGTTGTTCAATATTCTGCTTCACATAATATCTGTTTAACATTGTAATGTAGTATTTGGAGGTCAAAATGTTCCCTCATGTTGTCACAGAATAATTTGCTGGAATCATTTGTAGCCAATAGAATGCCATTGTTTCAAATTAGTGATCTTTCTCGGGGGTCCAAATCATGAGTCAGCTTGTTTAAGTTTTTCCTTTTGAAGAAGATATTTACGAACTCAATAAAAGCACATGGATCCATGTACTTAGGCATGATGCTGTCACTTGGTGGGATCTTAACAAAGTCATATTTCCTGTTTTGGACATTGTTGGTTCAATGTGATAATGTTCTCCAGATTCTAGAAGTTTGGACCATTGAGTTTGGCTCACTCAGTATACTGCGCAGTTGAGAAACATGCATTGTACTGGAAAGCTCAAAGAGCTACATGTTCTTTCTATTTGAGTTGTCATCTGTCATTATCTCATTCACCAGGGCATCGATGAGAAGGTACTGCTAAATCCCATGTGCATAATAAGATCTGGTGGTAGTGGCTTGGAACAGTCTGTGAAGCTATCCAGTCTCCTATGCTCGATCAAATTTAGTATGAACATGGAGAATACTGCAAAGACGGGAACTGAGGCAATGGAAAAAGCGGCACATTCAGTTGCTTCTGGCAATAATCTGGTGGCTGTGCCTAACTTTGGATGGTCGATTCGTTTGAAACTGAAATTTAACCTTTAAGGCAAAATATTTGATGCCCACTATATACACGGCTCAAAATGTTGTCCTTAGACGACACTAAATAATACACTTAATGGTGGTTGCCTGGTTGGCTTTGGGAATAAATCAGAATATACCTCATATATGTTTTTTGAACAAGGGGTATAGCCAACATGCAACCCTCTGCAGGTATCCTGTTCTGATCATATCCATCACGAAGTCTTGGGACTTCCTAGGTAAAAACTGGCTGGAAGGAGACTATGCTGGATTTCAAGTCATAGGTTTTCATGGTATACATGGCTGGAAGGAGATTAGCATTTAAGAATATTAAAAACTGGTAAATTTAACAGTGATTGGCTTTGGAAAATATTAAATCATGATATGATTAATATATATGGTTTTTTTTGTGCAACTTGTGTAGTCCATGGACATCATTCTTCAGGTTCCCTATTAGGATTAGCTGGTTCAAGAAAGGTTTTACCCATCAACAAGTCTCTGGGCTATGGAATAATGGAAGACATTGAATCTTATAGAAGGATGAGATTGTAGGTGACTGATGGACTAGGTCAATTTGAATTTTGAATCTCCTTGGAGATACATCTATCTTCATACATAATATATTTTTATATTATTAAGATTTCTGTAATATTCAGAAGCTTTTGTAACTAGGAGACTATTTTTTAAACAGTCTATTGTGTACTGGGAAGTTATAAACCTTATGAAAAGTTAATGTATTTTAGCATTTTTTTTATAATTACTAGGAAATATTTTCTTGGGATCTATTGAAAGGGGTGATGCCAGCAACATGGGCCCCATTGCCGCCGCTCAATCACCTATGTTTGTCACTGCCTCCACATGCTCACTGCCACCTCCTCCGGCAGGGGTCCTCACTGGCAGTTTTCTCCTCCCTCCCCCTGTTGGTGTATCCTCAGCACAGTACAAAAACCGGCTGAACCATATTGGAACAGGCTGGATCAGATTGGAACCAGTGAGAACCTGTCTGGTTCCAAATCTTCCAATCGAGGATTAAATGGCCAGAACAGGCCAATGCCTACTTGGAAGCGGAACTGGTGTCAAAACGGCCTGGTCCAATCTGGTTCCACAATCCAGTTTTTAATCCTTTGATCCTCATAGGTCCACTGGCTGTGACGGGGCAGGTTTAGTAAAAACCCCAGCACGCCCTAGGCCTTCCCCAGGGCAAGGTAAATTACCTTTAGTCTGGACCCATCTTTCGGCACACAACACTTTTTTATGAGGGATGCTATTGTTCAATAGCTAATCCCCCATGCCTCCCAAACCCAAGCTGGGGTGAAGATGGGGAGATTTGTCCATCAATGGAAAGGACACAAAGAAAGCTTTTAAATGGTGTCGACACTAGAGGTGAATGGGTATGAGGTTCAAAAGTTAAAATTGAGTCGGAGAGAAGCACATGGGGGTGTTGAAAGAAACCAATCTGAAAGTAGTGGAGTCGAAATTTTCTAGGTCCTGAAAAGTGCAATGATATGGGAATGGCCATTTGTTGACTCTTCACACAATATTGTCTGTTGGGGGTGTAGAATGATTGGGACATCATGGTCGAAGATGCTAGTCCAATATGATGAAGACAGGATGGAGAAATCTGTAGCTGCTGACCAGTTCATCTACTGCATGGGGAAAGAATAAATGGTAGCTTGTTGCATAATACTGCCTGGTAGGTATGTACCATGCAGAATGGCATGGTATTTTTTTATGAATGGAGGGCTACTGCCTGGTAGGTATGTACCATGCAGAATGGCATGGTATTTTTTTATGAATGGAGGGCGAGAATGATGAAAAACTAATCCATGATAAATGCTGAAGTAGGGAGATGGTGGAAAAGACCTGGACTTAGATGTTGTTGGTGAATGTGCAGTTTCTTAGGAGCATGGTTAGCATCCCTTGTGAAATCCTTGTGAGAATACATTGCATAAAAGAAAAATAGGAATAATTTTGGATCTCTCATGTATGAGATCACTTCCAACTGACATTCTGAGGCAGATCCTGGATATGAGATTGGAAACCTTGCTCGGGAGGCATATTTTCAAAAGGGTTGGCGGAGCAGAGCATATCCATCTGGGTGGTGTCTTGAAGGTACCTTGTTAAAGATGGCTGAGAACAGCATACTGGTGGATTATCATGTATATGTCATTGTGGAGTTGGATGCAGTTCAACTTCAATAGAATAGTCTGGAAAAAGGGAAAATGAAGTAAGCTTTTCTGTTATCGATTTTCTCTAGACTCTTGTCACCTGTGGAGAATGGAGTTATGTGCAATGCCGGTATTGCAGTCTTTTGGTCATGCTAAGAACACTTGCCAGAGAAATGCGAATAAATCATACAGGATATGAAAGGTAACTTGTGGAGGTGGGTGGCAATTTCAAGCGCATTAGAACTGGGAAAGGTACATCAGACAAGGTATGATTGAATATGGAAGTAATGTGGGCATATAAGCTTATAGAAAGAAATCATCATAGACAGAGGAGGCTGCAAGAGGAAGATGGTTCTGAACCATTTGGCTCAGTTTGGTTGCACAAAAATCATTCTCAATTGAGTTCAACTTTGAAGGGAATATGTGATTCTTTGGGAAAGTTTGCACCACTAGGTTGCCAGATGAATGCTGTATTGGATGATAGTTTATGTCAACAAGGAATATGGCATATATCAACAATATTTATCCCTTTCAAGTAGCCAAAAGCAACAACAGTCCTCTTGAATTATCCGCATTCTAGAGTTTTGTGGGAATAGCTCTCCAATGGTGCCATAACATGCTATTTTTGCAACTCCCATAGGTCCAAGAGTTCCAAGTATTCCTCACACTAGAGAACAGTACCACTTGGGTGCTCATCTAGTTCCTTATCCCCCATTCTTCCTTTACTGGCTATGTCCATTTGGGAAACTCAAGTACCAGTTGTCTCTTGTCATCAACCCTTTAACCATGGTCCAAAGATGGCAGTACTGGTATCGGAACCGGTACCGGTGGGTACCAATACCGGTATGTATACCGGTACATACCGGTATTGGTATCGAGCATATCAGCCCGCTACCGGCTCATTTAGGCCTGGTACCGGCCAATAATAATCATTTTTTTAAATGTAAAGACTAGTATCGGGGTACCCCCGCTCCCGTACCGGTATCGGTACCCATTGATACCGATACGTACTGTCCAAGACTGCCAACCATGCCGTGATCACAATGCAATCCTCTGGTCAATTACGGAAAGCAGTTCTGGGCAGCTATGAAAGGCCCAAAATTTCAAGCTTCTGATCAGACATTCCTTCCAGCACCTATTTTTTTATTAGTTTGCACTCCCTGTTTCTGCTCTGTTCTGCTACAAATGGGGGTATTATTCTTTGGCCATTGCCTTTGCACACATTGCAATAATGACTGATATTCATGTTCCATCAGTGACTGGAGAATAGAAGCAGCATATGTGTGCATGGCATTTTTTGTGACCTTTTTTTTTTTTTTTGTTAACATGTGTAGTTCATGACAACGTGACAGAACCTTCTCTAGGATGTTGATACACTTCTGCCTGTCCATGTCACAAGTAGGAACATGCTAGTTGCATTAGTACCGAGCATAATGTGCCAAAATGCATGGAAGCCCATGATGATAGTTTTTAGCTAATTTTCCAGGGACGAGGGGTGTTCAACAATAGCAAGTTTTTAGGGAATTGATTATACAACTAAAATGTGGAACATCTATGTGGTATTTCAGATCTAGGTGTGCAGCGATAAAGATCGATGGACTACATTTACATTGTAGATTGGGGAATCACATGCACACATTAACAATGAGGAATAGATAAGTCACAAGCTACGCTACACAAAAAGGCACTTGTCATAGTGTTCAAAATTCCAAGATCAGAAAATTGGTTTCATTCCCATGTGTTTTTTGTCCAATTATAAATTTATTGACAAAGCTCCTTTCTTTTCCAGGAATATTCTTTCTCTCCTCCGGCTCAGGCGATAGAACTAGGTTCTGGAGAGTCTAAAGATGTAACTTTCTATGCAACTCGCGTTGCTTACAGGTTTCGCTTGTTCCTTTTCATCTGCAATTTATTCACAGTGCTCTATTTCATAATTTGCTTTTGCAACATTTGCATATTTATGAATCAGTTGATTAAAAAAAATCCTACTTAGTAAAGTGTTTTCCTCTGGAAAGTGCACCACTAAGTGTTCCATTTTCTCTGTTTATGGTCTGGGTAGCAAACAAATCGTATCTTTTTACAATAGAATAGCATCCTTTACAGATGTAGTTCATTAAAATGTAGAGTAAGGATGTTGGTATGCCGTAGGTTTTAAAAATTTCCCATGGCCTTCTATTTCCAGTCTGCATGCTCAAATATTTAAAGCCTATGTGACTTGGAAATTTGTGACAGAAGTAATACAGAACGCTGGTCAACACTCATAAGTAAGTTTTGCTCATTGTCATCGATCTTGCTTGTGAAAGCACCCCCATCCCATACCCTCTCCCACTCCCGAAGAAAAATTGAATTATAAACTAGAAGATATTCCTTGCATAACTCTCGTGAAAAACATGCCATCACATCCTTAGCCTGTAGCGTATAACATACTTTAGGTATAATCATGAAAATGATCTTCATAAGCCATCATAAACTATGTATTGTCTCATGCTCGTGACTGGTAGCATGAGAGAGGTGTGCGGAGAGAGGAGTGCGAGAGAGGAGAGTGAGAAAGGAGTAAGGAGAGTCCTTGGAGGAGCTGATGAAGGGAGGGAGAAGGTCTGGACCGCTGTCCAGGCGAGGAGAGCCCATAGACAGGTTCCTGGGTTGAAAGTTTCTTCTGGCCTTCCAGTGGGCAAGGGTATTTGTATCCGTTGCCTTAGCAAGGGTCATCATGCCGTAAACTGCAGAGACGTTGTTCGATGTCTTCTATGCAAAAGAGTTGGTCATAGGAGGAATAAGTGCCCTGGCCTTCAGCAATATGCTAGATCCATAGTGGGGGGAGCCAGAGAGGTGATTAAAGAACGGTCTGTTAATCAAAGCTTGCAGTCACCCTCCTCAAAATTATTCCCGGAGTCTTGGAGCTACCGGCTCGATCCTATCTGGACCAGTGTGTAGTGGTCTCATTTCTGGAAGATATGCTTCGGCCAGTAGTAGAGTGCGAGGAGATGAAAGCATGTCTGAAGATTCTCTGGCCGCAAGTTTGTAACTGGAGTATCCGGAGATTGGGGAAGTTTTCCTTCCTGGTTTACGTTGACCTGGAGTCTTGGAAGTATTCAGCTTGCTCTAAGGGAAGCGTCGTTTTGAAGGAGGGAGGTGTTCTTTCCTTCTCGCCTTGGAAAGTCGAAGTGGGAACTTTGCCAGTGGTTGATGTAACTGAAGTCTGGTGTAATCTTTATGGGATTCCTCTGCATCTGTGGAACATTGCTTCCTTCCAAGCCATATGTTCAAGGTTCGGAAGATTAAGAGAAGTAGATGGGGAAGGTCTCAGGGGGGTTGACATTTCGGCATCCCGAGTTAAAGTAGCTGTTGATCAGGTGGGGGATGTTCCGGAGAAATTAAAGATTGTAGTGGGGGTGGAGTTTTATGGGTCTCTATTTGGGTGGAAGATTATGGCGTTGATCGATCTGCTGAGAAGGAATGGACGTGGACTGATGTTGCATCTGAATACAGGAAATTTAGGAGAAACAAAGGTGGGGGAGTTAGAACAGGGGAGCCGGAAGCACTTGCTTCGCTAACCCAGGGAGATGGTGGTTCGGACTCAGAGCGAGTTGGCTCTCAGAACTCAGCTGATCCGAGTAACAGGGAGACGAAGAGTCAAGATGGGGTAGGAGTTGGCCTAGTAATTCTTACCTGCGGGGTTCCGAGATTGCATGGAGAAAAGGGACTCCTCGGGGTGATACCAGAAGCCGTTGTATGCAGGAAAGAGAAAATGCTAAGTGTTGGGAAGGAACACAACATCTTTAATGAGGTGGGGGAGGCAATGCGGAGTACATCCAAGAAGAATGTGAAGGAAGACGGATACGGGAGGGAAGGCGAAAGGCTATTGGGTGAGGAAGATACACAGTATTGGGTAACCGGTAAGGAGGAACCGATTTATGGTGAGGACCCGATGCGGTGGGATCCGGTTGTCTCGGATCTTAACTTATCCCTGAACCGGGTTTCCATGGTATCGGTTCAGTCACCAGCATGGAAGGCAGTACCGGTACCGGTACCGGCCGGTACGACCGGTACGGGCATAAAAGGGCCCAAAAAAATCAGAAAAAAAAGAAAAAAATTCAGAAAAATTCAGAAAAAATGTAAACAATTAATTAGCTATGTGTTGGGTGTGATAAAAATGGGTTAAGACAAAGAAGTACACATAACACATACAAAATGACAATTTTCATAGAGATTAAACATGAAAAATATTATGTTAATGTACTAAATATTTACAACAATGCAAAATATGAACGAAATCAAACGATCCTTACCTATGAAAAACATAAGTGAGTCCCTTACTATGGATAATAACCCGTAGATCCTTCTGATTCATTATCTGGTTGCTGTTGCTGGTATCCATAATAAGGTTGCATATGTTCCCTATATTCACCATAACTAAACAATGATGCAGCCAAGTCGTGCATCCCTCTTTGAATCCCTCTTGGAGTATATGGTTGTTGACTTGATGAAATGCCAGAATCATGGTGCAAAGAAGTAGCATGAGGATAAGAAGAAGACCCTGACCCATAACTGCTACTGGGTGGAATCGGTGGATGGAATTGAAAGCCTTCATACTCTACTTGATCTCCCCAGCTATACATGCCTGCTTCTTGTTGGCCACCTCCGTAACCTGACTGCTGTCCATGCTGGCTTTGTGAATCATAATCTCCTTGACTTTCATGTTGTCCTCTTCCTGTGTCAACATGTAAGGAGAAAGAAGGTGCATACACTCCGCCCCCGGTAGTAGCACCTGCAGCTGCACCAGCATCATCACTAGGAGACTCTGTCCCATCATCATCGTCATCTTGATCATAATCAACAATTAACTTTCTTTTAACAGTACTTGATTTTTTCTTTTGTGATGCCTGTTTTTGCTGGCTTTCTTTTTTTCTAGATCTTTTTGCAAGTTCAATCGATTCAATACTCCTTTTCCTCGTGGTGTATGCCTCACATAAATTTGCTTCAGCTCATCAATGGCAGGATCGTCTCTGGCAGCCAGATTAGTCCTCTCCAATGTAGATGTACTCCTTTTCAAGAATGATGGTGGCCTAACCATTCTAGGAGTGACTGGCCTACTATCTGATTTTGAGTGTCTAGCAGGCTCAAGCTCAGTATCATGTGCAAATAAAGGCACATGCTCAGTCTGACTCTGATACTCATATGAAGGAGGAGGTGAATTTTCTTTTTGCCTTTTCGAGCTTCTTAATTCTGGATCTCTAGCAACAGCTCCATCTAGTATGCCTTCTGCCCATTCTGTATCATCAGGATCAAAAACTGGCTCATCGACAGTTGCTCGTGTCTCAACCCAAGTCTGCAAGGGATTATCATCATCAAATAACTCTTCCACATCAATTTGGCCAACCACATCTTCTGCGTGCCCTGCAGCTCGTTTCTCCCTCAATTGTTGTCTCAACCGGATGTTTTTGATCCTCAATCTCATATTGTAATGGCAGTACACCAATTTGTCCAATCGTTCAGCCTTTAACCGGTTACGAATTTTTGAGTGTATAAGGCTGAACGTGCTCCAGTTTCTTTCACATTGGCTTGCCGACGTCGTCTGACTCAAAACCCTCACTGCAACGGAAGCCAATGGATTATAGCACCTATCTCTATTGTACACCATTATCCACCACTCAGCTGTGCCATCATTAAAAGAAACCAAAAAAAAAATTAATCAATGTATGTTCTCGTTTCTTATGCACATTTGACAACAATGCAATGACTAAGTATACCTGGACTCACTTTCTCTACAGCAATTTGCACAGAGTCTTCATTATATGTCTCAAGCCTTAGCCTATAAGCCTCCATCTACAAAGATGGAATTAACAATTAATAGAATTCATAGGCTCTTCAAATTACAAGTAATTGGATAAATCTTAAAGTCAGATCTTCACTGAGTATACATGTCTCTCTGCCTCAATCCTATCTTCTATTGTCCTCGAAAAACGTGCAATCACATTTAATGTGCCTTGAATCACCTCTCCATCAATATGCACTTGACGACTGTACATTACTCGAGGATTTAAATAATAACCTGCATTTAGGTGAAAAATTACTAATGTCAATTTAATAAATAATCTCCCATGTAATAGTATAAGACTTCACTTACCAGCTGCATGCAAGTCGTGGTGTAATGTGCTTTTCCATCTGATATCAATAAGGTCCCACCACTTCATATAAGTGTTGGGAAATGCGTTCTTGATGTGGACCTTAGCAATGTCAATTGCCTCGTACAAATATCCCATGTAATTCTTATCATCCCCATCCACCAATTTTAACACATGTACGAGAGGTTCCACCAACTTCAGATAAGTCTCCATATTACTCCAAAAAATTTTATTCTCTATGATTTTTCTCACTTCCAAATGTTCAGATTTAGATTCATTGGAAGTGGTCCGCATATACTCCAAGAACTCCTTATTAAACATAAAACCCCTGATCTCATTCTTGAATTTGTGCAAAGATTCTAAAGAAATAAAATTAGATGCAAATCGTGTAGGCCCTGCACGGATGAGATCTCGACCTCCAGATGCTTTTTCTCTGAACATATTCAAGATCATGGGATGACCATAAATAAATTGGGTAATTCTTTGGGCTCTCTTTACAGTCTTGCTGATAGTTGGATCCTTACCAATGTCTTCAAGCATCAAGTCCAGACTATGCGCTGCACATGGGACCCAATAAAGGTGTTTGCGCTTGTCCATTAACTTCTTCCCTGCAGCTTTATAACTTGGTTCATTATCGGTGACCACCTGGACAACATTTTCCTCTCCAATTTCCTGCACCATCTGATCCATCAAACCAAATAAATATTTTGCATTCTTTGAATAGTTTGATGCATCAACAGATTTCATAAAATATGTCCCTTCTGTGCAATAAACAAGAAAATTAATCATGGACTTCTTCGTGGTACCAGTCCAGCCATCGCACATAATTGTGCATCCTCTCTCCTTCCATACTGCCTTAAAACTTTCAACCCACTGTTGAAGTTCCTCGTATTCTCCATCAAGCCCCCGTCCATATATGTCTCGACGTGTGGGGGCTTTGAACCCACGACTATGATCTGCTATCGCATCAATCATAGGCTGAAAATAAGGAGACTGAGCAGCATGTGAGGGAACACCTGCATGCAAAAACCATTTGCATATGCTTTTAAAAGTATGTCCTGCCGCTTCAGCTGACTTTTTTACTCCTCTCATTGCTTGCTTGATTTTTGGCTGAGTAGAAGTCTGTCTTCTAAAAAGATAACTGTCCATAGGACCCACTTGGCCTGTAGGTTGACTTGTGCCTCTTATTGATGGTCCATCACCTCTCCTTCGGGCTTCATCTTCTTGTTGATGCCACAAACTCTCTCTTCTAGCTGCAGCCATGTCAGGATCATCATCATCACTAGAATCTACATTTTGTTCAGTCCTTTGCCTCTCACGTATAGAAATGCCACTGGCCGCAGTATACATCCCTTTGCCTTTTGTATTATGTCTACCTGAAATTTCGCCTTGGAGTTCAACCTCATCTTCCTTCTTTTGTTCTTTTTGTGCTTTTCGGCCACGCAACAATTCACGCATCTCGTTGGCAACTTGTCGGGGACAGACAGTACACCTTGTCACCTGTCCTGTCTTCCCTGCTAAATGTTCTTTCCCTCGGGTGATTCCACCACCCATCTCTTTGCCACAATATTTGCATTTCACTCTCCTCTTTGCAGTATTAATTAAGGTGATATGGGCCCACCCTGGGTCTTGCTCTTGCTGTTCAGCCATGTTCCTACAACACATAAAAAAAAATAGAAACAAATATAAGAACATTTGGCATTATGCTCGTAGTTTAAAACATGTAAAATTGGATGTTAATTAGGCTCCAATTGATGTTTAATTTAACAATTAGACAAAAGCCCCAATTTTTAACCGCTAATTAGGGCCAAAATTGGGGATTTCTCCTAATTAACCGTCGATCAACGTAATTAACAGCACACTCCTAGTTTAAAACATGTCATGAAGCTTAATTAGACTCCAATTGATGTTTAATTTAAGTAATTAGACAAAAGCCCCAATTTTTAACCGCTAATTAGGGCCAAAATTGGGGATTTCCCCTAATTAACCGTCGATCAACGTAATTAACAGCACACTCCTAGTTTAAAACATGTCATGAAGCTTAATTAGACTCCAATTGATGTTTAATTTAAGTAATTAGACAAAAGCCCCAATTTTTAACCGCTAATTAGGACCAAAATTAGGGATTTCCCCTAATTAACCGTCGATCAACGTAATTAACAGTACACTCCTAGTTTAAAACATGTCATGAAGCTTAATTAGGCTCTAATTGATGTTTAATTTAAGTAATTAGACAAAAGCCCCAATTTTTAACCGCTAATTAGGGCCAAAATTGGGGATTTCCCCTAATTAACCGTCGATCAACGTAATTAACAGCACACTCCTAGTTTAAAACATGTCATGAAGCTTAATTAGGCTCCAATTGATGTTTAATTTAAGTAATTAGACAAAAACCCCAATTTTTAACCGCTAATTAGGGCCAAAATTAGGGATTTCCCCTAATTAACCGTCGATCAACGTAATTAACAGCACACTCCTAGTTTAAAACATGTCATGAAGCTTAATTAGGCTCCAATTGATGTTTAATTTAAGTAATTAGACAAAAACCCCAATTTTTAACCGCTAATTAGGGCCAAAATTGGGGGTTGTCTATTTTATCAAGAAAATGAACGTAAATCATCTAAGAAATATGTAACAAACTAAAAAATAATCACTACATTAAAATATAAATCATACCTTCTTTTTTTCTTCCACCCAAAACAGTGAAAATGTCTCCGGAAAAGGATGAAAACGTCTCCGGCGGCGGTGGCGGGCGGCGGCGGCAGCAGCGGGCGGCGGCGGCGGTTCTTTCCCCTCCTTCTCCTCCTCCTTTCCCTCCTTCCCTTCCCCTCCCACTGCAAAAAACCCGAATCCCCTCTCACAGATCTGTTTCTGTGAGAGGGGACAGTGGGCGTACCGGCCCGGTTTCGGGCGTACCGGCCGGTACGCCCGAAACCGGACCGGTACCGGTCCGGTACAGTCATTTTTATCTTTTTTTTTTTTTACGGTACCGGCCCGAAATGGGGGTACCGGTACCGGTACCGGCCGAAACTGCCATCCATGGTCACCAGGGGCTTTGTCTGGACCGGTTCAAATTGACAAATCAGAATTGAACCGTCGTCTTCCTCGCTTCGACTCTGGTTCAGTCACAGGGTTTCAGAGGAATGATGTCGGCTTCTTCGGAGCTTTTGCTCCCAGGACTGAAGCTCAGGACATCTTCCCACCGGAGTATGGGGACACCCTAAGGACTGGAGGGAAGCTGGGGGTGAAGGAAGATAAACCTGAGATGAACAGTCGACAGAGGAACATTATTAGCAAGGATGCAGAGACTGGACAGAGCAGTGAAAGGTTGGATGGGATTTTGCAGAAGATTGATATGCCTTCTGATACGGCTGGGCCTCAAGATGATTTGACAGGTATTTGTTGCAGTATAATAGTGAAGGATGGGTTCGGTCAGAATGGGCTAAACTGTGTGGACTGTGAAAACAGAGAAGAATTACAGTAGGATAAGGAAACAGGTTTTCAGTGGCCAAAGGCTCAACAGTATCACCCAGGGTCTGACTGGCAACAAAATGTGGTGGAGGATAGTGAACATGGTCATAATAAGTGTTTACAGATCATCCCGTATGACGGGGGTGTAGAACGTTTGGCCGTTAAACAACTCTATGATACCGAGGTGTGGACAAAGGAAATTATCCTTTTGGCCAGCGTATAGGGATATCTTTCCTGGGCAGAGAGGACATGATGCTGAGTTTGCTTAAGAAAATGTGAAGAATTGAAAAGCTGCAATATTCTGTCAAGAAAAGGGGTATGGGTGGAGGCCTCAAGATAGGTAAGAGGGAGGTAGAATTTGTGAAGAGTAATGTTCTTGTGGACAATCTTCGAGGAAAGAAGTCTAAGGAGGGAGGGCTACATATCATACCTTCATGAACCTGATATCATGCAATATTAGGGTCTTAATGGGGCCCCCAAAGTCAGAGCAGTGAAGGACCTTGTTCTCTCCCTTCACTTGGACTGCATTTGTTTACAAAAGACAAAGATGTGCAGTTTTGACAACTTTTCTTTATCAAGGCTGGGTGGTCCACTTCTAGATAAAATGGCATTCCTGCCAGCTGAAGGTTTGAGAGGTGGACAGGTTATATTGTGGAATGGGAATAAATTTGAGGGTAATGTATGTGATGTGGGTAGTTTTAGCATATCAGTGGCCTTCACCTGGAAGTGTAGAAGAGTTCACAATAAAAGATGGATTATCTCTTCAGTGTATGGGCCACATTCCGATCAGTAAAGAGAATTGTTTTTTCAAGAGCTATATAGACTACACTCTCTCTTTCCTGAAGCTTGGTGCATTGTAGGGGATTTTAATTGCGTAAGATACCCTTGGAAAGGTCTGGTGCGCAGAAATGGAGCAAGGAGATGGTCATGCTAAACCAATGGATTAGAGATTTTAATCTAATGGATCTAGATATCCCCAACAGAAAATTTACTTGGTCTAATCTCCAGCAGAAGTGTACACAATTGAGGATCAATAGAATTTTGATATCCCCGGATTGGTTCAAAATTTTTCCATTATCACACATTAAAGGATTGTGCAGGGCTGTTTCGGATCATATACCCCTACAACTTATGGTGGAAGACAAGCATAGAAAGATAAGAATATTCAGATATGAACTTAAGTGGCAGAGGGAACAAGGCTTCAAAGAAATGATCAACAATTGGTGGCTGGAATTTACAGAGTCTAGTTCAGCAATTTACATATTTCAGAGAAAATTGAAAAGGATAAGGGCAGGTTTGAAACAGTGGGCCAAACTGAAATATGGGAAGGCATTGGAGGAGAGACAGGTGTTGAAGAATAAAATTTAAGATCTATAGTTGAAAAGTGAGGATATGGATCTCTCTTCTGTTGAAATGCAGGAGCTCAAAGACTTGAAGAAAATGTTCAATGAAGAATTATTTAAGGAGGAAATCAAGTGGAGACAGAGAGCGAAGGAACATTGGCTAAAAGAAGGTGATCAAAACACATCTTTTTTCCATGCTATGGCCAGTGCTAAAAAGAGGTTTTTGACCATTGATCATGTGAGAGAAAATGAGAGTGATTGAAAAACCAAATGAGATTAAGAGGAGGTTTATTGATTTTTTTCAGAAATTGTTTTTGGAAGACTTTCCCTGGAGGCCTCATTTGGAAGATGGTATACTTCCAAAGCTAGATGTTTATGATGCTGAAGATCTCTCCAAGCCTTTTACTGTAAAAGAAGTCAAAGATGCAATTTTTAGCATGGACCCCAATAAGGCTCCGGGTCCTGATGGGATGTCTATTGGGTTTTATCAATTTTGTTGGGATATAATTAAAGATGATATGCTCAATGTCGTTCAAGAGTTCTTTGATAGCCCGGATAAAATCAAGGCCTTCAACTCCACTTTCATTGTCCTTATTCCAAAAATTGAAGGTGCTGAAAGTATGGGGGATTTTTGTCCTATTAGCTTGCTCAATGGGTACTATAAAATCATTACCAAGATTTTGGCTACCCGGCTCAAAAAAGTGATTCACAAGATTGTGGGGATTAACCAATCAGCTTTCATGCAAGGAAGATACATATTGGATAATTTTATGGCAGCTTCTGAAGCTATTCACCATTACAAGTGTAGGAACAAGAGTGGTGTCATTCTCAAACTGGACTTTGAAAAAGCCTATGACAGAATAAACTGGGATTGTCTTCAGAAAACTATGATACTTATGAGTTTTAATGACTTATGGATCAAATGTGTGATGAGTTGTATATCTTCAGCTTCATTTTCTGTTATGGTGAATGGAGAACCATGCGGCTATTTTAAGAGTTCCAGAGGCCTTAGGCAGGGAGATCCTATATCTCCATTGCTATTTCTGTTAATTGGGCAGATTTTGAGCTCTATGTGGGAGAAAGCTGTTGAACAAGAATTGATTGAAGGGTTCACCATTGGTAGAAGCAATATTATGTTATCTCATCTTCAGTTTGTAGATGATACCTTGTTGTTTTCATCTGGAAGGCATGAGAAAATCAGGAATATCAAAAATCTGCTGATTTTGGTGGAAGCTTTAACAGGCTTGAGAATTCATTTTGAAAAATCAGAAATTGTGGGGATACATCTGCCACATAACAGATTGCAAGAAATTGCTGAAACTTTGCAATGCGGAATTTGTTCTTTCCCAATCAAATATCTCGATTTGCCCTTGTCAGATGGGGTAATTAGAGCTAGGGTTTGGGATGTGCTGATTAAAAGATTTGAGGATCGTTTGGAAGGGTGGAAAGGTAGATATCTCTCTGATGGAGGGAGATTGATCATGTCTAAAGTTGTCCTCTCTTCTTTGGCCATTTACTTTGCTTCCATTTTTAGAATTCTAAGGTCAGTGGAGAAGACCATTGAATCTATCAGAAGTACTTTTTTTTTGTCAGGAGGTAGAAGGGGAAAGAAAGGTGTTCATCTTATTAAGTGGAGCAATGTATGCAAAAGTAAGGATCAAGGAGGTATTGGTCTATGTGGAGTTGCCACCTTCAACCAAGCTTTGCTTATGAAATGGTTGTGGAGAAGGGGAGAGTGTTCAGAGACATTGTGGGCTACTATTATTAAGGAGCTCTATTATTGTGTTGACAAATAAATGAACTTTTTATCCCCCAAGAACCTATAACTTGTCCCCGATTTGGAAGAATATTGTGAATAATGCAGAATTCATGTAGAGATCTTGTGGTATACAGGTTGGTAATGGATGCGATACCTTGTTCTGGAAAGATAAATGGTGCTCCAATACTGTTCTCTTCTCTCGATTTAGTAATTTATTCAACATTGCTCAGCACAAGGAGGCCTCGGTGGTAGAGGTTTTGTCCCATCATGGCTCAGGAAATTTGAATCTGCATTTAAGAAGGTATCTAACTGATGAAGAGGTTATTGAGATTTCTGATTTAATACATCTTACTGCCAGCACTAGATTATGTCATCAGAGGAAAGATAGGAGAGTTTGGAAATGGAATTCCAAGGGTCAGTTTTCAGTTAAATATGCGGTTCAAATCTTAAATGATGGAGGATGCAGAGTTTGGTGGAAGGAGTTAGTGTGGTCTAATTACCTGCCCAACAAGATTAAAATTTTTCTTTGGAAGGTGGCATGGTATAGACTCTTGACTGGAAAGAGGGCTAAAATGATACACATTCCAGGAAATCATTTATGCAGTTATTGTGCTACTTTTTAGGAGGACCAAGATCATTTGCTATTGAACTGTGGTATTGTGAGGATACTGTGGAAGACTTTATGCAGATTATTTGGTATTCCGTGGGTGGATCATACTTCAGTTTTGGACCTGATTTCGTGGTGGTCAGGGGCCTGTCCTACTCCAAGTCAGAAGCAATTATGGTTTTTATTTTGTCCGGCTTTGCTTTGGACTATTTGGTGTGAAAGAAACAGGAGGAAATTCAGTGATCAATTTAGTAGTGCTTTTGAACTGTTTAAGATCACATTCAATTGGGTGGAGGAGTGGGGTAAAGCAGCAAATATTCTCAACGAAGATAGTTCGGGTTTATTGAATAAGGCTCAGCAGTGGAGGAGTTTGTTGTGTTGAGGTCTTAGTGTTAGTTGTCTGCTTTATTTTCTTGATAAATCAGACCCATTGTAACTGAGTTTTGTTTTATTTTCTGTTGTGTTCATGACTTGGTTAGAGGCTTGTTCTACCAAGTCTGATCTGTGTTCTCTGGGTTCCCTTGTACTTCCTTTTTTGGTTATCAATTGAATTGTGACTTTCAGTCACCTTCTAAAAAAAGCCATCATAAACTATGTTACCTTAACAACATGGTTCGGAAATTAAATATATACTCTGAACTTATTGGAAACTTAATGTCATTTCTCAGACATCAAATGAAAGCCATAATGTATGTAAATCATCAGAATTTACAGTCCTTATCAGACCATCTTATCCATATTTCAAAACATAGCATGTCATAACATAATGACACGATCCAACACGAGTTGTTATCTGTTTTGGGTCAAGCCCGCACGGTTTTGTCCTTAAAAGATGTCTCTCAGGTTATGGATACGAATCCCACATATTTGGCTCAACAAATTTTCCTGTTTTCCGATGTTGGACTAATCCGGTTCATTCCTGCCAAAGCTCTCAGGCATAGTGGTGGCTCCACACCGTGGTAGCTCCATTCCGTGGCGTTATGTATCGCCATCCCATGGGTAGCCTTCTCCTTTGGGTAGCCCTTTCCTCCTAGCCGGCTCGTTACTGGTCACTACACACAATGCCCAACTGAACAGAGCCAATGCAAGGTTGATATCTTTGCCAAAATCAGAATCAAAATGTTGGTATAATCTAATGGAATCAAAATTGGAGTTGGACAATGCTGATCATGGTTATATCATCTTTTCTGGAATGTGACCACATGGCCGCAATTCAATACACACACAGAGACATGCACATACATAGAGAGAGAGCTTCATATTTACTGAAGAATCTGGACAGAGAGAGAATGCATCAGTCTTCATATTTAATGAAGAAACTGGACTGAGCAACATAACAGTACAGTATACCATCTACATTGTAGGAGTATAGATAGAAACATGTTGCACATATACTTTACTTAGGCATTTTAGTGATTATTTTCCAAATGGAGATGGGTGCTAGCATGTCTCAGGGCTTCTCTACAGGTTTAGGGATTATTTGGCAACTCTAGGAGGTGTTGGGCATTTCAGTCGCGTGGGTTCATTACTGAATCCATTGGTTGGATCTGTTTAACTTAGATCTTGTGTAATCTTTTCTCATAAATGCCCCTGGTTTAAGTCATTGTAACTGGGGCTTTTTAGTCATCTTTGTGTTAGGTTAATGAAATAAAACCTATTGGAAGGTGTGCTGATGGATCCAATGCAGCCGCCTCCTCTTTGCGTTACCTTTCTTGTTCTCTCTGTTCTTCCTTCCTCCTCCTTTCTACTGCAGAAACACCTGAACAAGAATTTTCTACATGGTACCAGATCCAGGTTATGAACCAAGCCATGCACCCATATTTGTGGTTCACATGACAGAGCCTAAGTAGGCCTACACGTGAGGGGGTATGTTAGAATAGTCCCACATGGAAAATGGACAAAATCAAACATATGTTTAACATAGTGGTGCCTGCACTTAATGCCCAACAACTTGAATAGCATCTAGCTCCAATCCAATGGGCAATGAGTGTAGAGGCTCAGTTTCACCAAGTCCATAGCTCACTCATACACAAAACTGGTGCGATGCTAACACATTAGCAGCTGTCATCTTATTACTCTGTCATCCAAGTCCTAGCCGGTGAATGGTTAACGTAAACCACATTCACGAATCTGAAAGACCTGGATAGTGAGATGTTTTCTCTCATCAAATGTGTAAGATCCCACAAAAATTCAAGGTTATATCTGTAAATTCTTAAAAAGTATAAATACAATTAGTAAAAGTTTAGGATTTAGAATGTCATAGACTACTTTTATAGGGTCTTAAAAGAAATTATATAAGGTTCCAAAAGTATCTTAAAAAGTTGAAGGACACATGTACAATTAATAAAAGACAAGAAACTTAAATGTAAATTTGTTCATTTAAAATTTTAATAAGTTATTGGGCCTAAACTTAGAGACTTTTGGGCCATTAATGGACCCCATTTAATGGCCCTAATGGACCCTAATTATAGGCCTTAATGGGTCAAATTTAATGGCCTAAGTGGGCTTGAGCTAAAGGCCCAAAATGCGGCCTGTTAACCAGGTCCAATGGGGCCTGGTTATGGGCCTGTGGCAGGCCCAATGGGGACCACCACCCCCAACAGCGGGGGGGTGGTTTCCCCATTGCCTCACACCCCCCTTACCACTGCCCTTCCCCTTCTATAAATAGGGGGGAAGGGGGCAACAGCAGGGGGGGAGAGAGAGAGAGAGGAGGAGGAGGAGGAGAAGGGGCGGTGGCTCGGCGGCGGCCGAAGGCGGTCTTATTGGTAAGCGGTAGGGTGATACTTCCTATAAATATCCTTGTAGTTTTTAGTTTTAAATAAGTAGAGAATAATATAATTATTCTTGTGATTATTAGTTTTGAATAATAATAATAATAAAGATAATAATAATTTTAAAAAAATTGATTTGAATAATTTTATGAATTAAGGACATGGTAGGATAATTTTATTTTAAATATGTTATTGACATAGATAGATGTACAATCTTATTAAAAATATTTAGTTTAAATTTGCAAAAAGAAGCATGATTTTTGTTATTGAGGTAATGCTTATTGAGAAGATAATAATAATAATAATAATTCATATTGAGCATGTTGTATAAAGTATGTTTTTAGGATTTAAACTCTGATATTTATGATCAAAGATATAAAATTTAAGGGAGAATTTAATATTGTATCTATACAATATACTAGAGAGCATGCATAACATGATTTATTGTGGGATAATGAGCAACAAGGAAAAATTGTGTTTATTATTTTTCTTGATTTAAGAAAAGTTATGAAGCGATTAAGATTTATAAGAAATGACTTTATTAAACTTGCATTTTCTTGTGTAATGTATGCATGATTGCATGTTGTTTTAATCGGTTTTCTCTACGATTCATATTATGTTTTCTTAAGAAATATATTAGAATCTGTCTATGAAATGCAAGATTTGGCAAATCATGATAAACCTTATATATAGTGTTACGATGTAAGGAATAAATGAAAAAAGATCTCATGATAACAACCCTAAGAAGGAGGACAAGGAAAATAAAAATATAAACATTGGAAGGCACACTCAAGTGCACTTCTTAATAAAGGACACGATGAAAGAAAATTAGAAGAAGACTAGAAAGCCTTCCATGATAATGAACTTTTATACTCAACTCAACTCAACGAAATCTTAATCCCAAATAATTGGGGTCGGCTATATGGATTCTTTGTTTCCACTCTAAACGATTTTGAGTTGCCTGTTTTGAAAGTTTAAACTTCCAAATCATATTATACTACCCCTTCTTTTCTTCCCCTCATCTATCCTAATAAGTTCCACTTTTCTAACTGAAGCCTCTTTAGGCCTACCGCCTAACATGCCCAAACCATCTCAGTCTCCCTTCTCTCAATTTGTCCTCAATTAATACCACTCCTACATTTTTTCTAATATACTCATTATGAATTTTTTCTAGCCTAGTATGGCCGCACATCCACCTTAACATTCTTATCTCAGCAAAACTCATTTTGGAGACATGTTGCCCCTTCATTTCTCAACCCTAACTACCATATAACATTGCAGGTCTTATCGTCGTACGGTAGAATTTTCCTTTCAGCTTCGTTGGGATCTTGCAGTCAAACAAGACTCACGTGACAAGTCTCCACTTCAACCATCCTGCTTTAATCCTATGGCTAACATCCTCGTCGCACCCTTCGTCTTGTTAGAGGATCGAACCAAGATATTTGAAATGGGTGCTTTTGAGTATTGCCATCCCATCCAAGTTAACTCCCTTCTTTTCGCCTATCCGACCTTCACTAAACTTACAATGTATGTATTCTGTTTTAGTTCTACTTAACATGAAACCTTTAGACTCTAAGGTGCTCCTCCAAAGCTCTAATTTTCTATTAACTCCCTCTTACGTCTCATCTATCAACACAATATCATCCGCAAACATTATACACCACGGTATGTCTTATTGTATATCTTTTGTTAAATCATCCATAACTAATACGAAAAGGTAAAGACTTACTGCTGATCTTTGATGCACTCCAATAGAAATAGGAAAATCTCTTGTTTCCCCTCCAACCATGCGGACACTAGTAGTTGCTCCTTCATACATGTCTTTTAATACTTGTATGTACCTAGTAGATACCATCTTGCGTTCCAACACCCACCACAAGACATCTCTTGGAACTCTATCATAGGCCTTCTCCAAATCAATGAACACCATATGTAGATCTTTCTTCAAATCTCTATATTTCTATATCAAGCTCCTAATGAGAAAGATAGCTTTCATAGTTGATCGACCCTGCATAAAGCTAAATTGATTGGCCGAGATAGTTGTTTTAGAATGTAAACGATGTTCCACAACTCTCTCCCACAGCTTCATAGTATGACTCATGAGTTTAATTCCTCTATAATTTGAGGAGTCCTAGATGTCTCTTTAATTTTTAAAAATTGGTACAAGAGTGTTCTTCCTCCATTCATCTAGTATTTGCTTAGAGACTAGGATCTTGTTAAATAGTCAGGTCAACCATTCCACTCATACATATTCTAAACATTTCCACACTTCAATAGGAATTTCATCAGGGCCACAAACTTTACCTACTTTCATCCTCTTCAATACTTTCTTAACTTCCGAAAATCTAATCCTCTTAGTATAGTTCACATTATGTTCTGTTGTACATTCTATGCCCACTATGTTTCTACTATGATTCTCATTAAAAAGATTGTCAAAGTAGTTTTTCCACCTTTCTCTGATGTCCTTATCATTCACCAAAACATTTCCTTCACTATCCTTGATGCACCTAACTTGGTTAAGATCCTGACACCTTTTTTCTCTTATCCTTGTCAATCTATAAATATCTTTTTTCCCTTCCTTGGTTCCAAGTTTCTCATACATCTCTTCAAAGGCCTGAGCTCTTTCCCGACTAACAACCTTTTTTGCTATATTGTATTGTTCATAAGCCTCATTATTATCACACTTTGGCAATCTTTTATAACATTCTCTTTTATTCTTCATCGCCTTTTGTACTTCCTCATTCCATCACCACCTCTCCTTCGCAGGTGGGCCATGTCCTTTAGACTCTCCGAGTACTTTTCCAGCTACTTTTCTAATCTTTGATGCCATATCTATCCACATAGTATTGACGTCCAAATCTGACTTCCAATCACTCATATTGAGAAGTTTATTCTTAAACATCACTTGTTTCATCCCTTTTAATTCCCACCACCTTGTTTTAGCCGCAGTCTTTCTTCTAAACGTATCCGACTACCTCTTGATGTTAATATCTAAGACTATTAGCATGTGTTGACTTGTTAAGGCCTCTCCTGGGATAACTTTGCAATCCTTGCATAAAGCACGATTTGTTTTCCTTGTGAGAAGGAAGTCAATTTGGCTTCTATTTTGTCAACTTTTAAAGGTCACTAGATGAGATTCTTTTTTTATAAAATGAGTATTTGCTAGTATAAGGTCGTAGGCTATAGCAAAATCGATGATATTTTTTCCCTTCTCATTTCTAGTCCCAAAGTCAAGACCTCCATGAACCTTCTCATAACTCTAACGTTCACTTCTTACATGCCCATTGAGGCCCCCATCAATAAAGATATTCTCTTCATTTGGTTTGCTCTGCATAAGGTCATCTATGTCCTCTCAAAACTTCCGTTTACTCTCACTATCTAATCCAACTTGTGGAGCATAACTACATTAATCGCATCTCCCTCTATAATTAATTGCACTAAGATAATCCTATCTCATATTCTTCCCACCGCTACCACTGCATCCTTCAACGTTTTATCAATAATAATACCTACCCCATTCTTATTTCTCTCGTTTCCTGTATACCACAATTTGTAGCCTGTATTTTCTATTTCCTTACTTTTCTCTCCTACTCATTTAGTCTCTTGAATGCAAGCAATATTGACTTTTCTTCTCTCCATGGTATCAACAAGTTTCATCAACTTTCCTATAAGAGACCCTATATTCCAAGAACCTACTCTAATCCACTTCTCAGCTTTCACTTTCTTAGAATTCTTTATGTAGTAACATCTATTATTCTCCAAGTTTGTCTTGTGTCATATTCTATGTTCATAGACTAGCTTATTTACCCACACCCATCCATGATGTGGGAACCCTTGCCCATTTAACACCACATCCGGGCGTCGACGTGGCGCGTCGTATGCGGGGAACGCCCTCAACCTTTGCCTATTTCTCACTACAACCGGACTTCGGTGGTGCGCGTTGTAAGTAGAGGACGTCCCAACATTAATTTTGATTGAATCCATATCATGAGATGTGACAAGATTTTTACACTGGTTGTCACCTACCGCAACCCTCCTCGTTTATCCGGACTTAGGACCGGCTAAGCACAAGAGACTCATACCTAGGCGGAGTTGTGATAACAAACTTTTATGATAATAACATAATGATTTATGCAGAAAAAGACTTCACAACTGTTCTAGTTATATTGTATTATGAACGTCTATGTCATGTATACATTATGGAACATGATGATTTATAGAACAATCTTATGGCTATGATGACTCTAATAAGAATAATAAAAGACTATGAAAAGAAACGGGACATGGTAGCCTCTATGATGATCAATATGAAACATGATAATAATGATGAATATGAACTTAAGGTAGAAGCTTTTTATAACGAGTTCTTATGATCGGTGTTTTTTACGATGATGTGATTTTCTTCCCATAAATCATAAGAAAAGAAGTGACATCATAGTTAGCGGGACGATGGTACGTCTCCCTGAGATAAGATGGTGTATGGGAAAGCTCCCTAACGATGTGTGACGCCGATGTACGAAGCATCCCTATTGTGGTGACAGTTCCAGAGTCCAGGAGTGGGACTTCGATTGGGTAGAGGACAGAGTTCCTTCTTGAATGCACTCATAGGTTGGGGCGTGGACGCTGTAACGAGATAATGTAGGTGCACTGCAGACCTGACTTAGCCCTTCCAACATCCTTAGTAGGTTTTCGGAGACTTACTGGGTTGGGTAGGCTGTAAGGTGGTAGGTGTGTCGGAGGAATGGCCTACTTACCGTTATGATTGTTAGTTTATAGTTATCCATGTCACTTCTAAAGAAAAATGATGAGTTGCCTACGAACTTACGACTTAAGAACGATTAATGAACTTTACGACTGATTGAGTAAATAATTATGATGAGACGATCGATCAGATGAATGAATAACGAACGAACGACTCAATCCTGAGACATTATGTTAAGGACTAACATATGATAATTTCATAATTTCTATGCTAGCATAAAGTACCACTAAAAGAAAGGAACATATGAAAATGGATGATAGTTATTGTTCTGGTAAGTGGTTTTCAATTCGGGTTCACATTGTTTTACAACCATGCATTCCATATTAGTTTAATGCATTATTCTATTAATGTTTCATGCATTTAGGAACACATTATTGGGTATAATCTGAAGGTTATCAATAGAAAAATAAAATATGTAAATTGCTATAAATTAACTTAAGAAATTTAATCCTGAAATTTTATTACATTTATTGCTTCATTTCTAACTGTTACTTATAACTGCTAACCAAATAAGCAAATTGTATATGATGCATAAATTAAGAAAGGAGTATATAAAATTGGTATGAATATGTGTTTATAAGTGGGATATTAGTAGGGATGTAAATGATCTCTACTGAGAACTCAATGTAACGGGCTCTCATAAAAGTTAATTAAATATATTTTTCAGGGACCCACAGAGGATTACAAAGATAAAGAAGATACCTCTAGTTTAAATAAAGAAAAATTTCCAGGGATGGCCAGTTGTTTTAATTATTTGGGATATGTTACTTGTATTATTGTTGTATGATGGACATGATCTGCATGTTGTTTCTTTACATTTATGTTATTGTTTTGTTTTTATTTGTGTACCTACTGGAGATCTATAAAAGCTGGGACGTTACAAAATGGATGCTTCCTTTCCCTGTACATGCATAAGGGCCCTGAAAAGTTCATTTATGATATCCTGGTTGCTTTTCTGTTATATCCTGGCCTGCTTACTTCATACTGAATGCATGATTACGGCCTACCATGAAAATATGTTTTGAAGAGGGAGGACTATGGTTGTTAAGTGATCACCACCCTCCGGTGTATCTATACTTCGGATGTTTTTTTTTAGTCTTGGAACTGTGACCATGTTTGTTCAATTAGAATGAGTCATGCTAGTTGTTATTTTGTGCGTAAAACTCTCTAAGAGTCACTTTTGGGGCACTGGATACTAATGGGGCACTAGATACTAATGGATCACCAGAAGCATGCTGTATCTTCTCTCTGCTATTTTGGAAGGGACAGTAATAGCGGATGGTCATCTTACCAATGGATGTTTGCATTAGAAAGTGAAGTCCTAGGTTGATCTCATCCTGCACACTCTATCCCATCTAACATCATATTTGCTCCTCTTGAGGTCCCCAGCACCATACCAGAAAAATCTAGCTTGGAATGTATTCTGGCTTTTTCACCCCAGATCGAAGTATCTTACAAATGGACAAGTAATACATAGGGAGACTGTCAAGGACCATTCTGCAAAGTGTCAGTCTTCCCCTGTAGGCTGTAGCAGAGAAGCTTCCCTTTCCACCCAACCAATCTGTTCTCAGAACTCCGCACAATAGTGTCCCAATCCCTGCATCGAATTGCCCTTGGGGTGAGTGCCTCTGCACAATTTTGTATTATTCTTGATAGCATCATGGCATTACAATACTTGCAACAACCCCCCTGCCATCTGCGTCCATTCTGTCAAAATCTCTCTCTTACCTGACTTTGGTTAGCTTTTAACCAAAGTTTAAAATATCCAAAATACCCTTATTCCTTTCTCAACTCTTTTTCTGTCTCTCTCTCTTTCTCTCTCTTTAGCACATTGTGTCAATCAAAAGAAGTCAGTTGATGGGGGCATTTTTGTCCAAGTATTAAATTTGACACTTGAGAAGAATATTTACTGCATCTTCAATGGAGCTTGACTGCAGGGGCATTTTCGCAAGTATTGCAATGCAGTGAGGTTATTAAAAAAATACAAACATAAGACCGCCAATTTTGCAAATAAAATGCTATGGAGTATATATTTGCAATGGGAAGGAAACTCCATGATTCTACGCCAATAGGCAAATGAACTCTTGTATGGTATGGATTTGGCATTTATCATCTGCTGCTGCTAGAAGCTGCTATAATGTTCAAGCATCTTGTGGGAGTCGATGCATCTCTGAATACTTCTGTAATCATGCTTATATTGCTACAACAGATTCTTTGACCTGCAAGAGCCTAGAGGTCTGTTCTTGTAAGGTAGCGCTCTGTTGATCTGCAGCTGCTGACTACATAGGGAAGCTACTCAATGGGTTAGGGCTTAGGTTCTTTTGGCGCATCCCAGAACTTGGCCAACTACAGATTATTGTGATAAGTCTTATGATTGACTGAACTGCTATACCAGATGCAACTTTTACTGATGGTTAAGAGGTTTTCTTTCTTTTGTGTGTGTGATAAGTGAGGGAACCGAATCACTTGTTCTTCTGCATTAAGTGCCTTTTTGTTGCTACAGTCTTGTCATTTGTTTCTATACAGATCTATGCTTGGATTGTAAGAGAATTGATCAGTTTTCTGGAGTGAAAAACTAGTGCTGATAGGTAGAAGGCTTTTTTTGTAGAATACTTTGGCACACTTTCCTCCCATGGATTTATGTTAGCTGTTGCAGCATTTTGGACCAAGAGATGCAACTGAAGCAGATTTTTGTTAGTTTGGAATAATTTCTTGAGTAACCCCTGGTTTCTTCTCTTTCATAGTAAAAATTCTCAGTTGAAACTCCTAACTAATTTTAGCATTCAAGATTTATTGAACTTTGGTCTCAATAGTTGCACAGTGGTAGAGAACAACTTTTTGGATAATGTTTTAATTGTTGGGTAAGTTACAATTCTGGGTGCATCTTTTAGCATCTTAGGACAAGTTAGGATCCTATGTGTGACTGCAGATATTGTAATTCTGTGTTAAATGTCAAGCTGTTCTGAACAGAACTGGTTTCCATTGCAGTGCTATGGGTTCAATTTCTGTCTTGTCTGGGCAGCCAAAGGATGGCATCCACATAGAAGCACGGTCAGATTCAAAAGGACATTATGAGGAAACAATAACAGATTACTTAGGAAATTATCGTCTGAGGGGACTTATCCCTGACACAGATTATGTTATTCGAGTTGTCGCGAAAGATGACCCTGGAAAGACGGGAATTGAGCGGGCTTCTCCAGAATCTGTTACTATCCAAGTAAGATTTTTACACAGTCCCACGGACATTATTTCCATGTTTCAGGTTGTTTTACTGGTTTTACATCTGAGAATCATGACGCGGTCTTTATTCTAGTGTATGACACTGTAACTGCAATTAGCTGTCTTCTTATAAGTACTTATAAATGATTTACATGCCTTGTGTGCAGTGTAGAAACTGAGAGCAGTATAATTCCTTTCTTAGGCTGCATTTGTGAACGTCAAGTGAAGTACTTCTCATAAAAGTACGTTTGGGTAGAAGTGACTTTGAGTAGAAATACTTGTTATCTTAGAAGTGAAAGGAGTTTGGGAACACAAACTAGATTTAACATTAGAAGCACTTCTTTGTAAATTTTAACCAAAATAATCGCTTAGCAGATGGTTGCTATGTGGACTGTATTGAGCAAGATAAAAGAAGGCCAGGCAGAACAATGCGGGCTATGCAGGTATGAAGTTCAAGTGAGCAGAAAAAATGACAAACGAGTCAGATTGTGTTGGACAGACAGGTCAGATTGCCAGGTAGTCCTACCTTGTGGCGATGGTGTGATAGAAAAATTGGGTTAAGGGTTAGAAGAAAATGAAGCTTGGGTTTTGTTAGCAGATGGTAGCGCTGGCTAATTGATATTTAGTGGTGTTGATCGATGGCATTGCTGCTAATGGTGGTGAGGAGATGATGGGCAAGTTTAGGTGGTAGTGTTGCTATTGGTGATGGCATAGGGAAGGTGTGGTACTGATGCTGGGTCTTATAGACAGGTGTTGATTGTAGAAGGTTCCAAGAATTGGGCTCTCACAGAGGGTGGTGAGTGACCGACAGAGGTGAGATATGGGCGCAAACAGTGCAGTGACAGCAGCAATGGACAAAGGGTTGTGGAGCAGAGCAGCATCGTCACGGTGGTAGCAGATTAATGTTCATTCAATGTGTGGGAAGATGAGGGCGCAATGGCAAGCAGCTGGATGTCAAGACGGCAAACAGAAGTAGCAACAGAGTGTTGCTTATGGTGAAGGGGTGGTGGGACAGGTAATTGGGTCTGGATTAGAGATATGTTCTATTGGAACTTTGGAATGGCCAAGGTAGGGGGACGTCTTCTTTTCTGTCACCAAAGAAGAGAAGGAGATGAGATGAAGCTGTGCAGTGCTTGCAGGCATGAAGGACATGAGGAGAAGCTAGGCAGTGCTCGCATACGTGATCAAGAAGAGAAGCCACGTGGTGCTTGCAGGCGTGAAGGAGACGAGAAGCAGCCGGGTGGTGCTTGCATGCGTGAAGGAGATGAGGAGAAGCCGGGCAGTCCTAGTGTGCATAAAGGAGTAGAGGGTGCTTGCGTATGCTAGAGTCCTATTTGAGAAGGACTACGTCTTTTCTATCTAATTTCTCTTCTGCGCAAAGGAGGAAACCACTCCACACAGAAGGAGAAAATTTCTCCTTCCACCATAAGTGAGATTTTTTCTTCCATCGGGAGTAGCAGCCAAAACGGGAAGGGATCCAAATGCTTCCTACTTTTTTAGGAACTCATTTGTGTAAGAGAAGTCCTTTAGAAGTACCATTGTTGGGTTCTTGACATGGAATGCAGAATCAGCCGATCCCAATCCGGATCGGCCGATTCGGATCGGGATCGGCGGGTCCCGATCCGGTCGATTCTAGCCGATTCCGGCTGATCCAATCCCGATTCGGATCGGGATCGGCGGGTCCCGATCCGGCCTCCCGATCTGTGCCGGAATTCCATGGTTCCTGATGCAGGATGTATGGGGGAGACGGTGGTGCAAGGCGATGGCAATGGTAGCAGTACTCAGGTGTCTCACTTAACCCCGTCTTAGGGTTTTTAGATCTCCATCTTAGAGAAGTAGAAAAAATACTGAAATATAGTAAAAGTTCACCATTAATTGAAAAATAGTGTTTACATCACTTTTTATAGAGATTAACCCAACTCTAACTATCCTTAGACTAAAATACCCCTATACTTAGAAAATATGCAAAAATCGCACGAAAATATCTAAAAAATAGAACAAGAAGCTAAACGGACCCTAAATGTGCTGAACAAGGACTCAATAGACTCCCTTAACCCAACTCTAACTATTCTTAGACTAAAATACCCCTAGACTCAAAAAATATGCAATAATCGCACAAAAATATCTCAGGAAAGAAGCTAAACGGATCCTAAATGGGCCAAACAAGGACTCAATAGACTCCCTGTTGAATACCTTATGACCAGACATCATGCAAACTATCTTTAAGCCAAATAGAAACTTGTGTAGACCTTCGACGGTGGTAAACATGCTGATCATGTGTAACGTGTTGGCGATTTTGGTGTGCCAATCTTGGATCTCCATCATTCTCCTCCGATATAAGAAAAATCGTCCTTGAATTTTGTAGTGTCCGAGGATCATGGTATCATCTAAGATAGATGGAAATGGCATCAAAAATTCTCAAACCAACAACTACATCGAGGTGCGCCGAACATCGCTCTGCATGATCATCGATAGCGCAACAAATTAGATCAAAAGCTCAGTGTCTGATGGTAAGGTCTATGCCCATCATGGAATGTAGAATTGGCTGATCTAGTTTGGTATCGGCCAATCTAGATCAGGGTTGACACTAGCTTATTCAATTCCAAGGGGTAAAATACCTAACAAATAAAAAGAAAAACAAAATCGACTGGAATCACCCTGGATCGCTCGGATTGGGATGGAATCAGTTGAATTACCCGAGTCGGATCAGATCAGATTAAGATCATAATTGGCCGATCCTAGAACATACAATTTTTTTCTGATCTTGTTCATTTTAACTATTTTTATTTTTTTTTATTCTTCCCTTGGATTGACCAAGATCTGTTGATCCGGATCGGATCGGACTGGCCGATCTTAGGAACCGATCCTATTCGAGATTCCATGATGCCCATGGCGATGATCGACTGAATTTGCGGGTCCGACAACTCCATGATAGGCCGATCCCACATAGGTGGGTCACGCAGAGGAAGAGAGTTGTAAGGTGCATATCAAAGGCGTCCAAGGTGATCAAGGCGGTGGTCTACCGCCTCATTGCTTAGGTGACAAGGTGAGATGCTTAGGCAAAGCCTAGTTTATATAACCTAGTATGTTTCAAGAGAATTACTATCTATATTTTCCACCATTTAAAATTCTATTTTTATTTGTATATAAAGATGACATTCATAATTTCAACATGTATTTATAGTGTAAAAAGAAAAAATAGAATAAATGACGAATGCTAACAAATGAACAAGGAAAAAAAACAATCGAAACTTTGAAGTATGTCAATTAAGATGGAAAAAAAACAACCCAACCTGAAATTTACTAATTAGATAATCATGACATGTAAAGAAAGACAAATATAAGATATTTTAAATAAACAATAAGCAAACCAGCATCCTAATGTCATCGTTCTCCATTTATCAACTGTTAAACATGGTGACATGTCTAAATTTGAGAGGAGGAAAGGAAAGGGAACCCCTTGGCCGAAGAATCCCACATAAATATTTCCCTTTTTGACGTAAATATGGTCAATTATATGAAAATACCATTCTTCTTTCTAATGACTAAAATAGACATAAAAGAAGGCTGGTTGTTTCTATAAAAAGGCAGGTTGGGCAAGCCTTAAGTAGGGGTTGGGTGCCCCTCGGCAGCCTAGGCAAGCGCCCTAGGTGCCAGGTCACCTTGGGCACGAGGGAGCGCCTTGTCTCCTAAGGAGGCGACGCCTTGAAAACAATGTACCAAGGTCTGACCCCATAGAGATTAAGATCCTATTTGATCACTCTTAATCGAGGTCTAACATCTTAAGCGGCCAGACAACAACCTAATAAGTGCGTTTGATAAAAGTTATGTTTTAAGTACTTAAAATTCTAAAACTACCTAAACCAGCTCTGAATGGCTAAGCTACTGGATGAAGCTTAACGCTTAATTAGAAGAGTCATGAGACTTCACGTTCTCCTTATTTGTAGCCGCACCATGCCATCCCTTCGTCATTATCACCGCTCCTCCCTCCCTTCATCATTATCCCCAGTAACCACATGCATTTACCAATTTTTCTCCCCATCATTATCCACCCCATCCATTATCTCCCTAGCCCCTCCTCATCAAAACATTAAGCATTAAAATATAAAAAATAAACTAATACAATCAATATTGTACGTTTGAACATTATTCATAAATATTATATAAGATATTTATTTTATGAAATATATTTTAATTTTCAAAAAATATAATTAATTTACAAATAATAAAGTATTTGATATTGAAATATTATATTTTCATTTTTCATAACTTTACATATTTAAGTTAAGTTTATAAAATACTAGATACATATTTAGTTGAATAAATTATCAATCAAAATAAAATATAGCTTTCAAAATTTTAATTTTATTCATTATATATTAAACTATGAAAAGGAAAAAAAATGATAATCATTATCATCTAGTATTATCAACTAAAAAGACTAAAAAAAAAAAATGTCATCCATTCAGAGGTCATCTTTACCATTACCAAACAGTCTAATTTGTTCAGCAATTAGAACTTGTGTTACCCTACTCAGATTTCAGATCTGTCCTCAGTGTTATCAAAGACAGCCTAAGGGTGGAGATAATAATGATGCACTGCTAGTGGTGTCCAAAGAACCTGAATTTGATGGGATGGTCGCCGAATTGGCATTACACTTTGCAACCTCGCTTGCATCCTCAGGCCGGACTTTACTGCACTTGAAGGACACTTGCTTAGAAAAATGAACTTTCTTTTTAAGTGAGACAGCTAGAGAATGCAATTCTAATGTACGGTCTTGGCTTTGAAAGAATAGTACACCATACCCCATCAATGTGGGAAACTCCCTTGAAAGGCAGGCCTAAAGAATTCCACAAACGCTCGGTTACCATTTAGCACAATTTATCCTGCCTTGGAAAGTAAATCAACAAGTGCCTGTGAAACAAAGTTCTCTTCTAGTCCACTATTAAACACAAGGGTGGCATGTGCCGTGTTTGGCAAAATAACTCTGGCGTAGAAGACGGAGGAAGTCATGACAAACGAACACAATCTGATCCAAGGGGCTCCATGGATTTCATTGCCAAGGTCGTCTCCGTCCACAGACCCGTCACAAATGACAGGGTCGCTGCAGATCCCAAGATAGACAGCCTTGATGAGCAAGGCCTAGCGGTCGTCGAGATGGTCAACATTTGGGCAGGAGAGGACGTCGCGTTGACGGCAGGGACGATGGTCGTTGGCTGGTTTGCGGAGAGGCGGCATGCTAGCGCGTGCATAGGTGCGCTACAGTGTGTGCATTAGTTTGCAAACATAGCCTTAAACACACTAGAAGGGTTGCAAAGTAGTTCCAAAGGAATACTTGGCTACTTAACATCATTATTTTTATTGGACGTGTCTCAAGAATGTTAAGACTGAGTAATTAGAAGCATGGTTGGCTGTATCGTACCAGATAGTGCCGACTCATGAGTTGACTCGTATATGTGCGAGCCTAATATGTTGGGATGCATGGACTTGCCGATACTCATGTGACCCATTTGGACTCGTTGCAACTCGAACCAAATAGTGCCGTATTGCTCGAGTCGCTTATGGCCCTCTGCGATCTAGCACGATCCGTTACAATCCAGCCCGATTCAAATAAGGGCATTTGAGCTTATCTACAAAGTTAATGAGTTACTTTTTTCTGACTATCTAGGTATGCGACTTTATTTCATTGTTAATGAGTCATTTATGAGTTCATTTACATGCATAATTTGTTGACTCATTTACATGCATCTCTCTCTTATCCACTCTAGAAAAAGGCATATTTCTCTTAAATGTGCCTTAAACTCACTGCCATTTCGAAAGCACGTGATGTAAAAGTTTGTTTATCTTACAATTGTTCATAAAAGTCACATGTGTCTGGGAAAAAAAACAAAAACAGACCTAAATTGACCCGACTCGTGTGAGTCAGACTGACGTGGATCGGTACCAACTCGTATCTGGGAGGATACAATCCAGTACGAGTCAATGATATGGAGAACTTTGATTAGAAGGCTACTGTTTCATGACAAATGAGTCAACTATTGCTGCCAATTAAGTGAGACAACTAACGGGCAAGTATGAATATATGATTAAAAATATACTCGTCTTTCGTTGAGCTAAAGAAAGTGTATGGCAGAGCTTAGAGTTTTGTCGGTTGGGGGGTGAGTGGGGAAAGGGAATTGAGTGAAAGATAAATTGCCATTATGAAAGATTCGATTAACGGAAAAGGGACAAGGGCAATGATTATTTCGTCTGACTGAAGAACCTGCAATCATTTACATGAAAGTTTAGCTTTGAATCCCTACATCTGTGCTTATTGATGGATGATGTGATATCATAGATCCAGGATGGCGTAGCATGGTGTAATGTAATAATAAATGGACATGGAAACTAGCTTTACATGTTGCTAGAACCCACCGATTTAAAGTAGAAAATGTGGAACATATGGGAATGAGCATTATACAACTGAGGAAGAGAATCTAGAAGAAGGTGAACCTTGGGTGTTGCATTCACCCACTGATTTAAAGTAGAAAATGTACCGGTCTTTGTAGTTATAAAAAACTAATAAAATATTTTTATTAATTTTTTATTGGCCGGTACCGGCCGATACGGCTGGTACCGATACTGATATCCATCGATACTGATACCGATACCGAGATTGCCATCCTTAGACCTTTATGCATGCCAGATGACTAGGATCTGCTCTAACCCTATTTTAATACAATACAATACAATTATCGCTGATTCAAACCCCCCACCCCCACCCCCGCATCAATACTATCAAATAGAAAAAGTATCAAGGTCTACTGAACTCTCTGAATGCCTCTAGGAGGAAGCTTAGTACATGAATGCCTCTGTGTGCATCTGAACATCTACACAAATAATGGTGTATGTCCAACAAGATGTAGTATCCCCAACTCAAAGAAGAAGCTTCCACAGAAAAGGGCTGCCCAGCACCATGAGGCTCTTGCCACTGCTGGGGAGGGTCAGCTGCACATAACCTTACTCCCTGCAAAGAGGCTGTTCGATTTTGAACTCATAATCCCAAAGTCACAATGGACCCGACCCCCTCAAGGAAAAACTTTACACGCCTTGATAATCTCTTTTGGAGGTGGAGATGGAGCTGGAGCTGGAACTGGAGTTGAAGATAGTTGATGTATAGCAGAAGATGAGCTCAATCATTGAGTCAAGGTATTGAATCCCTGATGCTTGGGTCAAGAACTACAAACATATAGGTGGTCATACGGATGCGCACTGCATGCTATCTCCATCTATTCCTGCCAAATTGTGCAAACCAATGGACAACGCCGATTGGATGCTTACAGTACATGCAATGAATACTCTCTTGTCTTGGTGTCCAGATTGTATATCTGCATTATCATGTTAGATGACGTCTGTCATGCAGCATGGACAAAACACATAAATTGTTGGAAATAAGATGACAAGAATGTTATTCATGAAAAAGACAAAGATATGACAATTAGTGTGGGCGGAATGAATGGTGTAGTGGATAGGCCCGGCCTTTGGTGGGTTAAATTCCTACAGATCGTGGGCTCGACTCCCTGCACCCCCCCCCCCCCAAGTAGTTGGGTGTCTGGCCTGGGAGCTGTCCCCAGCCCCTACTGTTTCGGTCCATCCAGTATACCTGGGAGCTACCCCCAGCCTCTGCTGGGGGGTTTCCCGCGGGTACCATCCTGTCTCAGAAAAAAAAAAAAAAGAAGGAACCAGTGAGGTTGTTGAGGAAGCTCAAAGTAGGACATCTGGCCATCTTCTAGTAGTCGTATATTATTTAGCTCCATTATATGTTCATAGAACCAACTGCAAGACATGTGCACATTGAACATCCCATACTATGTATGTCATCCTTAGGCCTGAATGAGTATCCAGTAGAATTCATACTAGATGCTAGTGCAGGGATTGTGCCAGGAGTAACATACGCACAAATGGAAAGCTAAAGCAATGAAGAATTGCATATAACTAACTAACCTCTGTGGAACTTAACAAACTCATTGTTGCCGCCACCACCCTATCCTTGTTTGCCACCACACCCATCCCTTAGCAGCTGTATATCATGTCCCCACTCCCCAGTACACTTTTGTTGAATCTGAAATTTTCTAAGTTAAGGTTTACTTAGAAAAGAACACATACATGCAATAAACAAAGAAAAGGGGAGGATCCATACCTCTATTCAGCAGCCTCCAAAATCTGCAACAAGAGGCCTCTTGTAACCAACTCCAACCAGCACCAACAAGAAGCCTCTAAGCTTCCACCAGCAGCAAGGCCTCCAAGAAGCAACAAGAGCACCAGTGCCAGCCTTCAACAGCAGCCGGCCAGCAGGAGGAACTGCAGGGAGATAGAGAGAGGGAACCGCAGGGAGAGAGAGGAGGATCGGCCTCCTTTTGATGGGAAAGAGAGAAAAAAGGGGGAGGGGAACAAATAACTACAAAAAAAAAAAAAAAAAGGGGGAGGGAGAGACTGGCCAGCCTCTCCATGAGGACCAACCGGCCTCCTTCCCCTCCTCCATCTCTACCCGCTCCCCCTCCTCCATCTCTATCTCCTCTCATCTCTATTCACTCCCCCTCTCATCTCTATCTCTCTCTCTCTCACCCGATCACTACCCAGCCCCCCTACCGGCGCCTAGTTGGCACCGGTAGGGGGTGCTACCGGTTCCCCCCCCCCCCTGGCCGGCCTCCATGCCTATAAAAGGCACCTCGCCGCAGCTGAAGAAGCCCCCTGGCCTCCTGCTCCAGCTCTCCAAGCTCCCTGCCGCAAGCTCCAAGCTCCAATCTGCAAGAAAGAAAGGAGGAAAAAGAAGAGAAGGCCTATATTTTTAGGCTTGTAATTTATTTATTTTTGGAAAAGAAGTTCAGAAATTTTTTATAGTTCAATTTTCATGTGAATTGCTTGTTTTTTTTATATACATAGTTCTTCCATATCGGTTGGTTGGCCATGTTCTTAACTTAAAAACAGAAAATAAGAAAATAAAAATAATGGTTCTTCTATATTGGTTGGTTGGCCATTTAAATATGAATCAATTTAAAAACAGAAAATAGAAAACAATAAGTTAATAAGATGGTTCTTTCATATTGGTTGGTTGGCCATCAAATTATGAATCAACTTAAATTAATAAAAAAATCAGAAAATAAAAATAATGGTTCTTCCATATTGGTTGGTTGGTCATCTAAAATTAATTTAAATAAAAAAATAATAAATAATAAATAAAATAAGATGGTTCTTCCATATTGGTTGGTTGGCCATTCAATAATAAATTAATTTAAAAACAGAAAATAAGAAAATAAAAATAAGATGGTTCTTCCATATTGGTTGGTTGGCCATTCAATAATGAATTAACTTAAAAATAGAAAATAAGAAAATAAAAATAATGGTTCTTCCATATTGGTTGGTTGGCCATTTAAATATGAATCAATTTAAAAATAGAAAATAGAAAACAACAAGTTAATAAGATGGTTCTTCCATATTGGTTGGTTGGCCATCAAATTATGAATCAACTTAAATAAATAAAAAATCAGAAAATAAAATAATAGTTTTTCCATGTTGGTTGATTGGCCATCTAAAATTAACTTAAATAAAAAAAAATAGAAAATAATAAATTAAATTAATGATTCTCTCATATTGGTTGGTTGGCTATTTACTAAATTAACTTAAATAAACAGAAAATAAGAAAATAAAATAATGGCTCTTCCATATTGGTTGGTTGGCCATTCAAATATGAACTAATTTAAAAACAGAAAGTAAATTAAGATGGTTTTTCCATATTGGTTGGTTAGCCATTCAATAGTGAATTAACTTAAAAAAATAGAAAATAATAAATTAAATAAAATGGTTCCATATTAGTTGGTTGGCCACATTAATAATTAAAAAAAAAAAAGTTAAATAAAAAGAGGTCAGATAATGAACATGGTTTTTCCATAATGTTTGGTTGGTCAATAAATTGTTAATCAATTAAATCAATTTGGTTATTTCATAATGTTTGGTTGACTAAAAATCTGTTAATCAACCAATTAATTTAATTAATTTGTTAATCAATCACCTAACCAATTAAATTAAGTTGTTAATCAATTAGTTAAATTAAAAAAATATGTTAATTAATTAATCAACTAATTAAATTAACAAATTTGTTAATCAATCAATTTACAATTAAATTAATTTGTTAATCAAATCAATTAAATCAATAAAGTTGTTAATTAATTAATCAATCAATTAAGTTAATTAGTCAACCAATCAATTAATCTAACTAATTAAGTTAACAAACTTGGTAATCTACCAACTAATTCAACCAATCAAATCAACAAATTTATTAATTAATCAATTAATTTAATCAATTAAGTTAATTTGTTAATTAATCAATCAATTGAATTAACAAATTTGTTAATCAATCAATTAATTTAACCAATTAAATTAATTTTTCAATCAATCAATTAAATCAACAAAGTTGTTAATCAATTAATCAACTAAGTAAGTTAATTTGTCAATCAATCGACTAATTCAGCCAATTAAATTAACAAGTTTGTTAACTAATTAACTAATTCAATCAATTAAATCAACAAATTTGTTAATTAACTAATTAATTCAAACAATTAAGTTAATTTGTTAATCAATCAATCAACCAAATGAACAAATTTGTTAAACAATCAATCAATTAACCAATTAAGTTAATATGTTAATCAATTAACCAATTAAATCAACAAATTTGTTAATTAACCAATTAAGTCAACTAATTAAGTTAAATTTGTTAATCAATCAACCAATTCAATTAACAAACTTGTTAATTAATCAATTGACTTAACTAATTAAGTTAATTTGTTAACAAATTTGTTAATTAATCAATTAAGTTAATTTGTTAATTAACCAATAAATTAAATTAACAAATCTGTTAATCAATTAACTAATTCAACCAATTAAATTAACAATTTTGTTAATCAACCAATTAAATCAACATGGCTCTTCCATATCAGTTGGATAACCAAGGTCTTTCTTTTCAAATAAAAAAAAATAAACAAATAAAAAATCAGGTTCATTCATACTGATTGAATGGTCTAAATTTAATAGTTCTATCTTATTGTTGGACTGACCACTTGATTAATAGTTCACTCTTATTGGGAGAGTGACCAAAGGTTATGATTATTGATTCATCATTATCAATGGATATAATCAGTGACTTTTATGGTTCTGTCATGATTAGGGACCATGCTACGAAGTCGTGATTATCCTATTCATAGATGAACCAATAAGAATATTTCTTTGTTCATTTATATCGATAGGGTCCATTAATTAAAGTGGTTCTTTCCTACTTATAGATTGACCATTAAGTTTTGGTTCATTTATACTAGTTAAATGACCTAAAATAATGTTGTGATTCCTTCATATTGGTTCAAGGACCATTAAAGAATATTCCTAATTATGTGGCGACCTTCATACCTCATCAATTAAGAGTATCATTTAAGCAATCTATGTCTTTTCAAAAAATCTCAAATGAGAGGACATGCTGTCCAAATAATCCTCCATCCTTTTAAAAGATAATTAAAGGATAATTTCAAAGGATCTTCCACAAAATACCCACTCCTTTGAAAGAACTTAAGTATCTTTTAAATATCCTCTAAAAGATATCGATGGAATCTTTCTCACTAAAAAGAACAAAAAAATGACTTGTATGCATATAATTAATCTTGCTTATTCCTGCTTTCTTCAAGCCTTAATTGGATGGTTAATCAAGGGTTACCAATATTTGAATGGTGTAATTAACACTGACTAAGGTCAGTGGGGAGAGGTCAAGAACACGGATCTACAGTCGATCCAGAAGTTATTTAGATTTTAAGAATTAATCCTTAAAGTCTATCTAAAAGAAAAGAGAACATGTTTTTTTCAAAACTTAAAAATTCTCTTTTCAAATCAAGATTTCCATAAAGATTTTCAAATCCGACAAAGATTTTTCAAAATCAAGGGATTTAATCAAAAGGGAGTCTCACAACTTTCTTGTTACCTACTCCAAGATGTTGTTGAACGTCCCCTGATAGTCACTTATATAATGTATTTGGATTTATTGATTCTATGTGTAGCCTGTTGTCTAAGTGGATGCACAGCCAGGTTGACAGAACTAGAAATGCACTTATTCTCAGTTTAGATGTTCTGATACCAAAAGTGGCTGAGAGTAGGTCTTCCCAATATCCTACCAAGATTGCCAAGTTTATATAGGGGAAAAATGCGGGGCTGGACTTTCAGTTTGACAGATGGCTAGAAACTTTGCTCAAATCATTGTGGAGATGATGGTGGCAACGACCATGGAGACATCCTGTATCTGAAATGCTGAGTTGTCATGTAATCAGTGAAAGTGGCACTCTACTTCTCTTAGTCAATACTGCTAGTCTTTTTTGCTTTTCCTTCTATATATTTTCATGGCTTACTTGAATGGTTTTTCTTATTGTCATCACATACATAATAAATTTTCTGGTAGACATGCATCGTGAAAGTGATCCACGAGAATGTGGATGTAGCCTGAATCCACACTTATATACTTCTGTTTGGAATGAGTGGTAAGCAGTACCAGTTTTGAAGACATGATGCAAGGTTTTGCACTGTCCAATGGGCAAGGTAACCAAGGTGCCTAGGTGAGCATGAACAAGCAGTACTAGCCTTGGCACACTGTGGTATGCCCTAATATCTTGTTTGGCACTTGTACCACATTGTGAGGAAATTATGTGCCTTTTTTGGTGGTTTTCTTAACTCGTTTACTTGGTGAGCTTATTTTGGAGATTCATCTTGTGATGTCAAGTGGGAGTGTAGGTAGCTCAAGGGAAGAGAAACCACGCACTTGATTACTTAGATGGAGACCTGACAGAGGGTTGTTAGGTTGAATTCTCTAGAGAAGTTGAAGAGGGAAAGGCAAGTAATTTTTCACCTTTTATTATTATTTTATTTAGATTCTCGCATCCTTCTTTGATGAAGCAATTTTTCATCAACTTTTAACCCTTTGACCCTTTCAGTCCTATTGTTCCTCATTTTCTCCCAGGTAAGCAGCAAAAAAGATGCAATTGAGTGACCGAATGATTTCTCATCTTAGTCAACCCGATCCCAGAGTTTTAGACCTCCTCGCCCTGGCCAGTCACTGAGGAAAGATGTCACTGCCCGAGGTGCTGCCACTTCAGTGTCGCCCTGCACCTCCATGACAGGGTCCAGCACCGTTGTTCCCCATCACCAGCCCAAACACTTGCACACCAGCTTGACCTGCCAAGTTCCCTACATCTTCCTCATTATGCAGAACTCTGCCACTTTCCGAGGTCTAGCCCCTTCTTATTCATTCACAAATGGGTGTCTTGCTTAACATCTTTATTGCTCTGGCCTATGTTTGATACATTTAGACATCTGTTAGCTTGTTCTTGCCATCAAGCATGCACAGTTACATGGTGAGAAGGCAAAGGAGTTTGGAGGCAACCTCTCCAACCTTCTTCAGCTGGGTACTTTCCAAGAAGATACCATTCTGACCAGGCTATTTTGATGGATCACACCTGCCAATCCCCACCTCTGTTTGGGTTTAGATACATTGCTTATTGCTTCTTATGCCATAGCACTTACATGTTGCCCATATCCAACAAAGATTTGATGATTCATCTGTTGTCTCTGTTACTATCATTCAAGAAATCAACACAACCTGGCATGACATCTTAAACTTATTGTTCAAATTCAAGACAGCCTGGCAATCCAGCTGAGCAAAGTTTGTCAACAACTGCTGGCATTAATCAATATAAGATCCTCCACTTGCATACAAGAAACATTCTCGCAGAAACGTCCTAGCAAGCACTTTAAACTGAACATGGACAATGCCTCAAAAGGAAACCGAGGAATCTCAGGAGGTGGACCAAGTGGGGTGGAGGTGGCTGTAGAGGTGATCAGGGTAATCTCATTCCTGCCTTCTCAGCTGAGCAAAGTTTGTCAACAACTGTTGGCATTAATCAATATAAGATCCTCCACTTGCATACAAGAAACATTCTGGCAGAAACGTCCTAGCAAGCGCTTTAAACTGAACATGGACAATGCCTCAAAAGGAAACCGAGGAATCTCAGGAGGTGGGCCAAGTGGGGTGGAGGTGGCTGTAGAGGTGATCAGGGTCATCTCATTCCTGCCTTCTTCACCATTTTGGCTAGGTTACTAGTTTTGTTGCGTAACTGCATGCCTTACTGCTGAGCCTCCAGCTATGTGCTGAACTCAACATCCTCCTAGCACTGGAAACAAGTGATGTGGCTTATAAGCTGCATGAGCATGGCTCTAGTTTGGCTTCAGCTTGTTTGGCCAAACAAGCTGAGCCAAAGCCAGGCTCTCTTGGCTAAATGAGCAGAAATCGAACTTCACAGAGCTTGGCTCATCTTGCTCATGAGCTGCTTGGTTAATAATAAAATTTATTTTTTCTTATCTATGTATGTGTATGCAGTAATTCAAGCATTTTAATTTTTATTGGGCTTAATTGAGTTCTTTTGGGCCAAGCCCAAGGTCAAATGTTTAAAAATATATTACTTCTATTGAATTTTAAGGCTTTGGGGGTATACTCAAGCTTGATAGGCTTGAGTTTGAGCTCTGTGGGCTTGGGTCTGCTGATGTGCCCAAGTTGAGCCAAGTTCAAGCCTTGTCGAGCTCAAATCAACCTGAGCTTAAGCTTGAGTCTCTTACACCGAGCCAAGCTCAATCCTGCAGAAGCTGGGCTTGCTTCAGCTCATGGCTACCCTACATCCTTCATTCCTTCATTGGAATTTTCCACGACCATTATTAGTATGATTCAAATATTAGACTGGATCCTCCCTGGAGCATGCTTCCTTGGTGGCATGAAACTTTGCCTGCTTATAGACTTCGTCAGTTTCCATATTTCTCACTGCAATTGTGAAGAAAATATTTTTGCCAGCTTTCCTAGTGACCTTGGAGTTGCCAAGGCCTGCAGTAAAGTCATCTTGGAGTAGCACAACTACCAGCAACATCAAGAGGTCGCTTATGATTAGATAGACTTTGCAAACATAAACAGCTTTGCCACATTGGACCTTGTGATTGATTTGCTATTATTGAAATGACTGTCCACATTCTATTTTTGTTAATAAAAGGTTGATGTCCTAAGGTTCAAGCTGATTTTTTTAATGAAATTCTTAAGCAAAAATCTCAAATGTTGTTTCATTAGGTTGGATGTTGGAGTCAGGTACTGTGATACCCTAAGGCTCCTAATATGTTCATTTTTCTATTTTTCATGTACTGCTTCACCTCAGCATCCTTACTCTACTATCAACTTCTCATATGCGTTAATGAAAATCCTGAGTTTAAATTAAAATCAACACTCGGACCTGAAAGCTGAAATCAAGAGATCTGGTAAACAGGCAATGCCGTTAACAGTCTTTTTGACTCATATAATCACTAGACAATGAATTGGTGGGAACTCTGATGACCGATGCAGCCTGTGAGTATCTGGTGGTTGCAAACTTATCTGGTAACTTTAAGAGGAGACCAACAAACTCTAGGGAAAGGATGTGGAAAGCCAATAGAGGCAGGGAATGCTGCCAGTTCAGTGTGCAGCATTCTCAGCTGCCTCAGTTTGTGAAGTCTTTATACGATCTGTTACATGAGTCTAATCTCTGAAATCAGATGTGTGCATCTGCATGCATGCATGACGCATGTGCGTACTATGCAAAGGTGAACATAGATCACACTTGTTGATCGTATATTCACCAGGTGCATATGCTGATGCACTTCTTCACTGCTAAACAAAAGATATAACTCGCATTATGAGGCCTGGAAGTGTCTGTGCACTATGCAGGTTCATTGACAAGCGTATGACACAATTGTTCATGAGAACCATTTAGTGCCATGTCCAAAGTTAAGAGTGATTGTTTCCTTACATCTTGGGGCCTTTACCTCTCACTAGTTTACATATGGCATGTCACATGTTATCAGGGCACTGGGTTTGTCCATTACCACTTCTGTTCTCTCCCTCACTTTGGTCCTTAACAGTTTTGTCAAATTACTGTGTAACCTTCACCATTGGAGATGGGGCTCGTCATCAAGGGGTTTGTTGGCAAAAGCCATTTAGTCCCATATCATGTTAGTAGAGTGATTACTTCTTTATGCCTTAGGGTCTCCTATAACGACCCAATCCAACTCTTGTGAGGTATTGTCCACTTTCGGCCACGCCCCACGTTCCATTGGGAAGAGCTATTAGTTGGGAGATAAGCCTGGGATAAGGGATACCCATTCATTCCTACCTCCAGCTCCTTCGGACCCTTACCGAAAGAACCAAACTCTGCCTGGAGATACTAATGTTGTCGATGGGTTGGCATAAGACCTGCTTTCACCGCTGGCCATTTGTCCTTAAAAGGCGCCTCACAAGTTATGGATCCAAGTCTCACATATATGACCCCATCAACTTTTTCCATTTCTGATGTTGGACTAATCCGGTTCATCCCTAGCTCAACCCCCAGACATAGTGGTGACTTCACACCGCTTCACTTCGTAGGTATTTCTTTCCTACTACCTGGCTCGTGACTAGGTCATTACACTTCCACTACACTACTCTAACGAATATGTTCTTAGTATGAAATTTTCATGCACTTAATCCTTTAAGCGATCATCTTCAAGTATGTCACTATTTCTTTTCTTAATTTATGACCACACTTTTTTATTCAACTATCAAGTTAAGGACATGCTAGTTCATTTGTGTCCTTTATATTTCCATTTTATCCTTTCTATGAAAATTCTTATTAGGAATCAATTAGTAGGCAAGACTCAAGCTGCTGACTTAGTTCGCAGTCCCGGCCGGTATTGCTGTATTGCAGATGAGTCGGCTGATCATTTTTTTGCTGCTTGTCCATTTATCGTGGAAGTCAGACAGCTGAATTAGAATTGGACAGCAGATGTTGTATGTTCAGACAGTCGAGGAGCTTCTTATTACTTGGTCGAGGCGAAGACTGCCCAAGGATGATATCATGATGTGGTGGCTGGTGCTCCTTGCCACACAGTGGGCAGTTTGGAGTGAGAGGAATAAAAAGGATTTTGTGCAAAGAAGCCTTGATTTCGGATAGGATTGCTTATTTTGTAGGGAAGACGGTGTTAGAGTGGGCCTCTTTTTTATGCAGTAAACATACTTATAAATCCTCCTCCTTGGATTCTTTGATGGAGTGGTGCGCTTTACTCGGTTTACATTTTCTGTATAGGAGGTGCTTTGCGGAGTTTTTTTTTCTATACTTGTAATCTTCTTCTTCTTTTAATGAAATCGTGGTACCATCCACTTTAAAAAAAAAAAAGAAACACTTGCTAAGAACGAATAGTAGCCAATCATGTTCCATCCCGGCTAGGGTGTCCCATCCTAGTTAGAAAATGGGATGGGACAGACAGTTTCTTGTCTGTCCTAGTTGTTGTTGTCCGGTCTGTGTCCTGGTTTGTCTCCATCTGTCCGGCCCATTTCGGCCTAATCCCCACCAAAATTTTGTATTTTAATCTGAGATTTTTCTAATTATTTAACCTCCTTGTAAACTTATTTTTAGGGGGTTCATTTGGTGAATATATTCCTTTGTAAATCTATAAATCCGTCCAAGATGTTGTTATTGCATTAGTTTTGTGTTATTTTCATATTTATATGTTTATTTTCATATTATTCATTGTATACATCTATTTTATATTTGTTGAAATATGTATAGAAAAAATTCGAGAGGAGACATCGGGACGTCCCATCCCAGTGGAAAAATGGGACAGGGAAAGGGACGGGATTGACAACTATGAGAACAACTGATCTCATCTCTGCTAAGACTAGAAATGTCAACACTAGAAACATGGTGTGGCTAGCACCATGGACTAAACTCACATGGTTTCACTTGGGCTCTATGCACAACATGCAAATATGACAAGAAAGATTAGTATACTTCCAGCGAGCAATTCTTTCTTTTCTTTTCTCTCTCTCTTTTTTATGCTTTGATTCTCCTTAAATTGAACTCTTTTTTTCCCTAGTTAACAGGTCAATACAATCTTACAACTTGTCCTTTGTAGGCAATGATTCTAGCATATTACATTCCATAAGGTTCTTTGGTCTATTATGACGTGAATGTGCTATAACATTCATGCTCTACTGGATAATTGTTTGGACATTCCATAATTGTTTGTCCTGTAGTGACCTAGTTACGAACCAGATAGGAGGAAAGGGTTACCCGCAAAGTGAAGCAGTGTGGAGCCACCACTATGTCTAGGGACTAGGGCAGGGATGAACCAGATTAGTCCAACATCGGAAAACAGAAAAAGTTGTAGGGCGCCCAACAACTTGGGCCAAATATGTGGGATTTGGATCTTTAACTTGTAAGGTGCCTCGAGGACAAAACCGTGTGGGCTTTGCTCAAAGTGGACAATACCTCACAAGGGTTTGATCGGGTCATTACACCTCCACACCCCACAACCATTTAATTTTGGAATGGCATGTCATGTTAATAAAAGAAAATGTAGTGAAATTTCATAGAACCTGGTCCTTTGGGAAAATTGGTGCACTTGAATTTGAGGCTATCTCACGTCCTTTCAATTGTTTTGTGGCACTAATTTCTAAATTTCATTGCTGACTAGGAGTTCAAATTTTCCTAGCATCCGAGTTTCCTTTTTATGTTCAACAAATTTTATCCCTGGATGCTGATGGACATCATGGTGAAATGCAAAGTGATAACTCGCATAGTTGTGTAGAATTGTCATTATGATCATTATGACGGATCTTTTCTTTTCCTCCTCTTTCAGGTGGGAAACAATGACATCAAGGGGCTGGATTTTGTCGTATTTGAACATCCAGATAGCACTATCTTGAGTGGCCATGTGGAAGGAAAAAATCTTGAAGTGTTACAACAGCACCTATCAGTCGAAGTCAGATCGGCCACTGATCCCACTAAGATTGAATCAGTCATTCCGTTGCCGCTGTCATACTACTTCCAAATACGTGACTTGCCAAAGGGCCAGCACGTTCTGCAGCTTGTGTTACATTTCCCGTCAATCACCCACAGGTTCCAGTCTGAGATTCTTGAGGTCGACCTAGAAAAGCAGCCATATGTTCATGTGGGTCCTCTTACATATACGGTTGGAGAATATCATCAGAAACAGGTATCTCTCCAAATAAAAGGCTATAACGGGCACATGGATTTCACCAAGTCCATGTAATTGAAACTTGGAAGAAATTAATTATCAAAGATATTTCGTGTATACTCATTTTGATGATGTCGACAACTCTGCTTTTTCAATCTTTTATTCGTAACCTAGAGAAATAAAACTGAAGAAATTTGTATGATTTCTTTACAGGAACTTACACCAGCTCCTGTCTTTCCTCTTATCATGGGAGTCTCCGTCATTGCTTTGTTTATCAGTATGCCAAGGTGCGTATCAAAACTAAAACCGTCCTCCATTTCAACTCACTCACAGAATTTTATTTTTTTTCTTGACTTTCTTGACTACATTTCTTACAGGTTAAAGGACCTGTATCAGTTGGCAGTAGGAATGACACAGTTAAGTTCAACTGTTGCGACGAGTAGAAAGGATCTGCGTAAACCAGTTTTGAAGAAAAGGGTATCCTAGTTTGAGAAAAGTTTTGAGTCTTTTTTTGGAGATGTATTGTATTCAGAATTTGTATTTACTGAAATTTTTGACGAACTCTTTTTAGCGTTTCTTACTAATCTGAGGTCAACAGCAATTTTAGAAGGCCTTGTAAATTTTGATGCTCAAATAATTATATAATTTAACATTCAGGAACATTTCAGAAATTTCTACTTCGGTACAGATTGACGTCGGGAATCGGAAAATTTCCTATGTATTGACCAGCACAAAAGAAGTCTACATCAGATGGAAAACAGTTGTCCGAACATGGTGCATCTCAAACTGAACGTAGCTCAACATGGCGGCACTTATTAGGGATGCCACCGGGGTCCGTAATTCTCTTTATCGATGAGAATATGCGAACATGTTTCTGAATCCTGGTGTTTGCTTATATTTTTATATTATAAAGTATGATAATATTAACAAAATATATTGGATCATTGATCAAATTGCATTAATTTCTGTAGTTATTTAGGTACATTCTAGTTTGCCACATCCCTACAGTTAAAGACTCTGAACTTCACTGATGATATGCATAATATTTTCGTTTCGCTGGCACAAAAAAATGTAATATATTTTGCATATTAATTCATAGGCTTATTTATTAAGTTTTATTTCCGCAAATCAATATGGTAAATATTCGTCTCTTATATGTTCGGAAACTAAAAGATGTTGCTCGTTAATATGTAAATGTGAAGTTAATTGGTTACGCATAATCTTTTCAGATGCATAAAATCTAAAAAACAAGATAAGAAAAAAGCACGTATAGTGATTTATTTGTGTCCTGTTTTCTGAAAACAGGGAATATAAGAATCTAATTAAGGGTGTTTGGCAAAATTTTTACTTTAAGTTATTTTTGGCTTCCATTTCTTACATAGATTGAGTTGAGAGAGAGAGATTATAACTAATTTTGATTTGTTACAAAAGTTAACTCTTTCATAATAATTTCATTTTTTATCTAATCTTAGAAGTTTCCCCTTTGTAGCTTTTGATTGGAAATCAAAACATAAGTAAAATATCACATAAATGACTTTCAAGATCTAATGGCTTTCATAAAAAATAATTAAATGAAAATACAAAGATACTAAGGGTAGGAGGATCTTTGAAGGATTGCGGATGTGGCTTGCCTTTTAATGCAATTTGCTCGTGCTAATCCGCACAAGCTTGATATTTGACCCAAACATCTATTCTAATGGACCACTTATGTCTAATTGACTCATATAATCGATCCAATCCTTAAGGCATTTGATATATGTAGGATCAACTTCATGTCTAATAAATTGACTTTTATTGCCTAATAAAATCTGCAAGTTGAATTTGTCATGCGGCACAACGAGGTCGAATTGGTAAGGATAAAAAAATTATTATTTCCTATTTATAGATCTCTATGGTCTATCATCATAGCGGAGGCCTAATTCTCAACATTTTGGTGGGAAATGTAATTTGATGGTTGCCATGACTCATAAACTTGTAGTTATAATTTATTTCTTCAAAGCGCAGTTTTATCAAAAAAAGAAAACTTTCTTTTATTTTGTGTGATTCTATTGTCTCGTCATTAATGTCTTTTTTGTTAAAACGGGACGTAAAGAGGTTTCTGCCTATAGGCAAATGCTATTTGGATTGTTAATACAAATGGTACTAGCAGTCTAATGCAATTGGTGATTAATGTTTAGCTAGGTGTCTTATATATTCTCAAACCCATAATTATGGATGGGTATACGCGGTGCATATAGCTAGGTGTCTGATACATTCTCAAACCCATAGTTATGGGGTGGGTATATGTGGTGCATAATAATGACCTTTTTGTAAGCAGGGACTTGGGTTACTTCCCCTTAGCTAGGGGTTTAGATGGGAGGGTCTCTCTTGCCTGGGCATATGGGATGGGTATACAGGTCATCGTCATGCACTTCTTTTTTATTGCGTAGAAATATGGTGCCATCCACTATACCCAAAAACAAAAACAAAAACAAAAAAAGCGAGATGCCATCCTTTTTAGTTATTCAGTCTCAGACGTATTAAAAAAAGAGATTTTTCATGCTAATTTTTTTGGTGTTCTATGTCGAAAACACCAAAAAACTAGTCTCATACAAGCGAGTAGAATCGAGCCTCCATACAACACCGGCAGCTGATATGCAGATCCCCTCAAGTCTCTAACCCATCCTTCCAGTTTCCACAGCTCAGAATACAGAAAAGGTTGAAGGACCCATGAAATTCTCCAAGATGATTTAAACAAAAATTCCTTGGTATTAGGGGGACTGCAATACCTCATGGGTTTCAGAAAGCTCATCCAAGATTGAACAGCATAAGTTAGAATAGGTTAAATTTTCTCCTATCAGCAAAAAAAAAAAAAAAAACATTTATTTCACTGTTAACAACCACAATTTTCTGGAAATGTGATCAAACCTTGTTCATACACAATCATGGATCTCTAAACAGAAATTTTCTGGAGTTGGATTGGAAGACCTATCAGAAAAGGAGATAACCTTTATTTCAATGTCAACAACCACAGATTGTTCTGGAAATGTGATCAAACCTTGTTCATGCACAACCATGGATCTCTAAACAGAAATTTTCCTAACGAGTATGCATCTTAGTTATTCACGTGTACAAATTCATATATTCCATGTCCTTTCTGGCCCCTCACATAAGCATGACTTTTCTTGCTATCTTCACAAAAAAGCTAGCATAAATGTCAGAATCCACATCAAAAGGAAAGGTTACACCAATAAGAAATGGAATGCTTGTGTTATCTCTCATTTAAATGGGATGCTTTTAAGTACAAAGCAAACGAAAAGCAAAGGCCAATATAAAACAGGCCCCTACATATCCATGTACCGTAGTATTATTTCTGCATCTGATTTGGTAATCATTTGTTGACCAGAAAATTGGAATATATTCTTCCCGCATCTTGTATACAACTATATGACTCCAATCTTGATCGGAATTATGCATGATTCATCAAATATGCTTAGTGAATAGTAGTCAAGTTGTTACTCCAAAATGCTGCAAGGAAAATAGTATATTCTTGATTATCGCCTTCCAATGTGGAAAGTAGTAGTCTGCTATCATCTGAATCGAGTGTGTCATGTTCATATACACGTACGGGGCTCATAACCCACTGTGACATAGGTGTGCTGTCTCACGATATTGCATCCCCAATTACTTGATCTGAAAATAAAATGATGCGACATTCAATATTGTGAAAAAGATGATAGTTTTAATTACTTCCCAAGAAAATCAAACCATAAACATATAAGTCAGATCGTTCATTGCTACCAAATTGAACTACACTCTTGATTTCTATTGCAGAATAAGAGCAGTAGAAAAGTAATTTTTTCAAACCATTTTTCTTCTAGGGTCGTGCCATTCTTTTCATGGATGGTAGCTTCAAACCCATTTGCTACATACCATGAGTTCAGGTGCATAATGATAATTGTAACACAAGGACAAAACCATTTATTTAATTAGTTATATGGCACTTGCTTCCATCTGTCCATACATTATTAGTCCAGGATTGGTCAATAAACTACCAATCAAGGTCTTTGAGAAACCTCAGGAAAGTAGTTATAATAAAAAAAAAGTCCAATCACATACTTTCAGAATTAACAAACGGGTGGCAGTTGCCCAACAAGTAATTAAAATGAAAAGAATTCAATTACATACTGTTAAGGTTAAATTAGTCCCTATCATGATCTGGAAGGTGGCAAGGGCCATTAATTTACTAAAAAAATACCACAACAACCAGAAATCACTTGAAACATCCATCCATCCTATAAAGTAAACAAAGCTGATCCTTCCATCTGAATGGCTATGCAAGTCAGAGAATCAATTTGGTAACCTTTATTCACCACATTTTGCAATAAAATTGGTGGTGCAATCCACAGTTCTTCACCAAAAGACAACAATTCATTTCTGAAATTTCCAACACACTTTTTTTTTTAAGGCAGCAAGAAGCCACATTCATTCATTGAAATTATCAGAAAAAGAGTACAAGGGTAGAAGAAAGGAAAAGGGAAACATAATAATTGTCTACCAAGACAGTAGACATTACAAGAATCATAGGAACCACATAAAACCCCCTTCCCAAAAAAGAGAACACATTACAACTCACATCAAAACCCTCAAAGAAAGACAGTTCCCCACTAGACAATTTTTGAAAGAGTTGCAGATTCTGAAATCTTATGCCCAAATCTTCTAATGAACCATTCTTGTATGAAGTAAATACAGTTTCCAATAATCCCTGCTGGACAAGATAACTGGTTGCTGAAAATTCTGAGGTTCCTCTCTCTCCAAATGGCCCATAGCATTGCTGACAGAAGGGATTCCCACAAACATAAATCCTGCTGGTAGGGACACATCTGATTCAAGTTTGCCATAAGGCTTTCTACCGAATTGGAGCAGCTTGGAGGACTGCCTAAAATTCTGAAAAAAAGCCTTCCAGATTACATCCACTATACCACAATTAATAAAAAGATGGTCCACGGTTTCTTCAAACATCCCACAAAATGAACATATTCTTTTGTCTAGAGTTAAGAACCTGAGCTTGTCCCCCGTAGGTAATCTGCCCCATGCTATTTTCCACAAAAAAAATCCTAATCTTGATGGGAAGAAATTTATTCCACACCTGAGAATCCCAGCTGACCTTAACCCCTCCTGAGTTCAGAACTTTGGTTGTAGAATTGACAGAAAACTTTCCTCCTGAATCCCATCTCCAACTTTTGACATCTTCCCTCTCATTCATCTCTCGGAAGTCTTGAAGCAGCATATTGAGTTGAAGGAACTGTTGCACATGAAAAAGCTATCCCATGCCCTAATGCCATAAAAAGATAATCAACCAGTGCCCTAGAGGCTACCATCCTCTACCTGACCTTTAGAAACAAAGACCAAAGACCAACCAAGTTTTGACGGTAAACCCATTGTCAAAGGCATTACCGCTTTTTTCCCATACAAATTTGAGCTGCAAGCTGGATGATACTAAGCCACCCCTTTTTCCAGAATCCCATCTAATTTTAAATTTTGGTAGACTACTAGGATTGATAGGAACATGATCTCTCTCTCTCTCTCTCTCTCTCTCTCTCTCTCTCTCTCTCTCTCTCTCTCTCTCTCTCTCTCTCTCTCTCTCTCTGTGTTTGTGCTGGAGGGGGTGGGGGTGGGGTGGGTGACATGCAGGGGATGGTGATGAGAAACAACCCAGGCAAACCTGACATGAAGATGAATAGCACCAAACAAACACCATTCAATTTCCATATGCAGATCCGATGTCACCGATTTGCTGTTAGACACGTGAATGGGGGAAGTTCATAACCTTTGCCAAACATGGAAGCAAAGTGGGGTTGGCATCTTGAATTGCCTCAGATCAATCCTGAACTATAATGAATACCGTAGCAGGCAATAACTAACCTGTCCTGGTAGTGCCCACGTGCCCACCAAAAGTCGATGAGTTCCATCCAATCTCAATCTTAGCCGACCTTGGGCAGGAAAGGAGTAGCCTTCCTTTGCTGAACCCACATGACCGACATGCAGGTCCAAAAATGAAAAAATGTCAATTTGAAGACCGTCTATTCAGTGGATTAGATGTTAGTAGTCTGCTAAACAGTCTAAAACTCTGTCAAGTCCAGCGACTTTGCCCTTACCTTCCAGTTCAAAACTTCAACACCTTCGTTCCTTCCCCGCACCCCCCCCCAGGAAAAAAAAGGCCAGAAAGTTCGCTGCTAAACATCATGGGATGAATCACACGCAGATCCTCGGCCTAACCCCAACACCTCACATGCTTGGGGGAGTATCAAAACCTCAAGAAACATGCCAAATGCAGCAAATCACAGAAAAAATCATGGCCATTTGCACCTATCCAATCCTACTGCTAATCTTCTCCCTATCACCTAAATCATCCTGGCTTTGACCAGGGCAACCCTCCCCTAATCATGTAGGCAAATAAGATAAAATAAAATAACATAAAATAGCAAAGGTCCAGCAAGTAGCAGGCCAGTGCACCAAAACTTCATCCCGGACAAGGTTCCCAAGATCGGAATCAAGCACAGTGACTGCTGACCCATAAAAACATGTAAAAAAATTAAAAATCTTAAAAATAATAAAATGTATATTGAACTAAAATGTTCACACTAAGCGTGAAAAAAAAAAAAACACAATTTTACACACAGAATAAAGAAATGTTTCTTAAGCGAGTGATGAGACTTGCATGTCACTGTAGACTTATATTGTGCAAATGTCTATAGTATGTTGCTGCTTACCAGGAGTGGGATTGGATAGGTGCAAATGGCCACGGTAATCTGCAAGTGTATTTGGTTCTTCCAAAATAGTATGTTGCTGTATGGAGTGGGATTGGATCAGGTTTTATGGATCAGAGGTGGACAGGGTTGCAGATTAACTGAATCCACTTGCAGCCATAGTCCACTGGAGAGCATGAGACTAGGAGGAAGAAACTAAAAGAGGGTGTGAAGAATAAAAGAGAATGGGAGGGGAGTGATATAGAGACAGGAGGGGCCAAATGAAGGGTATTAATTGCCCTCGTGCCCCTTCCAAGCCATTGTTACCCATTGTGCAATGGCTAGCAGTGGAGAAAGAGGGGGGGGGGGGGGGGGGGGGGGGTTCCCCAGTGGCTATAAAACTAGCCTTGGAACTAGATAGAGCTGGATCAGCCAATCAGAGGCTGATCCCCAACCAGATTGGCCAAACCTCCCTAATCCAGAAAATTGGATGGACCAACATCAGATCCGATCAACACTGATCCTTAAATCCTTAGTCCAGGCCAGGTTGGCACATCACCTTAGGGTTTTTTTATTGCCTCTGTTGCAGCCAGTGGTCCTTCAAGATAGGTTGAGGGTCCCATCACCTAGTCCCCGGGAGAGTATCATCCTCATACTCTCATAAGAGGTTCCAACAGACAGGCGGAGGGCCGAAAAGGGAGTTAAAATAGCAGTAATCCACATCTGTATAATTTGCTGCATTTTCCTAGTTACAACGCTTTTGGCTTAGTATAATTAGATGAATACTCACTTGTTATTAGTTCTATCAAAATTTCGTAGTCTTCGCCAATTGTAGAATGGAAAAACTGCACAAAAGAATCATAAACAATATTGGCCTGCTAACAGAAGGTCATAGTCATACTATAAGATAAGCATTCACCTACTAAGGGTGATAAGTGGATGAGATTTAATGATTGAGGGCTGCCAATCTTATTTTTGATCCATAATTAAGAACAACTATGATAGTCAAACAGGATAGCAAAATATAGTAGTCAACCAGCAGTGGAAACAGAATTTATAAATGGGGAAGGAAGCTTACCAACCATGATAACAAGAATCAAAATAAAAGAGCTTCCTTTGTTCTTACAGTTGGATTGGCCAACCATCGACAAAACATCCATGCAGCTCCAACAACAGAAGTGACAGATAGTATTGCCAGAAAACCGAAATGTGAGACATCATTTGCTATTATTGCACACACCCAACATCACTAGTTCTGCAAGGCTTGACATCGAAAGCTCTGTAACACCTATCAAATTTGCTCTGTTAGCAGGTATCCCAGTTTGAAGGATCTGTGTGCCCACAACATCATATGACATGTGACCCAACCTTGACAATACCTGTGAACAGCAAAATAAGAATCAATTCTAAAAGTTGTTTTTTTTACCAAAACATGCATCTAAAGCCTACTCGGGACTTCATGGCAAGAAGATGTACACAAAAAAGTGGGTGGACATCGTTGATGTGGCACTTACAATCAAAAATAGGAAGGACTTCATGGCAAGAAGATGTACACAAAAAAGTGGGTGGACATCGTTGATGTGGCACTTACAATCAAAAATAGGAATATCAGCAATGGTGTCCGGTGAGAAAGAGAACAACTGCAGAACACCAAAGCAGCTGCCGTAAGAAGTGATGCCTGAAATATCAATCCAGTGGCTCCTGCCTGGAACAGCCATCAGAGCATTAGAACCAACACTGTCAAGGAACCACTGGTCCTAAAGATTAAAAATGAATTAGTTGTCCATTAGCAAGAAAGGAACCTTCAATATGCCCAGCCTCTTGACAAGACTTGCAGAAATAAATGTTGCAGCAATGCCCATGAATGCACATAATCCACTAAATCCACCAATAACATGTGGACTTATACCTGTTAGTGTTCAGAAAGGCACCAGGTGTGTCATCAATCTAACATGTGCAAAAAAAAAAAAAAATAATAATAATAATAAGCATTTATGCCAATAAAATGCAACAGGCACAGGGTTGTTTATCATATCCAATGGTCAGAGACTCAGACAGCTGACCTCCATAGTTGTCGATTGAATAAAAGAAAAGGTTCCTAGAAAGAAATACAAGACGATAACAAGATGAACTAATTTTTTACCAGATACAACACAGAAGAATATAGAAATTGATCAGAACAATATCCATATGAAAGAGCAATTGAACAATGCACCAAGTGCAATATGCAGCCACAGCTTCTAAGTTATATTTCCAATCGTTAGGCACTCACTGGATTGTTTTGCTCACCTTAAAAAAACTGAATTATTTGATAAAAAAACATTCAATTTATTGGCACTCTATTCCTCTCTTGGTTTCAAATCCTGGTGAAAGATTTATTTTCAGATATCTTGGAATATTGGACACTACTTGTCACTAGTGGGAAAATATCACTGGTTTTCTTTGCGTTAGAGATTGTGAAGAAAGAGAGCTTCTTGGGGTCGGAGGGATGCCAGAGTTGTTGAAGGGCCATGTGTACATAGCACAAGCATAATAGGCACTCAGAGCATACCACGATGGGTCAAGAATGCTGTCATCAGGGCACCAGGTACAAGAGCAATGTTGAAGTAAAGCAACACATATGCCACACTTGCAGGAAGAACCGGTTGATGTTTATACTCCATCCATCCATTTCTGATAGCATCCATGCCACTCTTCACTGAATCACCAGCAAGACATTAGAAGTACTCTTTAAGAAAGCAAGCATAAAAGCATTTTTCAAGCATATCGGCTCTACCTAGATGTCCCCAGTCAGGCAGAGGACCATTCCTAGATTTATCGCATGTCCCTGTCAGTGGGAACTTGAAGCGATCAAGAACCCCGCTAGAAAGGTTGTTAGTTAGTTGCCCCAAAAACACCTGAAAATGGAAACATTTACTTAATATGACATACTTCAGCAAGTTAATAAGTTGATTTTTTTTATAAAAAAAAAAGGAAGGGAAGTTCACCAGGAAAGGAAATGTGCATATCATAAGTCCAGCAGCTAGCTTTAAGCAGGTCACTGGATCATACTTAGACAAAAGAAAACCAAAAAGTGTAGGTCCGGTTATCTGCAAACATAGAGAACAACAATTATCATGAATATAAAGGCAACATAAGACATGATTTAGCAACAAACATCGAAAGAATTAAACATGTCCATATATGCATAGACAAACCAACACTTGAAACTATACATTAGGCCCTAAGATGAGATGGAATTAACTGAAAATACTTTCAATGTAAGAAGGCATTCACTGATCAGACGATGAAACTTTCCATAAAATAGGTACGAACATCTCCAGCCAACACAGTTAGAAAACCAGAACAAAATCTTCCATAAATGGATCGAAAAGAGTGGAAGTCCTAAAAGGAACCATCACCTCACAGAGAAGATCAACTCGACTAAGCATTGCATTTGCTTCTGCTAGCGCAATCGGCCTATTTGTGCCTGCCAACTTCACATACGAGCAGAGTTCAAGTTACAAAAAAACATAGCATTCAGTGTAAATAATAGGTGCACCACCAAAAGAACAAAAGGCAGTACATTACCAGAACAACCCAGTCACGTTCCATGGTGATCCCCAAAGCCAATCCTGCCAGTCTCTCAACAGCCGCAGCAAACACTAACACAATAAACCATGGTTGAAGAAGTACAACTGATGCAGAAGCATGGCGAATGGTACCATGTGCATACATGATCATTGTAGCTGATAACAACTGTGCAGCTGTCTGACATAAACACAGCATCAACAATTATAAAACTCCCTATCAGCACCACAATGCCCATATATAACTTGAAAAATAAAATGAAATGCCGCAAGTCACTGAAGGAAAAATATATGGGAAAATAACACACCTGAATGAGACTCAAGAAGTTATATGTGGGAATTCTGGGAAAAGAATCCATAAGGTTGCCAACTAATGGGCCACCAGCAAAAATGGCAAGCTGCACGTCAATTAAGTAACTTGAGCCATTCATTGTATTTGCTTGTATGTTTAAACGCTTCAGGCTGGGAATGCTGTTTACATACCTTCGTGAAGAAACCCACAACTGCAACTGGTAAAAGACTAGGATGGAGTAATGCAACAGCAGCAGGCCAAGCAAAATTCCATAGTTGTTCCACCAAATTACCAGCCAAGGAACTAGCATACAAAGCTGGGGGAAAAAATGTTCAACTTACATAGTGAAGAGTTCAAAGTTGAAGCAAGGCAACCATTCTATGGCTTATGTGGGGACAGGTACTTCATAAAAGAGATAAGTGAATGATAGACATGTGGAGCAAAAGTTGAAGCTATGAGTGCACGATTTAATATTCGCAACAGTTCACTGGTACGCAGTCATGCTAGCACAACCAAGGTACCAGAATGTAGATGATATATAATAAATTTTCCCACATTCAGATATAAAATCCATATTGATAGCTTAAAATGTTAGATTCTTGGAGCATAAGTGGAAGGTATGAGTGCACGATTTAATATTGGCAACAGTCCACTGATATGCAGTCATGTTAGCAAAACCAAGGTACCAGAATGTAGATGATATATAATAAGTTTTTCCAACATTCAGATATAAAATCCATATTGATAGCTTAGCTCATTGAAAACCAGTGTCAATAAAAAAACTTCATTTTAATTTTCAACTACTGCATCTCGGCATTCTGGATTGGCTGAGTGAGCCATGATCCACAATTCTTCATCAAGGTCTCCTCCATTACATCTCAAACTCTTCTTGGTCTTACCCTCCCTTTCCAAAGACTTCAACAAAGGCTGCAAACTACGAACTCTACCTACTTTAAAATTATTGCCCAACAACTAACTAAGGCTTCACCTAATTTGTCTCTATTCTATTCCCCTAATTTTATCCATTCTAACTCATCAATATTTTTTCTTATCAACCTAATTCCATACATCCTCACTCTAGGATATCCAGTTTCTGTAGCACTAAATAGTGTGTGCCATCACAATAAAGCCTAATCTTATATCGCAAGCTCTATCAAGAATTCTCTACAATCTACTGAACCATATGAAAACCTTTTCCAAATACTTTTTCATTGATACAACATTATATGTAACAGCTGAGGAAAGAAATGGGACAGTGTTGGAAGTCTGATTGGTCAATAAAGGTGAAAACAATGACAGACACATTAAAATATAGTGATAAAACACATCAAATGACACTGTCAAAGCTTCCAAAAACAGCATAGAAAGAAGTTTAGGCATCATGCTTAAACTTTGTATGTATGTCCACCTTTTATGAGCTTAATCATAGACTGATTACAAGCACATTCCAAACACATTACAGAAATATGCATCTGCTAGCTTCCTAGGGTACATTGCCTGCAGAGCAGCAGAGTGTCAGACATCGTGTCCTCTCTAATAGGCATGGTGAACTCTTAAAGAATCAATAAGAAGACAAACTATATATTTATGATTCTCCAGAGGGAAAACCTACCATATAAACCAGAAGGATGAGCAGGGGTTGCTGCTAGCACATCCTGATCCTCTTCAGAGAGAAACTAGGAAAGAAGAATCTCCAAGTATTAGATGACTAGACTACAATTACGAACTTGACAAAGTTTCAATACATGAACTCATGATGACATAAAAAAAAGAAATATCAGAATTTTTAAAAAGTACCGGCAATGTCATAAACTGTTCCTTGCTCAGAAAGTCCAAAGGCTCAGAATCAAGAATTCCTGTCCCATGATGAACAAGTGGAATAGTGCAGACAGGAGAGATGGATGGAAGGTCTTCAGGAACCTCATCCTCTGTCTCAACAAGATCCAACTCAACATCAGTATGTGTGATAGAACACCTCGATGCCAAGCTGAAAAATCTGGAAAAAAGAAACAATAAATTTAATAACAGTGCTTCTCTCCATTTCCCTAAAACGAGGGTCAGCATTTGGAGTTTGAAATACTTAAGTAGTCATGTGCATCTAGATGTGTATGTCAAGTTAGAACACAGTCAACTTCTAAGATGGATACTGGGCAATAAGAGTGAAATAGGCAACAAATGCAAACAGCTCATGCAATCATTAAGTAAATCAGATTTTCAACAGCACAGAGACTGGTAAGTTCTGTACAAAGTAAATCTTTATGATCTTTGTGTCAATGAACAAAGATCATGAAATTAAAATGTTCCATGGAACATTTGCATGACTGTTTTATCTTATTCCTCATGATGCTGATGATGTTAATAAAAAGTTCAGTAATTAGGATCCTGAAGGAGAAACAATGGTTCAAATGCTACCTAAGGTGACGACTATCTCCCAGTGATACATCCAATGAAGACAAATAAGACGATAGTTTCAATATTTTCTTCTGAGAACATATTTCCAAGATCCATGTGTTTAACCATCAAGAAGCAAGTGGGAGAAGGAGGACGTTGGGAACAGAGGGTAGGAGAACAACAAGGAAAACACCTGTGACAGCCAGGAATCCCACTGCTTAAGTGAATTGCATCCCTTGGAGGGGGATGCATCCCCACTCACAGTCCAAGTTCCTAGACATTCTGGTCATATGGCAAAGCAGGGCATGTGGGGAGATGGTACCTCACCAACTGGAGATCATTCTATGCTGAAGTGCCAGTGACCCTGCAATGGGAGTGTTGGCTTTACCTAGAACAACAAGACACGGGGGAAAATGTAAGACCCCACAAAAAAGAATTAAGGGCATATTTATAGATTCCTAAAAAGTATAAATACAATTAGTAAAAGGTTAGGGTTTATAATGTCACGACTATTTTTATAGGATCTTAAGTGAAATTATTTAAGGTTCAACAAGTACCCTTAGAAAGCCGAAAAAGAACCACTATCGATTACTTAGTAAAGAAGTGGGAGTACATGTGCAATTATAATATAAAGGATAAAGTAGTTTTCATGGCTATGATGACCCCATGGAAGGGAAGACAGAATTAAGAAATTTAGAAAATAAGGGAATGAATAAATGAAGACTAAGAAGCCTTCCATGATGATGAACCTTTATGTTAATAATAAGCAATAGTTCCATCATGATGAACTTTTATAATAATAACATGATCATTTATGAAGAAAAAGACTTGATATCTGTTTTAGTCTAGGGATATATATGTATATGTATATATTATAGAATATAATGATTTATAGAACAATCTAATAGCTGTGATGACTCTAAGAAGAGAAATAAAGACTATGAAAAGAAATGAGACATGGAAGCCTCCATGATAATAAAAATGAAACATGACTATGATGATGAATGCAAAATTGAGGCATGAAAACCTTTTATAATGAAAATGAGTTCTTATGAAATGTATAACCGGTGTTTTCTACGATGATTTGTCTTTCTTTCTATAAAGAAAAGAAGCGACATCATGGCTAGCGGGACGACGACACGCCTCCACGGTATAAGGTGGTGTAGGGTAAGCTCCCCAACGATGTGTGGCACCGAGGCACAGAGCATCCCTTCTTTGGTTACGGTTCCAGAGTCCAGGTTCGGGACATCGGCTGGGGGAATGGCCTACTCACCGCTACGACTGTTAGTTCATAGTTATTCCTGTCACTTCTTGTCAAAAGGATAAGTCGCCCTACGAACTTACGATTAATGAACTTACGTCGAGTAATGATTATAAGAAAACGACCGATCAAGTGAATGACTAATGAATGAACGACTCAATCATGAGACATTATGTTAATGACTGACAGAAAGAACCTTTATATTTTCTATGCTAGTATAAAGTACTACTGAAAGGAAGGAACGTATGAAAATGTGTGACAGTTACTATTTTGTTGAATGTTTTTCATTCTGAGTTTACGTTGTTTTACGATGCATGTATTCCATATTAGTTTAATGCACCATTCCATTAAGGTCTCATGCATTTATGAGCATATTATTGAGTATAGTCCAAAGATTAACAATAAAAGAATGAAATCTGTAAATTGGTATGGATCAACTTATAAAGTTAAGCCTTAAAATTTTATTACATTTATTGCTCCATTTCCAACTGTTACTTGTGACTGCTAACAAGATAAGAAACTGCATATTATACATAAGTAAGAAGAGAGTAAATGGGTTGGGGGGAGGGTGTGTGTAAGTGGGATATCAGTAGGGATGTAAATGATCTCTACTGAGAACTCAATTTATAGGTTCTCGTAAAAGTTATTTAACATATTTTTCATAAATGTACAACAGAAGATGTAGAGTAAGGAGAGATGACTCCAATTCATAAAAAAAAGAAAACCTTCAGGCATGGTCAATTTATTAAATTATTTAGGATATGTTACTTATATATCTGTTGTATGATGGACATAATCTACTTGTTATTTTTTTACATTTATGTTTCTTATTATTTTATTTTTTCTCTAGTGCACCCACTAGAGATCTGTAAAAACTAGAGGTGATCCAGAGGTTGATCTATGGAAGGTGGGGAGATCAGTGGTACTGGTTGTCAAAGTTTGCGCACTTAATTGTATGCCCAGCAGAGCAAGTGGCGAAGGCAATGGATGAAACCGAGATAATTGCCCAGAGGTAGTCTGGCATTTCAAGCTTGTTGGGAAGTGCAAATGGGTGCACTCCCTGATTTTAGGGGTAATTGCGGTAAGGATAGCTCTTAGGAGAATCCCAATCCTTCTCTGGAGTATGGAAGAGCTGAAAAGAATCTTTGCCACCCTTGCCATTGTCTCCAAAGTCGCAGAGTGGAGATTGTCAGCTTCCAACAAATGAACTAGAGAAGAGGGTGAGTAGCCCTCTGGAGATTCATTAGTGCAGAAGATCATTCTGGAAGGGGATGCCTCCTTCGTCAGAGTGAAAATTATCGGAGGTGACAAATGGTTCTACTAAGTGGTGGTAAGCTAGTGCATCAAAAGCCATGTCCTATGTGTGTTGGGACCATTTGTCTCGTGTGCTTGGGTCAGAAGAATCCAGGGCCAACTGGCAACCAGATTTTGCAATCTGCACCCGGTCTACCTGTGCTAAATCCCCCAGGATGTTCTAGCCACTTTCAAGCTCCCTTTTTCCCACCCTCAAAAAACAAAATATAAGAACCGAAATATGCCATGTTATGTGCAGCAAGTAAGAAGCATTATCAACATGTTGACACACAACAAGAGATAACCTCACTACCCTACTTATTCTAGACTTGGAATCATCTTCTACCAACACTTTGCAACAAAGACATCCATCATAAAGCATATCTATTAATTCCCCATTTATGTTTTTTTTGAGAAAAACATGGCTTGTACCACCAATTTTATTCATAAATAGAGGAAGTACAATGCATTACCGGACAGGAGAGATTCCTATCCCATCATAACAAAGAACCAGGGAAATTACAAAGGCCTTATCTATTTAAAGCCTTATTCCAGTTGGCAACAGAAAAACCTAGGATATGTCTAGACCAAGTATATAGAAAACTCAAACTCTTAATAACGATATTTTCCACATAGACTTTGCTTCCTCTGAAAATAGCGTCATTTCTCTCTTTCCATATACTCCAGCAAATAGCATGAGGAATCATCCCACAGAATCTTCTCTGCATTTTCTGTTTTTGCTTAGAACTCATTTGTTTGAAGAAGGACCACATCTCCCCTACTGTTAGGAATTTTGGTTCAAACTGCAATGTCTCCCCGATGGTACTCTAGCACATTTGGCTTATCTTGCAAGTGACTAACAAGTGATCCACATCTTCTGGACTGCTACCGCAAAGAAGACACAATACATCATCTTCCGGGCACCATTTCCTCCTATAGACTTTGGTAACAATCCTCTTCTCATACATCAGCCACATAAAAGCTCTAACTTTGAGAGGAGATTTGATTTTCCAAACTTCCTCATACTTCAAGTATTTAGGCATGTCTTCCTCCAACTTATTATAATAGGACTTCACAATGAAGTGTCCTGTAGTAGGTTCCCAAATCAATTTATCCACCAAATATGTATGAATAGATGTAGCATATAAAGCATTCATTAAATCTGTAAATTGATTTATTTCTTCCTCCTTCAAATTCATGCGCATCCGAACATTCCATTGAACCTGGTTCCTCACTATTTCATAACAATCTTTCACCAAGGACCACTGATCTATAGTAATAGCATATAGGTTAGGGTATCTATCCTTCAAACATTTTATCTCCCAACCATTTGTCCTTCCAGAAGAAAGTGTTTTCCCCATTTCCTAGTTTGTGAAAAATATGTTTCTGAAAATTAATTCCAGCTTTCATGATATCTGTCCACAAAGGTGACATCATAGAAACATTTTTTTTGTTGTAGGAAAAATCTGCATCTAGGCAAATAATGTTTCTTGATGATCAGTTGCTTCGACAAGCTTGGTTCTTCCTCCATTAATTCCCATAGCCATTTCCCCAATAAAGCCACATTCCAAACCCGCAGATTCCTTACTCCCAGGCCTCCATTTGCTTTTGGTTTGCACACTTTCTTCCATTTTATCAGTGAAATACCTTTTTTGTCTTGATTGTAACCACCCCAAAGAAATCTTCTTCTGATTTTATCTATAGCCTTGCAAACAGAAATGGGCATGAGAAAAACAGAACAATAGTGCATTGGTATTGTTGTGAGAACAGAATTTATTAGTGTAATTCTACCCCCAAAGGACAACTGTTTGGCCTTCCATGAAGACAGCTTTCTTTGTATTTTGAGGATAACAGGGTCTCAATCTTTTACACTAATCCTTCTATCATTCAAAGGTAAACCCAAATAAGTGATTGGAAGTTTACCAATTCCGCATCCAAGAATATAAGCCACATTAGCACCCTGGTCTTCACTCAAATGTACAGGAATAACCGAGCTCTTATCATAATTAATTTTCATCCCAGAACATGCCTCAAATCCTTTCAACAGAAAAGATAAAAACTTAACATTCTCCACATCAGTCTTGAAGAATAGTAAAGTGTCATCTGCGAACTGTAAATGGGAGATACCTGTTTGACCCCTGCAAATTTGAACACCTCTAATCCAACCATCATTTTCAGCATTGACACACATTCTGCTCAATATATTGGCCACTATGACATATAGTAGAGGTGAAAGTGGATCTCCTTGTCTCAGACCTCTAGTACTACTAAAATATCCACAAACATTATTGTTGATGATCATAGAAAATGTAACCGTGGTGACACATTTCTATATAACCGTAATGAATTGATCCGGAACATGGTGCTCTTTCAGAATTTTCCATAAGCAGCTCCACTGTACTCTGTCATAAGCCTTATTAAAATATAATTTGCAAGCCACTCCTTCTATGCCTTTCTTCTTCAAGGAAAACAAAACCTAATGAGCAAGAAGAAAATTATCCTTCAATCTTCTACCCCGAATGAAAGCAGATTGATTCGGTTGCACAATGCCATTTAATACCATGCTCAGTCTAGAAGCAATGATTCGAGCAAAGATCTTAAATGACCCATTAAGTAAGCTAATGGGTCGAAAGTCTTTCAGTTGCATTGCACTCTCCTTCTTAGGAAGTAGAACAATATAAGTATGATTGAGGCATTCACAGCTAGCATCACCAGAGATGAAATCCTTTGCAGCATTAAAAATTTCAGATTTGACATCTTCCCAAAAAATCTGATAAAACCAGATGGGTATTCCGTCTGGTCCTGGTGACTTATCCGCCCCTAAATCGAAGACGACTTTTTTAACTTCAATTTCAGTCACTTGAGCTATAAGAAGATTTTGTTCCTGTGGGGATATTATATTAATATCAGGATCATACCAGGTAGGAAACCATCTTTGTTCCTTTGAGAACAACTCCTTATAAAATTTGATGACTTCCTCTGCAATTTTATCTTCGTCATCAATGATTTCATCTTGTTGTTGAATATTGGAGATAGTATTTCTTTTCCTCCTCCTATTTGCAACCTGATGAAAGAATCTTGTATTAAGATCCCCTTCTTTTAACCATGTTTCTCTTGATTTCCGTTTCCATCTAATCTCTTCTTCAAGTAACCAATCTGTGTATTGCATATTCAGTTTTGATCTGGTTTACTGTTCCTGTTGGTTTAGATGCCTAATCTCTTCAGCAGTATCCAAAACCTTTATTGCCTCTAATACTTGGTTCACATAGACATATCTCTCCTGTCGCCACTTATCAGCCCAAACTTTAACCTTCCGTTTTAAATTCCTTGTCTTCAGTACCAGAGTTCTAGTTGCAGAATGAATACCCACTGCTTGCTGCCATACTCCCTTCACCAATGCTTTGAAATCGTCATTGTAGACCCATACCTTTTCCATACGAAAAGGTTTTTTCTTACTATTCCTCCTTTTGCAAAATAAGAGGATAGCATTATGGTCGGAGACGACTCTTGACTGCGCAGAGACCATGGCATCAGGAAACAGTCTCGCCCATCCTTCATTTACAAGAACCCTATCCAGCTTAGACATTGAGGGTGTTTGCCTTCCATTTGACCAAGTAAATTGGATATTAGACATATCGATCTCCAAAAGACTACAATCATCGATCCATTTATTAAACAGCTTCATTCCTCTATTCACCTTTGTATTTTTATTTTTTTCCGATGGTTTCCTCACTTGATTAAAATCCCCAGTCACACACCACGGCAATTGGAATTTATCTTGGCATGCAGATAGTTATGTCCACATTATCTGTTGATCTTGGACTAATTGTGGTCCATAAACGCATGACAGCAACCATGAACATTTATGTTGGACTAATTCCCCATTTATGTTGACACCGAATTGCAAGAAAATATATCCGTAAAAGTATTTTCCCTGGAGGTGGAACTTCTTCTTTCTTGTTGCTTTGTACTTGAGCATATCTTTGCTCCTACAGTATATTTCGATCTGAATCTCTTATCAACTTTGGTATGGATGGAGCTTGCATAAAACAGCTCAATTTACACTAGGAATCTAGGATCAACAAGAACCAGCTGAATCCTGAGAGTTCATACAAGAATTGTGACTTCAATGTTCCTTTTTTTTTTTTTTTTTTTGAGGGGGGGGGGGGGGGGGGGGGGGGGGGGGTGTAAAGTGGACAGTACCACATGTTTTTGCTCACCAAGGATGAAATTTACGAATGATGTATAATCAACCCTTCCCTAAAACTGTCCCTTAAATCCTCTTTTATTCATTGTTCCATCTCCGCACAAACATCCTAACAATAGAACAACACAGAACTCCATCCAACTTGCCGCAGCATGGTCTCTTCTAAACACACCCAACGATGCCAAAATCGACAGTGTGGGCTGCCTCTGCCAACTCATGACCATGTACCACTAGAAACCGCAATCACTTAGAGCGTACTGTATTCAGAAACATCCACAAAATGGGAATTTTTTTTTTTTTTGGATACCCGTCAATCTTGCCTCAGCATGGTCTCTTATAAACACACCACGGGATGCCAAAACCAATCCGAGGTATGGGCAGCCCCGGCCAACTAATGCCCATGCACCCACTAGAAACGCAATCGCCTAGGCAGACCACACTACACTCAGAAACATCCACAAAATACGATTTTTCTGGAAACCCACGTCAGATACCACCCAGCAAAACCCACTAAAAAGGAGTTCCACACCAACGCGCTCAAAAATCCGATCTTTCTGCGAAAATCAAGATCAAAATCCCAAAACGCAAGCACCCATGAAAAGGAAGGGCAACAAGAAGCTCACCTGTGAACGGAGGACGAGGAGGGCCTCAGCCGGCGGACAGGGACGAGGCGGCGGCATCGGCAGCCAGCCGGAGAGGGCAGAGAGCTCCTTCTCCGGTCGGAGAAAGGGGTGGTGATGTGGGGCAGCGGCGGGCGAGCGAGGATAACCAACACCATGGGTGCTTGAGGAACCTGGGATTGACGAGGGCACCCTCTCCTGCCTGCCTACTCATGCAGCCTCGCCAGCAGAGAAGGTTTGCTTTCCTCGCCAGCAGGAACCCCAGGCCTATCTAGGATTGGAGGTCGCAAATGGCGACTATTACCAGGTTTCTGGGCCTTATCCCTGCGATATGCTGATGGTGGCGGTCGTGGTGGCGGAGAGGATGAGCATTTCTTCCGCTGCTCTCTCTGCTTGGCCGCCCACTTATCCGAAGGAGACGACGCCCACAAGAAGAGGGAGAGAGAGGGGGGAGGGAACGAAAAAACGAATTTTTCCTTCCTGTTCCCCTTCTTTCTGAGGAATTTTACTTTTCTTATATACTTCACAAATTATGTGTATAAATATATAGATATTCCTTGTTTAAGAGTATATTTGTAAAATTTTATTTGTGTATAAATACTTAGATATGCCTTGTTTAAGCGTATATTTGTAAAATTTTACTTGTACCTTTGCAAACGCTTGGCTTAATTTCTTTTGAGACTTCCCGCCCACTGTGTGTCCAAAAGGAGGGAGCCTCTAATTTTCTCTACCATTTATTCTCCAATATGAGAGTTAAAAATTTAAATCTGAGTTGATACGATGTAATCACCTATGATTTATTTAGGTCACAATCGGTCTGTATTCACTCAATTTCAAGACGTATGCCGTGACTCATTTATATTCACTCAAAACTCAATGCTGCAAGGGGTTTTTTTATAAAATTTTGAATTATTTATAAGTCAATATATGTGTCTCGATAATAGATAAATACCAATTGAGTACTTCAACTCACTTATAATTAAGAACTGCTTCTTGCAAAGAATCTTGATAGATGTTAAAAAGTCTGCATTAATTAAAGTATAAGTACAATATGAAGCCGACAGGGGTATGTGTCCCCATTTTCCTCTTTTTACAGCCACCATGGGTGGGTGTCAGATTCGCAGCCATAAGCTCAACCACCTCAAACTTCTGGTGGGGAAAGAAGGCTTGTGCCCCATTGTAGTTGGCTGCTTCTGGTTGGTGAAATTTAAAGAGAAAATATTTCTTTTTCTTGTACGCCGTCGAGATTTTATGAACCTGGTTTAGATGCACGCTCACATCTACTTGTGATGTTGGATAACCACATACTTCATTTGCATCTATGAAATTTCGCAATCTAAATTGAGGGACAGTGGCAGATTTCGAAATTTTGTTCAATGGAGTTACACGGACGGTGGATAAGTGACGTCACTCTGTCAAGTTAAAATTAGTAGTCAAGTGAAGTCACTTTAATGGGGTTAGGAATAGTAGGTCTTATGAGCTCTGCAAAAATCAACAACTCCAATAGGTCAAGAGTAGTGGATCTTTGTAAATTCTATAAAATCTAATTAGATCAGAATAAGTTAGATCCGCCAGATCCGCCACTGCTTAAGAGCCTAATTGGTAGCGACGAGGGACAAAGGAGTTCTATTGTATCTAGATCTTAGCAGTGGTTCGTGTACCAAGGCCCAATTTGATGCGTAGATTGTTTGTTCGGACATAAGTAATTTGGGATTATTTATGTCCGAACAAGATATCTTTTACTTTCATTTGAGGATTATTATTTTGAAATATTGGGTCTAATATAGTACTAGCTTTGATGTTATTATTTTGAAATCTACAAAATTAATATTGAAAATAATCTTGCAAGAATGCAAAGGATCATAACTGGTGAGAAAAGAGATTTAAGAGTGGGGAAGAGAGAGGAGAGAGAGTCCCGAAACCCAAAAGATTAAACTCTATCATTTTTAACATATATTTAAATATAACTTAAATTTATTATAACAATACATTTTACTAATATATTAACATCAAAATTGATGGAATATAACAAAACATTTGATAACAATATCAAAGTTGATATTTGATAGAGTCATCCCATATAACAACCAAACACCCTGTTATAGAGCTAATCCTTGAAGTGACACTTATATCAATAGCATGACTCTGGCTCCGAGTTGAACCCACCAACTAAAAGTCAGTGAATGCAATATAACCATTTACATTTAGGGGTTATTTGTTTTCACGAAAAAATAACATAATCTGAAATAGTTGTTATATTTTACGATACTTTAGGATGTTTGAAATAGTGTAAAATAAATCTTATATGGACCTTGTCTGTCCACAAGTCAACCCAATTTCTTTATTTTAGTTTACAAGGAGGCCGACTGTAAACCAAAAGCAAGAAGATTGAAATGTTCTCTTATTTTATTTTACAAGCAACCAAACAAGTGTTTCTTGATTTGAAAATAATAAAAATTCCATTGGTTTTAAAACAAAGCATAAATTAAAGATTTTTATATTGAAACAAACAACTCTTAGTCTACTGTGTTTACGTTTAAAAAAATTAAAGATTTTGACATGAATAATTCTAATAAAATTTTATTTGACCTATGTTTTAAATTAGATTGTCGTGACCACCTTTTTAATATTGAGGCATATATATATGAACTTCGTTACTATAAGAGGGACATCTTAAGAGAAAAAGGACATACCCAGGGGAAGGACCGATGTAGTTAGTCTACTCCTGCTGATGAGGCAGAATCCGATTCGGCCCATTAAAGCAAGTCCAAAACCCTTTTTACCCCAACAGCAGCAGTACCAGGCCCTCCGGGAGCCTCCGGCCCATCAGCGGCCTAGCAGCCTCCGGCCCATCAGCGGCCCAGCAGCCTTCAGCCCATAAGCGGCACCGTCGCTCCCGGCCCAACAGGCTTCAGCCCGTCAGCGGCCCACCAGCCTACGGCCCGGGAACAGCGCGGCAGCCCAAGGCCCAACAGGCTTCGGCCCATCAGCGGCCCAACCCCCTTCGGCCCGGTAGCCGAATCCGGCCCACTCCGGTGGCGGATCAGGCACTATGGCGGTTTATCAGTAAGCCCTCGTTTAGTCCTATATCGGCTGCCACCGTTAACCATCCGCTATCCTTTGCTATAAATACACCGCTATTTATTGCCCAAAGGATGCTTCCTCAAGCCTCCGAGACCCTTAAAGGACTACTGTCCGAAAAGCATTAAAGCTACTCTCTTTGCCTTCTAAATCGAATCTTCTTCAGGAGCTAACTTGACCGTCGGAGGGGGTTCCCCAGGGCTGAAGCCCGGGACTCATGCTGACTGGTTTTCTTCTTCTTTCCCTCCTGCAGGAGCTCGGTTCGAATCATCGCCGACCTTCCCGAGTCGATCTCGGCCGCCGACCTCGGACTCCTCTCCCTGGTCTCGACGCCGTACGCCGGCTGCCCCAAGACAGGAGACTCGGTCTCACGCTGCCCCTCCATCCGCCGAAGGGGCTTTGGGCTCACTATCCAAGAGCAAGCCAAGTCCGAGTCACTTTCGGCCTCGAACTTTCGGCTTCGGCTTCATCGCCCGTCGACAGATCAGTCGGAAGGAGATTCATTCGTGCCGCTCCTTCGTCCGCCGAAGGAGCCTCGGCCCCCTACTTCCCAAAGCGAGCCAGTCTCCGGACCCTCGGCCCCGCCGCCTCTGCGTCCTCCGTCTTCCGGATCCCCGTCGGGCCCCCTCAACACCGATCCGACTCAGCACCGGATCCCTCTCTTCGGATTCCGGCTTCGAAATCCGGTCGTGATAGCTTCGGCTACATCACGTGGCGCCGTCTGTGGGAAACCAACAAAACAAGTCATGTCTCAGCGACCTGTGACCCGACGATCCGGACAAAGCGAAGCAGAAGCGCGGGAGGCCTCGGCGCAGATGCTGCCTTCCGAAGGAGCTCCTTCTGCCCCGCCGAGCCTGCCTCTGCCGACCATACCGGAGTCTCTCGACTCGGAAGACCGAGTGGGGATGCTCCAGCAACAAATGGCAACGCTGGCCGCTGCCGTCACGTCCCTAGCGCCTCTTCAGGAGATGGTGTCCGCCATCGCCCAGCGCATGGGACTGACGGGGCAGCTTCCTCAGCAGGCGCCGCTCCCCCCACTCTACCCAGTACAAGATGCCCGGTTCCGGCCGGCGCCTACACCGGTTTCTCTCAACGAAACCGCGGCGACGCGCAGCGAGCCCTCGGCGCTACCTGCCCGAGCTCCCCTCGCCGATCGCCTGACGGAGCAAGATTATGCTTCGTCGGAGTACCGTCCGGCCCGGACCGGAGGACAATCCGTCGCCACCTCAACCGCCCCGGACCTGGACCGGCGGCTGACGGCGATGCGCAAAGAGATGCAGCAGATGGTGTCTCGGCCTCACGGGGCGCCTCTCGCCAGCAGCATCCTGGAGCAGACCCCATTCACGGCGGAGCTCCTGGCCACCGAGGTGCCCCCCAGCTTCAAGCTACCGAAGGGCCCTCTCTACGACGGAATGACAGATCCAGTCTGTCATTTCCAGAGATTCAACGCCTACCTCCGGGTCCGAGGGATCTCCGAGGCAGTCCGCTACCGTCTTTTCCCCCTCACCCTTGAAAAAATCGCCATCACCTGGTTCGAGACATTGGCCCCCAACTCCATCCACTCCCTAGTCCAGTTGGGCCAATTGTTCATCGACCAGTTCTATGATGCCACCCGGCAGTGCAAAACCTCCGCCAGCGTGCTGGCCATCCGGCAAGGCCCCACCGAAACTCTCCAGGAGTACTTCACCAAGTTCCGGACCGAGGCCGCCCAGATCCCGAACCTCGACAGCTCGATCGCGGTTTCGGCCGTGATCAGCGGGTGCCGGGACGAGGGGCTCCTCGGCTCCATTGGGAAGCGTCATCCCCCTACCTTCCAGGACCTCGTGACCCGGGCCCATAAATACATCAACCGGGAGGCCCTGATGCTGTCCAGAGGCAAAGGCGCAGCCGAAACCACCTCGGCACCTGCTCCCCAGGTGGTCCGACCTCGGCCAGAAGACCAAGAGCCCTCCCGAAAGCGCTATCGCCGGGAGGACTGGGACAGGGAGAGGCGACGGGACCCACAGCCGCGGTACCTACCCTTACCTGCTCCCCCTTCTCGGATGCTCATGGAGGTGAAGGGCATGCTCCGGCAGCCTGATCGCATCAAGACCGATCCTCGCCGAAGGGACCCCGGCAGATACTGTGAATATCACCGGGAGATCGGCCACACGACGGATGAGTGCCGGCAGCTCCGGGAGGAGATCGACCGCATCATCCGGGAGGGGAGATTGCCGCAGTACCGACGGGAGTGTTAGAATTGGGTGGCCTCAAAGCCAATCATTGTACATTCTAGTTCAGATTATTAATAAAGGCAATTATTTCTTCATTTAATAGTTCTCGCAAACGACTATCATAATGAAGGTCCATAGACAAATGTATGGAATATTGAATCATGATGAGATCATGATAGTGAGATCAATATCCTAAGGCAATTGTCTTAAATAGTTCTCGATCATAGGATATTTGAGATGGACATTAAATATCCGATAAGATCGACACAAGTTATGTCTGCTCATATGATGAGGGTGAATGATCTCACATTCACTCGTGTGGTGACACTAAGACAAACAAGTGGGTGCTCATTAGAGAATGAGTTCACTGAACAGACCCAAATAAGAATTCCTGAATGGTAATTATACCTATTAGTCAACCAGGGAATACAATCGTTGCAGTAGCACAGTTGGTCCTTAGACCTGAGTCACCAATGATACCTTGTTGGTAGACCATTGTATCTTGATTCTCTGACTCGTGGACTTTAACCATTAAGTCCACCATAATCGGTCTTTCAGATACAGTGGAAAGCTTGCGAAGGTAATTGAGTGGACAACAAGGGATCACTCACTCTTGGTATAAGACTGGAGAGAGAATGTCCCATGGATGTGTACACAGAAATCCCTGGCCATGGTCAAATGAAAGAGATGTCTTTCTAGATATTAACTGTGTACTAGAATCCATCTGGATAATGCGATAGAGGGTTTGACTATAAAACCATACCCTTGCGTTATCGGGACATTGCATGAGTGAATGATTATATCTGTGCGGCATCTGCAGACGGAAAGGTTCAATTGAAGGGATCAGTATCCCTTATATCATCTGGGATCATGAGGTAGTGTTTGGTGCTGTTCATGATCAGAAGGCCAAGTGAATTTATCATCGGATGATAATTTACTTGTTTATTAATTTAATCATTTAACATGCGATGTTTAAATGTTAATTAATAAATATTAAACTCAAGAAACAGTTCTAAGTTTAATGGGCCTGCAACCGGACTGATATATGGGCCTGGAGGGTCACACACATAAGAGTTCTCGTCAGACGGTGAGAGATGTTAAATTTCATGCTTATCTGGGTTTTTGTGAAAAGCTGCAGGATAAACATGAAGATTTAATGGAGAATTATCCAAGGCCAAACTCTTGGATAATCACGAGGATTAACTCTTGTGCTTATCCTTATTTCTATATAAGGAGGGCCAAGGGGGAGTGGTAAAAAGTTAGTTGGACGAATTTTTACTCCCCAGATTCTCTCTCTCCTCTCTCTCTCTCCTTCTCGGAGTGGATCTGTCTCTCTCCGCGCATGGTGGATCTGAGATCTGGTCGGAGCACTCGATTCGAGGAGGAAGTCGCGTCTGCTGCGGGAAGTCGTGTGGATACCTCCAGAGATCGTGCGCGTGCGCGATTAACGAGTCGGCATCATCCACGGGAGATTCGAAACCCCGCAAAGGTGAAGAACTGTTCTTCCCGCTTATTTTAATGTCCGTTTTACAACCCCAGCAACCGATACAATGGAATCAATTTTTATTTCTGCTGCGTTCATGGCGATTCCTTACAGTGGTATCAGAGCCAGGTTCGCTGGTTCGGTTGTAAAACGGCACTGTTTTGTGTGTTTTCTCGTTATGCGTGAAGAACCCGTATTGTACGTGTTCTTGAGTATAATCCGATTAAAAATGACAGATTAGTGTTCATATGATGATCACGATCAATTTGATTATTTTTCTGTATTTTTCGGATTTTTATTGGGTTTTTCGGAGTTCGTCATGTGATGATGAACCGGGGTACTTCGGCGGCTTCGTATGGGCATTCCAAGTGTTGGGATGGCGGCCCGAATGTCTGGATCTATTGGTGATAGTTACCACTTCTCATTGGGCATGAAAATCGGCACCGGAGTGCCCTTGGAGGTGCTAAAAATCGAGCCCGAAATCGGGTTTCTAAACCTGAAAATCAGATTTTTGGGGGTATATTGGGGCTTGTTTTCTTCCCCACCGTCGGTCACCGGCGGCCCTGCCGGCGCCGGGGGCAACGCCGGCCGGGGCCGGCGGCGCCGGGGCTCGCCGGCGGCGGCGCCGGATCCTCCCTGCCGCTGCACCTGCACAAAATTAGGGTTCTGCTGGAAAGAAGGCCGGTCGAATGGCGCTGAAGTGGCCGGACCGCACGGTCCCGACCCGGTCGGACCGGGCCGGGGGCCGGGCGGCGCCCTGGCCGAGCCAGGGTGCGCCCTGGCTCGGCCAGGGCTCGACCCTGGCTGAGCCAGGGTTCGACCCTGGCCGAGCCAGAGGGCCTGGGTCCGGGCCATTGGGCCCTAATGGGCTGGGCCCATTATTATTTTTAATTAAAAAATGTTTTTAATTACTGTTTAGCCCCTTATAAACCCTATTTTGGCCCATTTAAGCCAGTTTTAAAATCGTTTCAAAACAGAAAATTTATAGAAAAAATTAATAATTGTTATTAATTATTTTTATGATTATTAACAGGTTATTAAAGTGTTTAATAACTGTTAGTCTATTAAAGGGCTTTATAATTAATGGGTGTTAGTTAATTATTTAAAATTGTTTTAGATAATTAATTTCCCTGTTAATTTAATTAGTTTGAAACTGTTTTAAACTAATTTCATGCATAACTTGATTACACTTAGCTATTCAAATTGTTTGAATTTGGATTTAGATTAACTGAATAGTTTAGTTAGTTTATTTGTCAATAATGTTTTGAATATTATTGATTATGCTGAAATAAATGTTATTTCGAAAAACTAATTGGTATTATAATTTTATATTTATAAAATTTAATACCAAACAACAATTATGTGATGATTGTGATGCATGTGATGTGTTTTATGGTGGGATGATCATGGACTTAGAATTTTCATGTGATGAATGATGTGAATGGATGCGATGCTTATTTCATTTGGTATTTTAAATAGGACCTGCGTGTCCTCCTCTCTCTTAATCCAAGTGTACTTTCTACCTTCCTATAAGATTGTACTCCCCTTGATAAGATCAAGGTTTCTAAGTGTTTAAATGTACATTTGTGGACCTGCGAGTCCTGAATTTTGTATTTAAATATATCGGATTAAGCTAAGAGAACGGGATCTTCTGAAGACACCTATGGAGGGAGGACTCGCATCAAATAGAACCAGTGTTGCTGTTTTCACATTAGGATCCTATTATGGATCATCGTTTGGCTCCGATGATTCCATAGTAGCTTTAGCAGTCCATGATCATCCCCATTTAATTATTCTGCACATATGTGATATTTGTGGACTATGCTATCATATATATATTTCTATTTAGTATATTGATACTTAAAATTGAAATACTACTGATAGCACGATTTTTTTACAAATCAAAATAAAAAACCCTCTTTTTTAAAAACTTAAGTTGTAAACGTGAGATATTCAGAATAATCCACGTAACCCACCATCATTATAGATTTAAGGATGATTCCTATCTCAAACGGATTTGTTGTGCTACCACAAGGTCTGTTTGATTTAGAAATTAAACTAGGTCTACGACATGTGATGTCATTAAGATGAGTGGACAAATAGTGTAATTTTGTTGTGCTACCACAAGGATTGCACTATGAATTCATGTCATCTAAGTAATGATGGATAAACTTAACTGAATCAAATTGATTTGTTGTGCTACCACAAGATCATTCTGATTCAGGGGTTAAATCGATCAGATATTGCAATCGTTGCGACTGTCAAGAGTTGACTGCCTAAGGGACTTGATGTGATTTGTTGTGCTACCACAAGGTCACATGCATGTTGCCCGAAGGATTCTGATCCCCACTAGGAGATCACCGGAATCTCCCGTTCTGTATCTTAGAGGGTAATACAGATCGCCGAAAAATAGTGGGAGCATAAATCTAGATTAAAAGTCTTAAATCTGATTTTAAGAACTATCTGCTCATTTTATATATTTCCATGTAGGTCGCTATGTCGTCACCTAACCCCCTCCGTTGCATACTTGATGCAAACAAACTCACGGGACCAAATTACATTGACTGGTTACGCAACCTGAAGATTGTCCTCAGGTGCGAAAAACTAGCCTATGTCCTGGATCAACCAGATCCAGTGCAACCCGGTGGTAATGCTAACGAAGATGAATTAATGATGTATGAAAATTGGAAGGAAGACTCTGTCAAGGTCCAGTGTTATATGCTCGGTTCAATGAATAATGAACTGCAGCGACAGCATGATAACATGGAACCTAAGACCATTCTGAATCACCTACAAGAGTTGTTTGGTGAACAATCCAGAACAGAAAGATATGAGATATCTAAGAAATTATTCAGGACCAGAATGAGCGAGGGCACATCTGTGCAAACTCATGTGCTCAAGATGATAGAGTGGATTGAGAGGCTTGCTGTGCTGGGCTTTGTTATGAACAATGACCTGAGCATTGACTTAATCCTACAGTCCCTTCCAGATTCATTTTCACAATTCATTATCAACTTCAATATGAACAAAATTGAAGTTTCACTAGCTGAGCTGCTCAACATGTTGAAGACAACTGAAGGCACTATCCAGAAAGATAAGCCAAATGTAATGCTTGTTGGTAAGACCAACAAGAAAAGAAAAGCTGGACAGACCTTTAAGAAATGTAAGCCTAAGAAGCTAGTGAAAAGCAAACCGGCAGCACAAAAGGACAAAGCTAAAGTCAATGATAAAGGTCAGTGTTTCCACTGCCATAAAGAAGGTCATTGGAAGAGAAACTGCAAGATTTATCTTGCAGAAAAAGCAAGGGAGAAGCTTGGTGAAGCTTCAGGTATGCTCATGATCGATCTTAACTTGTCGTATAGAGAATCAACATCCTGGGTATTAGATACTGGATGTGTTTCTCATATCTGCAATAACTTGCAGGTGTTAACAAGTAAAAGAAGATTGAACCGCGGAGACGTGGATCTGAGGCTCGAGAATGGAGCAAAAGTTGCTGTATTAGCTGTGGGGACTGCAAGACTTCAGATGCCGTCAGGAGACTCTTTGGAACTGATAGATTGTTATTATGTTCCAACCATTATTAGGAATATCATATCTATTTCATGTTTAGATAGACAAGGATATTCTATGAAGCTAGAGAAGAAAGGTTGTTCAATTTATCAAGGAGACAAATTGTTTGCTTCCGGGTATTTATTGAATGGATTATATTTACTTGATATTTCATATGATGTTTGTCTGGTAAATAATTCTCTTGAACGCTTAGATAAGGATGTGAATAAATCGTACCTATGGCATTGTAGGCTAGGTCATATAAATGAGAACAGGATCATAAGGTTGCAAAAGAATGGATATCTCGATCCATTTGATTATGAATCATTTGCAACCTGTGAAGCTTGTCTCATGGGAAAGATGACCAAAGCTCCATTCTCAGGACATGGAGAAAGAGCTAAGGACTTATTGGAACTAATACATAGTGATGTATGTGGTCCAATGTCCACTCATGCTATGGGTGGTTACTCATACTTTGTTTCATTTACAGATGATTTCTCAAGATATGGCTACATATATTTAATGAAATATAAGTCAGAAGTCTTTGAGAAATTTAAAGAGTTTAAAAACGAAGTTGAGAACCAGACTGGAAAGAGTATTAAAACTCTTCGATCAGATCGAGGGGGTGAATACTTAAGTACATAATTCACAGAATATCTTAAGGATAATGGTATTTTGTCTCAGTGGACTCCTCCCTATACACCTCAGTTAAATGGTGTATCGGAAAGGAGAAATCGTACTCTATTAGATATGGTACGATCCATGATGAGTTATGCCAAACTTCCAATCTCTTTATGGGGATATGCACTGTTGACTGCTGCATATCTGTTGAACAAAGTTCCGAGTAAATCAGTACCTTCCACTCCATATGAGATATGGAAAGGAAAGAAACCATACTTTAAGCATGTTAGAGTCTGGGGTTGTCCTGCGCATGTCAAAAGACATGATCCAGACAAACTGGATTCCATGACAGAGAAATGTAGATTTGTGGGATATCCAAAAGAGACTTTTGGATATTACTTCTATCAGCCCTGCGATCAAAAGGTGTTTGTCGCAAAAAGAGCTGTCTTCCTAGAGAAAGAATATCTTTCAAAAGAAGACAGTGGGAGCAAGATAGAACTGGAAGAAATTCTAGACTCACAAGTCAACACTGGTTCATCTACTGAACCATTGACTCAAGAACTTGTTCAAAATGATACACAAAAGGTTCGCAGATCAGGTAGAGTGCTTAAGCAGCCTGAAAGATATGTTGGACATATCGATGAAGGCAAACCAAAGGTGCACTTAAATGAGGATGATGATCCTCAAACCTACCTTGAAGCCATAAATAGTCATGAATCAGAAAAATGGCAAGAGGCAATGGATTCTGAAATTCAGTCCATGTATGCCAACCAAGTTTGGAACTTGGTTGATCTGCCAGAAGGTATGGTACCTATTGGCAGTAAATGGATCTTTAAAAGAAAGATCGGGGCAGATGGACAAATTGACACATACAAGGCAAGGCTTGTAGCAAAAGGATATCGTCAAAGGCAAGGTGTTGACTATGACGAAACCTTTTCTCCAGTTGCCATGATTAAGTCAATCAGAATACTTCTTGCTATCGCTGCATTCTACGATTATGAAATATGGCAAATGGATGTGAAAACAGCATTCCTTAACGGGAACCTTCAAGAAGAGGTGTATATGATACAACCTGAAGGGTTCACTTCCAAAGAGTATTCAAGCAAGGTATGCAAGCTGCAAAGATCCATCTATGGATTAAAGCAGGCATCCCGAACTTGGAACTTAAGATTTGATGAAGCAATCAAATCTTATGACTTCATTAAGAATGAAGATGAACCTTGTGTATACAAAAAGGTTAGTGGGAGCGCAGTTACCTTTTTGGTACTTTACGTTGATGACATTCTACTCATTGGGAATGATGTAGGAATGCTGTCATCAGTAAAGGCTTGGTTATCCAAAAACTTCTCCATGAAAGATTTGGGAGAAGCATCCTATATTCTGGGAATAAGGATCTATAGAGATAGGTCCAAAAGGATGCTTGGCTTATCCCAATCTATGTACATAGATACCATAGTCAAAAGGTTTGGCATAGAAAATTCCAAGAGAGGCCTCGTTCCTATGAGGCATGGAATTTATCTCTCTAAAGAAATGTCTCCCAAGACACCTGAAGAGAGAGCATACATGGATAGAGTTCCTTATGCCTCGGCAATAGGATCTATCATGTATGCAATGCTATGTACTAGGCTTGATGTGGCACATCCATTAAGTGTCACTAGTAGATATCAGGCTGATCCAGGTGAGGAACACTGGAAGGCGGTGAAATGTATCCTTAGATACTTGAGAAGGACTAAGGATCTATTTCTCGTTTATGGAGGAAACGACTTGGAACTTCGAGGATTTACTGACTCGAGTTTCCAGTCGGATATGGATGACAGTAAATCCATGTCTGGATTTGTGTTCATGTTAAATGGAGGTGCAGTAAGTTGGAAGAGTTCCAAACAGGAAACTACTGCAGATTCGACGACCGAAGCAGAATACATTGCTGCAGCTGAAGCGGCCAAGGAGGCGGTTTGGATGAAGAAGTTCATCTCGGCGCTTAGAGTAGTTCCAAGCATTTCAGATCCTGTTCCATTATTGTGTGACAACAATGGGGCAATAGCTCAAGCGAAGGAGCCCAGATCACATCAGAAGTCAAAGCACATTCTGAGACGATTTCATCTGATTCGTAAGATCATCGCCCGAGGAGATATAGTAGTTGAGAAAGTCTCATCTGAAGATAATGTAGCAGATCCCTTGACTAAGCCATTGTCTCAAAACAATTTAGAACGTCACTTTAAGTCTATGGGACTTAGACATATGGGTGATTGGCTATAGTCCAAGTGGGAGAATGTTAGAATTGGGTGGCCTCAAAGCCAATCATTGTACATTCTAGTTCAGATTATTAATAAAGGCAATTATTTCTTCATTTAATAGTTCTCGCAAACGACTATCATAATGAAGGTCCATAGACAAATGTATAGAATATTGAATCATGATGAGATCATGATAGTGAGATCAATATCCTAAGGCAATTGTCTTAAATAGTTCTCGATCATAGGATATTTGAGATGGACATTAAATATCCGATAAGATCGACACAAGTTATGTCTGCTCATATGATGAGGGTGAATGATCTCACATTCACTCGTGTGGTGACACTAAGACAAACAAGTGGGTGCTCATTAGAGAATGAGTTCACTGAACAGATCCAAATAAGAATTCCTGGATGGTAATTATACCTATTAGTCAACCAGGGAATTCAATCGTTGCAGTAGCACAGTTGGTCCTTAGACCTGAGTCACCAATGATACCTTGTTGGTGGACCATTGTATCTTGATTCTCTGACTCGTGGACTTTAACCATTAAGTCCACCATAATCGGTCTTTCAGATACAGTGGAAAGCTTGCGAAGGTAATTGAGTGGACAACAAGGGATCACTCACTCTTGGTATAAGACTGGAGAGAGAATGTCCCATGGATGTGTACACAGAAATCCCTGGCCAGGGTCAAATGAAAGAGATGTCTTTCTAGATATTAACTGTGTACTAGAATCCATCTGGATAATGCGATAGAGGGTTTGACTATAAAACCATACCCTTGCGTTATCGGGACATTGCATGAGTGAATGATTATATCTGTGCGGCATCTGCAGACGGAAAGGTTCAATTGAAGGGATCAGTATCCCTTATATCTTCTGGGATCATGAGGTAGTGTTTGGTGCTGTTCATGATCAGAAGGCCAAGTGAATTTATCATCGGATGATAATTTACTTGTTTATTAATTTAATCATTTAACATGCGATGTTTAAATGTTAATTAATAAATATTAAACTCAAGAAACAGTTCTAAGTTTAATGGGCCTGCAACCGGACTGATATATGGGCCTGGAGGGTCACACACATAAGAGTTCTCGTCAGACGGTGAGAGATGTTAAATTTCATGCTTATCTGGGTTTTTGTGAAAAGCTGCAGGATAAACATGAAGATTTAATGGAGAATTATCCAAGGCCAAACTCTTGGATAATCACGAGGATTAACTCTTGTGCTTATCCTTATTTCTATATAAGGAGGGCCAAGGGGGAGTGGTAAAAAGTTAGTTGGACGAATTTTTACTCCCCAGATTCTCTCTCTCCTCTCTCTCTCTCCTTCTCGGAGTGGATCTGTCTCTCTCCGCGCATGGTGGATCTGAGATCTGGTCGGAGCACTCGATTCGAGGAGGAAGTCGCGTCTGCTGCGGGAAGTCGTGTGGATACCTCCAGAGATCGTGCGCGTGCGCGATTAACGAGTCGGCATCATCCACGGGAGATTCGAAACCCCGCAAAGGTGAAGAACTGTTCTTCCCGCTTATTTTAATGTCCGTTTTACAACCCCAGCAACCGATACAATGGAATCAATTTTTATTTCTGCTGCGTTCATGGCGATTCCTTACAGGGAGCAGCCGCCGCAACAGAACCGGGACACCCCTGCAGCGCCCAGGCAACAGCAACCCCCGGCGATAGAAGCCGCTCCTCCGCCAAAGGTCACCTCGGCCCCGGTAGAGTCATCCCATCAAAGACCCAGTTTTGGGTCTATCATGATGATATCCGGAGGGCCGGGGGAAGGATCAAGGCCGCGGCAGCGCAACACCGTAGCGGCGGTTGACGGCGAACCAAAGCGGCCTCGTCTGGAAGACATCACCTTCGGCGCCGAGGACCTGACTGATGTTCAGGTCCCTCATGATGACGCCCTCGTCGTCAATGCTGTAATAAATAGTTATGATGTACATAGAATCTTTGTGGATAATGGAAGTGCCCCAAACATCTTGTTTTATGACTGTTTTGAGAAAATGGGATTGAGTGAGGCTAATATGAAGCCTCACCGGGGCCCCCTCTTCGGTTTTAACGGCTCGCCCTGCCGAGTAGAGGGCATTGTCCGACTTCCTGTAACCTTAGGCTCCGCCCCCCGGCAATTAACCGTCGAAACGGACTTTGCCGTTGTAAAGATCGATTCAGCCTACAACGCCATATTCGGCCGAAGGCTCATCGGCGGAGTCGGAGCCGTGCCTTCGTCCTTCCATCAGAAGCTGAAGTTTCATACCAGCCATGGAATAGGCGAGGCCAAAGGGAACCAAGAAGCAGCCCGACAGTGCTACATGATTTCGGTCAAGGGGAAGACCGCAGCCGAAACCCTAACGATCGAGTCATCGGCTGAGGCATCTCCGGGAAAAGCACTCCTCGCCGTCCCTATTCCGGGAGGCGAAGGACGAGTCCTGATGATAGGCTCCGGCCTAGAAAAAAGTGAAGCAGAGAAGCTTACCGAGTTCTTGAAAAAGAATCTCGACATCTTCGCCTGGTCTCCGGCGGACATGCCCGGGGTTGACCCGGAGGTAGCAGAGCACCGACTCCATAACGATCCCGACCAGCCCCCGATAAAGCAGAAGCGGCGCACCTTCAATCAGGAAAGGAGGGCCGCCATCCAAGTCGAAGTGCAGAAGGGGCTGGACGCCGGACACCTCCGAGAGGTGCACCATCCGGACTGGATCGCCAACGTGGTCATGGTGCCAAAGAAAGATGGCAAATGGCGTATGTGCGTGGACTTCACCAACCTCAACAAGGCCTGTCCGATGGACAGCTTTCCGCTGCCTCGGATAGACCAGGTGGTGGACGCGACTTCCGGCCACGAGCTGCTAAGCTTCCTCGACGCCTATTCAGGCTACCACCAGATCCGGATGCATCCGGATGATGAGAGCAAGACCAGCTTCACGACCGATTTGGGCCTGTACTGCTATATCCAAATGCCCTTCGGTCTGAAGAATGCCAGCACGACATATCAGCGCCTGGTCAACAAAGTGTTCGCCCCACAGCTCGGCTGGAACATGGAGGTCTATATAGACGACATGTTGGTCAAGAGCCGCGTTGCTGCAGAGCATTTGGCCGACCTGGCCGAGACTTTCTCCGCCCTCAGGCGGTATAAGATGAAGCTGAACCCGGCCAAGTGCGCCTTCGGGGTAGCCTCCGGCAAGTTCCTCGGCTACATGGTCACTCACCGAGGGGTGGAGGCTAATCCCGAGAAGGTTTCGGCCATCATGCAGATGCGCCCCCCGGCTAACCTCCGAGAGGTACAGAAGCTGAACGGGAGGATCGCAGCCCTCAGCCGCTTCATGTCAAAGGCGGCCGACTACTGTTTCCCCTTCTTCAAGCTGCTGAAGAAGGTCAACAACTTCGACTGGACGGAGGAGTGCCAGACAGCCTTCAATCAGCTGAAGGCCTACCTCTCCAAAGTCCCCATCTTGTCCAAGCCGGTTCCCGGGGAACCCCTGAGCTTGTACCTTGCAGTCTCCGAGACGGCTCTCAGCGCCGTCCTCGTTCGAGAGCAAGATGGCGTTCAGAAGCCAGTCTATTACACCAGCCGAGCCCTTCAAGGAGCAGAACTCCGGTATCTTGCCCTAAAGAAGCTGGCTCTGGCCCTCGTCTCGTCTGCGAGGAGGCTCCGGCCGTACTCTCTAGCCCATTCCGTGAAGGTCCTCACCGACCAGCCCCTACGACAGATTCTCTCCCTGCCGGAGGTGTCCGGCAGGCTGGCAAAATGGGCGATCGAGCTAGGAGAGTTCGACATCTCCTATGCCCCTCGGGTAGCGATAAAAGCCCAGGCATTGGCAGACTTCATCGCCGAACTTACCCCCGGCGCCCCCGCGGCACCTCAGCCGGCACCCGACGTGGTCGAAGCCGAGGCTACTTCGGCTCTTGCGCCGGCAGACGAATGGCGACTCTTCGTTGACGGCTCCGCATGCTCCACAGGCAGCGGCGCCGGATGGATCCTGGCATCGCCCGAAGGGGTCGTCACGGAATACGCCCTGCGCTTCTCCTTCCCAGCAACCAACAATGCCGCCGAGTACGAAGCTCTCATCTCCGGCCTCCGGGCCGCGAAGAAGCTCGGCGCCCGGAACCTGAAAGCCTTCAGCGATTCCCAGTTGATCGCCAGCCACATCTCCGGGGAGTACGAGGCTCGGGACGCAGTGATGGCATCTTATCTCCAGGTGACTCGCAAGATCCTCACCCAATTCGATTCTTATGAAATCGTGAGGATCCCGAGAGCCGAGAACACCCGAGCCGATGCACTTTCCCGGCTGGCGTCAACTCAAGACGGGGGCGGAGGCCAAATGATCCTCGTCGAGGAGCTCTCCGAACCAAGCCTCGGCGAAGCCGAAACCATGCAAGTCACTGAGGTCGAGGCCGAGACGTGGATGACTCCCCTCGTCGCCTTCCTTCTCCAAGGAGAAGTCCCGCCAGATCCGAGGGAGGCGAAGCACATTCGGCAGCGCTCATCCCACTTCCTCCTTCTGGACGGGGTGCTATACAAGAAATCCTTCGGCCGACCACTGCTGCGGTGCCTCGGCCCGGCTGAAGCCGACTACGCCACAAGAGAAGTCCATGAAGGAGTCTGCGGGGCGCATGCGGGAGGAAGGGCCCTGGCTCACAGGCTCCTGAGGCAAGGCTACTGGTGGCCAACGCTCCGAGAGGACGCTTTAGCCCTCGTGCGGCGCTGTGACCAGTGCCAGAGGTTCAGCTCCCTCATTCACCAGGCAGCCACCCTTCTGACCCCCTTGTCCGATCCCTGGCCTTTCGCCCAATGGGGAATCGACCTCCTGGGACCTTTTCCCGTCGCCACCGGCCAAAGAAAATTCCTCATCGTGGCGGTCGATTATTTCACTAAGTGGGTCGAAGCCGAACCCCTCGCGTCAATAACCGATAGCAACGCTTGGAACTTCGTGTGGAAGTCCATCATTTGCCGGTTCGGCATCCCTCGGGCCATCATCTCTAACAATGGAAAGCAATTCGACAGCCGGCGATTCAGCGACAACTGCGTCAGCTTCGGCATACTTCACAAATTCACTTCGGTGGCGCATCCTCGAGCAAACGGCCAAGTCGAAGTCACTAACCGAAGCCTCCTGCAGGGATTGAAAACCCGCCTCGGCGAGGCTAAAGGCCGATGGGTAGAGGAGCTGCCGAGTGTTCTGTGGGCCTATCAGACGACGAGCCGAACCCCCACCGGCGAAACTCCTTTTCGCATGGCCTATGGGATAGAGGCCGTTATCCCGGTGGAAATCGGCCTTCCCTCTCCCAGGGTCGTTGCTTACAGTCCGGAGGCCAACGAGGAAGGTTTGAGAGACCACTTGGACCTCATTGAAGAGACCCGAGACAAAGCTCGTATCCGGCTGGCAGCTTATCAACAGCGCATGGCCAAGTACCACAACACTCGAGTAAAGCCCCGAAGCTTTGAAGTAGGGAGCCTCGTGTTGAGGAATGCTCATGCTTCCAAGCCAGCCGAAGCCTCAGGGAAGCTTGCCCCCAACTGGGAGGGGCCCTATCGGGTCAGAGAGGTGATCAGGCGTGGAGCTTACCGGTTGGAGACCCTTTCGGGCCAACCTCTTCCTCGCACCTGGAATGTAGAGCGCCTTCGGCGTTATTATATGTAAGTCACCTCTCCCCAGGCTTTCAGCCGGAGGGTATGAATAAAGAACTCTCTTGTTCAGGAAACTTGTTGCTATATTCTCTAAGTCCGTATAAACCGTATCGGGAGTGGCTTCGGCCATGCAAACCGTATCGGGAGCGGCATGGTTCTCTTAAAGTCCGCAAGTCCTTTGATCCGACGAATGGCTTCGGCCATGTAATCCGGATCAGGACGCGGCATGGTTTTCTCTAAGTCCGTGTAAACCGTATCGGGAGTGGCTTCGGCCATGCAAACCGTATCGGGAGCGGCATGGTTCTCTTAAAGTCCGCAAGTCCTTTGATCCGACGAATGGCTTCGGCCATGTAATCTGGATCAGGACGCGACATGGTTTTCTCTAAGTCCGTGTAAACCGTATCGGGAGTGGCTTCGGCCATGCAAACCGTATCGGGAGCGGCATGGTTCTCTTAAAGTCCGCAAGTCCTTCGATCCGACGAATGGCTTCGGCCATGTAATCCGGATCAGGACGCGGCATGGTTTTCTATAAGTCCGTGTAAACCGTATCGGGAGTGGCTTCGGCCATGCAAACCGTATCGGGAGCGGCATGGTTCTCTCAAAGTCCACAAGTCCTTCGATTTGACGAATGGCACTCGGCCATGTAATCCGGATCAGGACACGGCATTGAATTTTTCTCTAAGTCTGTGTAAACCGTATCGGGAGTGGCTTCGGCCATGCAAACCGTATCGGAAGCGGCATGGTTCTCTTAAAGTCCGCAAGTCCTTCGATCCGACGAATGGCTTCGGCCTTGTAATCCGGATCAGGACGCGGCAGGTTATTCTCTAAGTCTGCATAAGACGAAGCGGGAGCGGCTTCGGCCGCACGAACCGCATCTAAAGCAGTCGTATCTGCTGGCGAGATTCTATCAACGCCCTATCCGAACCTACATCGGGTCTCGGCTTCGCAAACTATAGCGAACGACAGAAGGATCTCGGATTTCAGAAAGACCAGATCCACTCCAGTCATGAAGAAAACAACAAGGTAAAGCCAAAAACATTCCTTGTATTCACAAGTAAGAGGAAGTACAAACTCGGCCATATGCCTGGCCGAAGGCTTACAAAAGTGGAAAAGCAAAAACCGGGGGGGGGGACCCTCGTGTCAGCCCTCGACGACCCCTTCCTCCTCCGCTTCGACTGCGTCTTGGCCGGGAGAGGGAGAGGGAGAGTCAACGATCTGCACCGCTTCAGAAGCGGCAGCCTCGGCGGGGGCCTCCTCGGCGGTCACGGCTTCATCTTCAGCAACCGGAGGCGAGACCCTCTCGGCCATAAGATCCTTCCACCAGGATAGGAGCTCCCTGGCTTCCGCGCCCATCGGCATGGCGACCCCGGTCAAATCGACGCTCGGGCAGGCCCTCTGGGCGACAGCCAGTCCGAGGTCGAAGACCAAAGAAGACGCTAGCAGCTGGGCTCGGAGGATCTCTTGGGCATAGTCGCGGCCGGCTTTGTAATCAGCTACGGCCGAGTCAGCCACCTATTCCAGTTCCTGTTTCAGAGCCGACACCTCCTCGGCGTGGCGGCGCTTCTCCGAAGCCCGTCGGGACTCCTTGTCCTGGATCTGGGCCTTGAGGGCCCGGATCTCGGACTGAGCCGCAGCAAGCTCGCGCTCGGCCGCCTCCTTCTCCCGCTCGGCCTTTTCCTTGGCCTCGGCGGCAGCACGGGCCTCTGCTGCCCTCTCCTCCAGCTGCGCCCGCGCCCGGGCGCTCGCGGTTACGAGCCCATCAACTAAGGGCTCGATACGGGGCACCGCCGAGGTACCCTCGCCCGAACCGGCCGGCTCCTCCTCGGCCTCCAGGAGCTTGAGTCGGAGCAGCTCCTGATGGTGCATCAGAACGCTACCCGTCACCGCAGCCTGTGGACCGAAAGCAGACAAGGGTCAGAAAATCAAGACAGCTAAAAAGAGCTAAGCCGAAGCACATTCAGGCTTCTTACCTGGACCGCCAGCCGGGCACTCATCGCCGCCAGGTCGGTGATGGAGTGCTCCTTCAGCTCTTCGAAAGCTGAAGGGAGAGTGAGGCTGCTGAGCATACGGAGGCACGTCTGCGAGTCCTCCATGCTCTCATCCTTATACACCCCCGGCTCGGGGTGCCACCATTCGCGTTGCGCCCGGGGCGCCTGCGACCCAGCGCCTCCGTCATCGGCCCCTGCCGATACGGCCGGAGGGGAGTCGCCCCTCGGCGCCTCGGGAGACGCCAGCCTTGCGGCCCTTCGGGCCACGGCGCTCCTCCTGATCAGCGAAGCCACCTCCGCCTCTTCGGCCTCCTTTACCCGGGGGCGCTTCGACGCTCGGCCGCCCCTTCGAGCGGCGAACTTTGTCTTCTGCTCCCTCTCGATAGCAGCAGCGGCAGCGCGGCCCTCGGCGGAGGCCGCAGTCTTCGGGACCCCGCCTCGGGTCCTCGGAGCTCCAGCGCCTCGGCCGGACCTGCCTGCCGCTTGCAAGGCCGGTGCCCGGCCTGGACCGCGCTGGTCGGATATCAGGGCGAGGAGGGCATCGAGGTCGGCCATTGCTGCAAGCAAGGAGAGTATGTTAGAAACAAAACGGTGATCAAGTACAAATTCAAAGCCGACTTACCCTCGACCGAAACTTCATCAGCATCCCCAGCCGGAGGAGCTTCGGCCGAAGGAGCGGCAGCCCTTCCTCCGCGGCCCTGCGGAGTCTCCCCGGGAGGAAGGTAAGGAAAGGCCCGCACCGGATCGGACTGAGGATCCGGCCAGACCCCGCGGTTCACCAGCCGCTCCGACGCGCTGAGGAGCCCGCAGATGTCGTACGGGGCCATGACCTGAACATGGCCCACGAGAGTGCTCTGCACGGGGGTCAGAGCAGGAGGGTCCGAGAGGCCTACAGCAAGCGGCGCCCATTCGGTGGGAAAGGGCCACACGCCCTTCTCGTTCTCCGACAGGGAGATGAAGATGAACTTCCTCTTCCAGCCGTGGATGGACGAGGGCTTCCCGGAGAATATGCTTCGGCCGACCCGAGGGACGAAGCAGTACCACTCGGACTTCCCCTGCCTTTGGATTTTGAAGAGATAGTGGAAGACATTGATGGAATGGTTGATCTTTATACGAGCGAAGACGCTTAAAAAACCGTATACACCCGTAGAAGCTAAGGAGGTTAATGACGAAGGTGGGAAGAGGAAGACGGAAGCCCGCCTCGAAGCTATCAACATAGATGGAGAAGGAGCCCGGGCGGATAGTATTGGCCCTGGTGGCGGAGTCAGGCCAATGGGGGGTCGTCCAGGAAGGAAGCTGGAAGTAAGAAACTAAGTTCCTCACCTCTACGTCCGAAAGGGCGCAGGATGCTTCCGAAGCAATGTCCGGACGACGGCGTTCCGAGGTGGAAGCCTGGCCTGGGTCCCGGACCTCCTGGGTAGCCTCGGCCTCGGAAGCCTCGGCCCCGAAAACCTCGGCCCCGGAAGTCTCGGACCCCTCAGTCCCAGAGTTTTCAGGCTCTTCAGACATTGCGGAAGCAAGAGAATCCGAGGTGAGGGGATCTGACAGAGAAGATTTTGGAGAGTGGGAAGGAGTATACTCCTCGTCCGAAGGAGTAATCTCGCTGGAAGGACTCCGGACCATAAGGCCGCGAAGGGGGGGAAGAAGGCCAAGGCTTACTCGCAGGAAGGGGGAGGGAGTTTCTCCTGAACCGAATGCTGCCTCAAGCCTCCCAGCTCCACCAGCAATGCGCTCTGAGGAACGGAGATCCTCCCACGGTGGCCGGCGAGCTCGGACGAAGCCTTCAGGAAGCTAGCCTTTCGCTGGAGAAGGAAGAAGAGCTCGGGTGATCGCAGGGGAAACGCAAGCGCAGCAGCAGGAAGAAGAACAGTGCCCTGCTGAGGGCTTGTATTTATAAGACCATTCGAAGCGCCTCCCGCCGAAGCCAACGGCCGAGATCATCCCGCTCGTCTCCTCGCTCCTCTCGGATGCCCGCCACGTGCACCGTCCTTCGGCAATGATGACGGGCCGGCTCCGGGACTTGAAGCAGAGCGATCAACGGCCGAAAGCGCTCCGACCCTTCGACTAATGACTCGGATGCCCGCCACGTGTCCCGATCTGCGTGCGACGAAGGGAGCGGCGGCAATCCGAGTGGAGGCTCGGGCAGAGAGCCGAGGCGATCCGCGACCCGCGAGCGGTCAGGATCCTTTTGTGTTTTCGACGGAGCGGCTGGATGCGCGACGCGTGTCCCGTGCTTCCTCGCGAGGCGACGCCCATCCCGTCCATTTAATGAAGCCTGACACGAGTCAGAGGGCTCGGCCCTTCGGCTTCTGAGCTTCGAGCCTTCGTTGCAACTCCGAGCGAAGACGAAGCAACCGCGTAGCCCTCGACCGACCGAGGGCACCCTCTTCCCAGTGAAAAAAGAACAGAGCTTCGGGTAAGACATCTGTTACGATATTCTTCTGACAGCTTCGGGCTATACTCTCGCCATCTCAGAACTGAGGAAGACAAGAGTGGGGGGCTATGTGATGAGGCAGAATCCGATTCGGCCCATTAAAGCAAGCCCAAAACCCTTTTTAGCCCAACAACAGCAGTACCAGGCCCTCCGGGAGCCTCCGGCCCATCAGCGGCCCAGCAGCCTCCGGCCCATCAGCGGCCCAGCAGCCTTCGGCCCATAAGCGGCACCGTCGCTCCCGGCCCAACAGGCTTCAGCCCGTCAGCGGCCCACCAGCCTACGGCCCGGGAACAACGCGGCAGCCCAAGGCCCAACAGGCTTCGGCCCATCAGCGGCCCAACCCCCTTCGGCCCGGTAGCCGAATCCGGCCCACTCCGGTGGCGGATCAGGCACTATGGCGGTTTATCAGTAAGCCCTCGTTTAGTCCTATATCGGCTGCCACCGTTAACCATCCGCTATCCTTTGCTATAAATACACCGCTATTTATTACCCAAAGGATGATTCCTCAAGCCTCCGAGACCCTTAAAGGACTACTGTCCGAAAAGCATTAAAGCTACTCTCTTTGCCTTCTAAATCGAATCTTCTTCAGGAGCTAACTTGACCGTCGGAGGGGGTTCCCCAGGGCTGAAGCCCGGGACTCATGCTGACTGGTTTTCTTCTTCTTTCCCTCCTGCAGGAGCTCGGTTCGAATCATCGCCGACCTTCCCGAGTCGGTCTCGGCCGCCGACCTCGGACTCCTCTCCCTGGTCTCAACGCCGTACGCCGGCTGCCCCAAGACAGGAGACTCGGTCTCACGCTGCCCCTCCGTCCGCCGAAGGGGCTTTGGGCTCACTATCCAAGAGCAAGCCAAGTCCGAGTCACTTTCGGCCTCGAACTTTCGGCTTCGGCTTCATCGCCCGTCGACAGATCAGTCGGAAGGAGATTCATTCGTGCCGCTCCTTCGTCCGCCGAAGGAGCCTCGGCCCCCTACTTCCCAAAGCGAGCCAGTCTCCGGACCCTCGGCCCCGCCGCCTCTGCGTCCTCCGTCTTCCGGATCCCCGTCGGGTCCCCTCAACACCGATCCGACTCAGCACCGGATCCCTCTCTTCGGATTCCGGCTTCGGAATCCGGTCGTGATAGCTTCGGCTACATCACCTGCTAAGCAGAGTGAGAGGGACATCTATGATACTAAGAAAATTCTAAGAAAGTTATTTATGAAATATAGTATTAAACTTTCGTCAGAATTATTCATATAAAACATCCAAAAAAAAGAAGAGAGTTATATGACCTATCTACATGTGGGAAGAATCCAAAACCCCTGCTATGCCAAAATGGGGGAAACCAAAAGGTGGGAGCTTTACATGGATTTCGGATGCCAAAAGGCAAAAAGTCACCTCCCAAGCTCCAGTCCAGCATCAGAAACTTCGGATTCGGACATCACAATATCCAAACCCGGAGATTCCCAACCCTCATCCCCAGCCACATAGGAGATATGGGGACCTATCTGCAATTTCCACAAAACCCGGGTTTTTTCCCAATCCAAGCCCATCCCCCATCTTCCTCTCCTCCCAAATCCTATCCTCATCTCCCTCCTCCCCTCCCTCCCTCCCTCCTCGGGTGCGGGCGCTGCCCACCGCCACCCACCAAAACCCCTCCTTTCTTCCCCCCTGGCGGGGCCTTCCCCCTCCCCCAAAGCCCCCCACAACACCACCTCTTTCTTCCCCACCAATCCCTTCTCTCCCCTTTGTCTTCTCCCCAGTGTTTACACAGAAGAGCTGATCCACCTTCCATGGCCTTGTCCCCTCCTTCCTCTGCAAAACCGCTCCTTTTTCCTTCCCATGATCTCCTTTAGGGTCTGTTCCAAGACCCATTTCTCCATTTCTATCTGAACCTTTCTCTAATCTCCATCTGCTGTGTGGTTTCCCCATAAAGTTGCCTCCTTTCCACAAATAGAGCTTGGCTGGACACCTCCCATGGCTTCCTCCACCCCCACCCACTACATGAACGCTTCTAGAACCCACCAGACCACCCACCAGAACTTCCCCAACCAGCTCCAGAAGCATCCCAGGAGCTCCGGCCAGGGCCGGCAGCGGGTCTCCCAGAGGTTCTCCTCTGCCGCGCCTTCCACCTCCCTGTCCTCCTGCTCTTCCATTCTCTCCTCCTCCTCCTCTTCTTCCGCCATTAGCGCCACCCGTGTTGCTGGTAGCGGTTCTGGAACTCTCACAGCTGCCATCAACTCCTTATGTTCAGCTGCCATCCCCAATTCTGGCAATTCGCCTTCTTCGTTCTCTCCGAGTGTGCCCGCGGGCAGTTCGCCCCTCCACGCGCCAAGGCCGGAGCTCGGCCCCGAGTTCCGGGGCTCCAGGTCCACCCGGGTCGTCTCCAAGAGGCACCTCAACCGCCCCCGGCCCGCCAATGCCGGCGGCAACCACCGCCCTCCGTCAGCAGCCGCCCTCGACTGCCTTGACCAGCTCGGTCGGGCTGGCGAGTCCGTGTCGGCCCTTATGATTGGCTATAAGCTCGTGCTTTCCGGACCAGACGACTACATTTACCTCATCCGGCAGCTCGGTGAGCGCGGTGAGTGTGACTGCCCCAAGGTGCTTGAATGCTTCCATTTTGCCATGCCACTCATGCGTGATCCAACTGAGAGGGGGAAGCTCCTCACTGCACTGATCAGTGTTCTGGGTAAGATGGGGAGAGCTGACCTTGCAAAGAAGGCATTTGATGCTGGGATTGTTGATGGGTATGGGAACACTGTGTATGCATATTCTGCGCTCATCTCAGCATATGCGAGGAGTGGGCTTTCCTCTGAGGCGCTCAAGCTGTTTGAGTCCATGAAAGCCATTGGCTTGAAGCCTAACAGTGTGACCTACAACACTGTGATCGATGCGTGCGGGAAGGGCGGTGAGGACCTCCACCGGACAACGGAAATCTTCCGCGAGATGCTGAGGAATGGAGTCCGACCTGACAAGGTCACATTCAATTCGTTGCTCGCCGGGTGTAGCCGTGCTGGGCATTGGGAGGATGCAAGAGTGATGTTTGATGAAATGATCCACCAGGGAGTCGGTCGGGATGTGTTCACGTATAACACTTTTATTGATGCAGTCTGCAAGTGTGGCAACATGGACTTGGCCGTTTGGATATTGTCGGAAATGCCCGAGAACAATGTGCAGCCCAATGTGGTCACCTACAGCACGCTGATGGACGGTTACTCCAAGTTGGAGAGGTTTGATGAGGCACTGAGCCTGTATGAGGAGTTGAAGTCATTGGGCATTCCTATGGACAGAGTTTGCTTCAACACCTTGTTATCAATCTATGTCAAGATGGGGAGGTACGATGATGTCGTGAAAACTTCCGAAGAGATGGATAGACTGGGAATCGACCGGGATGTGGTAACCTATAATGCTTTGATATGTGGGTATGGAAAGCAGGGAAGGTTTGATGTTGTTAGCTATTTGATGCCTAAAATGGGGGCTGAGAATATTCAGCCGAATGTGCTAACATACTCTACTTTAATAGATGTTTACTCAAAGGCTGGCATGTATCAAAATGCCATGGAAGTGTATATGAAGTTCAGGGAGACAGGTCTGAAGTCGGATGTGGTTTTATATAGTTCATTGATTGATACTTTATGTAAGAATGGTTTGGTGGAATCTGCTGTGTGGCTGCTTAATGAGATGATTAGGGTAGGAATTAGGCCTAATGTTGTCACTTTCAATTCTATAATCGATGCCTTTGGTAAGTCTACACTTGTGGATGAAGCTGACATTAGGGGTGAGAAGGGAGTTGAGGAGGCTGGTAACCAGATTATGAGAGTTTTTGGGCAACTAACAAGTGGGGAAGGGTCCATCATGGAAGTGGCAAAGAGGAGTTCTCAGGAATTAGTCTGCATTCTGGGCTTGTTTCGTAGAATGCACTTTCTGGGTATAAAACCAAATGTGGTAACCTTCTCTGCCATATTGAATGCATGCAGGTGCTAGTCCATCTCTTTCCCTTCATTTTGCCTTAGTAGACTTTTGATCTTGATAATAAGACATTAATCCTCCTCCTGTTTTTGATATTGTAGTCGCTGCAATTCTTTTGAAGATGCCTCTGCCTTGTTGGATCAGCTACGGTCATTTGACAACCATGTCTATGGTGTTGCGCATGGGCTTCTCATGGGCTCCAAGGGGGTGTGGGTTCAAGCTCGTTCACTTTTTGATGAACTGAAGAGGATGGACTCATCAACTGCAGCTGGCTTTTATAACGCTTTAACAGATATGCTATGGCACTTTGGTCAGGTAAACTAGTTGTGAATGCTGTTGTCATGGTTTTCTCTGCAGATGCAGGCATCATAGTCTTTATCCCTAACACGGAATTATTTGATCAGTTCCATTAGTTGAATGCTTTCTTATGGACTCCTCCATGGGGCCATGCCGGCAATTGGGCGCTACTATGGTTTTAATAAAATATTTCTTTTGCAAATGAACTAAGGTAGGGAACCTGAATTGCGAAGAAAAAAGAAGACAAGTTATTTTCTCACAAAATCAGATGATGCAAGAACCTTCGTTTGAATGACTGTGCAAACTGAAATGTGATGACATGAGACTAAATTAAGGCAAAGCAAACTTTTAACAGAACTTTCAGAGGATAATCATGAAGAAAGGCATCCTACATGTCTTAGTGAAAACCAGTGCATAGTGCAAGTATGGCACTGGTTGATAATTTCTGTTGGAGTAAATGCCTGATGGGCCTTTTGGTTGGAGTTCTTTTTTCTGAGAAAAGTGGGTTGTACACTATTTAGATTTTGACTCTAGGCCTAATGTAAAAAGAAAAAGACAAATAAAGAAAAAGGGAAATATAGTCACCCATAAAAAAGAAAGGTCAGGGTTTATGAAATCAAACTTTGGTAAACTCTAGGAGAGTACAATCCAAAAATCAGAAATAGATGACAAGAATGGACCAGTCCAATACATCAAAACCTGCGAATTCATATCATCCCATCCTTCAATAAATGGGTTGCAATTCCTCCAAAAAAAATGTTGAAATGCACTGCAAGAGGCCCTGACATTGACATTACTCTGACAAGGTTCACAGTTCTCCACTCCGTTATATTACCTCTTCTTCTTAGATTGCCTTCAGCTGGAATATTATTTTCAATGAGTTTCTTTGCAAATGATCTGACACTTTATTTGATTGCCTGCTGCATGGTAAGTGTTGCTTCTATAGTCATCTGAGTTTACACCTGTTTTATTCACAGAGACGAGGGACACAGCTTGTTCTGTTTGAAGGTAAACGGCGGAATGTCTGGGAGAACATGTGGAGTGATTCTTGTTTAGATTTGCATTTGATGTCTTCAGGAGCAGCACAAGCTATGGTTCATGCTTGGTTATTGAACATACGTTCTATTGTTTTTGAAGGTCGAGAACTACCAGATTTGCTGAGGTATGTTGGCAATGAACCCAAGTTCTGGAATGATTTGAGGCAACAAGATAGAAGTAAGTGGAGAAAAAAGTGGAAAAAACTAACTTTTCAAACCTACCCTGCTTTTCAACAGCATTTTGACTGGTTGGGGAAAGCACAGCAAGGTAGCTGGTGCTAGCACTGTCCGACGTGCTGTGGAGTTACTTCTTGCTTCAATAGGTTCTCCCTTCCATGCAGAAAGGTTCAACATGGGAAGATTCGTATCCCAGGGCACCAAGCTGTCCGCCTGGTTGAGAGAATCTGGCACACTGGATGATCTCACTCTTCATGATGGTAGAGGTCAACCAGAAAGTGCATATGGTCTGCTATATGACTTGCAAGCACTGACCCTCTATCCTTGAACTTCATCATTGTTCTTTCAACAAGGTTGGTATAGCTTTTTCCTTAGTTTCTTTCCATATTAAAGGACGCTAAAGTATCACCTGTGGATTTAGATGTAGTCCATTTTGCAGCCTGAATCTTTTGCCCTGCGGCATAAGAGAGAAGATTGTATCCAAGTAATTTATCAAAAGAATGTGTCTTTTTTGTATGTCAGATTCTCTCTTTCACATTCAAGAGTCCATTCTGTAGCTTGGACTTTTGGAGTTGATGTATAAAGAGAAGATTATACCCAAGTAAATTATCTAGCGAATGTTTCTTTTTGTATTCCTTCCATATCTCATGGCTGGCTTGCTGGTTCTCTTGATATGCTTGCCAGTACGGCGGGATCAATAGTTAACAATGTCCTTTTCTGGATATGATCTTTATTTCCCCTCAGTTAATCATGTTCGTTGAGCATCCCTCGGCATCCATCTTTTGTCTTTGGCCATTGTAATCAGCAAGTGTTGCAGTTTTTTGTGTCTAGTTTAGGTAAAGTTAACTTTGTATGCATCATCGCTTCTGCATTTGAACTTTTTCTCTCTCTCCAATTAGTGGGGAGGGGGAGATCCTTGGTGCAACAGTAAAGTTGCTCCATTCTTTATCGAAGGATACATGTTCAAATCTGGAAACAGCCTCTATAAAACAAGTTAAGGATAAGACTGTATAATTGTCATTCCCCAATGATTGAAGCATCGGAACACTGGGCTGCCCTACTTTAGCCAATGGATCAGAGCACTCTGCTGATGGCTTCTCTCATATGTTAAGGAGGGCATGGTATTTCCTACCCCTTATTAGCATGTTCAGATGCCAGAGCTCTCTTCCTGCGAAGATCGGAATGAACCATTTTTTAACATCCCTACTTCGTGCATTTGCTGTCGATCAGATGATTTGCATCAGCTCATGGAATCTGTGGAATGTTTTCCTCTACCTTGCAAGCAGGATCTATTTGTTGCTTAAACCAATGATGTGGCATTTTAGGTGTCCCTGAACCATTGGTCATTTTAGGACTTGGTGGAATTTTCAAGACGTATGATACTATTATATATCCTAAATTTTACTGAACTGAATGAGTAAGAATGCTTAGTTATGTGTTTATGCGTATTATTGAATAAGAGTGCTTTGTTATGTGTTTATGCACCCTGCTAGACGCACATCAACAAAATTTTTTGCACACGAACAAAGTCTAGACGAGGTGAAAAAGATGCAAACTGGGGATATATGATTATTTTAATAGCGATTTCAGCTACAGAACGAATTGAAATGTAATCCTTATTAGTGTCATTTGAGTAAGATTTGGCAATACAATGCTCCTGGCATTTGGGTTACTTTTGTACTTCTGTAGGATGTGCTAAGTTTTATTAATAACTAAGTTTTATTATTCCGTTGGATAGGGAATGTGAGGTCTATCTCAATAAAATGACCAAGATAGGTTGGATGTAGTTTAGACCGGCATGACATTGTTATCTGATGAGTGATATAGTTGCATGAGCATAGCTAACAAGTTAATAATATAGAAAGAAGGATCTTGAGGTATACCGTAAAAGTATTAAGTTATACAATAAAGATAAGGATACTATGATAAGCTCCATCATATCACCAACTGTGATCAAACCCAAGAACCAATATTTGAGATGATTTGATAATGTTGATTGTAAATAAAAGACAATAGCTAACCGAATGACACCCATTCATATACAATGTGTGATCATAGAAAATCCAGCTGCAGATGTTAAGAACTGAGTTAAAAACAAGAGAATTTGTACAATAACACTGTGTCTGGATATCACATTTGACATAAGATACAAGAAAATGAAAGGGATATCACATTTTAAAATTTAAATGGCTGGCCTGTTGCATTAGAATAGGGGTATTTTTGTCCTCTTGTACCTTATGTTAATTTTGGTGTCCAGAAGTGTTTCTATACTATTTTTGTAAAAATAATCTCAATATTAGTGGAAATTAATCTTAATTACACTGCGAAAGAGGACAGGCTTATTAATCCAAACACTTTATGGTGCTTCTTTGCTTGGTATTATGTGCATGCATTCTTACCCATTTCTCAATTTTTTGTTCATTTGTTAGTTAATATCATGACCTTTTTTTCTCCAACCTAGCATTATTTTTATCAAATCTTTTGCACTCTTGCTTCTTCTTTTTTTCCATTTATCCGTCTACATTTATTTTTATTTTATTATGACCTTGGCTTTTATTGAATTTTCGCCCTTTTTTCATTTCTGTTCTTATGGTCAAGTCTATGCCTGCGAATCTCCTAGCATTTGCCTGAATTTGGCAGCTCCTCTCTATAGAGTGCCAAGTTGTGTTTAGCAGGAAGTTTTTGACGTAATGATGGTTGATGGGAGCGGTCTCTTGAATTCTTCGGATTTGGTTTTCTCGAGTCCTACGCTTCAACAAGATTCTCAAGTCCGTGGATTAAAAACTAATACTTTTTTTTACTAAGTTGTTGTACTTACTGCATTTGAGACAGTAGTTTGTGTCTTCGTCAAGAATAAGGAAGTGGCCAAGGAAGCTTCCCAAGCAACCACTGCCAAGAGATCCATTGGACCATATTAAATTGTTGACTATGCATTTGTTTTTATTTGGGTTGTTCAACAGTCAAATATTTATATATCTTCTTCATTAAAGAAAATTTAACTTTGAACATCCTCCACAATTTTTTTGTCAAGTTTTCATCTATGTTTGTGATTTATTCTAGGAAATGTTGATTGGACCTTTGTGTCAAAAGTCTAACACTAATTTCTGTCCTCTGTCAGCTCTTTGTTGGTCTTCTATTCTTTTCATCTGATATTATTTTTCACTTCCTTCTGCCAATGGTGGTTCATTTTTATATAATTTTTAACACTAGTCCTCATATTTTTGTTCATCTTATAACCATAACATGTTCATACCTTAAGGTATCAACGCAGTAATATTTGACTATTAATATATTACTGATGCATTAAAGTGTAACAAACTAAGACATTAACGTTATTACATTACTACATTAATAGTTGATGTACATGTTGAGATCACTTAGCGAGAAGAGCTGAAAAAAAAAATGTCACACGAGAAGCAAGGGCCAAATAATTAGCAAAATATTAACAAGAGGTGAAAAATAAAATTAGACTTACTCAGAATGTTTAATAAAATTTCTTTTAATCTATCTACATAGATGAAACTTTTAGATTCATAAAGATCTCAACACGGGGACGATCTGTAAGAATTTTAGAACCCAACTGGTGAAAATCCTTCCGGTTTCACTAGGGATGAAGGAGGGAGGGAAGAGTTAAGGTCCCTTCAGAGAGGAAAGTTTAAATTATGGTTTACATTTATATACAGATGACCCATGTTCGAATTTGGGTAAGCACTATTTTTTTGCCTAAATAGGCGAGTGTTCTGCACGAGGTTGATAGTTCCACCTAATTAGGTGATTGTTCCATATTCGAACCTATCTCTGAGGAAGTAATCTCACAAATTAGAGGCAAATAATCTCGCGCACATTTAGACCGACGGCATGAGGAGTTTTTAGGCTCTTGAGATTTGACCTTGAGACCTCCCGTAAGAGTGGCAAGGGTGAGAACCAATATGCCATTGCATGCAGTCCAAATTCTTCATTATACACAAGACTCATCTCTTGTGGCTCTTTAAATGACTTCATGCTCTAATGAGCACATTAAATGTCTACTAACAAAGAAATGACTTGCAAATTGGTTTCTCCGGCCGGCATGCTTGAAAGTTGGAAACCTATATCCATATAAACAAAGGTGTCAAGTTGGTATTCACACGTGCGAGCAAGAATGATCAAACTTACCTTATTTGCAGATTTCCTCGAGATTAGATTACCTATCCAGATTCTGATTCAATTTTGCAGTTTATTTTTTTCAGTCAAGGTAACTTTGTAGTTAAGTATTTATAATGTCTTACTAGTGGGAGAGATTCGGATCTCACAAAAGTCATCCTATTTGGAATATTTTTAGTTGAATGTATTTATTCTGCATAATTGGGTGACCATTTCTGATCAATTTCACCACCGAAGGAACAAAATCTTACGGGTCACACCCTTATACGTGGGAATATATGTACCTAGTGAGAATTGAATATGTTTTTTTTTTTTTTTTTTGATCAGTGGCACAGTGCCCAAGTATATATAAGTATTTAGAAGCGACTATGGATCAATTTCGAGATATTTTCCAAAGTTGGAGATAGTTCCGCGCTGATTGAGAAGTCCGCTTAATTAGGCGAGAATTTCAGGTCCGTCTGAATATCTAGAGAAATAATCTCACGGACTAGAGAATAAAGGTCCCAACAGAACTATAGACTGCATAGTTGGGGAGTTTTTAGACTCCAACCTAATTAGGTGAGAATTGAATATGTGACCTCCAAGTAGAGAGGTCATAGAATATCAATTGAACTACGCCCAGTTGGTACTAGTGTAATATTTGATATTTATATATGTGAAGAAGAATGATGCCATGTAGTTTATCTGCAGATTTGCTCAGGATTAAATTACCTTCAACAGTGTCAATTTCTTTCAGGATTGTTATTAAAGAAATTGAGAATTACTTTATGTGTGTCTCTTTCTGCGTGAACGTTTGGAGCTAAAAATAAATGAGTTATCTGGTTTCCTGCCATCTTGAGTGTCTTTCCGTTCAAAGTTATGGAGATTCTTTAGGTGTTGCTCGCTGAAAAATTTCAAATGTCCAACCAATATCTTAACACACACTGGCCTATAAGAGTTATAGTAAACCTTTAAGTTTAAGCAAACTTTAATCTTTTGCTCAAACGGCACTATTGTACAATGCTCCAATTAGTATAAAGTGTAGGATTGAAACCTAATGAGTGCGGCCTCAATAAAAAGCAAAATCCATTTAAACTAATCTGTACCTGTCCTAGTCACAAGGTTAGCTTTCTACTATTGAAAGGGATGGTCCTCTCTCCTTCTACACACTGCAAAAAAGTAGAGGAAGTTGGGTTAGTTTGGAACTGCCTGCATCCTTCTCCATGTAAGAAAGGTTTATGTGTCATTGAGCTTGGCTGTTAAGCAAACACTTCATATCACCTTGCAATGGGTGCCAAAGTTTTGACAGGTTCATGCATTTCACATCTCTCTAGCTAATGATAGTTAACGAGATTTGATCAGATCTGGGCCGAATCGACCCAATCCCGTACCCTGACCCTTCGACCCGTAGCCAAGATCGGACGGATCGGGGTGGATCGGGCCGGATCGGCCAATCCGCCGATCGAGTTAGTTGGATCGGTTCAGATCGACAGATCCGCCACCAATGGTTAATTTCAAACTAGTTGTTGCCATTAGGCTAGCAGTTGGGAATGTTCTCAACGGCTAGCCATGGGCTTAGAGGACTTATAGATACCCCCCAAGTCCATCTCCCATCCCCATTCCCCACCACAACCCATTCTCATTCTCATCCCCTTTCTCTTCCCTATCTCTCTCTAAGTTTTTTTATATCTAATGTATAATATTTATATATTACTACTAGTATATCTCTTTCCCTCTCTCTAATATTTTTACTTTTTATCTACTTAATATTTCTCTCCCTCACTTTCTTATTTATTTTTTCTATCTAATGTATAATTGTATATTAGTGTATTTTTCTCCATCTCTCTCCTTAATCTTTTTTATATCTATTTAGTTTAAATATTTCTTTCTCTCTCTAATATTTTTATCTACTTATATTGCTTTTTCTTTTTAAATTTTTTCTATCTAATATTTCTCTCTCTCTTTCTAAATAACATTCTAGTATTCTACAACGATCAGGTGGACGACTCAAGAAACTTTTTTTTAGTAAGTTATCTTTCTATCACGCACACTCTCTCTCTAACAATCTCTCTAAAATTTTCTCTCCCATTCTTTTTTTTCTCTTTAGATTTATTAGTGTTATAATAAATAAAATCTATAAGTTTATCGAGTTGTGATTTAAAAAAGAAAAAAAAATATGCACCATTCTTTTTTTTTTTATTGAGGATGATTTGGTTTTAGATATAAACGACAATAAGGATACTGATTTTTATCATCGACAAAATATTTAGTACCCTTATTGTCGTTTGTACCAAAAACTAAATAATTTTCAATAGAAAAAATGAGTGGTGTATATTTATTAATTCTTCTCTTAAACATAACATGATAAACTTATTTATTTTATTTACTATTGAGAACTGTTAATATATATATATATATATATTTTGAAGGAGATCGGATCGGATAATTTTATTGTCTTTTTTGGGGATACATAAAAATAACATCCTATATCCTTCAGTCCCCCATGATGTATGTGTACAATTTTAGAAGTGTCTACATCAGGACGAAAAATCAACTAGTATGGTACATAGACAATCGACAGCCATGCCACCTATATCACCGACTCATCCATCTTCATCTATGTCAGTAGACGACTTATGATTGTGGATGTTGTGTGAGTATTCTTTTTACATTTTCATATTCCATCGATTGCTGTGCACACACCATCATTTGTTTCGATAGTTAGATGTATTTAGAAACAACCACATGTCTCACATCCAATCAGATTGAGTTAAATTTTAGTGGAGATGATGATGAATCTTTTCTTTGTTCTGATAAAGATGATTGAGTCTTATCGCTTATATAATATTACTATATATATGTCGTGTAAATTGTTATCATGTTATGTGCCATATATATTGTTAGTTACTTGGCTTTGAGAAACTTATAAGTTTCTTATTTTTTTCATGATTTTTTTCATATATATTTTTAATTTTTTTAATTTTTAAGAAAGTGAAGCACCAGATCAGATTGGACGATCCGATCCGTCCAAAACCAAACCGATGCACGTCCAATCCTGATCCTTCCTTCCTTTAGTAGGAATTTTTGACGGGTTCATTTGTTGAAAAAATTGAAAGTTACTCTATGCGCCTATGTTTCTGCGTGAACGTTTGGAGTCATAAAGAAATGAGTTATCTGGCTTCCTGCTATCTTGAGTGTCTTTCCATTCAAAGTTTTGGAGATTCTTTAGGAGTTGGTCCCTGAAGATTTTCAAATGTCTAGCTGTTATCTTAACACATACTTGCCTATAATAGTTATAGTAAACCTTTAAGTTTAAGCAAACTTTAATATTTTGCTCAAATGGCACTATAGTACAATGCTCCAATTACAACTATAAAGTGAAGGATCCAAAACTAACGAGTGCGGCCCCAATAAGCAAAATACAAGTAAACTAATATCTACCTGTCCTAGTCAAGGCTAGCTTTCTACTATTGAAAGGGATGGTCCTCTCTCCTTCTAGGCACTACAAAAAGGTGGGGGAAGTTGGGTGCCTCCTCCATGTGAGTAAGGGTGTTAAGTGGACGGACCAATCCGTGGTCCAACTCAACTCAATCTATATTAAAGAAAATTGGATTGGTCCAAATTATATAAATTGAATTGAACTAAATTTGAGTTGACATTAGTTAAATTTGGATTATGTTGGGTTGAAAACGGGTTGGTCCAATTTAATTTATTAACTTTTACAATAATTAATACAAAAAGTAAAATACTTCTAACATACCATTTATAAATAGGGTCAGTCCAACTCAACTCAATCCAACCAACTCATTATTGAATTTGGATTAAACTTATGTTAAATTTGGGCTGAGTTAAAATTAGACTAGACTATTTTAAATTTGGATTAGACCCAAATTAACAAATAACTAAATCCAATATGTCCAATTTACATCCCTACATGTGAGGAAGGTGTATGTGCCATTGAGCTTGGCTGTTAAGCAAACACTTCACGTCACCTTGCAATGGGTGCCAAAATTTTGATAGTTACATGCATTTCGCATCTCTTTAGAATGATAGATCAATGAGATAAATCTTAGGACGATGATTGGGAACATAAATGGGATCAATACAGATCAGATATAGTCTATATTTACTTGGTTAAACAAAAATCCAATGTGGCTATTCATTGGATAGAGATAATGGTGTGATGGAATTAGAGTAAAGAAAAGACTTAGGAAGAATAGGTTACCATAGTTTACTCATATGCATTGCCATCCAAGTTTTGCACAAGTTAAAAGATGTGATAAAATTAGAGTAAAGAAGAATAAAAGATATCAGAGAAGACCTAAAATGAGTTGGCTAAATGTAATTAGAAAAGATTCGACGTTTTTTATATTTAACCATTAGTATGATATTAAGTAGATTAAGATAGTGAGATAGGATTCATGTAGGTAAGCACAAATAAATGGACAAGGCTTTATTGATGATCATGATTAAATATATATCTTTGATGGCCATATTCATGAGAAACGAATATAGATATAACCTGGACCTAGAGAGTGTCTACTTTTAGTGGACAACGACCTAGAGAATGAAATCTTTGATGAATATTGTACAAGTCATTAAGGACAAAACTCATGCTAAGCATGCAACTCATGTTTTATGTGGATTATACATATGTTGACTATTTGGAGTCATACACATGAAAAACCTGGAAGAAGCTGTACTTGTTTTTCATTTGGAACATACATATGCATCTAATTTGTATTCGAATATGATTTATTTGGTATCATATTGTATCGTATGAACATGGACCCTCATAATCTCGAGAGACAAATTCTTCCTCTTACATAATCGTTAAACTTAAGATTTAAATCTAAGACCTCTTCTATGTAAGGAAAGTCCAACACTACTTGCAGATTAACAGGCTCTTTAATTCAAGCTGTGCACTCATTGAATCTGTTTCTTTTCTAGTCAGATGTGCCTTGGAGGCTTTGGAGCCTTTGCAATGATTTGCTCAGTTACTTTGGACCCTTCTCAACTCAACTGTGCCACAAAAATGGTAACCACTAACTAACCTCTTCCAACGACCACCGGGCCCTCCCCTTCAAAACGCCACAAACGTATGGGCAGCCATCCCTTCCCCCACCAGCTTGACGGCACCGGCGCGTCAACCAAGTTGGGATCGAGAACTTAACGCTTTTATTAGTTGGCAGTACTCTCCACTGAGAGTAATAATACTTGCTGTAACTTCCTGACAACGGTACAGTCAAGTCGTACGGATCCGACACAATTGTATAATTATTTTTGAAGAAAACTTTTGATATAGACTTCGGTTTATGTGTAAAAGATTATTATTTTTTTTTAAAAAAAATGTGTAGTTGGGTCGGAACCGACCCAAATGATTAGAATTGTACTGTTCAATTTTTATTAGACATTGTCAAAAAACTTAAAAATTATGATAAAATAAAAAAATAAAAAATCAACACTGCGACAGCCGTCCGATCCAAACCACTGACGTTGCAGCAAGGATTACTCCTCCACTAATGATAGCTATAGATAACAATGTAATGAAAAAGTTGTTTTTGTGCGGCAAAAAAAAGAAAAATATTTAACATTTTTAAATTTAAAGTTGGGACTCCTCTTACTTGAGAAAAGCTATATAACTCATGATATGCCAATTTACCGGCACTCGACCGAAGATCACCATCCAATCGGTGGACCGCACCAGTAAGGCTGTCATCTTGCAGATTCATCGTCGTCCGAATGAGATCCTTTGTCTCCAGATCCTCCAATTTCCACTCACAAGATTTGAAAATAGTTTTTGTCATTTCATAGTTTTTACTATGCTTTCATCCTCAAAATCTTATTCCATTTATTTGGGATCTGACCATGTGAATCATGTCTCACCATTTTAATCTAATTTTTACTCACAAGACTTAAAAATATTTTTTATCATTTCACACTTTTTACTATGCTTTCCGTAATTTTATTATCTTGTTTTAAATAAAATGATGAAAAATATTTTAAAATCATGCTAGAAGATATTAAGAAGTCTGTTTAAATGATGGCATGCTAGTGATAAGAAAAAGATTTACTGCATTGTTATCGTATAATCATCTAAGATACTTTGAGTTAGATCTCGACTTTGATGTATATATATACTCAATTCAACTCAAAGAAATCTTAATTTTAAATATCGATGTATATATATATATATATATATATTTAAAAAAATTACACATCTCTTAACTGAGGTCCGATCAAAATATGATAAAACAAATAACTAAGAGGACACTGCAATCTACGCAAATTCTCTAGGTAGTAATGTTCATGAACTCAGTCTCAATTTATTTGCCGAATAGATTATTCGAAATTATTTATACGAAATAATATATATTAAAATAAAGAGTGTTTAACTTTGATAGTTCTGTGACCCACTGATCGTAGGAAAGATAAAATAATTTTTGAGTTTAAGGTTTAGAGTTTATATTCTCCAATCAAAATTAAGGAAGAGAAGGAACGGTGGGCCAAGTCCGAAGCCCAGGAGGGCAGATGGAAGAGGATGGGGGAAGTGGGGGTTAGGTCCGTGGACGGGCCGGTCCTTCTACGGGACCTGTGAAGGGTAGATGCACCTGATTACCTACTTTTCCGCGTAACCCCGGTATGACCAGAAATAACGTGAATGCCACGGAAGGCGTCCAAGCGTGCGCCCTAGCTGAGGTAGTATTGCCCGCCCGCTCCAGCCGACGTCTTAAATGACATTTATAACTACTAATTTCAGATGTGACATATGACATTCTCATCCCAAGTCTGAATTATATAGCAAAAGAACTTTTAAGATTAACCAGAGTGATGAATGAAGTCTTGACCCAAAAAAGAAGAAGAAAGAAAACAGAGTAACGAATAAAGTAGACCCAATGCACTGTTTGATTTGACGAAAAAAATGACAAAGTATTGTAGTCATGAGTCATAAAAAGGTTATATTTTGTAATATTTTATGATATTTTACCTCAAAATACTAATCTCACACAAGTTTTATCCTTACCCACTTAGAAAACGGGCTTGAGTTTTTTTTTTATACAATTTTTTAGAAGATTAATGAGATGTTTGAGAAGGAAATGTTAGCATTCCTCTACTTATTGTGTTCAGTGGCAGACGTAGAAATTTTGTTCAGTGAAGTCACTCGAACATTAGGTCATAAATATATTTGGGTCAGTGAGGTCTTGAGTTAAGTCATATGAGATCTTGAATTGGACTAATGAGATCTTAAGTTGGATCAGTAGTATTTCATGCTAGATTACTTTAGATTGGACGAATGAATTTAACAAAATTCAGTGCGATTCCAAAACCCCCACTGAATAAATGCTGGATCTACCACTGATCGTGCTTAAGGTTTTCTTTCATTTAATATTAGTATTTGATAAATAAAGTCATATTTATCAATCATTTAAGCATTGCCGAACATTAAAGTAAATAAAAGTAAGATAACATCAGATGATCGAGATGGCATGCAATTTACTTCTAACTCAATAAAACGGAAATATTGCCTAAAAATCTTCGACGCCAACTCGAACTCTCATAAAATTAGAATCAAAGATGTGACGCCTCTCGTCTCATAACTCAATGGAATTCGATACAAAAATACTTTTGCTAATATTAGCCATGCAGGTCAAGGACGCAGTCATCAATTTAAACTACATCACTTATTCTACTTATCATAATGATACATCTCGATCATCAAATCCAATAAAAACCACCACAAAATCCTAGTTAGTTATAGGTGGGCATCCAATTTAACCCCCACCATCTCTAGCACCTTCCCAGCCCAACCACGCCAACTCAAAGAAACCCCGAGCCCTTCCCCCGGCACACCCAGTGGAGTCAGCGCAAACGTGACTCTTAATATCCCACTGGCGGAACAGGGAGGAGGTGACGCAATCTTAGGGGCTGACGCAATCCTTCTTGCAATCCGCCAATGAGATTTCGAATGTGTTGTTCAACTGCAACTGACCCCGGAGTCAGCCCAGGTGTGATTCGCTGGTCGAAACCCTCGTGAACTAACTAATACGCGCCACGTGCACCCCACCCCCTGTCGGTTTTTTGATCTTTTACCTTTTCTATTTTTTATTGGTTGGGGTTGGGGGATGGGGTTAGCTGTGCTCTCCAGCCTATTTAAGGACCTTCCCCGGGTACGGTCCCCTGTTCTATATCGTTCGCCAGCGCAGATCTGCTGCTTTGCTCTCGGCAGCCGAAGCAGGAAAGAGGGGGAACCCCCCAGAGCTAATCTTCTTGGTTACATAGGTTCGATTCGAGTTCTCCTTGCTCGATCTCGGTTGCTTGCTTCTGCAGGTCCTTGTAATGCGTTTCGCACCGTTTTGATCCTTCCATTTTTAAATTTTCGTTTCCTTTTGGCTTGATCCGGTGATGAGCGAAGGGGACACGCATTTGGATTCCATTTGTCTGTTCTTTTCTATTTTCCTTCTATCGAGTTTCGTGGGGGAAACGTGCTTGGGGTTGGTTGGTTGCGATGGCCTGGATTTGGAGGGCGAAGCGTGGCGGTTGTGGTGTGTGTGAATGCTGAGTGGGGTGTCGCGTTCTGGTTGGCGGATCTCGCGGGTTTTAAGAGGAGGTGCTGTGGTGGGACGAAAGCTGCCGTCTTGGTCTAGGTTTCTGGGCGAGAGTTCGGCAAAGATCTGTCTTTTGGAAGTTGGAACGAGTGTTTATGTTGACGAGCCTGCATTCCGTTGTTGTTGGATCTTGACGAGATTGTCTGCTGCAACTCTAATGGAGGAAGAGTTCTGGGGATTCGCCTTCATAGTGTTTGAGATGGCTTATTCCTTTTTAGGGATGTTTAGACGTCACTCCTTACAACCTGTCGTATTTGGGAATTAACCCTCCAATCCTAATATTTATTCATGATGCCTTTACAATTTTAATGTTACTTGGTGAACCCCGCAGAAGATTAGGAATAAATCCTTCAAGTTTATAGATGAAAACCCCTAAAAAAGGGGGTTTGTTAGATAAATGTGTAATTTTGAAGGGTTGTAAGTAAATATTAACATTGGAAGTGTTGATCCCTAAGTATGGCAGATTGTGGGAGGCAATTCCTAAAAATTCATTATTTTCTGTTACCTCTGAAAAAAATAAGGTACCGAAGTAGTGTGATCAGAGTTTTTGAGGCTTGATATTCTCATGGTTCTATGGTATTAAATGCGTGATGCCACTTTTCATACCTGTTCATGCGGCTTGCCCAAAGGTTTTCTGTTAAATATGTGATCTGTTATAACTGGTGCTAAAATGTCAATATGACAGTGATGACAACTGCTGGAGAGAGATTGATTGTGGAATCTGAGCTGGTATGTCTACGGGGCTACCTGGGAGGGTTGCTTAAACTAGTTGATATGGTTCATTTGGCGTAGTTAGAAACTTGGTGAAGTTGTACATAATAGATGCACCTTTGTTGGAAGCATTTTGCAGAAAGTTGGATGTTTTGACCAGTTTCGTTTTATTATTTACTAGTTGCTGCAAATGCAGTTTTTGTTATAAATTGCCCTTTCTAATATAACTACTTATCTGTTCTATTTGAAGAAAGATGCTTTAAAACATGTGTATGCATCAGACCTGTATGGAGTACTGTTCACTTTTTTCATGTATTTGTTAACACAAGAATGTCTGCTTACGTTCCAAAAAGAAAAGATCACATTGGTCTTTGTAAGACTGATTGATCTCCGTTTCTCACAACAATATATATCTTTGATTTTCAAAGAATTGTGAAACCGCCATGGTTCTTCTCATGACTTTTGCATGCTTTCTTTCAAAGAAAGTACGGTATCTATCTTTGGTTTTCAAAGAATTGTGAAATTGCTTAGTCATTAAGTTCAAGGTTCTTCTCATGACCTTTGGATGCTTTCTTTCAAAGTAAGTGCGGGGATATGATTCATCGCAGAAGTGGCCCGATGTCATGTCTTAAAGCCCTATACGCACACATGTGCATATACATGCACACACATACATCCCAATGAGCCTTAGATGTGCAAGGGAATGTTTCAGGAGCCCATCCTACCATCAAACTGGGTCAGGACAGTATCTGTGGGTATCTGGGAAATTCCCAGGCTGTGGACCTCTTACAGGTTGTTGTGATTGTTGCGATGGGTGCCCTGTGTGGTTCTGAACATGTGACCTCAGGATGTCAATCAGATCACTGATACCCAACGTCACAGATCCATTGCTGATTTGATTACTATGACTGAGACAAGGGGTAAAAATGTTGGATTATGGCATAGAGCCTGAAACATGTGACCATTTGTCCATTGAACATTCAGCCACTCAGAATGCATAGACAAGTGCATTTGTGAGTGTAAGATGGTGTGTGTGGCTCAGTTGGCATGCAAACCTCACCTCAATAAATGAGTCCTTTGACTCGTGGCTTTCACAAGCCAGTGCACATTGAGACAGGAGGTTCACAGGACAATGTGCATTCTGTATTATCAAATTTGTGAGGGAGAGCAAAAACTGAATAATTTTGCAATGAAACTAAAGCAGAGGGATGTAGGTATTTGGAATGTGGAAGTCTGGCTAAATCATCCTTTTGAAGTTGGAAAACCTTCATTTATAGAGTTATTGTTTGAATTGGCTGTGGTGCCCTTTGTTATCTGTGGTGTCAATATTGACTTAGCCAATACTCCCCATATCCTACTGGAGTTATGAGGGATGGATGGCACATTTTGCATAGGCAGTCAGGTATCTTACTTGGTCATTTTACCAGTTTCTGCGTGTAGTGATGTCACCAAGTGCTAATACAAAATACTTCAGGGATGTCTAAGAAAGATCCATAAATTGCTTCCTTATTTTACAGAAATAAGTGTGTGTACTGTTTTCACTGAAAGTGCATACCAACTGTAGAAGAAAGGAGTGCCATTGTTAGGAGAGACAAGTGGTGTTCTTGGTATGGAGGAGCATCAGTTTTAGATATCTTTTCTTAGTAGTTGATATTGTTTGATACATGTCAAAGTTGCCATGGTTTCGACTTTAAACTGTCAAAAAATTGACTAGGATGTTACTAGGATTTTTTTAAACATTAATATAGATTGATGCTGGATGTTTTTCCTGCTCCAAATTAAGCTTTGTGGAGAGTGCAGTTCTTCTTTGGGTAATTATTAGAAGGTACAACTTTTTGCTGTCATATACCAGGTGACCGCACCATTCCAATGATGAAAAGTTCTAGTACTGCCACTGCACATACTTTTATCATATCAAATGTGCGCTTCAGTTCACCTCTTGTTGAGTGTTTTGGAGTTTCATGCAGTTCTGACATACTAACCATGTTTTTGATACTTCTGCTTTCTATCAGCTTAACTAGGGGTGCAAACGAGCCTAGTCGAGCCAAGTTTTACCCTGTTCAAGTTTGGTTCAATTAATTTTAATTGAGTTTGAGTTCAAACTGAGTATCTATGATGGCTATGTAAGCTTGGTTTGTTTAGATATTAAATGAGCTCAAGCTAAGTATCGAGTAGCTCGAAAGCCCCATGGATCCATGATAGATTTAGTCCAGAATTTTAAATCTAAATTTATAAAATCAAGCCAAACCATTGTGAGTACCAAGTTGTTTGCACCCCTAGTTATTTGATTGAAAACTTTATAATACATTAAATATCTCATTAACTAAGTTCATTCATGGATTGAGTAATTAAGTGAGTATTTAAAAGAGGTAATCAATACTTAAATGAGTTCCTAATCAGTATGTAAACGAGGACTAACATGAGCTCTTAACGAGTACTTAAACAAGCTTGTTCACGAACATAATCAAGATGAGCTCACATGTGTTCAAACTTGGCTCATTTAATGAACCGAACTCAGATTTTGTTCAAACTTGTTTATTTCGCTTAATAAATAAACCGAGTCGAGCTATTATCAAGCAGTCTTACGAGCTGCTCATCGAGCATATTGGTTGGTTTGCAGCCCTAAGCTTAATAACATGCATTGGGACCATTGAATTGTTCATTTCCAGCTTTCTTGTATTGGACTAAATTTTGATGTCCCTAGTGGAATAATTCATCATTTGTTTCTAAGATCTTACTTGATGTTAGATCATTCATGTGTGTTAAATCGTCAAGCACAGTATAAGAATTACCACATTATTAGCTTTGTCTTGTCTCTTTCTGAAATGCTAGTAACCAGTGTAATGTGAATAATGGGAGTAATAGGCCATACCTTGATGTTGTGATTTACTTGAGCTTTTCACTTGCTTTGATGTTACAATTATGTACCATAAATACCTTAAATCTGAATATGATGTGAATTCTGGTTTTCTAGTATTCAATTACTTTCACATGATGCAGTGACTAACAAAGGGGCTTAGTCTAATGTCCCACAATCACTATTGTTTTCTAGCATTTTACAGTGTTTGGGTGCAAAATAGAAGTTACAACACCACAAGTAGTTCTGTTCCTTTCTGACTGCTGGGTGACTCTAATACGTTTGATCACTAAAACTGATGAGTGATGAAATATTCATTTTAATGGTGACACTTTTCTTTCTGGATGCTATTTTATGATTTTTGCACCAAAGCATTGAGGGGAAGATGGTCCTCTGTTTTCTCTAAAGTGTTCCATCGAATAATGAAGATTAGAGTTGTATATTTTTCAGGCTTTCAATAGCCATGGCTACCGGACAACTGTTCTCAAAGCAAACACAAGCACTATTTTACAACTACAAGCAACTTCCTATCCAAAGGATGCTTGATTTTGACTTCCTATGTGGTGTGTATAATTTTTCCCTTATGTATACTAATGCTTTGGTGGAAGTTCCCATTTGCATGCAAGTGGACAAAAAACTTAGTAGATTTTTCATATGGTCATGTTCTCAGGAAGAGAAACACCTTCTGTTGCTGGAATCATTAACCCAGGTTCTGAGGGGTTCCAGAAACTATTCTTTGGTCAAGAAGAAATTGCAATTCCTGTTCATTCAACGTAAGTTTCTGCCATCTTCCGTTTTCATCAATCTGGTTGTTTACTTATTGTTGCTATAGAGGAGGAGGACCAAAACTATGTTCCCTATGGTTTTTTTCTTTCTTTTCTTTGATCTCTAGAACATATGTATCTTCCAGAGATATTACTTGTATAATACTTGGTATTACTCTTAACCCAGTGCTACTTTAGGCTGAGTTTTATGTATAATCACTGTAACAAGCAATCTTCTGGGGTTTGTTTAGCCAGGACATGGTAACTGAGAAGCTTTACTTGCTTGTGGCAGCCTTGAGATGATTTAGTGATTATATGAGAAGTCATGATGGTTCACAAGATCATTATAGCCAACATGGTTACAATCACAGTTTTACATCTAAATGTTGAAATGTTTTCCTTTTCATATTTAATACAGTGGTGGCACTGCCCACTTTTCAAAAAAAAAAAAAAAAAAGTTGCTGTCAGCCAATCAAACAAGACCCTTGGTTTCCATTCTTTTTATTTTTAATCTATCTGGGTTAGATCAGTTGGTTAAGCTACCAAGAATCATATTTATGCTTCCATGTGGATTGTGTAGTTTTCTACTAGATTTTCAGGAAAGACTTTGGTATATTTCCATGGATTTTTTATTTTCTTAAAATCAGTGGAATTTGCATAAATATATACAAACAAAATATTGGAAGATATCACCAATTTTGAGTCCTTGCTTCATGATGGTCTAGACACAATGAGGTTTTGCGCCTTCTGCCTTGCAGCAGATGTGGTAGATGTGCGTCTCTGGAGTGCCTACATTTGCAGTTTCTTTTCTCTATAGAGATTTGGGTGAGGATCTGTGCAGTGGGAGAGATGAGGTTGATCTAATCAGGTAACAATGAGGAGCTTACGAGGAAATGGAATGAGTTCTGGTATCTTACAGTTGATTGGAGCTTTGGTGCACTGCCCTACTCCTCCATGCAACACTTGGGAGAATTTGGATTAAAAGAAGGAGCCAAGGGTTTTGAAACTTTGTTAATTGCTTAGATGAGATAGATTACGGGTTTCACCATAAATTGTGTCCATTATTGGGTGGAAGTTGATGCGTCCATTCTAGTTTGTCACAAAACATTAATGTTTTCAGCTCATTTCTAGACTTGTTAACTACAGCATTGTTGTTCATTTAAAGGAAGCCATAAACGTGACACAAGTCTGGCAAAGACAATGGACAATGATGATGCAGTTACTATCTCCTGAGATATTTAATCAAATTGCTATCGCAAGTCTGACATCTATATCATCCTTGTGTGATCTGGTCTCTGACATTCATAAGATTTCATTTACTGTTTTTGTAGCATTGAAGCAGCATGCAATGCACATCCAACTGCTGATGTTTTTATCAACTTTGCATCATTTAGAAGGTTAGCTCATTGTTCCTTGATGAATTTCCAACATGGTGAAGGCCCCATAATCCCTTTCAGTTTTGCCTACTCACTTCATCCGTTTTTACAGTGCAGCTGCTTCCTCCATGGCTGCACTTAAACAACCAACAATCAGAGTTGTGGCTATAATAGCCGAAGGTGTGCCAGAAGCGGACACCAAGCAGTTGATTGCGTATGCACGGGCTAATAATAAGGTACACTACAGTATCATGTTGTCTAATATCATAGTAGTCCGACTTTTATAACTTACACATTCTAATTATATTATTGTATAAAGTTTTTAATGATCAACAATTCAACATCTTCCCTTATTGCTGATTGCAGGTCGTCATAGGTCCTGCTACCGTTGGTGGGATTCAGGCTGGTGCATTTAAAATTGGAGATACTGCTGGAACAATTGACAATATAATCCAGTGCAAACTTTACAGACCAGGATCTGTTGGATTTGTGTCCAAATCAGTATGTCTTCTATTTCAGAATTCTCTTAATCACTAAGAAAATTAAGGTTTACTAATCATTTGGAGGTTCAAAGGTTAGACTGCATTATCCGTTCTTTGTCGTGATGAGTTTCAAGTCATTTTACTACTGCTAGAGATTGGGTGGTCATTTGAAAGATAAAAATAATAATAAAGTCTCTACTCAACTTGGAAATTTCTAGTTTCTGTGACTTTTATTGTAACTCAACTTTTATTATTTCTTCTGAGTTACAAATTAAGCAAGCATATTCAATGATAAATATTTGCATCTGTGCTATGTTGTGTCTGGTATCATTTTATGCACACTTACCTTGTTATATGCTATGTTTATATAGTCATGTCTGTGACTTGTTGCCTATGATTTGTCCATAAACTCAAATTGCTAATGATCTTGTTTTGGAATTGCAGGGTGGTATGTCCAATGAACTTTATAACACCATTGCGCGAGTTACAGATGGAATTTTTGAAGGTATCTGCTTGCTTATGATCCATTAGTATATGATTATTCGTAAAGTTCATGTTTTTTATTGCAGTTTGATGTGTATGATTATTTGTAAAAGTTTATGGTTTTTGTATTTTGTGCAATTTTTTTTTTGACAAGATCCTTGCACACTCTCAGGCATTGCAATTGGAGGAGATGTATTTCCTGGTTCAACGCTTTCTGATCATGTTCTTAGGTTTAACAATATCCCACAGGTACATTAGTGTTTCAATATATTTCATCCAGTGAAGTGGTTTTCCTTCTGTTGAACGTTCTTGCTTTAGGTCGAGTTTTCCTCACTCAGAAACATATTTCAGCTTGGATTTCTCATAACTAGAGTTGTATAACGTTTCCTATTATGTTGGCCTAGGTCATTTAAGTTGGGTGAAGAAATGCTTTAGTTTCTATATACTGAGAAAACAATATTGCCAAAGTCTATTTAATATGTTCAACTTTAAGCGAAAGTGAGTAGAAACTTGTGTTCCAAGTCTAACAGATCGACTTTTAGACACAAAAAATGTAGTAGAAGTTAGGAAGTTGTGACTTTATAAATCTCAGGTGAAAGAACTTATCTCTGCTCAAATGGTTTGTTGGATTTGGAGTTAGAATTGTGGTCCCTTTCGAACATCTGAGAATTAAACATGAGCTTCATCATTTTAACAAAAGCATTAGAATTGTGGCCTCTTTGGAAAAAAAGAATTAAACAAGAGCATTCATCATTTTATCAAAAGCATTACCTTCTTATGATGTCAAACCTTTGCTTTATCACCCTAGCTGAACATGGGACCTCAATGGTGATAATGTTCATTCATGGCTGATCCTTCATGCGACAGTTTTTGCTACTTGGGGATAAAGGATTTGACAAATTATTTAAGGGGAAACCAAGGTTTCAGACACAGTAGTTAGTATTCTATGTGATAGGGTTTGCATTGTGTTTGTTGTCCTTGTTCGTGTGAAACAATTACATTGTCTTTTTCCATGGCATGTATACGAGTAAATGCCATTTTATTAACTTAGCTGACAAGATCTTTGCTCAACCTTACTTATGGTCCTTACATAGGTGAAAATGATCGTTGTGCTTGGTGAACTTGGTGGAAGAGATGAGTATTCTCTTGTCGAAGCATTGAAAGAGGGAAAGGTCCACAAACCAGTGGTTGCTTGGGTCAGTGGAACCTGTGCCCGGCTGTTCAAATCAGAAGTGCAGTTCGGACATGCTGTGAGTTACTTTTTCTACATACAAGTATGAAAATGGTCTGTCTTTTGGATATTTTCTAACTATGGTCCCATGATTTGAAACAGGGAGCCAAAAGTGGAGGTGAGCTTGAATCAGCGCAGGCAAAAAACCAAGCGTTGAGAGAAGCAGGAGCTGTTGTTCCCACCTCATATGAGGCACTTGAAGGAGCAATCAAAGAGACATTTGAGAAACTTGTATGTTTGTGCAAATTCGATTCTATACATATCCCCTTTGTGTCTGGGTGTTCATACCTGAAGAGCGTGCTTTGTGACATGGATACTGGATATGTTTGCGCTTTATATTCTGTGCATCTTGCTCCCAGGCTGATTTTGTAGGGGCGATTTTCTGCCTTAGGTCGAAGAAGGGAAAATTGCTCCAGTTAAAGAAGTTAAGCCACCTCAAATTCCAGAGGATCTGAACACTGCAATTAAAAGTGGGAAAGTTCGGGCACCAACCCACATTATCTCTACTATCTCCGATGATAGAGGTTTGCTTGAATTGGTTCAGAATCTTTTGGTTATTACTTCCAGTCATCCTTGGCGTAAAAATTATCTTTTATTGACTCCAAGTTTCCTTCTCATCTTGCAGGAGAGGAACCATGCTATGCTGGGATTCCCATGTCGACCATTGTTGAACAGGGTTATGGAGTAGGAGATGTAATTTCTCTTCTGTGGTTCAAGAGAAGTCTTCCTCGTTATTGCACCCAGTTTATTGAGGTGTGGTAAACTTCATTGTTATACCTCTAAATTTGAACAGTTAGGTGTATGCATGTATGTATACACTCTGGTTTGACATTTGTTAAGCTCCTATTTATCCTATTTAGATTATTTATGAGCTCATGCCAGCTTTCCGAGTCCTAATGTAGTCGCACATGTTGTTTTCATCAGATATGCATAATGCTTTGTGCTGATCATGGTCCATGTGTCTCTGGTGCTCACAATACTATTGTTACAGCAAGGGCCGGAAAAGATCTAGTTTCCAGCCTTGTATCAGGTAATTAACAGATTATAGTTTTTTAAAACAAAATCGGGTACCCAAGAAGTTGAGTTCTTTTTGAACTGGTTGATTCAAACTGCAGAAATAACAAGTTTATGAAACAGGGTTGCTCACAATTGGTCCTCGATTTGGTGGTGCAATTGATGATGCTGCTCGGTATTTCAAAGATGCATATGATAGGGTGTGTTTTTCATTGACATATGAATGGTTTTTATTGCGTCATTTTAAGCTGTGAAAGAAAAAAAAAAAAATCTCCCACAAACTATTGATGTAGTGATACACTGCTTCCTTTTCGTCTCTCCACAGGGTCTCACAGCTTATGAGTTTGTGGAAGAAATGAAAAAGAAGGGCATCCGTGTACCAGGGATTGGACACAGGTATTTTCACATGGAAATCTTGGACCTGTTAGGAAACAGATAATGAGTTTTTGTTATCTTTAACCTTTGACCTGGAAATCCATTTGTTGCACTGATGTTTAAAGAATCATTTAAACTTTATCCACCTCAAGACTGGAGACCTTTCTTTTAATTTTCCACCTAGTTCTGAAAGCACACTCTTGGATATTGCTTTGTTAGGCCAAGAAAGTTATGTTAACTTCTAGCTCAGAGATGCCTTGATATCAAAGCAGTTGAAGAGGGAAACAAAATGGCAGCCAACATTCGGTGAAGTTGCTTTAAATTTGTTGAGTTTGCTTGGGTGAAAGCCACTAGAATTTTGTTTCTGGTTTCTTTGGAATCAAGGAAAACTGATTCATCTATCATTTTTGTTACTTCTCTGAGGTCTGTCTTATTCCTGATAAGAACAACGTGAACGACTGCGTATATCTTTTCTGGTTGGCATTGTTCTCATGTGAGTTTTAAGATGAAAGAATCATCGCCTTCTGTCCACCTTCAAAAAGAGACATACCAGAAAGGCACTTTGTATACCCCTAGTTGATAGAATGTCTTAATTGTTGAATACCGAGGAGTCATCTTCATGATCATTAAAGACTGAGCAACATTGACAAAATGGAATTTTCATCTGCACTTTAACCATATTTGTGATTACATGTGCTTATTTTGCTGGTTTTTGTATCATGATGGGGAAAGAATCAAGAGAGGGGACAACAGAGACAAGAGGGTGGAGCTGCTGCAACGATATGCTCGTACCCATTTCCCATCTGTGAAGTACATGGAGTATGCAGTTCAAGTGGAGACTTACACACTATCGAAGGCAAATAACTTGGTCCTGAATGTCGATGGTGCCATTGGTTCGCTTTTCTTGGATCTGTTAGCAGGCAGTGGCATGTTCAGCAAACCTGAAATCGATGAGATCGTTGAGATTGGATATCTGAATGGCCTGTTTGTCCTGGCCCGCTCAATTGGTCTCATTGGGTGAGTAATCATACCAACTTCTATACATTTTTTGAACAGTGGACATTAGTTATTAACCCACCTAGACCAAACTGATTTTGGTTAATAAGGTATTTTATGTGTCCTAATGTTTGGAATCTTTTCCTTGATGGATTCACCAGGCATACATTTGACCAGAAGAGATTGAAACAGCCGCTCTACCGTCACCCGTGGGAAGATGTTCTCTATACAAAGTGAAAATTTTCGGATCGTGCAGGTGCTTCTGGTTTTTGTATTTCCCCCCCAATTTTTCCCTTAATTGTTGGAGGGGCTTTAACTGCTAAATACAGGCTACTTCCAAGGTTTACCCGGCTGAGTTCGAATGAAGGATGGTGATCATTTATTTGATTTGTCATATGTATTGTTTTTCTACATGTCACCTATTAGCTAGGTGGTGGTAGGGTGATGGGGATGGATACCACAGAAAATTACATTTTCTTCCCTCTAATGTCAAATCCTGACGAACATTTCCTACTGTTTACTTCATTATCTCCAATACTTTTGGCTTGTTATGCCTGGTGTTTCCTTTTATGCAGTCTTCGCGATTTTAATTTTTGTGCAGTCCCAAACAATCAATGTAATTTGACAGTTGTGATTTATAAGAGTGAAAGAGAGACGTCAGTAGAGTGATTGTACTCTGAAGCATCTGACAATTTAATTGAGCACTCAGCTCAATTGCCTCTGCAATCTTATGGAAAGAGTCATTACCCTATAGAACACCCAAATTTTATCTTTTTTTTTTCTTTCAGATTTTAACAGAGGATCTGACCTCTCGTAGCTCACACTATAAGATGGTACTATCCAAGACACACCCATGCTTGCAGCTGACTTCGTATCTGTCCATCTATATCTATCTGCACTGCTTTTGGCCATTAAGTGGTTGCGGCTGATCTTAAATTGCAACGAAAGGATTAAGAGGATTAGTTTGTGCTGGAATGGATATGATGGAGGAACTGAGGAAGTTTGGATGTCCTCAAAGATTGCTCTGGTTTGCCCTGGTCAATGGGATACCCAGAGCGTTACAACCAATGATATTGGAGCTTGAAAGGAAATATGCGCCAAGTGAAGTGTTGGGGTATGATTACACCATGGGAGACTACAACAGAGAAGATGTAGTGCAACTGGTAAACCCACTGTTACTAATAAGAGTTTCTTCGTACAGTTTATGGTTTGCCTTAGCAGCTCATGTTTGGAGTCGAGAATTTGAATGACATCCTGAGCAGAACGACCTAATTCAGCTTCCACCTAGAAGTTACACGAGCACGTACGTTTCATGCACGTGCCTGCACGGTACCCATGCACGTGCACCTGTGAGTGCATGCATGTACGCATTGCGTGCGGTGCGAGTGTGCGCATGTGCATGCGTGGACACGGAGAGAGAGAGAGAGAGAGAGAGAGAGAGAGAGAGAATACATGAAGATACAAATGAAAAGCTGTGTTGTCTATCATGTGGCAAGATCGATTTTAAAATATTCTTTTGTTTGTTGTAAATATCATCTTTGATAAAATATAGTGTTTTACAATATTTTTTTAATATTCCACCTAAATGACCCCTTAAAAATTTGAATACGTGAAAGTTACATATTAATCTATTTGGTCCCATTTGACATCAAGATAAGAAAGGAGCATAATAAGCATAAGTAAACTTAGTATAGTTTTCCCCTATTCTTATTCTTTGGTATGTTTGTTATGGGAGGGGATAACTAAAAAGTTAATCGTGTTCTCTATATTTGATTAAAACGTGGATAGTGTTGGGGATAAACTAGAAAAAGAAGATCCTTCTACCCTCCTTATCCCAGGTTAAGAGGGGTATGCTTAAATTCTGTTTGGATGAGAATAATGAGACATAGTAATTCTATAACATTTGGTGCCATCCGATTGATTAACTTTGCTATTTAATGACATGCTAAATATAATGATATATTAAATATGCTTATTAATAGTAAGACTATCATTTAATTATGTGTATATTTAATATATTAAAGATATATAATATATGTTAAAAGATAATTAAATTCTTCCATGAATATAATGGTATAATATAGATACTTATTATTAATAATACTATCACCTAATTGTGAATATAATTATATATTAAAGAAATATGAGATATATTAAAGATAATTAAGTTTTCTTCTAAATGTGATATATATTATATAAAGATCCCTATTGATAGTAATTATATTCATTTACTTATGAATACAATTATATATTAAAGAAATATGGCATATATTAAGATAACTAAGTTTTTTTATGAATGTAATGATGTATTAAATATGATTATTAGTAATAATACTATCATCTGATTATGAATATAATTATATATTAAAGAAATATGACATATATTAAAGATCATTAAGTTCTATTATAAGTGAAATGATATATTAAAGGTGCTTATTATTGAGAACTGGAAAAAGTGGGGACTGGCATCGAGGGCATCCAACTGAAAAAAGTGAGGATGGGAAAATAGGGTTGGGGATGAGGGTAATTCATTTCAACAAAAAAGTTGGAATGATTTATCTTTATGTCTAACTCCAAAATTGGGGATATCCTCAAAAATTTTCTTATCCTTGCACCAGAATATCATACCAAACAAAGAACGAGATAAAATGGATTTAACTCATCCTATCCCGATACCAAAGGGGACCTTAGTGATGCTCTTTAACTCTGACTTCACGTGAGCTAAGAGTGGATACAAACTAAGGCTCACATAAGCTATACTGTAACCTACTTCTTTGATCCTGCAGAGACAAAATGTGACTTTTTTTCTCTATTTTATAAAGAAGGGATAATTTCATATAAACCCTACCCTCCTTACATGCAAAATATCAATTGTATCTCTTTTATATACACAATATCATATATACCTTCACTATAACAATATAGTTTTAAAAATGCCATTAAGGTTAATATCCATTAGTAGTCATTAGAATATGCTAGGAATATTCTCTATAATTGTTACAAGTTGATGGTAAGGGGATGGTGGAAGAGCAATGTCTAGAATGCCCGCTCCCCGAGAGAGAGAGAGAGAGAGAGAGAGAGAGAGAGAGAGAGAGAGAGAGAGAGAGAGAGAGAGAGAGAGAGAGAGAGAGGGAGAGAGAGAGAGAGAGAGAATTCCACTTACCACTGCGGCCTGCAAGGGCTCCATGGCGCAGGGCCCAGTCGAGGTGGAGGACGAACAGATGATGTCACTGAGGAGGGCCGCATGGCTGCTAAGGTCGCCAATCTCCTCTACAGTGCCTCTTTGTTTTCGCAGCTCTTACCGCCGCTACTTAAGAGAGAGAGAGAGAGAGAGAGAGAGGACGCGACGTCTTCTTCCGGCAAATGTCCCCTACCTCCATGATCAGCATGCCCCCTAGCTAAGTTGTCGAGTAGTATTGCGACAGATGTCGGCAACCTAATGGAGCTTAGTTCGGCGGCATCACCGAGTTTTGGTCTCTTGCCGGCCACAGAGGACTGCAACAGATGCCGAGTTTTTCCCCATGTCCAAAGGAATGGCGCCCTTCAAGTAGAGCCCTGGCCTACTCCACCTCATCACCCCCATAGTCCTCACCAACAACACGCTATTTCGACCCTTCCTCAGAGCCTACGTCTGGGATTGAAGGAAGGCCCCATTTGGTGGAGAAGAATCCGAGTACATCCTCAAGAACGAGCAGGTGATCGGGTTCCAGCACCTGCTGTCAAGCAAGCAATCCACCTACCTGCTCTGTAGGGCTATCAACGGATTTAGATAATATCTGACTCCGATTCGTATCCGTATCTAATTAGTCGAATGTTTATCCGATTAGAATATCCGACGGACATATTCGAACATCCGTTTAATTATTCGATTAATATTAGAAGCGGAAACATAAAATAGGTATCCGCTTTGATTATTATTTGACCAATTATGTATTTTGATAAGCTTTTCTAATTTTAATGATGTTTATATATTTAAGTAAACGGTAATTTGATATTTGAAGTATGTTTAAGACGTGTTGAGCAATAATAATGAAGTTTATTATGAGTTTTTTTTATTTTTAGTGATTTTACTTATTTAGATAAATTGTTTAAATCATTTGTTATTATCTAAAGCATATTTAATGAAGTATTTAAGTTGTTTAAAATTTATCTAGATATTTATAACTTGAATATTTATTAATTTAAATCTATGATATTCAAGAATGACACAAAAAATAAAATTTACAAGTCATTAAGTTACAAGACAAAGTTGAAATAATCAAGTATTCGAATTATTATCTGAATTCAGATATTATCCGGCAGAGTCGAATTCCGATCGAAAAATTTATTATTTGATGGATAGTATTCGAAGTCGGACATTCAGATAATGTTAAACGGAACGGAGTCAAATACTGTGATATTTGCTTCATATTCACTCCATCGACAATCCTATTGCTCTGGACCGTGGCGGTGTTCATCTGTGTGTAGGTCATCGCCTGTTGGATGGGCTCGAAGCCTATGAGAAGGTGATTGGGGGGGGGGGGGGGGGGGGGTGTTGTCCATGGTGGTGAACTCACGGCATGCCAGGGAGTCCCTCTTCCCGTCTTGGTGCTCTTTGTCGTTGATGTAGACTGGATCTATCACGACCGGATTCCGGAGCTGGAATCCGAAAAGAAGAGGATCCGGAGCTGGGCCGGATCGGTGTTCGAGGGGGCCCGACGGGGATCCGGAAGGCGAAGGACGCAGAGGCGGAGCCGAGAGTCGATGCCGGAGGCGACTCGGAGCGGGTTTGCTCTTGGATAGTGAGCCCGAAGGCTCCTTCAGCGTGAGACCGAGTCTCCTGTCTTGGGGCAGCCGACGTACGGCGTCGAGACCAGGGAGAGGAATCCGAGGTCGGCGGCCGAGACCGACTCGGGGAGGTCGGCGACGATTCGAACCGAGCCCGTGCAGGAGGGAAAGAAGAAGAAGAACCAGTCAGCAGGAGTCCCGGGCGTCAGCCCTGGGGAACCCCCTCCGACGGTCAAGTTAGCTCCTGAAGAAGATTCGATTCAGAAGGCAAGAAAGAGCAGCTTTAATGCTTTTCGGACAGAAGTCCTTTTAAGGGTCTCGGAAGCTTGGGGAGGCATCCGTTTTTCTTTGCCTTTGGCCATAAATAGCGGGGTATTTATAGCAGAGGATAGCGGATGGTTAACGGTGGCAGCCGATATAGGACTAAATGATGGCTTACTGATAAACCGCCATAGTGCCCGATCCGCCACCGGAGTGGGCCGGATTCGGCTACCGGGCCGAAGGGGGTTGGGCCGCTGATGGGCCAAAGACTGTTGGGCCTCGGGCTGCCGCGCTGCTCCCGGGCCGTAGGCTAGTGGGCCGCTGACGGGCTGAAGCCTGTTGGGCCGGGAGCGACGGTGCCGCTTATGGGCCGAAGGCTGCTGATGGGCCGCTGACGGGCCGAAGGTTCCCGGAGGGCCTGGTACTGCTGCTGTTGGGCTGAACGGGGTCTGGGCTTGTTTCAATGGGCCGAATCGGATTCTGCCTCATCACATAGCCCCCCACTCTTGTCTTCCTCAGTTCTGAGATGGTGAGAGTATAGTCCGAAGCTGTCAGAAAAATATTGTAACAGGTGTCTTACCCGAAGGTCTGTTCTTTTTTCATTGGGAAGAGGGTGCCCTCGGTCGGCCGAGGGCGACGCGGTTCCTTCGTCTTTGCTCGGAGTGGCGACGAAGGCTCAGAGCTCAGAAGCCGAAGGGCCGAGCCCTCTGACTCGTGTCAGGCTTCATTAAATGGACGGGATGGCGCGTCGCCTCGCGAGGAAGCACGGGACACGCGTCGCGCATCCAGCCGCTGCGTCAAAAACACAAAAGGATCCTGACCGCTCGCGGGCCGCGGATCGCCTCGGCTCTCTGCCCGAGGCTCCACTCGGATTTCCGCCGTTCCCTTCGTCACACGCGGATCGGGACACGTGGCGGGCATCCGGGTGATCAGCCGAAGGGTCGGAGCGCTCTCGGCCGTTGATCGCTCTGCTTCAAGTCCCGGAGCCGGCCCGTCATCATTGCCGAAGGACGGTGCACGTGGCGGGCATCCGGGAGGAGCGAGGGGACGAGCGGGATGATCTCGGCCGTTGGCTTCGGCGGGAGGCGCTTCGAATGGACTTATAAATACAAGCCCCCAGCAGGGCACTGTTCTTCTTCCTACTGCTGCGCTTGCGTTTCCCTTGCAACCATCCGAGCTCTTCTTCCTTCTCCAGCGAAAGGCTAGCTTCCTGAAGGCTTCGTCCGAGCTCGCCGGCCATCGTGGGAGGTTCTCCGTTCCTCAGAGCGCATCGCCGGTGGAGCTTGGAGGCTTGGGGCAGCATTCGGTTCAGGAGAGACTCCCTCCCCCTTTCTGCGAGTAAGCTTTGGCCTCCTTCTTCCCCCTCGCGGCCTTATGGTCCGGAGCCCTTCCAGCGAGATTACTCCTTCGGACGAGGAGTATACTCCTTCCCACTCTCCTAAGTCTTCCCTGTCAGATCCTCTCGCCTCGGGTTCCCTTGCTTCCGCAATGTCTGGGGAGCCTGAAAACTCCGGGACTGAGGAGTCCGAGACTTTTGGGGAGGAGGTCTCCGAGGCCGAGGTTTCTGGGGCCGAGGCTTCCGGGGCCGAGGCTTCCGGGGCCGAGGCTACCCAGGAGGTTCGGAACTCAGGCCAGGCTTCCACCTCGGAACGCCGCCTCCCGGACATTGCTTCGGAAGCAACCTGCGCCCTTTCGGACGTAGAGGTGAGGAACTTAGTTTCTTACTTTCAGCTTCCTTCTTGGACGACCCCCCATCGGCCCGAATCCGCCACCAGGGCCAATACTGTCCGCCCGGGCTCCTTCTCCATCTATGTTGATAGCTTTGCGGTGGGCTTCCGTCTTCCTTTTCCTACCTTCGTCATTAATCTCCTCAGCTTCTACGGGCTGGCCCCGTCTCAGTTCTTTCCCAATTCGTGGCGTACTGTGTACGGATTTTTGAGCGTCTTCGCTCATATAAAGATCCGCCCTTCCATCAATGTCTTCCGTTATCTCTTCAAAATCCAAAGGCAGGGGAAGTCCGAGTGGTACTGCTTCGTCCCTCGGGTCGGCCGAAGCATCTTCTCCGGGAAGCCCTCGTCCATCTACGGCTGGAAGAGGAAGTTCATCTTCGTCTCTCTGCCGGAGAACGAGAAGGGCGTGTGGCCCTTCCCCACCGAATGGGTGCCGCTGGCTGCAGGCCTCTCGGACCCTCCTGCTCTGACCCCTGTGCAGAGCACCATCGTGGGCCATGTCCAGGTTTTGGCCCCGTACGACGTCTCGGGGCTCCTCAGCGCGTCGGAGCGGCTGGTGAACGCCGGAGTCTGGCCGGATCCTCGGTCCGATCCGGCGCGGGCCTTCCCTTATCTTCCTCCCGGGGAGACTCCGCAAGGCCGTGGAGGAAGGGCCGCCGCTCCTCTGGGCAAAGCTCTTCCGGCTGAGGATGCCGATGAAGTTTCGGCCGAGGGTAAGTCGGCTTTGTATTTGCACTTGATCACTGTCTCGTTTCTAACACGTCGCTCCTGCTTGCAGCTATGGCCGATCTCGACAACCTCCTCGCCCTGATATCCGACCAGCGCGCTCCAAGCCGGGCGCCGGCCTCGCAGGAGGCGGGCAGGTCCGGCCGAGGCGCTGGAGTTTCGAGGACCAGGGGTGGGGTCCGAAGGACTGCGGCCTCCACCGAGGGCCGCGCGGCCGTTGCTGCTCTCGAGAGGGAGCAGAAGACAAAGTTCGCCGCTCGAAGGGGCGGCCGAGTGTCGAAGCGCCCCCGGGTAGAGGAGGCCGAAGAGGCGGAGGTGGCTCCGCTGGTCAGAAGGAGCGCCGGGGCCCGAAGGGCCGCGAGGCTGGCGTCTCCCGAGGCGTCGAGGGGCGACTCCCCTCCGGCCGTATCGGCAGGGGCCGATGACGGAGGCGCTGGGTCGCGGGCGCCCCGGGCGCAACGCGAATGGTGGCACCCCGTGCCGGGGGTGTATAAAGATGAGAGCACGGAGGACCCGCAGACGTGCCTCCGTCTGCTCAGCAGCCTCACTCTCCCTTCAGCTTTCGAAGAGCTGAAGGGGCATTCGATTACCGACCTGGCGGCAATGAGCGCCCGGTTTGCGGTCCAGGTAAGAAGTCCGAAAATTCTTCAACCTAGCCTTCCTTGGCTGTCTTGATTCTCTAACCCTCATCCGCTTTCGGCCCGCAGTCTGCGTTGACGGGTAGCGTCCTGATGCATCATCAGGAGCTGCTCCGGCTCAAGCTTCTGGAGGCCGAGGAGGATCCGGCCGGTTTTGGTGAAGGTACCTCGGCGGCGCCCCGCATCGAGCCCTTGGTTGACAGGCTCACTACCGCGAGCGGTCGGGCGCGGGCGCAGCTAGAGGAGAGGGCAGCAGAGGCCCGTGCTGCCGCCGAGGCTAAGGCGAAGGCCGAGCGGGAGAAGGCGAAGGCCGAGAGCGAGCTTGCTGCGGCTCAGACCGAGATCCGGGCCCTCAAGGCCCAGATCCAGGACAAGGAGTCCCGGCGGGCTTCGGAGAAGCGCCGCCACGCCGAGGAGGTCTCGGCCCTGAAGCAGGAACTGGAAGAGGCGGCGGAGTCAGCCGTAGCCGATTACAAGGCCGGGCGTGACTACGCTCGAGAGATCCTCCAAGCCCAGCTGCTGGCGTCTTCTTCGGTCTTCGACCTCGGACTGGCTGTCGCCCAAAGGGCCTGCCCGAGCGTCGATCAGACCGGGGAAGCTCTGCCGCTGGGCGAGGAAGCCAGGGAGCTCCTATCCTGGTGGAAGGACCTCATGGCTGAGAGGGCCTCTCCTCCAGTTGCTGAAGATGAAGTCGAGACCGCCGAGGAGGCTCCTGCAGAGGAGGCTCCCGCCGAGGCTGCCGCTCCTGAAGCGGTGCAGATCGTTGACTCCCCCTCTCCCTTTCCTTGACGAAATGTCGTCGAGGCGGAGGAGGAGAGGGTCGTCGAGGACTGATACGAGGGTTCCCCTCGGTTTTTGCTTTTCCGCTTTTGTAAGCCTTCGGCCAGGCATATGGCCGAGTTTGTACTTCCTTCTGTTTATGAATACAAGGAATGTTTTTGGGCTTTACATTATTGTTTTCTGCACGACGAGTGGATCTGGCCTTTCCGAAATCCGAGATCTTTCCGTCGTTCGCTATAGCTTGTGAAGCCGAGACCCGATGTAGGTTCGGATAGATCGTCGACAGAATCTCGCCAGCAGATAAGGCTGCTTTAGATGCGGCTTCTGTGGCTGAAGCCGCTCCCGCTTCGCCTTATGCAGACTTAGAAAATAACCTGCTGCGTCCCGACCCGGATTACATGGCCGAAGCCATTCGTCGGATCGAAGGACTTTGCGGAATTTAAGAGAACCATGCCGCTCCCGGTACGGTTTGCATGGCCGAAGCCACTCCCGATACGGTTTACACGGACTTAGAGAAAACCATGCCGTGTCCTGATCCGGATTACATGGCCGAAGCCATTCGTCGGATCGAAGGACCTGCGGACTTTAAGAGAATCATGCCGCTCCCGGTACGGTTTGCATGGCCGAAGCCACTCCCGATACGGTTTACACGGACTTAGAGAAAACCATGCCGCGTCCTGATCCGGATTACATGGCCGAAGCCATTCGTCAGATCGAAGGACCTGCGGACTTTAAGAGAATCATGCCGCTCCCGGTACGGTTTGCATGGCCGAAACCACTCCCGATACGGTTTACACGGACTTAGAGAAAACCATGCCGCGTCCTGATCCGGATTACATGGCCGAAGCCATTCGTCGGATCGAAGGACCTGCGGACTTTAAGAGAATCATGCCGCTCCCGGTACGGTTTGCATGGCCGAAGCCACTCCCGATACGGTTTACACGGACTTAGAGAAAACCATGCCGCGTCCTGATCCGGATTACATGGCCGAAGCCATTCGTCGGATCGAAGGACCTGCGGACTTTAAGAGAATCATGCCGCTCCCGGTACGGTTTGCATGGCCGAAGCCACTCCCGATACGGTTTACACGGACTTAGAGAAAAACCATAACAAATTTCCTGAACAAGAGAGTTCTTCATTCATACCCTCCGGCTGAAAGCCTGGGGAGAGGTGACTTACATATAATAACGCCGAAGGCGCTCTACATTCCATGTGCGAGGAAGGGGTTGGCCCGAAAGGGTCTCCAACCGGTAAGCTCCACGCCTGATCACCTCCCTGACCCGATAGGGCCCCTCCCAGTTGGGGGCAAGCTTTCCTGAGGCTTCGGCTGGCTTGGAAGCATGAGCATTCCTCAACACGAGGCTCCCTACTTCAAAGCTTCGGGGCTTTACTCGAGTGTTGTGGTATTTGGCCATACGCTGTTGATAAGCCGCCAGCCGGATACGAGTTTTGTCTCGGGTCTCTTCAATGAGGTCCAAGTGGTCTTTCAAACCTTCATCGTTGGCCTCCGGACTGTAAGCAACGACCCTGAGAGAAGGAAGGCCGATTTCCACCGGAATAACGGCCTCTATCCCATAGGCCATGCGAAAAGGAGTTTCGCCGGTGGGGGTTCGGCTCTTCGTCCGATAAGCCCACAGAACACTCGGCAACTCCTCCACCCATCGGCCTTTAGCCTCACCGAGGCGGGTTTTCAATCCCTGCAGGAGGCTTCGGTTAGTGACTTCGGCTTGGCCGTTTGCTCGAGGATGCGCCACCGAAGTAAATTTGTGAAGTATGCCGAAGCTGGCGCAGTTGTTGCTGAACCGTCGGCTGTCGAATTGCTTTCCATTGTCAGAGATGATGGCCCGAGGGATGCCGAACCGGCAAATGATGGACTTCCACACGAAGTTCCAAGCATTGCTATCGGTTATTGACGCGAGGGGTTCGGCTTCGACCAACTTGGTGAAGTAATCGACCGCCACGATGAGGAACTTTCTTTGGCCGGTGGCGACGGGAAAAGGTCCCAGGAGGTCGATTTCCCATTGGGCAAAAGACCAGGGATCGGACAAGGGGGTCAGAAGGGTGGCTGCCTGGTGAATGAGGGAGCTGAACCTCTGGCACTGGTCACAGTGCCGCACGAGGGCTAAAGCGTCCTCTCGGAGTGTTGGCCACCAGTAGCCTTGCCTCAGGAGCTTGTGAGCCAGGGCCCTTCCTCCCGCATGCGCCCCGCATATCCCTTCATGGACTTCTCTTGCGGCGTAGTCGGCTTCAGCCGGGCCGAGGCACCGCAGCAGTGGTCGGCCGAAGGATTTCTTGTATAGCACCCCGTCCAGAAGGAGGAAGTGGGATGAGCGCTGTCGAATGTGCTTCGCCTCCTTCGGATCTGGCGGGACTTCTCCTTGGAGAAGGAAAGCGACGAGGGGGGTCATCCACGTCTCAGCCTCGACCTCAGTGACTTGCATGGCTTTGGTTTCGCCGAGGCTTGGTTCGGCAAGCTCTTCGACGAGGATCATTCGGCCTCCACCCCCGTCCTGGGTTGACGCCAGCCGGGAAAGGGCGTCGGCTCGGGTGTTCTCGGCTCTCGGGATCCTCACGATTTCATAAGAATCGAATTGGGTGAGGATCTTGCGAGTCACCTGGAGATAAGATGCCATCACCGCGTCCCGAGCCTCGTACTCCCCGGAGATGTGGCCGGCGATCAACTGGGAATCGCTGAAGGCTTTCAGGTTCCGGGCGCCGAGCTTCTTCGCGGCCCGGAGGCCGGAGATGAGAGCTTCGTACCCGGCGGCATTGTTGGTTGCTGGGAAGGAAAAACGCAGGGCGTACTCCGTGACGACCCCTTCGGGCGATGCCAGGATCCATCCGGCGCCGCTGCCCGTGGAGCACGCGGAGCCGTCCACGAAGAGTCGCCATTCGTCCACCGGCGTAGTAGCCGAAGTAGCCTCGGCTTCGACCGCGGCGGGTGCCGGCTGAGGTGCCGCGGGGGCGCCGGGGGTAAGTTCGGCGATGAAGTCTGCCAACGCCTGGGCTTTTATTGCTACCCGAGGGGCGTAGGAGATGTCGAACTCCCCTAGCTCAATCGCCCACTTCGCCAGCCTGCCGGACACCTTCGGCCGGGAAAGAATCTGCCTTAGGGGCTGGTCGGTGAGGACCTTCATGGGATGAGCTAGAAAGTAGGGCCGGAGCCTCCTCGCGGACGAGACGAGGGCCAGAGCCAGCTTCTCCAGGGCAAGGTACCGGAGTTCCGCTCCTTGAAGGGCTCGGTTGGTGTAATAAACGGGCTTCTGAACGCCCTCTTGCTCTCGGACGAGGACAACGCTGAGAGCCGTCTCGGAGACTGCAAGGTACAAGCTCAGAGGCTCCCCGGGAATCGGCTTGGACAGAATGGGGACTTTGGAGAGGTAGGCCTTCAGCTGATTGAAGGCTGTCTGGCACTCTTCCGTCCAGTCGAAGTTGTTGGCCTTCTTCAGTAGCTTGAAGAAGGGGAAACAGTAGTCGGCCGCCCTTGACATGAAGCGGCTGAGGGCTGCGATCCTCCCGTTCAACTTCTGTACCTCTCGGAGGTTTGCCGGGGGTCGCATCTGCATGATGGCCGAAACCTTTTCGGGATTAGCTTCTACCCCTCGGTGAGTGACCATGTAGCCGAGGAACTTGCCGGAGGCTACCCCGAAGGCGCACTTGGCCGGGTTCAGCTTCATCTTATACCGCCTGAGGGCGGAGAAAGTCTCGGCCAAGTCGGCCAGATGCTCTGCAGCAACGTGGCTCTTGACCAACATGTCGTCTATATAGACCTCCATGTTTCGGCCGAGCTGTGTGGCGAATACTTTGTTGACCAGGCGCTGATATGTTGCGCCGGCGTTCTTCAGACCGAAGGTGTAAGGACTGAGGTTTCGGGTTCTGTTTTCGGGTCGGGTTCGGGTCGGATCCCTTGGTTTGGACCCTGTGTGGGGTCTTGAGATTGCTGACTGAATGGCGTCAGCACTGCTCGACGCCTTTCAAAAGGCGTCAGGTTGTGTGGACGCCATTTAGGTCTGTTGGTTGTTGCGCCACATGGGCGGGTTTTGGGCCACGAGAGTACGGCCCCGGTCACATCGTCTGAACGGTGTCCATGTTGGTCGACGCGATTCAGACTGTGACCTCTGCGATGTCAGGATGCGGCGCCAGAGCGTTGTCAGTACGGCCTGTCCTGTCGTCTGAACGGCGTCCACGGTGGGCGACGCGTTTCAGACCGCTGTCAGTACGGCCGTCCTGTCAGACTGATAGGCGTCTGCCTTGATCGACGCGTTTTAGCTGGATTCTGATTGACTCCGCGAGCCTCTCCTTCCTTCCCTCATTCTCGCCTTTTCTCTCTCTCTCCTCGCCCTCTCCGCCCTCTCCGACGCTCTTCTTCCCCTTCCCTTCCTCTTCTTCCTCTTCCACCACTCCGACACCACCTTACCTCTCACCTCTACCTCCACCACTTCCTTCGCGGTGTTCCACTCTCCTGACGGCGGCCGACGTCCCGGCGGAGTGGCGGCATCCTCGAGGGTACCGGCGGCGGTGTGCGGTGCGGCGGGACGGCGGCACGGAGCTTGGCGGAGTTCAAGAACCGGTAGGGGGACGAAACCTTGCATGTGTGCTCGTTTGCTTCTTGGCGTGATGTGGCGTGTTTGGGGTTAGATTGAGCATGTTTAGGGGGATTCCTTGTGGGAATGGCGGTGTTTGTGGACGTGGTTTCATAGCATGATCGTGGTGCTTGACGTTCTCATCTTCCCCCTTTTGGTTTTGGGGCTTTTCGGGGTGCTTGGGGTTCAAGGGAGAAACCTTCGGGTTGAACCAGAAAACCTAGTTTCTGGCGCTAAACGGCGTCGTGCCTGGTCGACGCCTTTTAGAAAGACGTCATGGCAGTACGACGCCTTTTAGGGCAGAAACCTCCATGTTTGAGGTTTCCCGAATTAGAGGTTCTGGCGCTAAATGACGTCATGGATGGACGACGCCTTTCGGAAAGACGTCGGGCCATCATGACGCCATTTAGGCAGGAAATGCCCCCGTTTGAGGGTTCTGCCATCTGGATTTCTGGGTCGAATGGCGTCTGGCGACCCTGACGCGTTTTAAACGGCGGCTTTACTGGTGGACGCGTTTTAAGGGATAATCTGGCTTTTAATAAACATGTCGGAGGGTCTTGAATGGCGTCGACCTCGGTCGACGCGATTCAAGACAGGAATGCTTAAATTCTGTATCTCATGCGTGTTTCACGGTGGGATGGTTCAAATGCATGCTTTGGGTTGTATACTGAGACGGAGGACTTCTGCGTGAGTGGAATTGCATCACCCGTGTGTGTGTGTGTATGTGTGCTTTAGCTATATACTGAGACTGAGGTTTACCGTGCGAATGGAATCATGTTATATGTGTGGTTGTGTTATGCGAATGTGGATCGGAATGACTGTGGTTTACGTGTGTCACCATGGACCGATGGGGACAGGGTCATGGTGTCTGTGAGCTGTACCGGTGAGAAGGGGTACATGTGTGTTTTACCTTTGGCTGAGGGAAGCAGGATCGCCTTGAGCCCGACGGGCCGGAGTAGCCGGTGTGCTATCCGAGGGGTCGCTGTTTGTCCTCAGCGGGTCGGGGTTTCCCTGTTTGTTGTGACAGCTTCCAGCGCGTTTTCTTGCTGTGGAGCTGGTTGTGGTACTGGTGGGAGTTGGTTTACCCTTTAGCCATTGGGCCTGATGTGACTTTTGATCAAGGTTACGAGTGGTACCCTTAGCCCTTTGGCCTGACGCAGCCCGGGAGAGTTGGGTTTGTGGGTAGTTCCTGTAGCTTCGGCTTGACGGGGGTTCGCCGGTCCCCAGGGCCCTCCTGAAGCGCTGAGGCCTAGCGTGGAGGCAATCCGGACGGTAGGACAGTAGTCTAGACTGCTTGTGTGCACACGTAGCTGGCAGTGGCGGTACACTGGTCCCAGCTAGTCCTAGTTTGACTCACTGCCTCACCCTACATTGCCCCGGAACACTGTAGGGGTGGACAGGCGTGAGCTGTGGTGGTAGTGTTGGGAGGCGACGTTTGGCTTCGGTCGACAGTGTGGTTCAGTCGCTTCGTGGACTTTGATTGTGAGTCGTGACTCTGTGTTGGGTTCTTCGGGTTGCTTAGATTGGTTCTTGCTGCACTGCTTATCGTACGTTTCATATCAGAGTTGGGTGCTATGTTTACTGCTCTACTTACATTGCCATATATTCATGTTGTTACACTTGTGGGTGTGTGAGTGGTAGGCGGGGGATCGGATGATCCCTACTGAGCCCATTTCTGGTGTGGCTCACTCCCTGCGTTTTCAGGTGTGGACCTCGAGGCGAGCGGTAGCGTGGTGTCTTCTTGGTGTGCGGACCAGCAGTTGTCTTAGTTCTGGGGTATGCCCCGATGTTGTTGTACTTCCTTCTGCCTGTACTTATTTAATTGTTGGACATGTAATTATTGTTGGACTATATACAGACATTGTTATTTCCTTCATGCGCACTTGCTTACCTTGTAGTCCGTGTGATTGATTATATTTAGCCTTGTTTAGCACTTACTCCTCCAGACGTGTTGTGTAAGATCCGGGTGTGAACCCGCAGTTAATGGGCCGACATCCATTTAGTGACCGGGTCTCCGGTCATAGGATGGCGGGTCGTTACAGAAGGGCATTCGGGTATAGCAGTACAAGCCCAAATCGGTCGTGAAGTTGGTCTTGCTCTCATCGTCCGGATGCATCCGGATCTGGTGATAGCCTGAATAGGCGTCGAGGAAGCTTAAAAGCTCATGGCCGGAAGTTGCGTCCACCACCTGGTCTATCCGAGGCAGCGGAAAGCTGTCCATTGGACAGGTCTTGTTGAGGTTGGTGAAGTCCACGCACATACGCCATTTGCCATCTTTCTTTGGCACCATGACCACGTTGGCGATCCAGTCCGGATGGTGTACCTCTCGGAGGTGTCCGGCGTCCAGTCCCTTCTACACTTCGGCTTGGATGGCGGCCCTCCTTTCCTGATTGAAGGTGCGCCGCTTCTGCTTTACCGGGGGCTGGTCGGGATCGGTATGGAGTCGGTGCTCAGCTACCTCCGGGTCAACCCCGGGCATGTCCGCCGGAGACCAGGCGAAGACGTCGAGATTCTCTTTCAAGAACTCGGTAAGCTTCTCTGCCTCACCCCTTTCCAGGCCGGAGCCTATCATCAAGACTCGTCCTTCGCCTCCCGAAACAGGGACGGCGAGGAGTGCTTCTCCCGGAGATGCCTCGGCCGATGACTCGATCGTTAGGGTTTCAGCTGCTGTCTTCCCCTTGACCGAAATCATGTAGCACTGCCGGGCCGCTTCTTGGTTCCCTTTGGCCTCTCCTATTCCATGGCTGGTATGAAACTTCAGCTTCTGATGGAAGGACGAAGGCACGGCTCCGACTCCGCCGATGAGCCTTCGGCCGAATATGGCGTTGTAGGCTGACTCGATCTTTACAACGGCAAAGTCCGTTTCAACGGTTAATTGCCGGGGGGCGGAGCCCAAGGTTACAGGAAGTCGGACAATACCCTCTACTCGGCAGGGCGAGCCGTTAAAACCATAGAGGGGGCCCCGGTGTGGCTTCATATTAGCCTTACTCAATCCCAATTTCTCAAAACAGTCATAAAACAAGATGTTTGGGGCACTTCCATTATCCACAAAGATTCTATGTACATCATAGTTATTTATTACAGCATTGACGATGAGGGCGTCGTCATGAGGGACCTGAACATCAGTCAGGTCCTCGGCGCCGAAGGTGATGTCTTCCAGACGAGGACGCTTCGGTTCGCCGTCTACCGCCGCTACCGTGCTGCGCTGCCGCGGCCTGGACCCTTCCCCCGGCCCTCTGGATATCATCATGATAGACCCAGAACTGGGTCTTTGATGGGATGAATCTACCGGGGCCGAGGTGGCTTTTGGCAGAGGAGCGGCTTCTATCGCCGGGGGCTGTTGTTGCCTGGGTGCTGCAGGGACGTCCCGATTCTGTTGCGGCGGCTGCTCCCGCCGGTACTGCGGCAGTCTTCCCTCCCGGATGATGCGGTCGATATCCTCCCGGAGCTGCCGGCACTCATCCGTCGTGTGGCCGATCTCCCGGTGGTATTCACAGTACCTGCCGGGATCCCTTCGGCGAGGATCGGTCTTGATGCGATCAGGCCTTCGGAGCATGCCCTTTACCTCCATGAGCATCCGGGAAGGGGGAGCGGGTAAGGGTAGGTACCGCGGCTGCGGGTCCCGTCGCCTCTCCCTGTCCCAGTCCTCCCGGCGAAATCGCTTTCGGGAGGGCTCTTGGTCTTCAGGCCGAGGTCGGACCACCTGGGGAGCAGGCGCCGAAATGGCTTCGGCCGCGCCTTTACCCCTGGACAGCATCAGGGCCTCCCGGTTGATGTACTTATGGGCCCGGGCCACGAGGTCCTGGAAGGTCGGGGGATGGTGCTTCCCAATGGAGCCGAGGAGCCCCTCGTCCCGGTACCCGCTGATCACGGCCGAAACCGCGATCGAGCTGTCGAGGTTCGGGATCTGGGCGGCCTCGGTCCGGAACTTGGTGAAGTACTCCTGGAGAGTCTCGGCGGGGCCTTGCCGGATGGCCAGCAGGCTGGCGGAGGTCTTGCACTGCCGGGTGGCATCATAGAACTGGTCGATGAACAGTTGGCCCAACTGGACTAGGGAGTGGATGGAGTTGGGGGCCAATGTCTCGAACCAGGTGAGGGCGATTTTTTCAAGGGTGAGGGGGAAAAGACGGCAGCGGACTGCCTCGGAGATCCCTCGGACCCGGAGGTAGGCGTTGAATCTCTGGAAATGACAGATTGGATCTGTCATTCCGTCATAGAGAGGGCCCTTTGGTAGCTTGAAACTGGGGGGCACCTCGGTGGCCAGGAGCTCCGCCGTGAACGGGGTCTGCTCCAGGATGCTGCTGGCGAGGGGCGCCCCGTGAGGCCGGGACACCATCTGCTGCATCTCTTTGCGCATCGCCGTCAGCCGCCGGTCCAGGTCCGGGGCAGTTGAGGTGGCGACGGATTGTCCTCCGGTCCGGGCCGGACGGTACTCTGACGAAGCATAATCCTGCTCCGTCAGACGATCGGCGCGGGGAGCTCGGGCAGGTAGCGCCGAGGGCTCGCTGCGCGCCGCCGCGGTTTCGTCGAGAGAAACTGGCGCAGGCACCGGCCGGAACCGGGCGTCTTGTACTGGGTAGAGTGGGGGGAGCGGCGCCTGCTGGGGAAGCTGCCCCGTCAGTCCCATGCGCTGGGCGATGGCGGACACCATCTCCTGAAGAGGCGCTAGGGACGTGACGGCAGCGGCCAGCGTCGCCATCTGCTGCTGGAGCACCCCCACTCGGTCTTCCGAGCCGAGAGACTCCGGTATGGTTGGCAGAGGCAGGTTCGGCGGGGCAGAAGGTGCGCCTTCGGAAGGCAGCATCTGCGCCGAGGCCTCCCGCGCTTCTGCCTCGCTCTGTCCGGATCGCCGGGTCACAGGTCACTGAGACATGACTTGTTTTGTTGGTTTCCCACAGACGGCGCCACGTGATGTAGACTGGATCTATCACGATCGGATTCTGGAGCTGGAATCCGAAAAGAAGAGGATCCGGAGCTGGGCCGGATCGGTGTTCGAGGGGGCCCGACGGGGATCCGGAAGGCGAAGGACGCAGAGGCGGAGCCGAGAGTCGATGCCGGAGGCGACTCGGAGCGGGTTTGCTCTTGGATAGTGAGCCCGAAGGCTCCTTCAGCGCGAGACCGAGTCTCCTGTCTTGGGGCAGCCGGCGTACGGCGTCGAGACCAGGGAGAGGAATCCGAGGTCGGCGGCCGAGACCGACTCGGGGAGGTCGGCGACGATTCGAACCGAGCCCGTGCAGGAGGGAAAGAAGAAGAAGAACCAGTCAGCAGGAGTCCCGGGCGTCAGCCCTGGGGAACCCCCTCCGACGGTCAAGTTAGCTCCTGAAGAAGATTCGATTCAGAAGGCAAGAAAGAGCAGCTTTAGTGCTTTTCGGACAGAAGTCCTTTTAAGGGTCTCAGAAGCTTGGGGAGGCATCCGTTTTTCTTTGCCTTTGGCCATAAATAGCGGGATATTTATAGCAGAGGATAGCGGATGGTTAACGGTGGCAGCCGATATAGGACTAAATGATGGCTTACTGATAAACCGCCATAGTGCCCGATCCGCCACCGGAGTGGGCCGGATTCGGCTACCGGGCCGAAGGGGGTTGGGCCGCTGATGGGCCAAAGCCTGTTGGGCCCCGGGCTGCCGTGCTGCTCCCGGGCCGTAGGCTAGTGGGCCGCTGACGGGCTGAAGCCTGTTGGGCCGGGAGCGACGGTGCCGCTTATGGGCCGAAGGCTGCTGATGGGCCGCTGACGGGCCGAAGGCTCCCGGAGGGCCTGGTACTGCTGCTGTTGGGCTGAACGGGGTCTGGGCTTGTTTCAATGGGCCGAATCGGATTCTGCCTCATCAGTCGTCATGATGTTAGTGAGCACTAGTTCCTTCTTCTATCTTGTTTCTCCTCCTCCTCTCCATGAACAATGCTGAGTGATGTTAGCTGTGACTTCATGAGTGACCTCGCTTCTTGCTTCCCCTACTTGTCGCCATCATCGCCGCATGCATCACGGTGCCCGTTGAAAGCTCTCTCACACACACACACAGAGGGAGGGAGGCACACCAGCCATGGGGAGAGAGGAGCAGCCCCCATCCCTATCTCTCTCTCTCTCTCACACACACACTCATAGAGAGAGAGAGAGAGAGAGAGAGAGAGAGAGAGAGCTTGTATGTTACACTTTAGTTAATGTTAACTCTTGTCTGGTGTGGTTAAATGAATGGAGGGTACGGGCATATAATGTTATTATAATAAGGATATATATGATATTGTGTATGTAAGAAGGGTCAATATGAATTTTAGATATAAAGAGTGTTTATATGAAATTATTCTTATAAAGAAGTACAAATTGTATCCATCAAGTCTGTCCATTCCGTGACCATTCGAAGGTGCCTTCAAGTTTTTCCAATTATTTGTGCTCACTCACGTGGTCCCTTCCCAACCAGACCACATAAATCTCAACCAATGTCAACATCAGTGTGGATGAGCAGCCGTTTGCGCCCCCCGCCACCTTGACGGCACCGGCACGTCAACTAATGCTGATCTCACCAAGGATCACCATCCAACCGATGGAGCCCAACTGCGGGTGGGACCTCGAATCTGCGACGATCGTCTCACATCACAGTCTGTTTCTCCTACCTGGCGGCTGGGGGGGTAGTTCAAATTGTGGCATTCTCGTAATAATTTTGAAAAAGAAACTAAGGGCAATTTTGAAATGATAGGGACCGCTGTGGCCGTATTTTAATTTTAGTAAAAAAAATAAAAAATGTATTTTAATATTACAATATAAATATCTTGAAACACACAAAAAAAGGAAGATTAAAAAAATATCGTTGCCGCACCTCTATAAGTAGATCGCACCATTCAAGTGGGTGACTCACAAGATCGGATCAGTTGACGTCCCTCCCAAGACACCTAATCTGACCCCTCCTCTTATTTGTTCCTGCCTTCTCCCATCGCCTCCTGGCACCAAAATGTGTCAGGGTGATTAGAAGATAGAGTTATACTTGCTGCATCGAGGGTTTAAGGTTTCTGATATTGCTGTTCGATCAATTTAAACATATGACTGTGTTAGGGGTATACTTTTTCTATTTTTTTTCAAAATTCAGAGAGTGAAGGCAATTCTAAGAAAGTCATCTTCGGTCAAAGATCGAAAGGCTAAAAAATTAAGAAAAACTAAACCGTATCTTTACATGATCTAATAGCTAGGATCGTGCGAGGCGTGATCCTCCGGCACAGCAACCATTTAATGTTCGCAGATGACTTCAGGGATGGAGCTTGGGAAGATTGAGTTGGGTCACTGATGTAATCATGGCTGATTCAAATTTATAATGACCTAGTCTAACTTCAATTTAGTCTATATTTAGCCCAAATTACTATGGCTCGACCCAATCCAAATTCAAAACAATGTATTTGAGTGGACTGAATTGGATTGGTCTAGCTCAATTTTTTATTAGACAATTTTAAAAATATAAAAAATAAAAATCAACCCTCAGTGAATTAAAAAAGTGCTCTTAATAGGTCGAACCTGATGTAGACTGAATTATCACGACCGGATTCTGAAGCTGGAATCCGAAGTTTGGATCCGGAGCTGGGTCGGATCGGTATGAGAGGCCCGACAGGGATCCGGAAGGCGATGGAGGCAGAGCCGAAGGTCCGAGGCCGAGGGTAGCTCGGTCGGATGCTGGCTTGTCTTCGGAATGTGGGGCCGAAGCTCCTCTAGGCGGCGCGAAGCCGAGTCTCCTTCGGTCGAGGGGCAGCCGGCTGACGGCGTCGAGATCGGTGGGAGAAATCCGAGGTCGGCGGCCGAGACCGACTCGGGGAGGTCGGCGATGATTCGAACCGAGCTCCTGCAGGAGGGAAAGAAGAAGAAGAAACCGGTCAGCAGGAGTCCCGGGCTTCGGCCGTTAGGAACCCCCTCCGACGGTCAAGTTAGCTTCTGAAGAAGATTCGATTCAGAAAGCGAAGAGTAGCTTTAATGCTTTTTGGACTATGGTCCTTGAGGGGTCATGACGACCTAGAATTGCCTCCCTTTGGCAATAAATAGCGGTGTATTTATAGCAGACGATAGAGGATGGTTAACGGTGACAGCCGATATAGGACTATGTCCGGGCTTACTGGTAAACCGCCATAGTGCCTAGTTGTAAGGACCGAGGTTTCGGGTTCAGTATTCAGGTCGGGTTCGGGCCGGATCCCCTGGGTTGGACCCCGACGGGGGTTCGGATGGCGACGGAGGCAGAGGCGAAGCTGAAGGCCCGAGGCCGAGGGTGGCTCGGTCGGGCGTTGGCTTGCCTTCGGGCGGTGCGGAGCCAGACCTCCTTCAGACCGAGAGGCAGCCGGCGCTCGGCGTCGAGACCGGAGGGATAAGTGCGAGGTCAGCGGCCGAGACCGACTCGGGATGATCGACGACTCGAGGGTGCCACGTGGGTTGTCTTTGGGCCGCGTAGCGCACGGCCCTGTCGTGTCAGAATACGGCCCTGACGTGTCGGCTGAGCGGCGTGCCTCGTTCGACGCGTTTCAGAAATGCGTCAATGCGGCCGTCACATCACCTGACAAACGTCGTGTCGGCTGTACGGCGTGTCTCGTTCGACGCGCTCAGCCTGGTTAACCCTCCCGCGAGCCCTTCTTTCCCTCATTCTCGCCTTCACACTCTCTCTCTTCGCCCTCTCTGCCCTCTCCGACTCTCTTCTTCCTCTTCCACCACTCCAACACCTCTCTACCTCTCACCTCTACCTCCACCACTTCCTTCGCGGCATTCTATTCTCCGGACGGCGGCCAACGTTCCGGCGGAGTGGTGGCGTCCTCGAGGGTACCGGCGGCGGTCTGCGGTGCGGCGGGTCGGCGGCAAGGAGCTTGGTGGAGTTCAAGAACCGGTAGGGGGACGAACCTTGCATGAATCGTGACTGTCTTGTGTATGCTTCCCTTGGTGTGGCGTGATGTGTCCTGGGTTAGAACGAGCATGTTTGAGAGGTTTTCTTGTGAGAATGGTTGTGTTCGGAATCGTGGAATCGTAGCATGCTTATGGTGGTTGATATCCCTTTTCCCCCCTTCTGTTTTATGGCATTTCGGGGTGTTTGGGGCTAAGGGAGAGACCCACGGTTCGAACCAGGGAACCAGGTTCCTGGCGCTAAACAGCGTCGTGCCTGGTCGACGCCTTTTAGAAGGACGTCAGGGCAGTACGACGCCTTTTAGGGCAGGAATGACCCGATTGAGGATTCTGCAACTGGTAATTCTGTGGTGAATAGCGTCTGTGGTCTTTGACGCGTTTTAAGGGAGCCCTCGGGCTCATGGCGGATTCTGGTTCCTGTTCGCTTGTCTTTCGGATATCGGGGCCGAAACCCCTTCGGGCCGAGGACCCTTCGGGCCTGATTCTGAACTGTGTAATCCTGGTTTATCATGTATTTCGCTGTGGGTCGACTCAAATACATGCTTTCCATTGTACACTGAGACTGAGGACTTCTGCGTGAATGGAATTACATCATCTGTGTGTGTGCTTATGCGATTGGATAGTTCGAATGCGTGCTGTTAGTATACTCGATGTGATGAACTCTCCGTGACCGGATCGTACCGTGCTGGGTTTTGGGAGTTTTGTGTTACTGTGGACCTAGAGTGACAATTGTAGCGTTCTACACCCTGTGCTGGTGGGGACGTGAGCACAGCGCCGGTGGGAGCAGTGGCGGGGTGACTACTGAAGTAGAGGGTCACCTGGTGAACCCCGGGGTTAGCTAGCTTGTACCGGTATTGGACTGGTACCTTCGGAGTGTCACTCATGCTGAGGGAAGGAGTAGCCACCTGTGCCAGATGGGCCGGAGTAGCCAGCGTGCTATCCGAGGGGTTACTGTTTGGTCTCAGTGGGTCGGTGTTTCATACCTTCGGACTGACTGTGGTTTCCGATTGTCACCATGGGCCGATGGGAGAAGGGCCATGGTGTCCGTGAGGCATTGTGCCGTACCGGTGGGAGAAGGGGTACATGTGTGTTGCCGGTGTTCCTTCGGCTGTGTTGCCGGTGTTCCTTCGGCTGTGTTGCCTGTGTTCCTTCGGCTGTGTTGCCGGTATTCCTTCGGCTGTGTTGCCGGTATTCCTTCGGCTGTGTTGCCGGTGTTCCTTCGGCTGTGTTGCCGGTGTTCCTTCGGCTGTGTTGCCGGTGTTCCTTCGGCTGTGTTGCCTGTGTTCCTTCGGCTGTGTTGCCGGTGTTCCTTCGGCTGTGTTGCCGGTATTCCTTCGGCTGTGTTGCCTGTGTTCCTTCGGCTGCGTTGCCGGTGTTCCTTCGGCTGTGTTGCCGGTGTTCGGCTTTGTTGCCGGTGTTCCTTCGGCTGTGTGTTGCCGGTGTGCCTTTGGCTGTGTTGCCGGTGTTCCTTTGGCTGTGTTGCCGGTGTTCCTTCTGCTGTGTTGCCGGTGTTCCTTCGGCTGTGTTGCTGGTATTCCTTCGGCTGTGTTGCCGGTGTTCCTTCGGCTGTGTTGCCTGTGTTCCTTCGGCTATGTTGCCGGTGTTCCTTCGGCTGTGTTGCCGGTGTTCGGCTGTGTTGCCGGTGTTCCTACGGCTGTGTGTTGCCGGTGTGCCTTCGGCTGTGTTGCCGGTGTTCCTTCGGCTGTGTTGCCGGTGTTCCTTCGGCTGTGTTGCCTGTGTTCCTTCGGCTGTGTTGCCGGTATTCCTTCGGCTGTGTTGCCGGTGTTCCTTTGGCTGTGCTGCCGGTGTGCCTTCGGCTGTGTTGCCGGTGTGCCTTCGGCTGTGTTGCCGGTGTGCCTTCGGCTGTGTTGCCTGTGTTCCTTCGGCTGTGTTGCCGGTGTTCCTTTGGCTGTGTTGCCTGTGTTCCTTCGGCTGTGTTGCCGGTGTTCCTTCGGTTGTGTTGTCGGTGTTCCTTCGGCTGTGTGTTGCCGGTGTGCCTTCGGCTGTGTTGCCTGTGTTCCTTCGGCTGTGTTGCTGGTTCCTTTGGCTGTTGCTGGTGTTCGGCTGTGTTGTCGGTGTTCCTTAGGCTGTGTTGCCGGTATTCCTTCGGCTGTGTTGCCGGTGTTCCTTCTGCTGTGTTGCCGGTGTTCCTTCGGCTGTGTGTTGCCGGTGTTCGGCTGTGTTGCCGGTGTTCCTTCGGCTGTGTGTTGCCGGTGTGCCTTCGGCTGTGTTGCCGGTGTTCCTTCGGCTGTGTTGCCGGTGTTCCTTCGGCTGTGTTGCCGGTGTTCCTTCGGCTGTGTTGCCTGTGTTCCTTCGGCTGTGTTGCCGGTATTCCTTCGGCTGTGTTGCCGGTGTTCCTTTGGCTGTGTTGCCGGTGTTCCTTCGGGTGTGTTGCCGGTGTGCCTTCGGCTGTGTTGCCGGTGTGCCTTCGGCTGTGTTGCCGGTGTGCCTTCGGCTGTGTTGCCGGTGTTCCTTCGGCTGTGTTGCCGGTATTCCTTCGGCTGTGTTGCCGGTGTTCCTTCGGCTGTGTTGCCTGTGTTCCTTCGGCTGTGTTGCCGGTGTTCCTTCGGTTGTGTTACCGGTGTTCCTTCGGCTGTGTGTTGCCGGTGTGCCTTCGGCTGTGTTGCCTGTGTTCCTTCGGCTGTGTTGCTGGTTCCTTTGGCTGTTGCTGGTGTTCGGCTGTGTTGCCGGTGTTCCTTTGGCTGTGTTGTCGGTGCTCCTTCGGCTGTGTTGCCGGTGTTCCTTCGGCTGTGTTGCTGGTGTTCCTTCGGCTGTGTGTTGCCGGTGTGCCTTCGTGTAACGACCCGCCACCCTATAATCGGGGATCCGATTACTAAATGGGTACCGAATCATTAATTTGGAACCAAACCAGGATCTAATCAAGTCTGGGAGATAAATAATAAACTAAGCTAAACATTCACATCGCATTGAACTGAAATAAATGTGCAGGAATTAAAATTATTACAATGCGACTCAATACAGCAAATAATTACATAATCCAACAGAAAGGAAATAATTAAACATACAGGCCAGAAATAAAATCACAACTACGTCGGGGCATACCCCGGAACAACAGCTGACTGTGCTCAACTCACGGCCGCACTCTCCTCGCTAGGTCTGCTGAGAGTCCTCACCTGAAAACCGCAGGAGGGGTGAGTCTCAAAGACAAGACTCAGTAGGGATCCTTCGATCCCCACTGCCCACGCACACACCCACAAGTGCAAGGTACAGTTAACGGAAAGGTGATAAGCACAAGAGGTACAATACCTAATTCTTAACGTGAAATTACATGCATATAATAAACCAGCCGACAAGAAAACTCACAACTGTCGTTTCGATAAAACTCGCTAACCACACAACAAACGGTGGAAAAACCTCGACCCGCTGAGACCAAGCAGTAACCCCTCGGATAGCACGCTAGATACTCCGGCCCAACCGGCTCAGGTGGCTACTCCTTCCCTCGGCATGAGTGACTCTCCGAATGTACCACTCCGACACCGGTACTAGCTGACCCCGGGGTTCACCAGGTGACCCTCTCTCACTAGGCGTCACCCCGCCCACGCCCCCACCGGCGCTGTGCTCACGCCCCCACCAGCACAGGGTGATAAAGTGCTACAATGTCACTCCAGGTCCACAGTAACTCAAAACCCAGCACAATGCGATCCGGTCACGTGAAAAGTCCGCGATCGCATAACACGCATATAGAACCATCCGATTATGAAGAATCCATCTCTATCGGGTATACTGAAGCATGCATCAACCATCTATCTAACAGTATAAACACGTTTTACTGGCATGAATTAGTGAGGTTCTGTCTTGAATCGCATCGCCCAAGGCCGACGCCATTCAAGCTCCAAGTACAGGTTCATGTAAAACAGTCTTCAGAATCAGGCCTTAAAAGGCGTCGACACCAGTAGTCGCCTTTTAAAAGGCGTCGACATCCTCAGACGCCATTCAACACAGAAATCCGGAAATTCCAAGTCCCTTACTCACGGGATTTCTGCCTTTAAAAGGCGTCATGGTTAACCGACGCCATTCGAAAACGCGTCGTCCACCCATGACGTCTTTTAGTCCCAGAATCCCCGAACTGGCAGACTCTCTATCAGGCGATTCCTGTCTAAAATGCGTCGTGATGGCTCGACGCCCTTCAAAACGGCGTCGTCCATGCACGACGTGTTTTAACCCCAGGAACCAGAGTCGCCTGAGCCCGAGGGCTCCTTTTCCAACCCCAAAACACCCCAAAATTCACCCAAAAACGGAGGGAAAAGAGGAGTGATACTAGCCATAGGCAACACATTCATGGAAATCCCCCATGTCATCAAAAGAATTCCTAAACATGCTCATTCTACCCCCCCGAAACCAAAGATCAAACAAGCTTAAACGGGGTAAACATGGCCAATAACGCGATGCTAAGGGGAACCGTCACCCTACCGGACACTTGAACGCCTCCGAGCTTCAGGCCGTCCACCCGACTCGCCCCACGTCGCCGCCGGTACCGCCGTGGTCGTCCTTGCTCCTCCGTGACGTCGGCCGCCGTCCGGAGAGTAGAACGCCGCAGTGGAAGTGGAGGTGGTAGTGGTAGGAGCTAGGTAGAGGATGGAGTGGAGGGAGAGATGAAACGGTGGGAGGAGGAAGGGATCGCCGCCGAGTTCGTCGGAGGGGAAAGAGAGGAAGGAAGGAGAAAAAATGAGGGAAAGAAGGAGGGCTCGCGGGGTTAACCAGAGACTGGCTAAAACGCGTCTACATCCACGGACGCCATTCAGTTGATGTGACGGCTACTCTGACAAGACTCTGAAACGCGTCGTTCAAGGCAGACGTAGTTCAGTCAACATGTCAGGGCCGTACTCTGACAATCCCAGAGTCGCAGTCTGAAAGGCGTCGACACAAGTGGACGCCGTTCAGGCGACAAGACAGGGTCGTACCCATGCGGCCCGAAGCCAGCCCACGTGGCACCCACGTAGAAGAACCTGAAATGCGTCGGCAACGGTGGACGCCGTTTAAAACGCGTCCCGATGTCCTGACGCGAATCAACTCAGAACCTCCGCCCTCACAAGGCTAGAACTACAAGGTCCGAACCCGAAAACCGGATCTGAAGGTCACGATGTAATGACCGAGACTTTCGGATCCGGTCTTCGGGTCAGATCTTGTTGTTCTAACCCTTGTGGGGGGCGGTAGTTCTGAGTTGAATCGCGTCAGGACCTGGCGACGCGTTTTAAACGGCGTCCACCTTGGCAGACGCATTTCAGGTGCTGCCACGTGGGTGCCGCGGGGGGGTTGGCCTTGGGCCGCGAGTGTACGGCCATGTCAGGTCGTCTGAACGGCGTCTGAGTAGGACGACGCCTTTCAGACTGCGACTCTGGGTGTGTCAGAGTACGGCCCTGACAAGTTGTCTGAATGGCGTCTGTGTAGGACGACGCGTTTCAGAATCTTGTCAGAGCGGCCGTCACATCACCTGATTGGCGTCCGTAGATGTCGACGCGTTTTAGCCAATTCCTGGTTAACCCCGCGAGCCCTCCTCCTTTCCCTCATTTTCTCCTACTCTCCTTCTCTCCTCCTCCTCCGGCGACCGGCGGCGACCACCTCCTCCTCCTTCTTTTCCTCCCACCATTTCGCCTCTCCCTCCACTCCATCCTCTACCTAACTCATACCACTACCACCTCCACTTCCACTGCGTCGTTCTACTCCCCGGACGGCGGCCGACGTCACGGTGGAACTAGGACGACACGGCGGTACCGGCGGCGGCGTGGGGCGAGAAGGGTGAACGGCGTGGAGCTTGGAGGAGTTCGAGTGTCCGGTAGGGTGACGTTCCCCGTGACTTTGTGTTTAAAATCATGTTTTCCTCGATATGCATGTGGTAGATCTCCGGTTTTGGGGGTTAGAATGAGCATGTTTAGGATCTCTATGGGGGTGTTTGCCTTTGAAATGTCTTGCTCTTCGTTTACCCTCAAATTTGATGATTTTTGGGTTTGTTTGGGGTTGGAAAGGGAGCCCTCGGGTTTGGGGCGTCCCTGGTTCCTGGGACTGAAAGACGTCGTGCATGGACGACGCCTTTTTGAAGGGCGTCGGGCCATCACGACGCCTTTTAGACAGGAATTGACTGTCAGACAGTCTGCCAAGTTGAGGTTTCTGTGGCTAAAAGACGTCATGGGTAAGCGACGCGTTTTTGAACGGCGTCGGGCACCCATGACGCGTTTTACCGCAGAAATCCCTGGGATAAGGCCTTGGGAATTCCGGATTTCGGTGTTGAATGGCGTCTGAGGATGTCGACGCCTTTTAAAAGGCGACCATGGGGGTCGATGCCTTTTAAGGCCAGATTCTGAAGACTGACTTATATAAACATGTATTTGGAGCTTGAATGGCGTCGACCTTGGTCGACGCGATTCAAGACAGAATCTCATTAAAGCATGCCAGTAAAACGTGTTCATACTGCTAGATAGATGGTTAACACTTGTTTTAGTGCACCTGATAGAGATGGATTCCTCATGATCGGATGATTCTATGTGGGTTATGCGATTGCGGGCTTTTCACGTGACCGGATCGCACTGTGTTGGGTTTTCAGTTACTGTGGACCTGGAGTGACATTGTAGCACTTTATCACCCTGTGCTGGTGGGGGCGTGAGCACAGCGCCGGTGGGGGCGTGGGCGGGGTGACGCCTAGTGAGAGAGGGTCACCTGGTGAACCCCGGGGTCAGCTAGTACCGGTGTCGGAGTGGTACATTCGGAGAGTCACTCAAGCTGGGGGAAGGGGTAGTCACCTGAGCCAGTTGGGCCGGAGTAGCGAGCGTGCTATCCGAGGGACTACTCCTTGGTCTCAGCGGGTCGAGGTTTTCCCACCGTTGTTTGCACGGTCGGCGAGTTCTATCGAGATGACGGTTGTAGGTTTTCTAACGGCTGGTTTAGAATGTGCATGATTAACATAACTGTGATTGCATGTATTCTCACGTAGAGAATTAGGATTTGTACCTGCTACTACACCGATTACTTCACCGTTGGCTGTACTTTACACTTGTGGGTGTGTGCGTGGGCAGTGGGGATCGAAGGATCCCTACTGAGTCTTGTTCTTGAGACTCACCCCTGCAGTTTTCAGGTGAGGACTCCCAGCAGACTTAGAGCGGCGTGTGCGGCCGTGTGTTGCGCGTCTTCGGCAGTTGTTCCGGGGTATGCCCCGATGTAGTTGTTATTTATTTCTGGCCTGTATGCTTAATTATTTCCTTTCAGCTGGAGTATGTAATTATTTGCTGTAATTGAGTCGCATTGTAATAATTTTAATTTCCTGCACTTTCATTTCAATTCAATGCGATGTGAATGTTTAGCTTAGTTTATTATTTATTTCCCAGACTTACTAGATCCTGGTTTGGTCCCAAATTAATGATTCGGTACCCATTTAGTAATCGGATCCCCGATTATAGGGTGGCGGGTCGTTACACACGATCCTTACAATCTCCCCCCCTTAAAAGAATTTCGTCCCCGAAATTGACTGCTTAGAATTAACAAAGTCAAACAGGGATACAAGTTTACAAGGAAACTTACGAAAAGAGGTAAGGGAACTGCTCCCGCATCTCATCCTCTCGCTCCCAGGTTGCCTCACCTCCGGAGCGGTACTACCAAATCACCTTGACCAACGGTACAATCTTGTTCCGCAGGACCTGTTCTCTGCGATCCTCAATACGAACAGGATATTCTGGAAAGGACAGGTCCTCAGCGACCTCCAACTCTGAAAAATCCAAGACATGGGACGGATCCTGAACATACTTCCTCAGTAAGGAAACATGGAACACATCATGCACTCCTGCAAGACTGGGCGGCAAGGCCAGCTGGTACCCGGTTTCCCCAATCCGAGCAAGGATGGGAAAAGGCCCAATATATCGCGGACTCAGCTTGCCTCGCTTCCCGAATCTCGTTACACCCTTGGAGGGTGAGACTCGGAGAAACACGTGGTCCCCAACTTCAAACTCAAGCGGTCTCCGTCGGATGTCAGCATAACTCTTCTGCCTACTCTGCGCTGTGGACAACCTCTGCCGAACTGTCCTGGCAACCTCAGTACACTGCTGTACTAACTCGGGTCCCGCTATCTGCCTTTCACCGACCTCAGACCAACATACAGGAGATCGACACGGTCGCCCATACAAAGCCTCATAAGGCGCCATGCCGATACTGGAATGGTAACTGTTGTTATAGGCAAATTCCACTGTGGACAAATACTGTTCCCAAGAACCTCCCCAGTCTAAACAACAAGCTCTGAGCATATCCTCCAAGGTCTGAATAGTCCTCTCTGACTGCCCGTCAGTCTCGGGATGGTAGGCTGAGCTAAAAGCTAACTGAGTGCCTAGTGCCTGCTGAAAGCTCTTCCAAAATCTGGAAGTGAACCTTTGATCTCGATCTGATACGATAGACAAAGGCACCCCGTGCAGAGAGATGATCCGGTCAATAAACAATTTTGCCAGCTTGCCGATTGACCAGTCCTTCCTAATAGCTAGGAAGTGTGCCGACTTAGTCAGTCGATCCACGATGACCCAGATGGCATCTCTCCTGCTAGGGGATGTAGGCAATCCCATCACGAAGTCCATTGTCACATGCTCCCATTTCCACTCTGGAATCGGTAAGGGCTGCAGCAACCCTCCAGGTCTCTGATGCTCGGCTTTAACCTGCTGACAAGTCAAACATCTAGCTACATAATCAGCCACATCTCTCTTCATACCGGGCCACCAGAAGTGCCTCCTCAAACATTGATACATCTTAGTCGAGCCCGGATGCACTGCATATCTCGAACGGTGTGCCTCATCAAGAACACATCTGCGCACGTCCTCCTCTGTCGGAACATAAAGCCTACCTCTGAACCTGACCGTACCGTCGTCCCACAACTCCACCTCTGACCTCTGGAGGATTTGTGGTAGCTCAACATCTGCCCTCTGAGCCTCAATTATTGCATGATACACAGCTGGTCTCACAGTCAAACTGACCAGCACGGCTCTGTCATCTTCACGTGGAACCCTAAAGGAAGATTCCACCACCTGCTCAAATAATTTCCACTCCTGAATCATGAGGTATGACATGACCGTCTTCCGACTCAAGGCGTCTGCCACTACATTTGCCTTGCCCGGATGATAAGAAAGGTCAAAGTCATAATCTTTAATGAACTCCATCCACCTTCGCTGCCTCAGATTCAGGTCCCTCTGAGTAAACACATATTTCAAACTCTTGTGATCCGTGAAAACTTGGAATTTCTCCCCATATAAATAATGCCTCCAGATCTTGAGTGCAAATACCACAGCCGCTAGCTCCAAATCATGAGTAGGATAGTTCTCTTCATGTTTCTTCAGCTGCCGAGAAGCATAAGCCACTACCCTGCCATGCTGCATTAGAACTACGCCCAAACCTCGACGGGACGCATCAGAGTAAACCACAAATCCACCTGATCCAGATGGGAGCACCAGTACAGGAGCTGACGTGAGACGGTTCTTCAACTCAATAAAACTTTGCTCACAATCTTCGGTCCACACAAAGCGAACTCCTTTTCGAGTCAACCTCAACAAAGGGGCTGCTATCGAAGAAAATCCCTGAACAAACCGCCTGTAATAACCGGCAAGTCCCAGAAAGCTCCTGATCTCAGTTACTGAAGTCGGCCTGTTCCAATTCATCATCGCCTCGATCTTGGCTGGATCCACTGCGATACCATTGCCAGAAATAACATGTCCAAGGAAATGCACCTCGTCTAGACAAAACTCACATTTGCTAAACTTGGCATAAAGTTGGTGTTCCCTTAGGACCTGCAACACTGTCCGAAGATGGGTGGCATGCTCTTCCTCAGAAGAAGAATAGATCAAAATATCATCAATAAACACAACCACAAACTGATCCAGATAAGTCCTGAAGACTCGGTTCATCAGCTCCATAAAGGCCGCTGGAGCATTGGTCAAGCCAAAGGGCATAACCAAAAACTCATAATGTCCATAACGAGTTCTGAAAGCCGTCTTGCTAACATCCACATCCCGGATCCTCATCTGATAATATCCGGATCTCAAGTCGATCTTGGAAAATACCCTTGCGGACTGCAGCTGATCCATCAAATCATCAATTCTTGGAAGTGGGTACTTATTCTTTATCGTTACCTGATTCAGCTGCCTATAGTCAATGCACAACCTCAGAGAACCATCTTTCTTTCTAACGAACAGGACTGGAGCACCCCGTGGAGATGTACTGGGGCGAATGAAACCCTTATTCAGCAGCTCCTGCAATTGTGCCTTTAACTCAGCGAGTTCAGCTGGCACCATCCGATACGGGGCCTTAGACAAGGGCGCCGTACCTGGTGCAAGCTCGATGGTAAATTCGACCTCTCGCTGAGGAGGAAGGCCAGGCAGCTCCTCAGGAAAAACATCAATGAACTCACACACAACAGGTACCTCCCCAGGGCTGAGACTATCCCGGACATCAGAGACAACAACAGAGGCAAGGAAAGCCTCACAGCCACCATTAAGTAACCTTCGTGCCTTAAAGGCAGAAATAAGAATACCTCGGGAAGAAAGCCTAATACCTTGGAAGAAGAAGGTCGGGATGTCCGGAATGGAGAATCGCACCCTCTTCCTGTGGCAGTCCACCTCTGCATAAAAGGCCTCCAACCAATCCATACCCAGGATGACATCAAAGTCTTGAATGGCAAGCACAACCAACTGGGCAGGGAGCACATGACCCTCAATGGTCAAGGGAACATTCCTTAAGCAATTATAAGATATCATATAGTCTCCAGAAGGAACCTCCACCATCAAACCATCAGATAACTCAACAACGGGCACAGAAAGGATATCTAAGAACTGCTCAGAAATAAAAGAATGCGAAGCACCTGAATCAATCAATACGTGTGCAGAGTTCCCAAGGACAGAAAGTGTACCTTCCACCAAGTTGGACGCGCGAGCCTCCCTCCTGGTGATAGCTAGCACTCTCCCCTGGGTCCTCGGCTTCTTCTGCTCACCTGAACCATGTCCCTGACCATACCCCTGCGGGCACTGCCTCGCCAAGTGGCCCTGCTAGCCACAAGTGAAACATCTCCTGGGCAGAGTGGGACACTGAGTCCCACCATGGGTACCCCCGCAGTGCTGACAAACTGCCGGAAGCCTCTGAGCTGGCCCCTGCGGTGCACTGGATACAGACTGACTCTGCTGACGCTGCCCGGGCCTGTTGCTGCCGCTACTGCCACTACTGCTGCCACCACCCCTGAAGAATCTCCTGAATCGGGAGCCGAGTGACGACGATCCCGATCCAGTTGAAGGGGCCGCTGCCGCTGCCTTACCCCTGCCACGAACTGGGCTCTGAGCAGCCAGTCCTCTCTCTCGGGCCGACTGGCTCTATTGAGCCTCCACTGCTGCCGCACATCTAACTGCAGAAGCCAAATCCGTACAACAGTGAGACGCCACAAAGTTCCTCAAACTGAGCCTCAGTCCGTCCACGAATCTCTCAGTACGACGCTCCTCGTCCCCAGATATGAAATGCACGAACCGACCTAGCGAAACAAACTTCGCCTGGTACTCAAGTACTGTCATGCTCCCCTGCGTCAGATCCATGAACTCCCTCTCCTTGGCCCTCTGGACATGTCTAGGGAAATACTGCGCGTTGAACTCCTTAACAAATGTCTCCCATGGAATTTCCCTAAGACTCCTGTCCTCGTAGGACAAACTCTTCAAGGTAGTCCACCAGTCATAGGCGCTATCCTTCAGCATGAAGGTAGCTAACGGGGTCCGCTCTACTGCAGCACAATCCATGGTATCAAACGTCTTTTCTATCTCTCTAAGCCAGTGGATGGCCTCGTCAGGGTCGGGACAACCGGTGAAGTGAGGTGGCCTCAACTTCAGAAACCTCTCTAGTGCAGCTGTGGACCCTCCCCGCGCACTGGAACTCTCACTAGGGTCTCGTGTCTGATAACGAGCCATAGTGTCCATCATCGCCTCCATAAACTGCTCGACACTCGGCCTCCCGGCCTCGGACCCACTAGGGACATCTCCCTGCTCTCGAATAACTGGCATCCTCCTTCTGGGAGCCATCTACTCGCCTACAATGACAAAATCAAAAAGTTCTAATTAGAGTCCTAAAGTCTATACTACCGTCGTGCCTGTACGGGATAATGTATTTATTTGCCGAATTTGTGATATTTAACCTAGTTATTTATTTATTTGTCAGACCGTATGCTCTGATAACAACTGTAACGACCCGCCACCCTATAATCGGGGATCCGATTACTAAATGGGTACCGAATCATTAATTTGGAACAAACCAGGATCTAATCAAGTATGAGAGATAAATAATAAACTAAGCTAAACATTCACATCGCATTGAACTGAAATAAATGTGCAGGAATTAAAATTATTACAATGCGATTCAATACAGCAAATAATTACATAATCCAACAGAAAGGAAATAATTAAACATACAGGCCAGAAATAAAATCACAACTACGTCGGGGCATACCCCGGAACAACAGCTGACTGTGCTCAACTCACGGCCGCACTCTCCTCGCTAGGTCTGCTGAGAGTCCTCACCTGAAAACCGCAGGAGGGGTGAGTCTCAAAGACAAGACTCAGTAGGGATCCTTCGATCCCCACTGCCCACGCACACACCCACAAGTGCAAGGTACAGTTAACGGAAAGGTGATAAGCACAAGAGGTAAAATACCTAATTCTTAACGTGAAATTACATGCATATAATAAACCAACCGACAAGAAAACTCACAACTGTCGTTTCGATAAAACTCGCTAACCACACAACAAACGGTGGAAAAACCTCGACCCGCTGAGACAAAGCAGTAACCCCTCGGATAGCACGCTAGATACTCCGGCCCAACCGGCTCAGGTGGCTACTCCTTCCCTCGGCATGAGTGACTCTCCGAATGTACCACTCCGACACCGGTACTAGCTGACCCCGGGGTTCACCAGGTGACCCTCTCTCACTAGGCGTCACCCCGCCCACGCCCCCACCGGCGCTGTGCTCACGCCCCCACCAGCACAGGGTGATAAAGTGCTACAATGTCACTCCAGGTCCACAGTAACTCAAAACCCAGCACAATGCGATCCGGTCACGTGAAAAGTCCGCGATCGCATAACACGCATATAGAACCATCCGATTATGAAGAATCCATCTCTATCGGGTATACTGAAGCATGCATCAACCATCTATCTAACAGTATAAACACGTTTTACTGGCATGAATTAGTGAGGTTCTGTCTTGAATCGCATCGCCCAAGGCCGACGCCATTCAAGCTCCAAGTACAGGTTCATGTAAAACAGTCTTCAGAATCAGGCCTTAAAAGGCGTCGACACCAGTAGTCGCCTTTTAAAAGGCGTCGACATCCTCAGACGCCATTCAACACAGAAATCCGGAAATTCCAAGTCCCTTACTCACGGGATTTCTGCCTTTAAAAGGCGTCATGGTTAACCGACGCCATTCGAAAACGCGTCGTCCACCCATGACGTCTTTTAGTCTCAGAATCCCCGAACTGGCAGACTCTCTATCAGGCGATTCCTATCTAAAATGCGTCGTGATGGCTCGACGCCCTTCAAAACGGCGTCGTCCATGCACGACGTGTTTTAACCCCAGGAACCAGAGTCGCCTGAGCCCGAGGGCTCCTTTTCCAACCCCAAAACACCCCAAAATTCACCCAAAAACGGAGGGAAAAGAGGAGTGATACTAGCCATAGGCAACACATTCATGGAAATCCCCCATGTCATCAAAAGAATTCCTAAACATGCTCATTCTACCCCCCCGAAACCAAAGATCAAACAAGCTTAAACGGGGTAAACATGTCCAATAACGCGATGCTAAGGGGAACCGTCACCCTACCGGACACTTGAACGCCTCCGAGCTTCAGGCCGTCCACCCGACTCGCCCCACGTCGCCGCCGGTACCGCCGTGGTCGTCCTTGCTCCTCCGTGACGTCGGCCGCCGTCCGGAGAGTAGAACGCCGCAGTGGAAGTGGAGGTGGTAGTGGTAGGAGCTAGGTAGAGGATGGAGTGGAGGGAGAGATGAAACGGTGGGAGGAGGAAGGGATCGCCGCCGAGTTCGTCGGAGGGGAAAGAGAGGAAGGAAGGAGAAAAAATGAGGGAAAGAAGGAGGGCTCGCGGGGTTAACCAGAGACTGGCTAAAACGCGTCTACATCCACGGACGCCATTCAGTTGATGTGACGGCTACTCTGACAAGACTCTGAAACGCGTCGTTCAAGGCAGACGTAGTTCAGTCAACATGTCAGGGCCGTACTCTGACAATCCCAGAGTCGCAGTCTGAAAGGCGTCGACACAAGTGGACGCCGTTCAGGCGACAAGACAGGGTCGTACCCATGCGGCCCGAAGCCAGCCCACGTGGCACCCACGTAGAAGAACCTGAAATGCGTCGGCAACGGTGGACGCCGTTTAAAACGCGTCCCGATGTCCTGACGCGAATCAACTCAGAACCTCCGCCCTCACAAGGCTAGAACTACAAGGTCCGAACCCGAAAACCGGATCTGAAGGTCACGATCCTTACACTTCGGCTGTGTTGCCTGTGTTCCTTCGGCTGTGTTGCCGGTGTTCCTTTGGCTGTGTTGCCGGTATTCCTTCGGCTGTGTTGCCGGTGTTCCTTCGGCTGTGTTGCCTGTGTTCCTTCGGCTGTGTTGCTGGTTCCTTTGGCTGTTGCTGGTGTTCGGCTGTGTTGCCGGTGTTCCTTCGGCTGTGTTGTCGGTGCTCCTTCGGCTGTGTTGCCGGTGTTCCTTCGGCTGTGTTGCCGGTGTTCCTTCGGCTGTGTGTTGCCGGTGTGCCTCCGGCTGTGTTGCCGGTGTGCCTTCGGCTGTGTTGCCGGTGTGCCTTCGGCTGTGTTGACGGTGTTCCTTCGGCTGTGTTGCCGGTGTTCCTTGGCTGTGTTGCCGGTGTTACCTTCGGCTGCATGTCACATTTCTTATGCACATGGTTTACAGTGAGATGTAGGAGTAGTGTGTTACAGCTTTACTTGCCTTATCACCTGTATCTTTGTTACTGCACTTGTGGGTGTGTGTGTGTGGGAGGCGAGGGATCGGATGATCCCTACTGAGCCCAATTCTGGTGTGGCTCATTCCCTTCGGTTTCAGGTGTGGACTTCGCGGCGTGTGGTGCCTTCTTGGTGTGCGGACCAGCAGCTGTCTCTGTTCCGGGGTATGCCCCGATGTGGTTGTACCTTTCTTTCTGCCTGTACTTAACTTGTTGGACCATGTAATTATTGTTGGACTGTATACGGACATTGTTATCTTCCTTCCTGCGCACTTGTAAAATCGTTGTCGTCCGTGAGATTGTTATATTTAGCCTTGTTTAACGCTTACTCCTCCAGATGTGTTGTGTGAGATCCGGGTGCGAACCCGCAGTTAATGGGCCGACATCCATTTAGTGATCGGGTCTCCGGTCATAGGATGGCGGGTCGTTACACTAGTCCTCCACCGGAGTGGGCCGGACTCGGCTATCGGGCCGAAGGGGGTTGGGCCGCTGATGGGCCGAAGCCTGCCGGGCCTGGGGCTACCGAGCTGCTCCCGGGCCGTAGGCTGATGGGCCGCTGACGGGCTGAAGCCTGTTGGGCCGGGAGCAACGGTGCCGCTTACGGGCCGAGGGCTGTTGGGCCGCTGATGGGCCGAAGGCTCCCTGGGGGCCTTGTACTGCTGCTGCTGGGCTGAACTGGGTTTGGACTTGTTTTAATGGGCCGAATCAGATTCTGCCTCATCAGAACCTAATAATGATTTTTGATTTTTTAGAATTTTTTGCATTGTCCAATTGGAGATGGCTTATTCGAATATGTGGATCATGTGAGTTCCGATCTAAAAAGATTAATTTACCTTTTGTACTTACTGCAATGCCTTGCTGTAGCTAAGGGGCATTGCAGATCATTTGTTTTTGACATTCCTCTAGATAATCTATTAGAATTAAGTGACATAATTTTTTGTATAAATTAATGCAAAATCATGCATTAGATATAATATGGGTCAACTTAGGCTGGCTCAAGTTCGGCGCAATCTAATCCAAATTTGATTGTTGCCAGTCCAAATTGATATAACTTGAGCAAGATTGAGTTGGGTTGAGTCATGGGCTGGCCCGCCCAATTACCATCACATAACCCATTATAGATTGGAAATTAAAATTCTAACTCAAATACTACAAATACTACTGTCGACGGAATTGGATTAGACATAAATACATTTTTTGCTCAGCCACGGGTGGCGTAGATTAGATCTTAGAAGGACTTAAATTCAAAATACAACTCATTCTCATGCGGGAAAGAGGGGGTATATAGCTCCCTCTGATAGCTAATGAACAGATGGATACATGATCTGCCTAGTTCTACTTTTATTGGAGAATTGAGAAGAATAAAGACGAATAAGAAGAGAATAAGTTTAATTTTGTTTTGACTTGCGGAATGACTTATGATGAGGCAGAATCCGATTCGGCCCGTTAAAACAAGCCCAGACCCAATTCAGTCCAGCAGCAGCGTTAAAAGGCCTTCAGGGAGCCTACGGCCCGTCAGCGGCCCAGCAGCCTCCGGCCCGTAAGCGGCACTGTAGCCCGCGGCCCAGCAGCCTTCGGCCCATCAGCGGCCCAACCCCCTTCGGCCCAACCGAGTCCGGCCCACTCCGGTGGAAGACCAGGCGCCATGGCGGTTTACTCCGGTGGAAGACCAGGCGCCATGGCGGTTTATCAATAAGCCCGTACATATTTCTATAACGGCTGCCACCGCTAACCCTCCACTATAAATACCCCGCTACTTACAGCCAAGGTATGTTTTTGAACCCCAGGGACTGCAGTCCAAAAGCTTGATAGCTCCTCTTTGCTTCCTGAGTCGAATCTTCCTCAGAAGCTAACTTGACCGTCGGAGGGGGTTCCCCAGGGCCGAACCCGGGGACTCCTGCTGACCGGTTTCTTCTTCTTCTTTCCCTCCTGCAGGGGTTCGGTTCGAATCATCGCCGACCTCGGACTTCTCCCCCCGGTCTCTGCGCCGTGCGCCGGCTGCCTCTTCGACCGAAGGAGACTCGGCTTCGCGCCGCCCGAAGGAGCTTCGGCCCCGCCGTCCGGAGACGAGCCCGCATCCGACCGAGCCAGCCTCGGCCTCGGGCCCTCGGCGTCGCCCCTGCCTCCATCGCCTTCCGGATCCCCGTCGGGCCTCTCCACCGACCCGTCCAGCTCCGGATCCAAACTTCGGGTTCCAGCTCCGGAATCCGGTCGTGATAGATCCAGTCTACATCAACTTATATCGTGCAAAATAACGTATCGGGAGAATAAGGAGAATAAGTCATTCAACTCTAGATTTAAAAATTGATTATTCTTCTTATTCGGTCAGTAGATCCTACAAAACTATCAAACCAAAACACTTCTTATTCTAGTATACACCGTTCCGTCAGTCCCTACAAAATAACTTATTCTCCAATCAAAATAATGAATATAGTAATTAATAGATGATCTACTATCTGTACCGTATTTAACTTGTTTGATATCCCTACTTGCAGGGCCAGACTAGCTGTCGCTGGCCCTGGCTCTTCAACCGACATTTATCGGGTCAGTCTCCCCTTCGACCCAAGTGCTCCTTCGCTCATATCGTCGACATCATCAGTTTCAGGTACGTGTTGATAACTATTTAACTAATTTCACCAAATTTGAACTCTCTAGAAAGTGAAAAGTGCATTATGGCCTACACCCATCATTCCATATGACAACCACAAAAAAAATTATGTTGAGAGAGTTCCAACTAGTATAACCAACTGATGTAGACTGGATCTATCACGACTGGATTCCAGAGCTGGAACCCGAAGTTGGGTCCGGAGCTGGACGGATCGGTGGAGAGACCCGACGGGGATCCGGAAGGCGATGGAGGCAGGGGCGACGCCGAGGGTCCGAGGCCGAGGCTGGCTCGGTCGGATGCTGGCTCGTCTCCGGACGGCGGGGCCGAAGCTCCTTCGGGCGTAGCGCGTAGCCGAAGCCGAGGGTAGCTCGGTCGGAGGCTGGCTTGCCTTCGGACGGCAGGGCCGAAGCTCCTTCGGGCGTAGCGTGTAGCCGAGTCTCCTTCGGTCGAGGAGGCAGCCGGCGTACGGCGTCGAGACCGGGGGGAGAAGTCCGAGGTCGGCGGTGATTCGAACCGAACCCCTGCAGGAGGGAAAGAAGAAGAAGAAACCGGTCAGCAGGAGTCCCCGAGTTCGGCCCTGGGGAACCCCCTCCGACGGTCAAGTTAGCTTCTGAGGAACATTCGACTCAGGAAGCAAAGAGGAGCTATAGAGCTTTTGGACTGCAGTCCTTGGGGTCAAAAGACCATACCTTGGCTGTAAGTAGCGGGGTATTTATAGTGGAGGATAGCGGAGGCAGCCGTTATAGGAATATGTACGGGCTCATTGATAAACCGTCATGGCGCTTAGTCTTCCACCGGAGTGGGCCAGACTCGGTTGGGCCGAAGGGGGTTGGGCTGCTGATGGGCCGAAGCCTGCTGGGCCGCGGGCTACAGTGCCGCTTACGGGCCGAGGGCTGCTGGGCCGCGGGCTACAGTGCCGCTTACGGGCCGGAGGCTGCTGGGCCGCTGATGGGCCGGAGGCTCCCTGAGGGCCTTTTAACGCTACTGCTGGACTGAATTGGGTTTGGGCTTGTTTTAACGGGCCGAATCGGATTCTGCCTCATCACCAACCACTCAAACATGATCAGTCTAAAAAGCACTTAAATTTAGACCCCGTTTGGACGCAAATTACGAAAATATGGATGGAATTTTGATAAATAAATTTGTCATAAATGCAAGTGTCGGCCTACATGCAACTTGTGAATGTTATTACACATGAAGAGATTTAATGAATGCAAAAAAAATGGAAAAAATATTGTTTTTTTTTTACTTCCGTTTATGACATTCCAAGTAGGAAATGGATGTGAAAACGAAAATATGCATTTCTATTTTTGCTTCCATTTTCAATTTTCATATAGAAACGAAAGCAAAAATGGTTATTTAGAGAAAATACTTCTTTCTATTTCTGTCTCCAGCATGTTTCCAATCCTCTTGAGCAAAATGCTCTGTTAAACGGCACAATTTTATCAATTATAATACAAATAACAATGCTATATGTTTAATTTGATATTCAAGATTGTGTGAAGATTTTACATAAGCACAATTTTATTAACTTTTTTTTAAAACATATTCTTGATACATTTTCTTTGTCAAGTGACATAATAGTTAAGTGTTTATATATTCCTTATAATGAGGGAAGTTTGAAACCAAGCTTGCCTCAGGGTAAGGGACTTTAATGTGCCAACCACAACCATTCAATCTTTAGAGTGATTGTCCTATTATAGAAATAACTTTGCAGAATTAATTTATTGTCACGCTTTCAATCAAATTTTAACACAATAAGTAAGACATATGACTTATTTTTCAAAAAATAAAATTTAACTTATCTGATCTTTTTTACATGAGGTACCTTCTCATTCCAAAGAATTGTGCGCAAAATTTATATGCAGACAACTTTATTAACTATTTTTTAAAATACTATTTAATCTTTTCAACATTATATTTCTTGGATAAGCACAATAGCTACAATTCTGAGAGATTTTTTATTCTAACCTGAGCATCTCGGATTTTGAGTAATGCTTGTGTAATATCTCGGTCCAAATGCCACCTAATCGCTTCGGGTTAGCTCACTTGGCTCAGTGGGCTTCTAGGTTATAACTCTATTGATAACCAATTCATATATTATGGATGATAAGTAAAAATTAGAAAGAAAAGAATATCGTACATACAAGTACAAAAAGAATCTCATATATTAAATTATTCATACATACCCAACAAATAAATAAAAACAAAGTTCAAATAAAATTATTATATAATCAAATGTCCACCACAAGAAAGAAGATAACAGTCGAATTCCAGTCAGTATGCCTAGCCAAAGTCTACCACAAATAAAGCCAAGTCCAAGTCACTAGCTCCTCAAGACTCCTCCTGTTCTGTAAAACTTGAAAGCGAATGGACTAAAGGTGTGGCAAACAACAATCTCATCGGAATCCTTATCCATCCAATGCCTCTCCGTCCTTCTAGGATCGGTAGAAATCCTTGAAGGTGTGGCAAAGATCAAGGCCACCTGAGGGACACAACACTCAACTATGTAGTCTAAGCTCTCAGCCGAAGTGCCTACACATGTAGATTTATCTCCTACCATTGCCTTCGATTAGGAATATATAATATGAAGAAAGTCGGGTCTAGACATCTAAATCCCATCATATGGCAAGTCTAGTTATGACCTAACCCTATCATATGACTAAACCCCACCCGTTCCTTAAGGAGTGAATCAATATGGATAGCGAATGCCAGTGAGGCTAGTCAGCTATTCAAATTTAAGAACATATGCCTATCATGTAAAATAACAATATGATTAAAGCATAATATGAGAATATAGAATTACAAGTGATAAATGGCTCAAATAATTATAATTAGATCAATTATAAACATTATATATGAATTTCAAATCAAAATGCATCTACTGGTAGTCAAAACAGGTCAAAATAGTGTAATTCCATCATTCTAGGTCCAAATGGTTGATTGAACTGATAAAACGATCGACTATTTAGCCAAATAAAGGCTAAATAGAAGTTTTGGTAAAAGCGATCATTTTGTCAAAACGGTCAACTGTTTCTGTCAGCACAGCAAACTGACAGAAACTGTTAGTGGACTGCACAACGAACCTCTGCTTCAGAAGGTCATAACTTACAATCTACAAATTGAAATCCGTTTTTTTTTGTATGAAAGAGGACTAAGTAAGCTATAATATATAAAAAAATCAACTCAATTGAAACTAGAGTAACTAGACATATATATCTATAAATTCTAAAACATGCACATCAATCCAGTTACTGTAGAGATTTTACTAAGCATGGAAACTTAGGAAAGTTTTCTGATTCAGACCGCACACTTGTCATATAGGAATCTCATGTAATTTAACACCCAAAACATATCAAATTGACAAATCTCATTAGAGTAACATAGGAAATATCATCTCAATCACATGCATGTCCATAAAGATCATTAGAACTAACATGCATATAGAAAATCTTCAAAATCTGATCATAGACATCATCCTACCTCTCTCGTGACCTCCTCCAACCCAATGGGTATTCTAAAACAACACCTAAGCTTCAAGAGAGGAAAAAAAGGAATTCCCAACTCTACTTTATGAATCTAACCTTCCAAGAGTGAATATACACTAAGAAAAGCTTCAAGAACAACTTCTCCAAGGCTTTCAATCTTTCTAAACCAATATGCAAACTTCCAAGACTTCCACACTCACATGCAATCCATGGATCCCTCTCAAACGTCCTCTAGGGTCCAAGAGCAAGAGAGATATAGGATGGAGTAGATGGAAGAGGAAAAGGTCAATTCTAACACATGTCCCCTACATAAAGTATGAAAAAGTTACAATTAAGTCTTTCTTTTGGCCAAAATAACTCATCCATCTACTTATACACCTAATTGGCCATCTAAAATCCATCGAAATGAGCCCAATAACACCCTAACGGGTCCAATCTCTAACCCACTAATTAAATCCATATTAAATCAATTAATGATCTAATCTAAAGCATCTCTAATGGAATCAATACACTAAAAGATAAAATTTAATTCAATCTTACTTAAATCACATTTATATTATCTAGTTAAACATAAATAACCCAATATTCATTATAAAATTTATTTAACTCAAAATAAATATAATTAAAAGAATTTGAGTCGGTCAAACTTAGTCAAAACCGAGAAACCGGTTCGAAAATAATGAACCGGAGGACCAAGGTCTTAGATCTTGCTACACTGAGAGTCAGTGTAGCAAGTTCAGTCATCTTGTAATGCAAGATGTCAATGGTCCACCTACACAGTGGTCACATGGGTTGAGCAGTTTTTTTCACAAGTAACCTTACAAACATTAAATGTGGAGAGTAGAGTTCTAGACGTAACAAGTGTATGTATGCATCAAAAATACTACGTGACCGACAAAGCATTTGTCATGTCTAGAAAATATTTGTCATCTTTATACATTTGTTTATAGATTTTTTAGCGTGACAAATATTTCACAGACATGAAAAATACTTTGTGCATCTCCAAAGTATTTGTCGTCGCATGTGTGTACAAATTTATAGGTATGACAATATTTTTTAAGCGTGACAAATGCTTCGTAGACATGATAAATAACATATATTTGTCATATCCAAAATTCTACACCCGCAATTGCTGCTCGTCCATATGACTCCTACCTACGTGGACCAATGACATCTTACATTACAAGATGACTCAGCTTACTGCACTTGCAATGAGCATTACTCTTCAAATTTGAGACTGTCACTAAATATTAATTTACTGGCATACCTTTTAGTTCCAACATGGTAGATACAAAAATATCACATATTTGAAAAATAGAATTTACTTGTTTGGTCTTGTTTTTTAAGATGACAACTTTTTTGTCATATATTAAAAATTGTATGAAATTTTATATGAGTAGACAACCTTGTCAATTCTTTCCTAAATACATCTTCAAGAAAAATTGGCAAATATATCGTCCAGAGGAGTTGATCTACACTTGTCAGTCTTGTTTTATATTATTTTTATTAATCACATTATATTGCAATAATTGCAATAACACATCTGTCATTACCATCCACGGGCATTCTACTAAAATATCTTATACAATCTTGGTTAACTTTCAAGGAGAGCTAAAAAAAGTTCAAAATATTCATGTCCCCTTCTAAACTCTCCTTTTCTCTCTCTGTTTCTGATGCAATGGGTCGGCCAAATGAACTCCTTCTTGTAGCAATATTTTTATCCAAATAAATATTTAAATTTGATAGTCGAAAAAGTAGAATTCACCACAACTTACATAGAAGTTAACTATAAGGGCATCTTTAATATGACTTTAATTTAAAAAGATTATTAAAATAAAATAAAATAAATATACCATCAATCAATCTGTAACCATCTATAAGAAGCGAGAGTTCTCTTTCGGTCCAATTTTATCCCTTTTTTTCCGGTCCATCCGTCCGGTCTGATCCCATCCATTTTCCCCACATAAGCCCTCTCTCTCTCTCTATCTTTGATTCTATATCCGAATGGACTCTTGCAGGTTTTACGTGTCTACTGGTCTCTCCGTCAATCTCCCCGGTCCAACTGATTTCGTCCGGTTCAAAATTTTGTTGGTCTGGTCCGGTTCTCCTAATTTGCCCTATTCGATTTTCACGCTTGAAATTTCTAGTTAACCTCGTCCTAATATTTTCCCGGTCTATGATTCCATCCCTATTTCCGCGTCCTTATCTATGGGTTTTTGAGTTTTTTATAGCGAATATCCATTTTTAGAGGTTGAGCATATCTTAAAGTCTATTGATAGAGGAGTTTCTCTTTTATTCGTGAGAAACACTTGCTGCACTACGCGTGGTATTGCATGATTTGATGTGAGTCGTACTGCGCAGATCGGACGGCTGCAGCAACAGTAATTTTTTAATTTTTTTAGGTTGACTCTATCATGTTTGACACATTTTGTACGAACCGATCTTCGATCAAACAATTCAAAAAAATCTCAAAAATCAAAATCGATCCCAATGAACAGTAAAAAATCACTATTTATTAGTTCATTTTTTAGATTTTTTTTTGTTCGTTCGATCAAGGATCAGATTGTACGGACAAGTAGGTCATGATGGAGTTGATCCAATTTTTTTTTAATTTTTTCGTGCTGCACAAGTGCAGCAAGTATTACTCTTTATTCATTATTACTAAAGCTTTGTGTTTATCTAAAATTCTTACAAGGATCTTAGTTTATTCTTCTCATACTCTACGTCCGCCTTGTTATTCTCGTTCGCATGGTACCGCATGCATGAAACTGTCGTCTTCAACATGTGGCCACTCGTCTAACAGGTTTACTTTCCTAACATTCTCTGCCTTGATTTTTCTATTTTTTTTCTTGCTCTTAACTTCATTGTCTCTCCCAAACAGTCATTAGCGGATCTAGCATATATCTAGTGGGGTTCCATAATTTTACTAGATTTTGTAAATTTATTAAGACCCTCTAATTTTGACTTATTAGAATAATTAGTCACTAATCTCGATCCATTAAAATGACCCAACTGGTAAATGACCCATTGACCTACTATCCGAATGACTCCACTGAACAAAATTTCTACATCCGTCGTTGCAAAAAACGAATGTAGCTTTGATTCCTTATTTTCATCTCTTTTTCGTTTGTTTGGTCATTTTTGGACATGTCTGTGGCCATTGTTGATGCGTATGCATCTGGTTTTATTTTCGGTCTACCCGTCCACTTTACAGAGCAATTACATAATATTGTGTCGTACCTTCTTCTATTCTTTTTTAGAAGGTACCTTCTTCTATGCCTTCTTCTATTCTTTTTTTTAAAATGCGATTTAATGCTTTGCTTTGATTTAATCTCTTAAAGTGGGACTGGTTTTATTTTCTGTTTTTTTTCATTTCGTTAAATTTTCCAGTTTTTATGTGGCATCAACAAAAAGCACTTTAGACTCAGTCATCTGAGCCTTCTGGTTCACATAAATCTGCCGTCAGGACCCATCGGTTTCCTTTTTTTTCTTTTTTGCAGGGGGCACAGAAGTCAAGTATTTACAAGTATATACAAGCGACCGAGATTCCAAACTGAGTGGAACCCAAAAAATCCTCCAACGTTTGGAGATAAATCCGAACAGGTCGAACGGTCTGCCTAATTAAACGATAATTCTAAGTCAAACTGATTTTCGGAGAAGTAATCTCATAGACCAGGGATAAATATCCAACAATGCCTAACAGGCTGCATGACTGAGAAATTTTTAGACTCCAATCAGGTTTGAACTTGAGACCTCCCATGAGGGAGGCAGGTGTGCAACCAACTGCCCCACAGCTGGCTCACCCATCGGTTTCCCTTGCCAGTCCCTTTTTGCTTCTAATTTGATTATTCTCTACCGTCATGTTTTTATGATATTCTTTCGAATCCATACAGTCCATTCTTCTATGTTCTCACTAGGGAAAAGAATGTATATACCACATACTTGTAACATAAACATAATCCTATCTAGGGTTTAATTTATTTTTTTGTGTTTGATGATTGATAATGATTTGGTGGACTTTTGAGTAAGGTTGCAAGTGAAACACATCAAGATTTTATCCAGATTCACTTCAAATCTATATTCAAATAGTTGAATAATTATCTAAAATGTTTATCAGCCAGAGCATAAATATCTCACAACCAATGCAGGGTTAGAAATTTAATGCTCTTTTCTTATTGATATGCTTATAGTATAAGTATTATTCATATGTTAACGTGTGTTGATATGTTAGTACTACAATTTCTATTTATCTGTTAATCCTTTGGTTGAATTATTTTTTGAATCAAACCAATGTTTCAATAATATGTTTTATTTTTAAACGAATGCTTAATCATATATTTTATGTTTTAATACTTCTTAATTTTTTAATCAAATGTCTATTTCTTTTGCATGATTCTTTTTGCAGAATTTTTAAGTTTTTATTGTTTTATAAACCAAACACTCTTCTTTCTATAACTAACTACCCGCTCATCCAAATGTTATTTATGTCCACTACGAATTTGAAGAATATCAAGGAGATAGTATCAACTATGATTCATAATCAGAGCATACACAACCTATGGATTTACGGTAAATGGATAGATAAACAATCTATCCACTCCATTTAATTTGTAGTCCTACCTTTGGGTTGTTAAATAGCTTGGCACATAGTAATTAATTGACATGATTAGAACATTAGAAAGATGAAAAAAAAAAATATTATTCCAACCAAAACATTAGAAAAAAAGATTAATGATCATTTTCAATATTATTTAATGATCTTTCTTCTCAAATGTACATCTATTAATGTAATATATTTTCTAGCCTTCTTTCAGTGAATAATATAGATCACCTCAAATTTTGTAATGTCCTAGGCCTGTAACCAGCAAAACATTCTCACTTCTTTGAGATCAAAGTTGAATATTGTCCTAACATTCTAATTGTTAATTTATTTTACTTTAATTCTCTTTTTATATTTAAGGGATTTTTAACTTTTATTGTAATGACGCGATAGTGCATTCATTTAACTAGTAATTGTGTAAATCAAAATTTGAAGAGACTATATCTACAAAAATCCTTATCTTTGTCCATGACACATCACTGTTCTCTCAATAGTAGGAATATTTTATCTGATGTGATAGGTTACGTTCCACAGCCAAAGTACAGATCCCCGGGACACACAACAAAACAAGAAACTAATAACTGCAAGGTGCTCGTTAATCGTTCTCCACCGTTCAGCTACCTGAATTATGAACAGCTGAACATCCCCACTACCACAGGGCAAGAAGACGCCATTTTCCGCATTCCCAACGCCCTGCCTGTGCAGAGGGACGCGTGGGAAGAAGAAGAAGAGCGAGCGAGCGAGCGAGCGAGAGAGAGAGAGAGAGAGAAGAGAACCCATCTCGCGCGAAGGCACAAACAGCAAAAAGGAGACTCCTTTTTTTTGTTTTCCCCTGCTTGTTCGTCTTCTTCTTTATCAATTCCCCTTCTCCCATGGCGGGTACATCCCCAGACCTCGCCAGGAAGGCGTCCACACAAAGCCCACCAGCGTAGACAACCCCCAGCGAAGACCCAGAAGCCCAGCAGCGCAAACCACCAAGAAAAAGCTGTTGAAACCCAGAATTCCGGAAGCAAAGGTGACATTTTTGCCATTTCCCCCCTTTTTGCCGACCTCAAGATGGCTTCTGGCAGCAGAGCCGCGTCTGCGGGCTCGGTGAGCAGGGCGGTCGCGCAGTACACCGTGGACGCTCGCCTCCACGCCGCCTTCGAGCAGTCGGGCGACTCCGGGAGATCCTTTGATTACACCCAGTCCGTCCGCGAGCCCTTAAACCGCGTCCCCGAGCAGCAGATCACCGCCTACCTCTCCAAGATCCAGAGGGGCGGCCACATCCAGCCCTTCGGGTGCACCATCGCCATGGAGGAGTCCAGCTTCCGCGTTATCGCGTATAGCGAGAACGCCGTCGAGATGCTCGACCTTATGCCGCAGTCGGTACCCATTTTGGACAAGGAAGTTGAGAACTTTGCGCTGGGCACCGACGTGAGGACCCTCTTCTCCCCTTCGAGCTCGCTACTGCTCGAAAGGGCAGCTGGTGCCCGCGATATCACACTGTTGAATCCACTGTGGGTTCACTCCAGGAGCTCGGGGAAGCCCTTCTATGCAATCTTGCACAGGATTGATGTGGGCATTGCGATCGACTTGGAGCCGGCTCGGATAGAGGATCCTGCTCTCTCAATTGCTGGTGCAGTACAGTCACAGAAGCTCGCGGTGAGGGGGATCTCTCGGCTGCAGTCACTTCCTTGTGGGGACGTCAAGCTTCTTTGTGACACTGTTGTTCAGCATGTGAGGGACCTCACTGGGTATGACAGGGTCATGGTGTACAAGTTCCATGAGGATGAGCATGGGGAGGTAGTGGCTGAGAGCAAAAGGGAGGACTTGGAGCCTTACATGGGACTCCATTACCCTGCGACTGATATACCGCAGGCGTCGAGGTTTCTTTTCAAACAGAATAGAGTTAGGATGATAGCCGATTGCCATGCCACTCCGGTCGGTGTCATCCAAGATGAGAGCCTAATGCAGCCTCTTTGCCTCGTGGGTTCGACCTTGCGGGCACCACACGGTTGTCATGCTCAATATATGGCCAACATGGGTTCAGTTGCCTCATTAGCGATGGCTGTCATCATTAATGGGGGTGACGATGATGTTGTAAACAGCTCAATGAAGCTTTGGGGACTTGTTGTTTGCCACCATACTTCCCCTCGGTGCATCCCATTCCCCTTGCGCTATGCCTGCGAGTTTCTCATGCAGGCCTTTGGTCTTCAGCTAAACATGGAACACCAGTTGGCCTCTCAGTTGCATGAGAAGCACATTCTGAGAACACAGACTCTCTTGTGTGATATGCTTCTTCGTGACTCCCCAACTGGCATAGTCATTCAGAGACCTAGTATAATGGATCTTGTTAAGTGTGATGGAGCAGCACTCTATTACAAAGGTGAGTATTGGCCATTAGGCGTAACTCCAACTGAAGAGCAGATTAAAGGTATTATTGAATGGTTGTCAACCTGTCATGGTGATTCTACTGGTTTGAGTACAGACAGTTTGGTGGAAGCTGGTCACCCAGGTGCTGCGTCCCTTGGAGATGTGGTTTGTGGAATGGCTGTGGCATATATTACCTCAAAAGATTTCTTGTTCTGGTTTAGATCACATACAGCTAAAGAGATCAAATGGGGTGGTGCAAAGCACCATCCGGAGGACAAGGATGATGGGCAACGGATGCACCCTCGCTCTTCATTTAAAGCATTCCTGGAAGTAGTGAAAGGCAGGAGCTTGCCATGGGAGAATGCGGAGATGGATGCCATACACTCATTGCAGCTTATTCTTCGAGACTCCTTCAGGGATGCTTCTGACGAAAGAAGCAACTCCAAAGCAATTGTCAATTGCCGGTATGATGACATGAAGCTGCAAGGGATAGATGAGCTCAGCTCAGTTGCTAGGGAGATGGTTAGATTGATTGAAACTGCGACAGCACCAATCTTTGCAGTTGATTCTGATGGGCGCATTAATGGTTGGAATGCGAAAGTTGCAGAATTGACAGGACTCTCAGTTAAGGAAGCTATGGGAAAGTCACTTGTTCAAGATCTTGTCTTTGAGGAGTCTGCGGGTGTTGTTGAGGAGCTTATATATCATGCCTTAAGGGGTGAGAGCTTTTCCCTGTTTTTCCCTCAGTTCAGTTGATGTATTTCATTACTGTTTGTTTGTCTTATGTTTTGATCTATGGCCGTTGACTACCAGCAGACCTTTTGGAACTAGTTTATTGGGTGCTAGCAAGTAAACTTTTAAAATCCATCAAAGATATATGTTAGATATTTGCTTTTTTTGAAGGAAAAAAAATGTTTGTACTCTTTCAAGAAGATGATTGATAGAAGACTGAACCAAAGGTGTATTTCTCTGGAGGATGGAAATTCACAAAACCAAGGTTTATGCAGGTGAAGAAGATAAAAATGTGGAGATAAAGCTGAGGACATTTGGCTTTCAGCAAGAAAAAGAGGCTATTTATGTCATCGTAAATGCTTGTTCCAGTAGGGATTATGCAAACAATATTGTTGGCGTCTGTTTTGTTGGTCAAGATGTTACGGGGCAGAAAGTGATTATGGATAAGTTCGTTCACATTCAAGGAGACTATAAGGCTATTATGCAGAGTCCAAATCCCTTGATTCCACCTATATTTTCTTCAGATGAGAACGCCAGTTGCTCTGAGTGGAACACAGCCATGGAGAAGCTTACAGGAATGTCAAGGGGGGATATGATTGGAAAGCTGTTAGTTGGAGAGGTTTTTGGAAGCAACTGCCGACTTAAGGGTCCAAACTCTCTGACAGAATTCACGATTGTCCTCCACAATGCTATTGGAGGACAAGAAACTGACGAGTTCCCATTTGCATTTCTTGACAAGAATGGAAAATTTGTTCAGGCTCTTTTGACGGCAAACACTAGAAGAAATGTGGATGGCCAGATAATTGGGGCATTCTGTTTCTTACAGATTGCTAGCCCTGAATTGCAGCAGGCTATTGAAATCCAAAGACAGCAAGAAAAGAAATCTTTTTCAAGGATGAGAGAATTGGCGTACATTCACCAAGGGATAAAGAATCCCCATAGTGGAATACAGTTCGCTAATTCACTGTTGAGAATGACAGACTTGTCTGATGAACAGAGGCAACTTATCGAGACAAGTGCTTCGTGTGAGAGGCAGATGTTGAAGGTCATGAATGGTGCTGATTTGGAAACCATTGAGAATGGGTGAATTCTCCTTTTTTCATTCAATCTTCTGCACCTGTGATTACTTAGTTCATCCTCATCTGTACTCCACCATGTTTTGTTTCTTATGTAGTAATTTGACAGCGGATCATGACAGCTAAATTGTAAGATTGTCAGTGCACATTTCCTAAGGTTGTTTTGTTTGGCTGGAAGTGTTTACATTAATTTTTCTTTGATCATTAACAATCTCTTTCGAACAAGCCACTCAACTTGTATTTGTAATTAATCATGCTTTACGTCTGAGGCAGTCCTCTCTATTCAAAAGTGGATTGAATGCGCTGCTATCCTGCATTCATGCTCATTATTAATCCCTATGTAGCAAGCCACTTAAATTGAATTTGTAGTTTTGTGTGCTTTGTCGGTGCATTTCTTTCGAGGTTGTCTCGTCTCCTTAGACTTGCTTCACTGTCTCGAGTTCACATTCATTTGGAATCCCCTTTTAAGACACCACTCTTGCATTTATAGCTAAACTTGCTCTATATGGTTCATCTACACTCTCGTTACAGTTTGTCTAATCCATCCAAATACTCTTTGGGAAACTGTTGGACCCTTTTTTATGAAAAAGGGAAGGGGAAGCACACCCCCCCCACTGGTTTGGGAACCGGTGGGGGTGTTCACCGGGTCCCCCACTCCCTCTCTCTCCTCTCTATTCTCTCCACAAAATCCTCCGGTGGCACCCCCCCACCTCAAAATCCAACGGTGGGTACCCCCACCGGGGCATGGATGGCAGTACCGGTACCGGCCGGTACGACCGGTACGGGCTTAAAAGGGCCAAAAAAAATCAGAAAAAAAGAAAAAAAATCAGAAAAATTCAGAAAAAATCAGAAAAAAATCAGAAAAAATGTAAACAATTAATTAGCTATGTGTTGGGTGTGATAAAAGTGGGTTAAGACAAAGAAGTACACATAACACATACAAAATGACTATTTTCATAAAGATTAAACATGAAAAATATTATGTTAATGTACTAAATATTTACAACAATGCAAAATATTAACGAAATCAAACGATCCTTACCTATGAAAAACATAAGTGAGTCCCTTAATATGGATAATAACCCGTAGATCCTTCTGATTCATCATCTGGTTGTTGTTGCTGGTATCCATAATAAGGTTGCATATGTTCCCTATATTCACCATAACTAAACAATGATGCAGCCAAGTCGTGCATCCCTCTTTGAATCCCTCTTGGTAGGGCTGTCAACGGAAACCCGATTATCCGATTTTCCGATCCGTTACCGAAAAAAAATATCCGTTTCCGATAAAAAATATCCGTCCGATAGCTATCGGAATCGGAATCGGATATTTCCGATAAGCTATCGGAATCGGAAACAGAAACTCCTGTTTCCGTATCCACTTTCCGATTTCCGATTCCGATTGTTGTTAAATTTATTATTATGAATAATATTAACCTTAGGATTGTTTTAATCTTATTAATCATTATCTAATATAATTAATTATTATTTAATATACTAAGATGTATTGGTTATATTTAGGTTTCATTTTATATGTTTTAAACAAATAAATCAGGAAATCAGTAATTTTCGAAAATTATCGGAAATAATATCCGATTCCGATATCGGAATCGGAAACAAATCGGAAACGGAAAATAGACTTTCCGATTTTATCGGAAACGGAAACGGATAATGCACTTTCCGATCTTATCGGAATCGGAAACAGAAACAGGCTATCCTTATCGGAATCGGAAAACGGAAACACCTGTTTCTGTATCCGTATCCTACCCGTTTACAGCCCTACCTCTTGGAGTATATGCTTGTTGACTTGATGAAATTCAAGAATCACGGTGCAAAGAAGTAGCATGAGAATAAGAAGAAGACCCTGACCCATAACTGCTACTGGGTGGAATCGGTGGATGGAATTGAAAGTCTTCATACTCTACTTGATCTCCCTAGCTATACATGCCTGCTTTTTGTTGGCTACCTCCATAACCTGACTGTTGTCCATGCTGACTTTGTGAATCATAATCTCCTTGACTTTCATGTTGTCCTCTTCCTGTGTCAATATGTAAGGAGAAAGAAGGTGCATACACTCCGCCCCCGGTAGTAGCACCTGCAGCTGCACCAGCATCATCACTAGGAGACTCTGTCCCATCATCATCATCATCTTGATCATAATCAACAATTAACTTTCTTTTAACAGTACTTGATTTTTTCTTTTGTGATGCCTGTTTTTGCTGGCTTTCTTTTTTTTCTAGATCCTTTTGCAAGTTCAATCGATTCAATACTCCTTTTCCTCGTGGTGTATGCCTCACATAAATTTGCTTCATCTCATCAATGGCAAGATCGTCTCTGGCAGCCAGATTAGTCCTCTCCAATGTAGATGTACTCCTTTTCAAGAATGATGGTGGCCCAACCATTCTAGGAGTGACTGGCCTACTATCTGATTCTGAGTGTCTAGCAGGCTCAAGCTCAGTATCAGGTGCAAATAAAAGCACATGCTCAGTCTAACTCTGATGCTCATGTGAAGGAGGAGGTGAATTTTCTTTTTGTCTTTTCGAGGTTCTTAATTCTGGATCTCTAGCAACAGCTCCATTTAGTATGTCTTCTGCCCATTCTGTATCATCAGGATCAAAAACTGGCTCATCGACAGTTGCTCGTGTCTCAACCCAAGTCTGCAAGGGATTATCATCATCAAATAACTCTTCTACATCAATTTGGCCAACCGCATCTTCTGCGTGCTCTGCAGCTCGTTTCTCCCTCAATTGTTGTCTCAACCGGATGTTTTTGATCCTCAATCTCATATTGTAATGGCAATACACCAATTTGTCCAATCGTTCAGCCTTTAACCGGTTACGAATTTTTGAGTGTATAAGGCTGAACGTGCTCCAGTTTCTTTCACATTGGCTTGCCGACGTTGTCTGACTCAAAACCCTCACTGCAACGGAAGCCAATGGATTATAGCACCTATCTCTGTTGTACACCATTATCCACCACTCAGCTGTGCCATCATTAAAAGAAACCAAAAAAAAAATTAATCAATGTATGTTCTCGTTTCTTATGCACATTTGACAACAATGCAATGACTAAGTATACCTGGGCTCACTTTCTCTACAGCAATTTGCACAGAGTCTTCATTATATGTCTCCAGCCTTAGCCTATAAGCCTCCATCTACAAAGATGGAATTAACAATTAATAGAATTCATAGGCTCTTTGAATTACAAGTAATTGGATAAATCTTAAAGTCAGATCTTCACTAAGTATACCTGTCTCTCTGCCTCAATCCTATCTTCTATTGTCCTCGACAAACGTGCAATCACATTTAGTGTGCCTTGAATCACCTCTCCATCAATATGCACTTGACGACTGTACATTACTCGAGGATTTAAATAATAACCTGCATTTAGGTGAAAAATTACTAATGTCAATTTAATAAATAATCTCCCATGTAACAGTATAAGACTTCACTTACCAGCTGCATGCAAGTCGTGGTGTAATGTGCTTTCCCATCTGACATCAATAAGGTCCCACCACTTCATATAAGTGTTGGGAAATGCGTTCTTGATGTGCACCTTAGCAATGTCAATTGCCTCGTACAAATATCCCATGTAATTCTTATCATCCCCATCCACCAATTTTAACACCTGTACGAGAGGTTCCACCAACTTCAGATAAGTCTCCATATTACTCCAAAATTTTTTATTCTCTATGATTTTCCTCACTTCCAAATGTTCATATTTAGATTCATCGGAGGTGGTCCGCATATACTCCAAGAACTCCTTATTAAACATAAAACCCTTGATCTCATTCTTGAATTTGTGCAAAGATTCTAAAGAAATAAAATTAGATGCAAATCGTGTAGGCCCTGCACGGATGAGATCTCGACCTCCAGATGCTTTTTCTCTGAACATATTCAAGATCCTGGGATGACCATAAATAAATTGGGTAATTCTTTGGGCTCTCTTTACAGTCTTGCTGATAGTTGGATCCTTACCAATGTCTTCAAGCATCAAGTCCAGACTATGCGCTGCACATGGGACCCAATAAAGGTGTTTGCACTTGTCCATTAACTTCTTCCCTGCAGCTTTATAACTTGGTTCATTATCGGTGACCACCTGGACAACATTTTCCTCTCCAATTTCCTGCACCATCTGATCCATCAAACCAAATAAATATTTTGCATTCTTTGAATAGTTTGATGCATCAACAGATTTCATAAAAACTGTCCCTTCTGTGCAATAAACAAGAAAATTAATCATGGACTTTTTCGTGGTACCAGTCCAGCCATCGCACATAATTGTGCATCCTCTCTCCTTCCATACTACCTTAAAACTTTCAACCCACTGTTGAAGTTCCTCATATTCTCCATCAAGCCCCCGTCCATATATGTCTCGACGTGTGGGGGCTTTGAACCCACGACCATGATCTGCTATCGCATCAATCATAGGCTGAAAATAAGGAGACTGAGCAGCATGTGAGAGAACACCTGCATGCAAAAACTATTTGCATATGCTTTTAAAAGTATGTCCTGCCGCTTCAGCTGACTTTTTTACTCCTCTCATTACTTGCTTGATTTTTGGCTGAGTAGAAGTATGTCTTCTAAAAAGATAATTGTCCATAGGACCCACTTGGCCTGTAGGTTGACTTGTGCCTCTTATTGATGATCCATCACTTCTCCTTCGGGCTTCATCTTCTTGTTGATGCCACAAATTCTCTCTTCTAGCTGCAGCCATGTCAGGATCATCATCATCATCATCATCACTAGAATCTACAATTTGTTCAGCCCTTTGCCTCTCACGTATAGAAATGCCACTGGCCGCAGTATACATCCCTTTGCCTTTTGTATTATGTCTACCTAAAATTTCGCCTTGGAGTTCAACCTCATCTTCATTCTTTTGTTCTTTTTGTGCTTTTCGGCCATGCAACAATTCACGCATCTCGTTGGCAACTTGTCGGGGACAGACAGTACACCTTGTCACCTGTCCTGTCTTCCCTGTTAAATGTTCTTTCCCTCGGGTGATTCCACCACCCATCTCTTTGCCACAATATTTGCATTTCACTCTCCTCTTTGCAGTATTAACTAAGGTGATATGGGCCCACCCTGGGTCTTGCTCTTGCTGTTCAGCCATGTTCCTACAACACATAAAAAAAAAAAATAGAAACAAATATAAGAACATTTGGCATTATGCTCCTAGTTTAAAACATGTAAAATTGGGGCCCTAAAATTGAGGATTTCCCCTAATTAACCGTCGATCAACACAATTGACAGCACACTCCTATTTTAAAATGTGCAACGAAGGTTAATTAGGCTCCAATTGATGTTTAATTTAAATAATTAGATAAAAGCCTCAATTTTTAACCGTTAATTAGGGCCAAAATTGGGGATTTCCCCTAATTAACCGTCGATCAACGTAATTGACAGCACATTACTAGTTTAAAACATGCAATGAAGCTTAATTAGGCTCCAATTGATGTTTAATTTTAACAATTAGACAAAAACCCCAATTTTTAACCGCTAATTAGGGCCAAAATTGGGGATTTCCCCTAATTAACCGTCGATCAACGTAATTGACAGCACACTCCTAGTTTAAAACATGTCATGAAGCTTAATTAGGCTCAAATTGATGTTTAATTTAAGTAATTAGACAAAAGCCCCAATTTTTAACCGCTAATTAGGGCCAAAATTGGGGATTTCCCCTAATCAACCGTCGATCAACGTAATTTACAGCACACTCTTAGTTTAAAACATGTCATGAAGTTTAATTAGGCTCCAATTGATATTTAATTTAAGTAATTAGACAAAAGTCCCAATTTTTAACCGTTAATTAGGGCCAAAATTGGAGATTTCCCCTAATTAACCGTCGATCAACATAATTGACAGCACACTCCTAATTTAAAACATGTCATGAAGCTTAATTAGGCTCCAATTGATGTTTAATTTAAGTAATTAGACAAAAGCCCCAATTTTTAACCACTAATTAGGGCCAAAATCGGGGGTTCTCTATTTTATCAAGAAAATGAACATAAATCATCTAAGAAATATGTAACAAACTAAAAAATAATCACTACATTAAAATATAAATCATACCTTCTTTTTTTCTTCCACCCAAAACAGTGAAAACGTCTCCGGAAAAGGATGAAAACGTCTCCGGCGGCGGGGCGGGCGGCGGCGGCGGGTGGCGGCGGCGGTTCTTTCCCCTCCTCCTCCTCCTTTCCCTCCTTCCCTTCCCCGCCCACAGCAAAAAACCGAAATCCCCTCTCACATATCTGTTTCTGTGAGAGGGGACAGTGAAACACCCCTTTACACGAGCGTACAGGCCCGGTACCGGCCCGGTACAGTCATTTTTTTTTTTTTTTTTTACGGTACCGGCCCGAAATGGGGGTACCGGTACCGGTTCGGGCCGGTACCGGTACGTACCGGTACCGGCCGAAACTGCCATCCATGCACCGGGGGGAAGAGAACATGCTTCCTTGGCCAAAAACTTTTGGGGGAAGTTCTGCCCTTTTGAAGATCGAATTTGGTGCTTTTCATACAAGTTCTGCACGCGTGGATGAGGCTTCATTTGTCGATTTTTCCTAAGGTTTTCCTACGGAAAACTCTGCCGAATTTATGTGCCGAATTTATGTTGTAAATCGCCCTTTATAAGGTGGAACTATACCAGAATAATGAATGAAATGCCAATGTCTTTTGTGCATGTGTGTATGTGTAACATTATGTTAGTATGTTTTCACATACATAATTAATTTATTTGTTAGTTTAATAACTAATTAAAATACATAAGTACATAATTAAATACTCTAAAATATCCTTGGCCTCACCCCACACATAACTAAACCTAGACTCATAATCAAAACTTAATAATGAAATATAGAGACATAAAACAACACACTTAAAATGAAAATGACTTAAATACCCCTCATGTTTAATTAATTAATAAAACCTGCGGGAATTAATAAAAAAAATCAGTAAAATTAATTAAAAAAACAGTAAAAAAATAGTAAAACTCAGTAAAAATCAGAAAACCAGATCTGAAAATACATAAACTAAAAAAATAGCTTAAAATATCCTTCATATGCGCAATTAATTAATAAAGCCAGTAAAATTAATAAAGAAACAGTAAAATTCAGTAAGAAACCAATAAAAACAGAGAACAAAATCTGAAAACATATAAAATTTCCGAAATGACCAAAATGCCCCTATAACTTAATGAAATTACAAAAATACCCTCACCCACGGTTAAAATCTGTAAAAATCACAGAAAATTCTTAAAAAATATCAAAACCTCTCCTAGGTCCAAAATACCCTCCAAACTTTAAAAAAAAAGGGTAAAAATACCAAAATACCCTCAATGTAATAAAAATAAGTGAAAATTTCAGAAAAATACATAAAAAATATAAAAATAGACTTTAAGTCTAGAAATCCAATTTGGAGTGAAATTACCAAAATACCCTTACAACCCAAATTAAAATAACTCTAAAATACCTCCAAGGTTTTGAAACCTTCCTAAGTCATTAAAACTCACCTCACACACTAAAGTGACCATAATGCCCCTATACCCACCAACTTGACATAATTACAAAAAATACCCTTATGGGTCTAAAATACTTGGAATCAATCTAGAATCTTTTAAAAGCCTCCCAACCAATCATAAACACATCCTAAACTTGGGCAAGGCCAAGGACTTAGCCTAAGACATGTCTTCAGATGCATGTGCTGCGTGTAGTAGTAGTGTTGTATGTTACAAGGGTATCAACGGACGGTTAATCAAGGGTTGTTGAGCGGTTGCTCGACGTAATTAACACTGACGGAGATCAACGAAGAGATGTCATATACTCGGATCTTTGCATGATCCGAAGTCTCGGACTCTCTGAGGGCTAATCCCAAGCTCTCATAGTCCAAGAAACAAAATAAATAAAATCGGCCTATATTTCTCCAAATAAGATAAGCCAAATAAAATGAAATAAAAAAATACGATATGAGCGATCTAGGCTAGGTACCAAACAGAAACACGTCCCTAGATTTATTCTTTTACTAGCTTTCCTACTTTCTAATTCGGATATGCTCATCTTCATTGCAATAAGGTGCAAACATCATAGATTAATATAATAAATAAATGGGGTATTTGCACGAATGTCTATGATAAATTTTTATTCTTATAAAAACACCTCTTAAAATTATAGTGTCATGGATACCCTCCTTACAAAGAAATATGCCATGGATGCCCTTTCTAAGGTTACGAGTACTCCTTTTATTTTAGTTAATGCTGAAAAGGATAACCGAGCCATTTTTTTCTCAAGAAGGGTATCCATCACACTACAATTCTAACAGATTTTTTGCATATTTTAAAAAACTATCAAGGTTATTCATGCAAAAAATTCCTCAATAAATTTTAAATTTGATGAGTCCTGCAGAGCGGAAGATAAACATGTGTCATAAATATCGGGATGACCTCCATATGAAAATGGTTGTGATTCTTTGGTGTAACTGGACATTCATGTCAAACTCTTGAGAATCTGAGATAACTCTTGTTTTTGTAGAACTCAGAAATTTGATCAGGACAAGACAGAACCTGCTTCATAGTTCATGCCAGAAGAGTGGCTTACGCTGCCACTTCCAAAGGAGGAAGAATTGTGCCTCACACCATTGGTCTTGCGCTATGTTCGCAAATGGAGAGAAAGCACATGTATAGTCACACAAAATTTTCTTCAAGCAACCATCATTACCTGGTTAGGGTGTCTACCATGATAAATAAAAGAATCACAATAATGCCAACTTTTACCTTGAAAACCCTAATTAACATAAAGAGTAAACTATTCACAACTCAACTTAACTAAGTCTTAGTCCCAAATTAATTGGGGTTAGTTATATGGATTCTTTGTCTCCACTCTAAATGGTTTTGGACTACTTGTGAAAGGTATAAAGTCCCCAAATCATATTGTATTATTCTTCTCCAAGTTAATTTAGGTCTACCCCTTCCTCTCTTCCCTTCCCTTATCCTAATATACTCCACTTTTCTAACTGGAACCTCCCTAGGTCTATGCTTAACATGCCCAAACCATCTCAATCTCCATTCTCTCAATTTGTCCTCAATTGATACCACTCTCACTTTTCTCTAATGTACTAATTACAAATTTTATCTAGCCTAGTATGCCTGTAAATCCAACTTAACATTCTCATCTTGGCAATACTCATCTTGGAGATATATTGCCTTTTCATCATCCAACACTCGCTACCATACAACATTGCAGGTCTTATTGCCGTACAGTATAATTTTTCATTTAATTTAGTTGGGATCTTGCGGTCACATGAGACTCCCGTGGCAAGTCTCCACTTCACCCATCATGCTTTAATCTTATCGCTAACATCCTTCTCACACCCTCCATCTTCTTGGAGGATTGAACCAAGATATTTGAAATTGGTGTTTTGGGGTATTGCCATCCCATCCAAGCTAACTCCCTCATTTTTACCCCTTCAACTTTCACTAGAGTTACAATACATGTATTCTGTTTTAGTTCTACTTAACCTAAAATCTTTAGACTCTAAGATGCTCCTCCAAAGTTTTAGTTTTTTATTAACTCCCTCTTACGTCTCATCTATCAACACAATATCATCCACAAACATCATACACCACATAATGTCCTCTTGTATATCTTTTGTTAAATCATTTATAACTAATGCGAAAAGGTAAGAGATTATTGCTAATCCTTGATGCAATCCAACTGAAATAGGAAAATCTCTTGTTTCCCATCCAACTATGTGGAATACTTATATGTACCTAGTAGATACCATCTTGCACTCCAACACCCAGCATAATATATCTCTTAGAACTGATGGGGATCCAGGAACGGTTGGAATGGAGTCAAAGGTCCAATGTGCAGTTTATTTGTTCCATTAGGGGCCCATTTGGAGTCTTTTATTTTATCTGTAATTTTCACATGTTTTTTAGCTATTTTTAGAGTCCTAGGGGTAGTTTAGTAATTTTCCTATTAGGGTTTCTTTGAGGAGTCTATATACTGTATTGTATCCCCTCGTGGGAAAGCATTTGGAGAAGATTTTTGAAATGAATAGCCGATGTTGCGCGTTTTCTCTCGAGACGGGACGGGAACCCTAGCCTTCTTCTCCTACAAACCCCTCTCTTCTTTCTACTTCCGGTCTACCCCCCCTGCTGTCCTGCATCAGTTTAGTATCAGAGCCCAAGCTCGATCCCCACCACAGCTGCTCCCCTTACTCGCCTTCTTCCTCTTGAGCACTCCGCCTCCTCCAACCTGCGCAGCCGGTTGCAACAGGACCACCCCAACCCTCGACGCCCTAAATGATCCCGCAGCACCGCAAGACTCGGCCACTCCCACCGCTGCCATTGCCGCCGTCGCCGCCTAGCTCCAACGCTCCCGGAGCCGCTTGCCAACCCCCCCGCTATAGCCAGCCGTCTCCCCTCTGGTTTGATTAGGGCTAAAGAGGAAAGAAGAAGGAGACGAAGAAGAGGGAGAGAAGGGTGTGGCATCTCACCTGCGGCCGCTGTGGTCGTCGCCGGCCTTGGCGCCATCTCCCACTGTCGTCGCCGGCGTTGGCGCCATCTCCCACTGCCGTCGCCGGCCTCGCAGCCGTCTCCCACCGCTGTTGACGTCGGCCGCTGGTGCCAGCTCCCTCAACGTCACCGTCGTCTGCCGCTGCCATCGGCCGCCGCGCCATCACTGTCGCCCAGCCCTGCCGGTACCCCCATTGCCACTGTCGGCACTTGTCATCATCGCCGTCGCCTGTAGACGGCAACGCCGTCACCGTTGCTGACGGTAGTCACCGCTGCCAGCGCCGTCTCCGCCTGCCGACGCCGCCCGATCCGCCGGCACAGCCCGCGCCGCCATCTCCCTCTCCTTCGTGCAACCTCTGTGTTCCCCTGTTAGGGTTGGGGGCAAGGGGAGAGGAGGGAGAGACGAGCCCGTGCCCTTTCAGTTGGGGCCGGGTCAAACCGGGTCAAACCCAGTCCGATCGAGCGGCCCGAGCCATCTCACTAATCCTCACTCAGACTGCAGCCCAGTTTGAACCGGGTTCGAGCCAGGTTGATTCAAACCGAGCCAGAAGTCCACTCTTGGTCCTAGTCAGGGTCCCCTTGAGTTTGCTACAGTGCACAGGAGGTGCATTAAGGGTCCTACTGCACCTCCATCGCCGACAACTCGTCTGTGCTCCGATTTGCGTGCCGCTAGCGCCGTTGGGTTCGTATCGGCGAGGCCGACCTCGTTGCACATCCCATCCCTCAGTAGTGTCTTGTTTCATGTGCCGTTCTTGCACGCATTACGAGGGCACTCGGGCTCGCCGTTCAAGGTCTTTTCGGACTCTGATTTGTACACCGTTCGCGTTGTCGGATCCGTCTCGACGAGGCCAACTCAGATCCAGTGTGTTGTTCCCAAATTTGTCTCATTTTGCGTGCCACTTCTGCACGCATATCGAGGACCCCGATCGTGCATCCGAGGCCAACCCCAGTTGCCTCGATTTGCGTGCCAACATCCCAGCACACAGATTTCGTAGTAGCTAGTGCCCGCTTACCTCATTTTGCGTGCCACTTTTGCACGCATATCGAGGACGGTGATTTGAGCTCCATTTCTTACGCCGATCGTGCTGTTGTCATCCTTGCAGCGAGACAGACCTCGTCCATCATTTCTTTGGCCAGTGGTACGTTTTCTCATCATGGATTTTAGTTTTGAGGTAGAGCTACCTAATTCTGTGAAAGTTAGGGTGTATCTTGAGGCAACTTCGTTCTGCAATGTTATTCCACAATCTATTGTGGATTCTATCTCCCACACGGACTACGTAATTGTCTCTGGAGACCGAGTCTGTGTGCCATTTTTTTATCTCTTAAATAGCAAAAGTACTTTCCAATCCGTCAGGTATTATGATGATGCATGATGCAAGATTATATCCCATGGCTCATATATCAGTTTGGGTAGATAATGGATAGACGAGCGGCAAGTTGTGATTGATCATACTGGACGAGATTGTCTTATATGACCTGAGGGATACCAGGCACCCTTTCTTATTCTTAATGCCACTTATCAGGATCGAGAGAGGTTTCAACAACTGTATTTAACCTATTGTGCTAGAGTTAAACCATCACCTGTTACTGGTTGTGATCACGACTTATTCATGGTATCAAGACTACATATGATCGATGATACAATGTTCGAGGTTGATGTCAGATATATGGTTGACAGCTGGGATCACGCATTGTTTAGACGGTCAGGATTGAATTGTCTCTCTGAAGATGTATTTAGCTATGGCCTACTTGATGTTGCACCAGTTCATAGTATCTCATGGGATCATGAGTTATTTGCTTAGGCAGGATTTTATTTTATTACTGATGATATTTTTGCTGACTCACAGCTTCGACCAAAACTTACTGAGAGTGTGATGATTGCTACTCTATGCGATGGCCCGTATGATTTGCTACCGTCTCCAGTGGACATGATATGGCAGGCCTTTTATGATTCACGTGCAACAGATCAATTTGTTAGTGTTGATATGATTCTCTGCTTGGAGATTCCTTCAGAAGACCCAGTCGTCCGCATATTTGTTCTAGCCCACTTTAAAATTCGAGGACGAATTTTTTCGAACCAGGGGAGAATGATGGTGATTCAGGAAGGGCTGAAATGGAGTCAAAGGTCCAATGTGTAGTTTATTTGGCCCATTAGGGGCCCATTTGGAGTCTTTTATTTTATCTGTAATTTTCACATGTTTTTTAGCTATTTTCGGAGTCCTAGGAGTAGTTTAGTAATTTTCCTATTAGGGTTTCTTTGAGGAGTCTATATATTGTCTTGTATCCCATCGTGGGAAAGCATTTGGAGAAGATTTTTGAAATGAATAGCCACTGTTGCGCGTTTTCTCCCGAGATGGGACGGGAACCCTAGCCTTCTCCTACAAATCCCTCTCTTCTTTCTACTTCCGGTCTACCCCCCTGCTGTCCCGCATCAAGAACTCTATCATAGGCTTCTCCAGATCGATAAACATCATATGCATATCTTTCTTAATATCTCTATATTTCTCCATTAAGCTCCTAACGAGGAAGACAATTTCCATGGTTGATCGACTTGGCATAAAGTAGAATTGGTTAGTCGAGATAGTTGTATCACAATGTAAACGATGTTTCACAACTCTCTCCCGTAGTTTCATAGTATTACTTATGAGCTTAATTCCTCTATAGTTTGAGCATACTAGATATCTCCTTTGTTTTTAAAAATAGATATAAGAGTGTTCTTCCTCTATTTATGTTGCATTTTCTCAGAGATTACGATCTTGTTAAACAGTCGGGTTAACCATTCCACTCCTACATCTTCCAAACATTTTCACTCTTCAATATAAATTTCATCGGGGCCACAAGCTTTACCTACTTTCATCCTCTTTAATGCTTCTTTGACTTTCAAAAATCTAATCTTCCTAGTATAGTTCATATTATGCTCTATTGTACATTCTATGCCCACTATGTTTTCACTATGACTATCATTAAAGAGATTGTCAAAGTAGCTTCTCTACCTTTCTCTGATGTCCTTGTCTTTGATCAAAATCTTTCCTTCCCTATCCTTGATGCACCTAACTTGGTTAAGATCCTGACATCTTCTCTCTCTAATCATTTCCAATCTATAAATATTTTTGTCTCCTTCCTTAGTTCCAAGTTTCTCATACATCTTTTTAATGGCCTGAGTTCTTACCTGACTAACAACTTTTTTTGTTATCTTTTATTGTTCATAAGCCTGATTACATTTTGGTAATCTTTTATATCATTCTCTTTTACTCTTCACCGCATTTTGTACCTCCTCATTCCATCACCACATCTCCTTTGTGGGTGGGTCATGTCCTTTAGACTTTTCAAGTACTTTTCTAGTACTTTTCTAATTTTTGAGGCCATATCTATCTACATAGTATTAGTCTCCATATCCAACTTCCAATCTCCCATCTTGAGAAGTTCATTCTTAAACATCACTTAGTTAATTCCAGTGTTGTCAAGTCGCTCGCCTAGGCGCCAAGGCGCTTTCACAAGCACCAAGGCGCTGGGCGCCTTTCCAACATGTGAAAAGGCGCCCAAGGCGCCCGCCAAGGCGCCCAAGGCGCCAAGGCGCCTGCCTAGGCGCCCGCCAAGGCGCCCAAGGCGCCAAGGCGCCTGCCTAGGCGCCCAGATTTTTGAAATTTGGGGTTCTTGCCCCTTTTTTTTTATATATATATACATATATGTATATATATACACATATAATTATATAAATACATACTAATACATATATATAGACATATTACATACATATATTTAGATTTATATATACAAACATGCATATATATGTATATGTATACATCTAAATATATGTATCATGTATATAAAATGTGTATATATATCTATCTATCTATCTATCTATCTATCTATATATATATATATATATATATATATATATACATATTCATATTCCATACATACATTTAGATATATTTGTGTATATATATGTATATATTATGTAATTAGACATTTACACATATTACATACATACATTTATACATAGATATATATGTATGTATGTATATATATGTGTGTAAATCTAAATGTATGTATATATATATATATATATATACATATACATATTACATACATACATTTAGATATATTTGTGTATATATATGTATGTATATTATATATATATCTTATATATATATATACAAATATGCATATATATATATACAAATATGTATATATATATATACATCTATATACATATACATATTCCATACATACATTTAAATATATTTGTGTATATATATGTATGATATATATTATATAGTTAGACATATACACATTACATACATACATTTATACATAGATATATATGTATGTATGTATATATATGTGTGTAAATCTAAATGTATATATATATATATGTATCTAAATGTATGTATGTAATATGTGTGTAAATCTAAATGTGTATATATATATATGTATCTAAATGTATGTATGTAATATGTGTGTACATATATATATATATATATATATATATTATATGTATATATATATATATATATTATATGTATATATATATATATATATATATATATATATATATATACATATATATATATATATATATTATATGTATATATATATCCTAAATTAAAATATTATATTATGAAGTTAACGCCTAGGCGACGCCTAGGCGGGCGCCTAAGCGCTTAGGCGGTTTAGAACCCCGAGCACGCCTTGGTCGCCTTACCGCCTTGACAACTATGGTTAATTCCTTTTAATTTCCACCACCTTGTTCTAGCTACAATCTTCCTTCTAAACGTATCCAACCGCCTCTTGAATGCAAGCAAAATTAACTTTTCTTATTTTTATGGTGTCAAGAAGTTTCATCAACTTTTTTATAAGAGACCTGATATTCTAAGTACTTACTCTGATCCTCCTCCCAATTCGCTCTTTCTTAGAATTCTTTCTATAGTAATGTGTATTATTCTCTAAGCTTGTCCTATGTCCTGTTCTTTGTTCGGTTCTATATATTAGCTTCTTTATCCGACCGCCTCTTGAATGCAAGCAAAATTAACTTTTCTTATTTTTATGGTGTCAAGAAGTTTCATCAACTTTTATGTAAGAGACCTGATATTCCAAGTACTTACTCTGATCCTCCTCCCAATTCGCTCTTTCCTAGAATTCTTTCTATAGTAATGTGTATTATTCTCTAAGCTTGTCCTATGTCCTGTTCTCTGTTCGGTTCTATATATTAGCTTCTTTATTTACACCCGTCCTTGATGTGGGAACCTTTGCTCATTTAACACCACATCTGGGTGCCGACATGGCGCGTCCTTTGCGGGGAACGTCCTCCACCCTTGCCTATTTCTCACTACACCCGGGCTCCGGTGTAGCGCGTCATAAGTGGAGGATACCCTAACATTAAAATTGATAGAATCCATATCATGAGATGTGATAAGATTTTTACGCTGGCTGTACCTACCCTCCTCTTTTATCCGGACTTGGGACCGGCTAAGCTTGAGAGGCTCATACTTAAGCGGAGTTAAAGAGTAAACTATTCACAGTTAATTAAAAAATAGATCTCAATAAAGAATATATCAGAAATACCCTAACACATCTCGGTCAAAGAATACACCAGGAATAGCCTGGTAACCTTCACTGACATACAAGATTTAGCTGCCATTTTGCAGTGATCTTCCCACAATCTGCAGTGATTGAATGATTGTTGTGCTTGCAAGCTCCATCATACCCGTCCATCCATCATGTATGGCTGATCTCGCTCCTGCATCAGGAAGTATGTGCACAATATTACTATCGTTTGGAGGACACAGTATATTGTGAATTTGGATCCCATTATTCAGAACACAAAAATGCATGATCCAATTATTGCCTCATTTGGACTTCTATTGCACTTGGAGTTGTGGAGATATTCTCCTCTGAATCTTGGAATACTTAAACATGTTTTGCTTTAAATCTTTCTTTCATTTCTTGTATCAGGGAAGTATGTCAAGGACACAGTTTGCATATTTGTAGTTCACTATCTTTGATTCTCTTTCTTGTTGTCTAGTCTTAACAATTGTGACTTGCTGTCATAACTAAAATTCCCAGAGTACCATATAATTTTATGTAATGTTTACATAGATGATATTTGCACATATTGCCCAACCTATTTGCTATTCTGCAAATCTCTACTATGTTCTTTCAATTTTCCTAATTTTCTTTGTTTTGTTCATTACCAGATCTTTGGTTCTTGACAAATCTGAATTTTTGGTTGAAAATGTTATAAATGCTGTTGTCAGCCAAGTGATGATTCTGCTTAGAGAAAGAGGTTTACAGTTGATAAGGGATATTCCAGAGGAAATTAAAGTAATTGGTGTTCTTGGTGATCAAGAAAGAATGCAACAAGTATTGGCTCACTTTTTGCTGAGATTGGTGCAGTATGCACCACCTCAGGAAGGGTGGGTGGAGATGAAAATAAAAACAAGCTTGAAGCGGGCCTCTGATCGGACAGAAATAATGTACCTGCAATTCAGGTTGGTAAGCTTATCTTTGAAATTTGAATAGATCATGCTAAACTCTGTGTTGTGCTGTAGTCCTGTACTCCTGTCACCTAAAACCTATGTATATTCATTGCAGATAGACGTATGCATAAGGCTTCATTGCATTAACCTAGGGATGCATGTGTAGGTCCCCATCAGTCTGGTGGCAACTTCCATTGATCAAAATTCTTTGACTTGTTGAAGCTGCATTCTCGGGCATTATGATGCAGGAGCAGATATGGCATATGAGATGGCTGTGACGGACAAAGCAAGATGATGCAATGTCCATTCAACACAGTCAAGGAGACCATAATTGTGTCTTTTGACTTTAGTAGTCAGATGGTACAGTGATAGACTTTGGGGTGGGGAGAGGGTGGTAGGTGCAGCGACAAGGTTGCTCCATTAAGATGTGGTGGTCATGTGTTCAAATCCAAAAACAGATTTTTGGAAAAAGCAAGGGTTAGTCTCTGTGCAACTGACCTCCCCAAACCTTCAAGTGGCGGGAGTCTCATGGCACTGGAGTGCCCCCTTTTATGCAATAGTGAAAAAATTGTATCTTGTTACTTCTAAGGATATCAACAATATTTACTTTTTAGGGATGTTCTCTGTTCAGGTGAGCATGATTACTTGTATGTCATGCACTCTTGTATTGGGTGTATAGGACTTGTACGTAGATTTTATTGAGGTGTGATGACTTACACTATATTAGGGATGCATAGTAGTGGTTTTTATATATAAAGTTGGGTTATTGCCCTGTTTAACATGTTTTCAAAGAAAACAAAACAAGGCCCATGTAATCATGTATGCATGATGTCCAAAGCAAAAACTAGGATTTACCCTAGGTGAAGAAAATGTCATGAAAAGAACAGGAAGTATGCATGCATGAGGAGTGTGGAATAGATTAAAGGCCTAGGATTTACCTTGTGGGTCTTCTTCCAAAGCTAAAATGAGCCTCCACATGCTGTCTAAAAGAGGCACGAGCAGCTGCAGCAGCAGCTCAGGTGCAGCAACTGCAGTAGCAAAGGCAACAGCAATGTAGCAGCAGCCCACGTGCAACAACAGCAGCAGCAATAAGAACAAAACAATAGCAGCAGTACCCAGAGCAGTCAAGAGCAGCAGCAACAAAAAGAGAAAAAAGAGGGGACTTGCGGTCCTCTGTTTACACGGGCAGAGGGGAGAGAGAAGAGCAAGGGGGAAGGAAGAAGACCCCCACCGGTTAGGTCTTGTGGGGATATGTTTTCTTTTTTTATCTCATCCTTTATTTTATTAGACTTTGAGAACTTGGAATTAGTCATCAGGAAGTCTAGAAAAGGCGTGGATCAAGCATAGATCCGTGAATTTGACCTCTCGCCACTGAGTGTTAATTACACCAATCATTGACTGGCAATCCTTGATTAACTGTCCGGTGATGCCCTTTAACTATCACAGACTAATGTAGCATGAACATATCATCATCTATGATCCAAACCACGATTTAATGAAGAAATTTATTTATTTTTATGTTTTTTTTAAATAACTTCTTTTAAGTCTCCTTTGTGAATCTTAAAAGATCATCTTATTTAAATGATACTAATTTATCCTTTTGGGATTCATTAAGTATCCCTTAAATATGGTTCAATGAATTTGATGCGTGAAAAATCCTTTAGTTAGTGGGACATGAGGGCCACCACTTTAGCCAAAGTTATACACTCATGAAGAATTGGTCATCCAAACAATATGGATGAACCAACAATTGCATAAGATTTGGCCATTCAAATGATATGAATGGACCATATAATATTAAGCAAACCATTCAATTGGCCATTCAAACAATATGAATGGACCACATTCAAAACATTAAGTTAACCACTCATTTTAGAGAAATTTAGCCATCCAAACGATATGAATGGACCACATTTATTGAAAACAAAATTAAATTGATCATTCAAATAATATGAATGAACCACAAGAATTACAAAGTTTTGGCTATTCAAACAATATGAATGAACCACTCTTTTGTTTACTTTATCTTTTGAGTCACCAAGTACAATGAGTTTGCAAATTCACAAGATCGGTTCTGCAGTGTGTTCGGACAGCGTATATGGGCTGTTTTAGCTCTTCAAAAATTCTAAGAATTTCAGCACAAAAACCCTCCACTCCCTACAGCAGCCCCCTTCTAGGGGTTTATATAGGGTGAGAAAGAGAGAGAGACGAGAGAGATGTGAGAGCGGAGCCGGGGGGGGGGGGGGGGGGGGGGGGGGCACCTCCCACCAGTTGGAGCCACTGGTGGGACCCCACACCGGTGCCCCCCCACACCCCCCTCAGTGGGTGTCATTGGTGGAGGGGGAACACAGTGGCTCCCTCTCCCCCTTTCCTTTCTTTTTTTCTTCTCTCTCTCTCTCTCTCTCTCTCTCTATTCTCTCTATCTTTTTTATTATTATTTTGGCAACCCCCCCACCATAGGCAATTGGTGGGTGAGGAGGGTAGAAACCCCTCGACCGGTGGCCTGCTCTCCTTCTCTCTCTCTGTCCGCTACCCTCCCTAAGGAATTCCAACACGGATCGGAACCCACCGATCTCGATCCGAATCGGGATCGGATCGGCCGAAATCGGCTGAAATTGGCCAGAATTGACAAGGATCGGTCGATTCTGGCCGGATCGGGATCCGCCGATCCCGATCCGAATAGGCCGATTTGGATCGGGATTGGCCGATTATGCATTCCATGGCCCTCCCTCTCTCTCTCTCTCTCTCTCTCTCCCCCAACCACCCCCCCCCCCCCCCCCCCCCCCACTACAACCCCTTCTTTGTGCTGCGTGTGTTGTTCTTCTTGCTGTTGCTGCTGGCGCAACTGATGTTGTCCTTTGCCGCTGCTGCTGTTGCATCTGGCCGCTGCTCCTGTTGCACCTTGTTGCTGCTGCTATTGCACCTTGTTACTACTGCTAGGTGTTGCTCTTACTGCTGCCGCTCTTGCAAGTGTTGTTGCTGCAGTTTGGCGGTGAAGCAAGGTTACTCCTGTTGCTTCTTTTTTGGTCGAGGTTCCGAGCTTCTAGAGGTAAACCCTAGACCTCTCTCCTGTTTACTTTCACGCATAACCATGTATGCATGTCAGATATTCTCTTTGCTTTAGGATTAAACCCTAATTTTGCATGTGTACGTGTCATATGACACTTCTTTCTTGTTATTTGGGGTAAAAGCCCTGGCTTTGCATGCATACATGCTTTGCTTAGTTTTGCATATAACACATTCACAACTTGTTATGCAGGTTTAGTTGTGCATACTTGATAAAAATTTGTCAAACAGGTCTTTGAAAATAATAATAATAAAAAAATAATAGAAAAAAGAGAGAGAAGTTGAGTGCGAGGGGGAGAAAGGGAGAGAAAGAAAGGAGGAAGTGGGGGGGGGTTCTTAAGCAAAAAGGAAAAGAAGAAAAAAAAATGAAAGGAAGAGAGAGAGAAGTAACATGTGAGGGGGTCCCACCGGTCCATGCCCCTCACGGTTCCCATCTAAGGAGTTGACCAGTAGGGGGGGAGGAGGAGAAAAGGAAAAAGGAAAAAGAAAAAGGAAAGGAAAGAGGAAGGAGAAGAAATGGAAGAGAGAGAGAGAAGGAGGTGGGACCGCGATGGGGGTCCCCACCGGTAGTGGGGTCCACCATTCCCTCCCCCGGTGTGGGGGGTGCTGCCAGACCCCTCCCTCTTTATCTCTCTCTTACTCATTAATCTCTCTCTCCCTCTTAATTTTTTTTTTTTTTAAATGAAGGTAATCCACCAATGGGGGGTGCCATTGGTGCCCTCCCTCCGGTTGGCCTTCTCCTCACCTCTATATAAACCCTATAAAGAGAGTGCTGCGAGACATATAGATACACAGAGGAGACATAGAGAGAGGACCACGAAGAGCAAGACAAGAGGAAAAGAAAATGAGAGTACTGTCCATTTGTGAAGGCAAAAAGGTCCACTTTTTTTTAGATTAGGGGGATACACTCATAATGTTTGACGGATTTTTAGATGCACTCATAATGTTTAAGTGATCATTTTTTATACAAGTCTAAGTTCCTAGGACTTTGTATTATTATTTAAATCATTCATGACCGAATTTTGATTTGTACCATTAATCAAATCCTATGTAAGGTCATAATGACCATGTAAATTGTGTTCAATCAAGTTGTCAATGAGACTTTGCATTGTTGCTCAAAAAATGAAGTCACTTAGTGGGTCAATTTCTGTCCAAAATCTACACTAAAGGACACTCAAAGGTTGAAGGATACTTAGAGGTCATAGTTCATGCTCCTAAAAGATACCTATATAACCAATGATCGATAGTATATGTTTAACTCTTTTGACACCCTATTCTTTAAGGATTCAAAGAGGGATGTATTGAATATCCATGTAAATGAGTATCCTTTAAGATGTCCTCTAAGGATTGAAAAAGGAATGTCACAATAAATGCCATGGCACGCCAAACCCTTAAGTTTCCTTTAAAGTTTATAAGGAGAGGATCCTCGTGAGTGCATTCACTAAGTATCCTTTAAGGATCTCTTAAGAACTTTAATATGAATATCATGAACGTGTCATGTGCACCCCTTTTGATTATCCTTTAAAGATTCAAAAGGAAGTCAAACGAACATGTTATGAATGATGAGTGATATGTTGTGAAATTTCCAAACCTATAATGTTCTAGTGCGTGATTGTACGTAAGGGCATCATTGGACGATTAATCAAGGGTAGTACAGTTTGATTGACATAATTGACACTGACTGAGGTCAGTGGGGAGAGGTTGAATTAATGAATCCATTTGCTTGATTCAAAGCTGAGGGCTCATCCCATGTTCTCAGAATCTAACACCCAAAATAAAATAAAATAAAATAAAATAAAAGAAACCCACATGCCCTCATTGATATTACTTATCAGAGCATTCAATTCCTCCCATCCTAGTTCCGAATTCTATATTATCATTGAAATGGGTCATCTAGTCACGTCTTCTCAATGGCTATGGCGTTCTGGAGTTGTCTAGGCATTCTTCACTTCCCTAGCTGCTGCAGCTCTTTGTTGCTGCCCAGTCATTGCAATCATCTTTAGGGCCGCACACTTACTGCAGTATCTGTGTCGATCTCCTTCAATAACTGCTACTTCCTCCATTGCTACTCCCTTCTACCCCCATTGTCAGTGTCCATTGCCCCCCGCTGGCTGCAAGCCCTCCTCCATTGCTGCTGCAGACGTTGGTGGAAGTTACTCCAAAGATTGGTGGGGAGAGCAATTCATCGATCCACAGACCTGATACAAACACCTAATCTCCAAAGGAATTTGCTCCAAATTTTTAAACCACCACACATATTCCTCCCTTTTTATTTTTATACAGAACAGAGATTATAAAACAAAATAAAAAGCATTACCCATAGGTACCATAGGAGCGTCTGCTAGGCACTCCTCTACCTCCTCTTGAAGCTTGAACCACTGCTGGAGAGTTTCCCTTTGCTGGTTCTCCTTGCGCCGCCTGCTGGCTGAACTTCCCCCGTGCTTCTTCTCCTCTCTTCCCTTTTGGCCTTCAAATTTCTAGGCTTTAAAGCCTTGAACTCCCTAGAGGACTAAGCTTTTTGGAACTGTTTTAGAGAGTTTATTTATGGTTTTGGCAGACTACATCCTTTTTTCAAATATCCAATGTGGGAGTGAACTTTCTTCTACGACCTCGTGCTTTATCTAAATATTCTAAACTGTGTCAACATCGTTCAACAAGATATGCCCGTCATGCATGCACCTGTTTACCAACATGTGTCCATATTTTTGTCCGAATAGTGTCAACATTTTAGGAATCGTACTTGGCTGTTTGACAAGTGTCTTATATGATCTGACAAGTATATCCATGAGCTTTTGACAAACGTCCCTTGGCTACCTCATTTTTTTTTCCTTCTTTCAATTTGGCCCCTTGTTGAGCCTCCTCCTGGCTTAATAATGAGGCCTGTTAAGGACAAATAACTAGGGTCATTTGGGAATGTTATGACAGCTCATTAAGGGTTCGGTTGAGGGTTTAGGCCCCTTGGTGTGGTCTGACTGTACAGCAGTTGAAGCCATCTGATCATTAATCGGATGGCATGCTGCCTTGGGCACTGCGGAAGAGACTCTTACTGGTAAAAGAAGACTCTTACAGGAATAGTTTCTAAAAAATACTTTTTCTTTTAACACACAGTGTGCCGTTGGTGGACCCCAAAAAAAAAACAAATAAAAGGAGAACAAGAAAAAGCAATAGTAAAAGGTGGTGGAAAGGACTTACCTGTCCAAAGCACTAAGCATAGCATCACCTGGAATAGGAAGCAGCTGCAGCAAGAAGCAAAAAGCACCAACAACATAGCATGTGGTAGCAGCAAAAAAGTAAGCAGCAGCAGTGGCAAGCTGCAGGAGCAGAGAAAGGAGTGGACCCTTCTAGGTTTACACACCCGAAAAAAGAAAAAGAACTAACACACACAGAACAAAACAAAGAAAAAAGGAAAGGAGGTGATTTCACCTGCGGTGGAGTTAAGAGTCCACCTCCGCTGGAACTCCTCACCTCCATCGGGTGGAGAAGGTCCACCCAGTGGAGGTCTTCTCCACCCGATGGAGGTGGGAAGTGTCCCACCTTAGGTGGGAGTCCACCTCCGCCGGGTGGAAAGAACCCACCTGGTGGAGGTGGGAGGACGCTAATGGCTCCTACTTCTCCTCCTCCCTAACTAAGTCCTAGTTAATTACAAATATTAACATTCCTCTTTTTTTTTAAAACTGTTTTACTCATGTAAGAGTAAAACAAAGAATAAGAAGAGGGAAAATGATGGGGGGCCTTTATGTAATCTTTAAGGTCTCGCCTCCACCGGATTCATCCATGTTAACAAACCACCACCCAGTGGAGGTATAAATGTGGGTTTTTACTCTTACCATGGGGGTAATTTTTCCATGGTAACTATAACCCAGTGAAGGTATGGCTACTTAATTACCACCCTGTGGAGGTGGAGGGGTATTCAATTCCTCCCATGTAATTGTCTCACATCCGGTGGAGGTTATAACCTTGATCTTTTTTTACCTTCTTATATATGGTAATTTCCCTTCTAACTGCCGTGTGCACTTGTGTGCACGGGAAGAAATTAACTTCCACCCGGTGGAGGTGAAGGGCCTGATTTGGTCATGGGTCAATTCCGCGCATAACTCTTTTAACTGCCACCTTGTGGAGGTGTCCCTTCACTTGAAATTATTGCGCGCAAGAAAATGAGTAACCTACGCGCGGTGGAGGTAGGCCTTTGCCCTTGTAACTGCCCCCCTCGAGAGGCTATAAATACTAGTGATTTAAAAGTCGGCCGCCTCGCCGACTAGGTGGTCCACCTAGACGGTTCACACCCCATTCCCGCCTAGGCAGAAACCGACTCATCTTCTTTTATGATATTTTAGTTGAACATCTTCACCTCTTGTTGAAAGATCTTTATGCTCCTACAATAACTCATACATGACCTTAAAAATTGTCCTTTGTATAAATGCACCTCATTCATGTGGCACACCCATAAAGGCCATAATGAAATGTTCGCTTTGGCTTCGTCTAGGACACAACTCTTTGTATGTCCTATTATAGCAACTAGCGGGGATTGCAATTATGTGGAGACTTATCTCCTCTATAAAAACTGCAATCAGCAACAGTCATGGGGATTCAAACATGATTCTCGTACCTATAGATATTGGCATAGCAGCTTCGTATTCGATACTATATTATTCTTCAAAATAGTTACTGACTTGCAACAAATCAGGATTTATAATTGAATTGGATATTTTATTATCTTACGATGCGTATATAAGTAAATATGAGATGTCTATAGTCGATAGTGCTATCAATTAATAGAGAGTATATATATAAACTTCAAAAAAAAGGTTCTAAAAAAAGTAGTTGGCTCAGAATTGAGGTGCCCGCCTCGCCGCCTAGGCAATAAGGGGGTTGGCCGACTCATTCCGCCTAGGCGTTTTTAAAACATTGATAAATACCCCCTAGGAGGTCCCATTTGGGGACAGTGAGACAAAGGGCAAGGTGAGAGTTTCCTTGCGGTAAGGACTCTCTGCTCCAAGAGTGGTAGGCTTTGGCCCCACTTCTTCTTTTATTAGGGTGTTAAGCTTTGTCTTAACCCTACAATTGTTATAATATCATAACATCATAATATGTTATTATGCCTTAGGCCATAACATGTCATTATGTTAGTACGTCTTGAGTTATAACATAATGACATGTCATTATGTTATGGTAACATGTTATGACATGAGTACTACAATATGATAACACATTCATATTAACCATGTCAACGTCACCTTGGAACATATTATATGATATGATAGTGATCATACTGATCATATGATCTTAATTATGTTGGCCACATATATGAACCATATCCAATGGTGTCCATTAATATCAATCAAAGCGTCTGATCATCCTAAGCAAATTTATAGACACCAATTTAATGGTCTGGTTATTTGGATCATGACTTAGACCATGTCCATTAGGCTTATTCCTATCGATCGAATGATTTAATCATGTCAATCTAGTGATCAGATCATAGATAGCGATCTAATCATCAAATCATATATAATCATCAAATCATATAGACGAAGTTTATTAAATTGATTAGATGATCAGATCATACCAATCTAGGCCATTAGAATGTTGAGCTAATAATCTAATGACGTCAATCATTATTGGTAAGTCAAATCTAATGGTTGAATCTTTTTTGATATCGATTGAATATCAAATCCAACGGTCGGTTCTTTTTTGATGTCGACCGAATATCAAATCCAACGGTCGAATTTTTGTGATATCGACCGAATATCAGATCCAATCGTCGAATCTTTGTGATATTGACCGAATATCAGATCCAACGGTCGGATCTTAATAATCTTGATTGAATACATAAATCTAGTGGTCGGATCTTCTTGATATCGACCGAATATCAAATCTAATAGTTGGATCTTAATGATCTTGATTGGATACACAAATCCAATGGTCAGATCTTCATGACATCGACCGGATCTCAAATCCAATAGTCAGATCCTAATAATCTTAACCGTAAACACCAATCCGATGGTCACATCTTCGTGATATCAACCAAATCTCAAATCTAACAGCCAAATCTTAATGGTCTCGATTGTTAACAAAAATCCAACAGTCCGATCTTGTCGATTAGGTCTGTTATTATAATCTAACGGTCCGATCAGGCCCCTTATCATAATTCAATGGTCCAATTATGCTAATCAGGTCCATTATCATAATCCAACAGTCTGATTATGTCGATCAGGTCAATTATCACATCCAACGGTCCGCTCATGCCATTCAAGTCCATTGTGATAAACCCAAGGGTCTGATCGTGTTGATTAGATCTGTTATCATAAATCTAATGGTCCGATCGTGCCGATAATGTCCATTATCATAAACCCAACGGTCCGATCGCACCACGCTAGTCCGTTATTACAAATCCAATAGTCACGATGAGGTCCATTATCAGAATCTAACGATTTGATCGTCCCAATCAGGTCAGTTACCACAAATCTAATGGTCTGATAGTGTTGATTGTGTCTGCTGATCTTGACATAAGCTCAAATCCAACGGTATGAGCTTAACGATCTTGACCATAAGTTCAAATCCAACGGTTTGATTTTAGTGATCTCGACCATAAACTGAAATCCAATGGTTTGATCTTAGTGATCTCAACCTTGGATTCAAATCCAACGGCCTGATCTTAGTGATCTCAATTATAAGCTCAAATCCAACGGTCTAATCTTAGTGATCTTGACCATAAGCCAGATCCAACGGTTTGATCTCAACCGTGGACTCAAATCCAATGGTCTGTTTTAGTGATCTCAATTGTGAATTCAAATCCAACGGTCTAATTATAGTGATCTCGACTATAAACTAAAATACAATGGTCTGATCTTAGTGATCTCAACCGTGGATTCAAATCCAAACGGTCTGATCTTAGTGATCTCGACCGTAAGCTCAAATCCAACGGTCTAATCTTAGTGATCTCAACCGTAGACTCAAAGCCAACGGTCTAATCTTAATGATCTCAACTGTAAGCTCAAATCCAACAGTATGATCTTAGTGATCTCAACTGTGGACTCAAATCTAATGGTCTAATCTTAGTGATGTCAACCATGCACTTAAATTTAAAGATCCGATTGCATGGACATGACCGTTAGTCTGATGATCTCATCACACTGATTGTGACCACAGACGCAAATTTTACAGATCGATTATGTAGATTGAGACTATGATTGTATGATTGATGATCCGAAGATGGTGAATGTGACCACGAGCACAAACTTGTCGCATTGGTTGTAGCAATTATATTATGTAATCATTTATGTAATAATCTGATCATGATAATCGGAATTACAGTTATATGTAATGCCTCCATTTTGACAAGCACTATTGTAATTTGTAATATTCATAATCAATGAATGATCACTCATTTTGCTACTCGTGTGTCGTTCATATTTATCAATTTTTGCATGAATTTTATTTGTCGCATGGTTAATTTCAGTATTACATATAAGGGGTTAATTAAAGGTGTCCAGTGAATTCACTAGTGTAATTAACATCAACCATGGTCCATGGCGAGGGGTCCAAATATAAAATCCACATGCTTGATTCAACATTATAGCCGGGACTCACTTTGAAATCTCAAGCTTAACATGACTCTTCATTGATGAGTCATGAATCAAACAGAATTCTCATGTAAAGTATAAACACTTTTTCTATTTTTATTTATCATTCCCACAGCTGTCTGATCAAAAATTGGACAATCGTGACACTATGTGGTCAAGATGTGGAAGAGGGCCTGACCGCATACTAGCATTCATCTTATATATCAACTTCAATTGCTAAAATGTGTTTCATTTAATTTTATATCTTTGAAGAGGAATTTAGATTACTTGATAACTAAAAAGATATTCTCAAGTAGTAGCCATAGAATCATACTTGTATCTTCTTGTTTTGGTTAAAATTCATTCATCACTTTATAATTGATGTTTTGGTAGTAATAAAGAGAAGTAAAGAATATAGACCATTAAGGATATAACTCGACCCAACCTGATGAAGGTTGAACTGGGACATTATTGGATGGGTTGGGTTAGGGTTGAGGAAGTTGGGTTGGGTTAGGGTTGAGGGTCTATTGACGTAGGTTGGGCTAGGGTTGACCTCAACTCGACCTAACTCGACCCAAGTTGCAACCATACGAAGTATAAGGGAGTAGAAGGGGTTAACTCCCTAATCCTCTGTTGAATTTGTATTTTTCACAATCATTAGTCTTCCCCCTTGCCAGTGACTAGGTGTACATGTGGTAGCAGAAAGTGGATAAAGGATCATTTGAAATCAACAACAAAACAATGTAATTTACAATGGGTTAGCCTGCCTTAAACACCTTTTTGGCTTCAAAATCTGAGTAGATTACAGAAAGCATTTCCCTTCTAAGCCATAATGAAAAATGGTAATATAAGGTTAAAAGATGAGGACAATTCAGGATATTAAAACTTCTTATGATTGGTGGTGGAGTCATGTTGTTATTCACTATTATAATATTTTGACCCCTTTTGATAGTAAGAAGGAGCCAGCTAAGGAGATTACTGGAGAATTTGTCTTTGATATTTAACTCTAATCATAAAGATCATATTGGGTCCCACTTATGGTTATTGCATATTATGGTCTGAGGATCCATGGAAGCTGCAAAATGACCGGAGTAGAATAGAACATGGAAGTGCACATTAGGAAAGGAAACACTATGGCACACTTTGTTTGCGGAATAGGGCCGGAATAATTGGTATAAAGGCCCTATTCTGATTTGATTGAGGGGATGCCTAATTCCCCCAATTCCCTCAACTTCCCAAACTCTACCTAGAATATCTAATTCCCCCAATTCTCTCAATTTTACCTTTTATTTCACTCTTTATTCCACTTATTCCTACCAAATCACTTGGAATAGCGCAGTGTAATTCTCCTTATTCTGAGTGAAATACCAACAACTTACCAAATCAAAATACCTCTTATTTTGGTTTAAGAAATCCCTAGAACCTTATTCTGGTTTAAGCTATTCTGCAAACAAAGTCACACTATGGGAATAAAAAGGTATTATTTTGTTGTTCACGATTTTTGAGTATAGGTACATGGCTGTTAAGAACACATACAAACACCCGCACCCACCCCCCACCGGTGGGGGGGGGGAGAGCCACTGCTGGCTCCCTCCTTGGCCTTTCTCCCTCTCTCTTCTCTTTATTCTTTCCCCTCCTCCTTTTTTTCTTTTCTTTACATGTCCTCCCCCATTTTCTCTTTTTTTTTTCAAAAAAAAAAACATGTTCAACACCATGCCACCCTAAAAAACAAAATAAAATAATGCAAGGACTTGGCAAAACCTAACCCGATCCAACCTGACCCTTTTTTTTTAGTCAAGCAAATTTTGTTAACCTTCATTGTTGGCCCAACCCTTACTTGACCTAGCCTTACCAATTGCCACCTCTAATAATGAGGGTGTTAGTGAGCCATAACTCGTGGAGAATATATCTATGTTACTTAAACTTGATTATATGGATTAAATAATAAATAAACATTAATCTATCCAGCTACTTAAATAAATGACAACATTTATACGGCTACAACTATTTATGCATGATTTAATAAACAAGATATACATGTGAAGGCGGGAGAAAGATTAGTCAGGCTTTACCACTCACAAAACAGTGGTGTTCTAGATCCAATCATGTGTGCATACAACTGAAACTTTACTCACTGTCTTAAGGTTGGTAAGTGTGAGACAACACCCTAGTCTACACGGTTGGAAAGAATACCCAAGTTCCTGACCTAAGCTTTACATCCTAAGTGGACCATGGTTTGTAGAATCTGACCGATTTGGATCGGAATTGATGGGTGCCGATCCAATTTAATGGGGAAGAATCGATTCCTCAAAGAAAATTAAAAAATAATAGAAAGGACCTAAATCGGCCTAGAATCGGACCATATCGACCACGCATCAGACTGACACTGCCTGGATCGCTCGTTTCAATGCCGATTGGCAGATATGAGCTCACCAGGGTTTAAACCCCTGCCTAGATCTTGAAACCTTTTTTTTAATTTATCCAACCAATCGGACCATATCCAGCTGGCTGTGGTCAGGATAAAATGAGGAGAGCAACCATCGGCCTCCTTTTAGTTTTACAAGGAGATTTTTTTTTTTTTTTTTGGGGGGGGGGGATGGGGGGAGCAGTGTTGCAGCTGGAAGGATGACTTCCCTTTACCAGTAGCCATCTAATAAAATAATTTTTGTATAGCTGGAGGTTTTATGGTTTTCTCCATGCTTTTAACGTATGTTTTGTGTCTTCTAGTTTGCTAGTGACTTTTGTCCATCTACTAGTTTGTCATCTTTCCTCTTTTCCATCCATGCTGCTTGCCTCCTGAGGTGGTCTTTTTCATTTGCTCTATTATGAAGATGGTTGTGTTGTTCCATTGGTATGCATGAAAGAGCTCTGAGCAGTTCACTGTGTGCTACATGTTTAAGTTCTAGTCATTAGGCACTGGACTGCAATGGCCTTTCCCATAAGATATTTGCACAATCTTGAGACAGTTGAGTATGTTTGTCTGTTTGTGGTCTGGAAGGCTCTGGTGTTTCTTGTTCGATATCCTTGGCACTTGCATCCAACTTATGAGAAAGGGACCAAAAGGTAGCCTCTCATCATTTCTGCACCCTGGCTCCTGTGGCATAGGTGGTCTGTGCAGGTGGACCCAGTGGGACCCCTTGAACGGCATGATCAGCAGCCCAGGGGCCAGTTGTGAGTTTGTGTATGTATATTACAATGCTGAGGGTTGAACATAAAGTACTTCAATTGACACTGATTAGTCTCAAGCACTGTGAGGCTGGTGTCCCAGTGAGGCAGTCATGCATTTTGGTGGATTTTCCTGCATTTTTGGTGTAGAGCCTTTTTATAGAATGCTTCTTTTTTAAAAATGTACGCAACTGTCTTATGAGTTATGAAATAACCAAATCCATGGGATCTCAGACTCTCAGTTCATCACCATTCACTAAAATGGAGCCTGAATTGATTCTGGTTAAGAGGGATTTTGGTTCCTTATTTGATGAAGGTAGAAATTGTCAATTTCAGGTGTTGGTGAGAAGGGTCTGGAGTCGCTTGCCTAGACTTCTTTCTGTACTGTGGTTTCTACCTTTACAAGCACGCTTCTGTTTTCATTCTACACTGTGTTTTTACGTTATGAGCACCACAAACAAGGCAGGGAAATAGCTTTTGGTGAATATTTCTCCTTTTGATTCTTCAACCACCAGCTTGGGAAAATGGAACAAATGGGGCTAACAGGGTCAGATCTCATGCTGTCTTCACCTTTTTTCATCTTAATGTACTGTATTTTTGTGCCCTGAAGTTTCAAGAAAGAAAACAATCAAAAAGAGAGAAGGCGAGTGGACAAGAGATCAATGGAGTTTGTTTTTCTCTCTCTATTGTCGTAGGTTTTATTTTCAGCTCAGACATTAGGTGCAACAGGATTGTTCTCCATAAAACACGCTCATCTTAACTTGAGCAGTATATTTGACTCTTGTCTGTTTCAATTTGACTGGGAGAGTCCTGTGGTTCTGATATTGCCTTAGTCACTAGATGTTCTCATTTACAGACAGGGATGTCAGTTAAGGCAGATAGACTGTTTGCAAATGTCCCAGTTATACGGTTTCTTTTTTATTATTATTACTATTATTTATTTATTTATTATTATTATTATTATTGCTGCTACTAAGGAGAAGCATCATGCAGATCAGAAATGCAATGAAAAGAAATTTCACATCCTTCCTTTACTCATAAAACTATATAAGAAAAATTATACTCTACATAGTTCTGTTTCTCCACAGATTCTTACAAATGCCTAAACAGACTACTAGGAGACCTATTCCAGTCGTGAAATATGACAGTTTTCGGTTCACAAGGCTATCTTCTATAGATTGGCTTCATCCACTTCTGGTCATCTCTGTTACATTTTCTCCATTTTGCATTATCTCTGTTACATTGTCCATAATTAGAGAAATTAAATGCTTTTAAGCATCTGTTGTCTGTTTGCCTATGTCCGGTTAATTAGTCAACTTATGTGAATTTCCTAGATGCATCACATGTTTTGAGTCTTTTGACAATGGACCTTTTCTGTCAGATCATTCTGGGCTTTTTTGGGTTCTTGTTGCAGATGAATCAGGTTCAGCTTGAACTAGTTTTAATAGACATACTGTGCATATTATGACGGAAATTTATTACTCGTCTTTTTGGCTGGCCTTATCTCTTTTACCATGACATTATAATCTATTCTTCCTCCTTGCAAGGTTAATACACAGAAGATGTAATGAATAAAGCAATTATGTATGATATTTTGCATCGCAGTAAGTTTGATTATTGTCTGATCCCAATGTAATCACCTTTATGGTGTCACTAGTTAATCAAATGTGTGGCAATCTAATCCACGAAAGAAAAAGCTCTTTGCAATTCTATTGCTTCTCTTCTATTTTAGTTACTTGTTGCTTTCTTTCTGCATGTTCAGCACTATGCATTTTCTGTGGAATTGATGGATGCAAAACACTTTCGGTCCACAAGATCAAGAGCCAACTTGTATGCATGTTTGTCTAGTCTGGTTTCCGTGGAAAATTCATTCCTTTCTACAGTTCATTCTTTACATATATAAACATTGTTGATGATATGTAAGACATTGACCATCTACTTACTATCTAACGCATATTAAATGATAACCATAATAATGTTAATTCCTGAAAGTATGCGAGTACTGAATACTCATGGACATGTTCATCTTCATCCTTTTTTTTCCTTCCCATGACAAGATTGTTCTTTTCGTTTGGTTAGGATGGTATGCCCAGGAGAAGGCCTTCCGCCAGAGCTTATCCAAGACATGTTTCATAATTCTCAGTGGGCAACTCAGGAAGGTCTTGGGCTGAGTATTTGCAGGAAGATCCTGAAGCTGATGGGTGGTGAAGTACAATACATCAGAGAGGCAGAAAGGTGTTACTTCCACGTTGTTGTTGAACTCCCCACGGGACAACGGTAGTGAGGGAAAGAGTTGGGAATTCGTTCTTACTGAACTGTGTCACATTTAAACAAAGTTCACCAAAGTGGATCTAAAGGCAACATTGAAGTGAGTTGGAAGAAGGTGGCTGGTCTGAATTTTAATGCTATCTCGACTCGCAGTTGCAGTCTGCATTGTATGAATATCTGCATCCCTGGGTCATCATGCGGTACTGTTGTGGTAATCATTTATGAATGCCTTGCAAGTAAATAACTGCAGTTTGCACGATTCACATCTCATGCAGATGATCAAACTTTTTGACAGACACAGAGAGATGCCAGACAAGCAAATAAATATTGTTCAACTGAAAATAGGGGCCAGGTAGCCTCTCTCTCTCTCTTTCTCTCTCTCTCTCATTCGCTTGTGCTTATGGAATGTAATAAGAAGTTGAGAGCTTTCATGTAGGCACAAGTTCACACAACAGAAGCTTCTCCTTTTTCTTTTTCCCTTTTTTTTGCCTTGTAACTTATTCAGTTGGGTATTTACAAGTCCTCAATAGTGGTATAGACATTCTCAACAATTCCTCCTAAGAAAGAGAAGTTTCCATATAACTTGCACAGCTCTGCCTTCTTCAGGTGAGTATTTCAGGTCCTTTCATGACGTGTGGCAATATTCTTTCCACTAGTTTTACTACTTGTGAGGAGTATATGAAGATCCCCATGACTTGACTTTTGGGATCCTTCCCTCTCCCATCCTTCCAGAAGTGAGATTTGATTTCTAGAACAACTTGATGCACTGGCATCTAGTGTTACACTGGCGCTGATATTTTTTAAATAAGAAAATTGAAAAAAAAGTTGGTGGGACAACGATCGGAGACTGGATTGTCCGCACATGTATGTTGGATTGGGATCCACCAAAAAATTCAAAAAATTAATAAAAAGTACCGGCAGGTGGTGCAACACCGGCTGTCAGGTGCAGAAAGTTTTACTTTTTGATCTCAAGGCCTGTTATGTAGGTGAAGTCTAATGTTACTAACCCACATGTTCATCAGCTTCAGGTTTTTCTTCTCTTTTGCTTGTGTTGGTGTAACGGGTGTATCCACAAGGCGTTTTATGTGCTCATTTCCATGTGCGCGCGCGTGGTGTTTTGTCATGGCTGGCATCTGGTGCCATCTATAGAAGATTGAGTCGCCTTTAGACCACATTCAGTTGTCCTCCACTTTCTATGGATCACATGGTGTTTCCATTCTTCGAAACGATTAGACAACTCAGCATGTTAATTTTTACTGTCCAATAAGAGAAAAAGGTTATGACATGATAGGACCATAGTCCACCGAAACCTGATCCTCTGGACCTCACCCTTTAGATGTTTATATGACCACGATAGAGGGAGGATAAACGAGTCATTTACTTGTGAAAAGATGAAGATGTATAGACATACCTCTTCTCCTTCATGTGTCTATGGACGTACAAAGGTCGAGGGGGGCGGTTAAAGGGGGCCATTTCCACATTTAGGGTTGTAAGATGGGAGGGTCATGATGACCATGAGTCCGTGACCATGGCCAAAGAGTACTGTGCGGCCCGCTTGTGAGTACTCTTCTACCACTGTACTGCTTCTCGGCATTAATGGAAGATCTTGGAACCTCACCAAGATTGCTGGTTTGTTGCAGAGCTATGTCAGCAAATGAACAAAGGTTCCAAGGGCACTTATTAGTCTGGAAAAAATATTAGCTACAATGCCTCCAGAGTATTACAGTACAACCACTATTTGATCTACTATTTAAGGTGCACTGGACACTGTACGTGGTGATGAAATGGTTGCTCCCTATCTGAACAATGCTTAGTTGGCATTGCAGCAAGTATTACAGTAAAGTCTGGAAATGTTGTGTGCTATCATGTCCCTTCTTTGAGATTCTCATATAAATATAGAGTAATATTTGCTTCACAATTAAATTATGCGGCAAGTTCAGTTACACCGCACAATTCTCTGCAGTTTTACCACGTGGCCAACTTGTCTCCCCCGATCTACCCCCTCCATAATCCTACACAGTGCTCCCCCTTCCGGCTCTCCTTTCATCTTCCTTCCCAGCTATGCGATGGCCCTCACCGAAGCGGCTTGGCTGAACGGGGCTCTCCTCCTCCCCTTGCATTTCCTGCTAGCTCCACAAATCTGCCCAATTGCCTTCTCCCGCTACCACCCCACAGCACCGGCCACCCCCTCAAACTCTGCCGCGAGGAGGTCGGTCTACAACCGCGAAGCTCCCTCTCTAGGTCAATGGCATGGGCGACAATGGTCTCCAGCGCCCAGCGGTTGGAGTTGGCATGGGCAGCCTCCTTCTCCCTCTCTGCCCACAGATCTGTGACTCAAGTGAGGCCTTGAAGCCCTGGAGTTCCTTGAAGGTAGCGCAGAGCATGCCTACCTAGGTGACGACTACTTCGAGGTCGCTTTGAAGGTGGGGGTGCTCAGATCGGGGCTTGTCAATCTCCGCCTGTTACTGCACCACCCCTCCTTGTCACTGGTGGCCGCAACTGGGTGTCGACCACGGAGCCTCCCGATCCAATCAATGTTGCTGTCGACATCCCCCCAGTTGACCTTGATGGCACTACCAATGGAGCCCCCCAACGAATGCCTGGTAGAACTGGAATAACCCGTCGAACAGCGGGCAATTCTCCTCGATGTTGAACCGCTTGAGCTAGCTCATGTTGGACACCACGACAAAGAAAGAGGAGGAGGAAGAATCGAGGCATCTGGCGGCGGTGGCGGCAACAACGGCTTCGGTGGTGACGGTCTCGAAGGTGATGGAGGAGAGGAGATTGGTATAATCGCCGGCGTGGAAGGCACGTATGTCGACGGCAGAGGCAGGGTAACTGTAGTTGGTACCTACGAGGAAGAGAACGACAAAGTATAAAGATGCGGGCCGGGCTGGGCCAATCTGGCCTAGGTTAGTGCGGGCTGGGTCGAGCCGGGCCAAGTTAATATGCAGGCTGGGCCCGGGCCAGGCCTACCTTCTATAATTCGGGCTTTAAGTGGGTTACAGTCGGGCTTGGCCCAGCCCATCCCATTGACGCCCCTAGTTGAGCCCTCTTAAGACTCAACAACTATAATAAATTAATAAGGGAGAAGAATAAGGGGAATAGGAGAATAGGAGAAGAATAAGGGAGAATAAGGGGAATTCAAACCAAGGCAATTATGCCCACCATTAAGGCAACGCATTTCTAATCATGGGAAGTAATACTTCACTCACCCCATTAAGGAGTGAGAATCGTGGGATCACAACCCCATTGAGGGAAACCGCGGTCTCCAAAGGAATCATGACCTGCATGTGGGACAAGGACCTTCCATTACTGATGCACAATCCTCTTCTTTAAATAAGGGGAAGGTGACTGTCCATAGGTACAATCACTCTGCCACCCAAAACCCTTAAAATCTCTTCTTCTTTGGCACCGGTTGATTTAAGTGTCTGACGGCTCTCCCTCAAGATGACCTGAGGACCCCTTGACTACTTTCTTCCTTCATGTTGTAAGCCGTTCTTTTATCCATAAAATTACAAATCCTCATTGTGAGAACTAGATGATTGGATGCACTACAAGAAAAAAGTTTATTTGTGAAATTTTATTTATGACCATTAAAAAATATCACTTAAACATGTGACGGCAAGTTAGTCACCACAAAAGATAGTAAAATTTTGTGACAGCTAAAAATATCATCACGTATGATCTAGATATTTGTAACAAACTTAATTGTTGTCATATGCAATTGGAAACTACGTGACTATTAGTCATTTGTAACAATAAAAATTGTCACAAAAAATTTATCTTCGACAATGTTTAATTTTGTCACATTGAAATTTACAAAGTGATGAGACAGAATCCGATTCGGCCCATTAAAACAAGCCCAAACCCAATTCAGTCCAGCAGCAGCACTACAAGGCCCTCAGGGAGCCTTTGGCCCATCAGCGGCCCAGCAGCCTTCGGCCCGTAAGCGGCACAGTAGTCCTCGGCCCAGCAGGCTCCGGCCCATCAGCGGCCCAACCCCCTTCGGCCCAATAACCGTGTCCGGCCCACTCTGGTGGAGGACTAGGCACTATGGCGGTTTATCAATAAGTCCGGACATAGTCCTATATCAGCTGCCACCGTTAACCCTCCGCTATCCTCCGCTATAAATACCCCGCTATTTATAGCCAAAGGTATGTCTTCGTGACCCCAAGGACTACGGTTCAAAAGCTTTAAAGCTACTCTTTGCTTCCTGAATCGAATCATCTTCAGAAGCTAACTTGACCGTCGGAGGGGGTTCCCTAGGGCCGAACCCGGGGACTCCTGCTGACCGGTTTCTTCTTCTTCTTTCCCTCATGCAGGGGCTCGGTTCGAATCATCGCCGACCTCCCCGAGTCGGTCTCGGCTGCCGACCTCGGACTTCTCCCATCAGTCTCAATGCCATCCGCCGGCTGCTCATCAACCGGAGGAGACTCGGCTTCGCGCCGCCCGGAGGAGCTTCGGCCCCACATTCCGAAGGCAAGCCAGCCTCCGACCGAGCTACCCTCGGCTTCAGCTTCGCGCTACGCCGGAGGAGCCTCTGCCCCGCCATCCGGAGACGAGCCAGCATCCGACCGAGCCAGCCTCGGCCTCGGACCTTCGGCTTCGCCTCCGCCTCCGTCGCCTTCCGGATCCCCGTCGGGCCTCTTCACCGATCCGACCCAGCTCCGGATCCAAACTTCGAGTTCCAGCTTCGGAACCCGATCGTGATAGATCCAGTCTACATCACAAAGAAAAGGCATTCTCGTTTTTTTTCTTTTTCTTTTCCTTCCTTCCTTTTTTCCTTTCCCTCCACTGGCCGTGCCCTTACTTTCTCTTCCTCCCTTCCTTTCCCTCCATTGGCCGTGCCCTTTCTTCCTCTCCCTCTATCTCTTGATCTTTCGGAAGTATTGTGAAACGCAACCCTGCTACGAAGTGCTCTGTTGGGTGGGGGAATAAGGCTTCGCAAGGGCACTACTGTAGACTCGGTTGGAAGGAGAGGCGAAGAGGAGGCACAACATGTACGGTCATCCCCGACCAGTAGGTATGCCCTCCACACTCCCCTTCTTCTTCTCTACATCCTCCTCCAAAGCCCCATCATCTCCCATCATGCTGCCACCTCAGACGTGCCCTCCTCTCCACCCTCTTTTCTTTATTTTTTCCTATTCTTTTGTCCAATTAAGAAACAGAATAGCGGTAGAAGATTAGACGAAGGATGAAAAAAAAAACTTCCAATTACCCTCACATATAAAATTTATAGGCTCATGTGCCCAAGGCCCTTAAGAAATCAACAGACAACACACATACTTCTTATGACATCTTGAAAGCTTGTTTAGCTTAAATCCATATTTTTTATTCAAAAATCCGTTGTGTTATGGTTGTGCAGCCGTATCTGCACAGAGTTTGTGAGATATGCTTATCCTCATCTTCCCTGGAAATTATTTTGGTAAAAATATCTATTAATTTCTTCTGAGTTGCTTTCTGATTTTTTGTTCTGCGAGCATGTCAATGATATGCATTATTATTATTTTTAAATTTTTATTTGACTATTATTACTTTTTCTTTATGGGCTAGTTGTCATTATTTTATTCTTTTTTTGTTAACCTGCTCATACAAGATTATACAACGCTCATCTTCCGATCTTCTGTGGTGAAAACCTACAAAAGATAACCTCGTGATGATTGTGAATTTTTTTCTCACTTATTTATTTCTTTAACTATTGTTATCATATTCTATATCATTTGATGGTCACCTAGAATTTTTTCATTCTTTTAAAACTCACTTTCCTATTAAAAATAGATCGCAAAGTACATGTCTTTTGTTTTTTGAGTTGAATGCATATCACATAATGTCTTTTGTTTTTCAACTTTGACATTACACAAAAGAAACTTCTTTGACGACTTTAATTTTTATATTGTTCTATTTTTATTTAAATATTATTACCTTATCTTTAGGATATAGTTATCCCGATCATCCTTTTCAGTTTTTTTATAGTTGCTATTTCATCCTTCATTGCTAAAAAAAGGGAAAAAGATATTTCATTCTTTATACTAGTATAATAAAAATAATATTTACCGTACCCACACCAGCCATAGTTACGTAGGGATATCCATCCAATCCCCAAGATGTACCAACCTCAACGTGATGGCATGAATTGGGCTGATAAAGATCTTTTCCCCATTTTACAAATATCCGATAGAAAATTAGGCAGCTCAAGGCCAAGCTCAAGGCCAAGCTCAAGTGAGCTTGAGTTTGATAATTTTTTCCCTGCATATGAACTTGTTGCAAATTAGTTACTCGTATTAAAAAAATTATAGAAAAATTGGTAACATGAAAGAGCGCCAAATGTAGTTTATGTGAATTTTAAGTTTCTTCTTCCTATATTAAGATACTTATTTTATTTTTGAGATATTTATATAAATTATTATTTATTAGTACACAAATATTTTTATCTTCAATAATGTCAAATTCTAACAGATATATGCGACTAGGGTCAAACTCAAAAAATTCTGATCTAATAATATTTATCCATCCTCTTTATGCTAAGGTCTACTGCTAAGGTGCCACTGAGTCTTCACTAAGAATAAGATCTTCTGGATTTCTTTCTCTGTACTCAGCTGTACCCTCTTTTCATAAGGACCAGCAGTGAACTTGATACTTTGCCTCTTTTTTTTTTTCTAACCAAATGACTAATTCACCTACTCTTATATGTGGGGGCACACTTGAACCCAAAACAATGAGGGTCAGAAGATCCTGTCCTTGCACCAGGGTGTGGTGAATGGGCTAATGACAAATGGCCACAGACGTTTGGCTTGTCCGAGCTCCTTTTAATTAGAGATCAGTGACGAATTATCATCTCTGGTCACCAACCTATCCTCAGTTATGTTTATCGTCCAAATTAATATGAACACTAGTACACTTGAGGACCAATTTATATCAACAATACTGGTAAACACAAGTCACATAAATTCCATGTCATCCTCCTGTTCTAGAACAATAGTAGCATAGGAAAGCCGGTAAGCCGTAGACCTCATGTTTCTAACAAGCACAAAAATCTCAGGCCTCCCTTTCCCCCGCATCTCACTCCACTGCTGTTCTCTTAGCTGAGCAAGCAACGTAACTTCACACACAGCTATCGCCACAGGTTTTGCACTGCACAGCAAAATCAATGACATTAGTAACAAGAGTCAAGCAAGGAGAAGGGAACAGAAGGTCCGCTCCATATTCAGCAGCAGGCATATAGATGGAGATAGGGAATGCAATACCTTCCACGAACAAATCCAGATGTGACAAATCCGATTGGCCATCTGAACGAGCACCTGGGGTCTTCTGGAGGTTGGAGCACCCATCTACCAGAATCTTGTTGGGTGAAGTAAGAAGTTGCCAGGGAATGGGGAATGTGAAGTGTCTCTCGTTCATCAGATCTGCATCATGACAGGAAATTCCTTGGTTGAGTTGATCTGTCTGGCAACCGCAATGAAAAAGGTATTTGCAGGATGGTAAGGAGTGAGGACCCTCATGCCACCCATCCCATTGGGTTTTGATGACCCTCAAAGATCTCCTACAGGATGTGGAGTTCAACTGCTTGGCAGAATACGGCCATGTTGGTGGACTTCTGTAATGGACAACCCATCCTTGGTGTAAACCTATGCCTCATCGAGGCCAAGATACATCCATAACTGCCTCCAGCTTCAGCCACATCTAAAACCTCAGTCTCCCCACATGAACTGCTGAGAGCATCCCAGTATTCCTCCTCGGGAACAAGTTTATCAGGTAGTTTCTTGCCTGCATAGAGTGGTCTACATATAACCTGGTCTCTTTTAGGCTCCCACTCACAAAATCAAATATCCAGTGAAGTCTGAACTCGCCCTTTACACTCCATGGTGAGCCCAACAATTTCCCTTCTACTTGAAAATTACCCCTACATGTTTGAGGTCAAGACTATATATCATGCCCAAAAACCACAACCATGTTCACTATTTATACATTTTGTGTTCTAAATTGGTTTGTTCTTATATTTCCTAAAGTCAAATGTGACGATTCCATCAAGTTGGATTATGCTGCTTTTTATTTATTTGTTGTTCCTATCATGATATTAAATATTGATCTTTTCATCTCTTTAAGGAATGCTTACACAGTCTAGCAGAGTGCTTAAACAAAATCTTGGCAGATGTATTTCAGTTTTATATTATATGCACTGGCTATTGGTCATCGCTGCAGTTTTGCATTTAAGATCTTCCTAAGTTTCTGTATATTAAAAGATTGAGCAGGAATATGGCTAACAGTTGGCAGTATTGTACAAAATGGACTTTGATGGGCACAATTGAGAAGTCGATTACCAGATTTAGCTGTTACAGGTGCTTTAAACCTGACTGGTGTTTCATTAGCTAATTCTGCTATTTGCAAGCTTGAGGCAATATACATTAAGACATAGTACACCATCTATATTCATCATTCTATACATCGTGTTATTCTAGAGTAGCATTTTTTGTGGATTGTTTTATTGTTTTGTCCTTTCTGGATCTAATAAAAAAAAGATAATATTGATTTGAAATTATAAGGAATCACAATTTATAGTGTCATTTAGGTAGGTATTGTATAAGCAAGGAGCCACTATATCAACTCATTCCACCTTGACTACGGCTGAAATATTGTGATTCGTTCTAACATTTTATTTCCTACACTTGCTGGTCAAGAAATAATGGCTGAGCACTTGATCAACGTAATAAACTCGTTCAGTAAACTGAATCCCATTTGCTACATCACCTGGGGCATTGCCACCACTGCTGGTTCCCTTTAGCTGCTCCAGGTGGCGGATGGCTCCTGATGGAGAGCGGAGAGAGGGATGAGTGTGGTCAGGGCAAAGAGAATGATGGCATTTTCCAGGAGGGTTTTATTGCATCTGTTAATCCAAATGGAGCAACTTGTACCAAAGTGGAAGGCGGCAGAGCTACAAGGGAAATACAGGAGAGCAGCAGCGGGTGGAACAGAGGCTCTTCTCAGGAGGTCCAAAAGCATCGAATGGGCCAGATAATGGTGGAATACTTCATAACAGATGCTTTAGATGTTTGGCTTCAGATCATCACATCAAACAGTGCAGGAATGGGGTGGTTTGTTGGAAGTGCAGGAGGGTAGGTCATCAGAGTTATCCCTGTACATTGCATGAGGAGGGATTGATTTGAAATATGTTGAAGTTTTCAATGATTCATCAAAGAATCATGTTATCAAAGTTCCGTGGTTTAGTGCTTATCAGAAAAACCATGTGGAGTTTTCGTGGAAGTCTCATAGGAGTAAGAACAGGAGGTTATTTGAATATTGAAGAAATTCAATCAGATCTTCAGAGACAATGGCCAGAGGTGGGAAATTGGAAGCTTGCTATGGGCGGCCCCATCTACCAACATCAAAAATATGCTCTTGAGAAGGAAGATTCGGGGCGATGTTGTCTGGTCACGTTGGAGTACAGAATGCGACATGATGGCAACAAGTAAAGGCAAACTGATTTGGTGTTGATTACATGGACTTCCTTAGCCTTTAAGGGATGTGGATGCTTTTAAATCTGTTGTTTCATCTTTTGGCTCTCTCAGAAAAATTTGTGATGGCACCATGCATGGAGTTTATTGGTTTCGCTAGATGCTTAGTGGAAGTAGATGATGAAAAATTAAGTCCCAGTCAGATCAAGGTTCAATGCATGGAAGGCAGGATCGGCCGATCCCGATCTGGATCGGCTGATTCGGATTGGGGTCGGGCCGGTGCCGATCCAGCTGGAATCGGCCGATCCTGGCCAATTTGGGTCACTTTTGGCCGATCCGAGACTGATTCAGATTGGGATCGGTGGGTCCCGATCCGGCCGACCAATCTGATCTGGAATTCCCTGTCCAATGGGGTACAAGATGTTTTTGGGTGTGTATTAGTTTTGAAAATTTATCCAGTGGTAGGGACTGGACATATGCAGAGGTAGTTAAAGCTTACAAGGATTACAGAGCTACTAGGGTTAGCAGAGAAAATGGACAAGGGAAGGAGAGGATGTGTCATGAAGGCTGGACTCATCCTGAACCATTGCTAAAGTGTCCATGATCAAACAGAAAAAGAGGATTTTTTTGGAGGGTAAAGTAGTCATTTCTGCGGATATGTTATGGAGGCATACTATTTTGATGCTGGTTTTGCAGGTTGTTGATGGCTTGAGCAAAGAGATTAAAAAGGGCAGATCTGGTGGTTTTGCTAAGGTCTATCAGAGGGTTCAGAGAAAAAAGGACCTTTACAGATGTCTTGGGATGCAGCTGGGGAAGGAGGAGAAGACCTAATGCTTGCGTAGGAGGCGAGCCCAACAGCGACGATGGCAGGGAGGATGTTGATGCAGCTGGGGCCAACAAAGATGGTGGTGATGAGGGCAGAGATGATGGTGCAAAGATTCTAGCATCGGTAACCTCCTGTGGAGAAGATGAAGGATGCCGTTGGGAGGAGATCTCTCCACGATTATCTTCCTCTATTCGGGGCAAGTCTTTACAACTTGCTACCCATCTTCCTCGCTCCTGAGAACCTGTGGCAATCGTCATCAACAACCAAGCACAATCGGCGACTGATAAATGTTCGAGGATTCCTCAGATCAAGGGCTTTTCGAACAAAGGGAGTGGGAACGGAAAGGATTTATTTGGTGACCGGAGCAATGAGATGATAGAAGAAAAGGCAGCTGTTCTTAGCATAGAAGTGCATAACAAATTGGGACAGTTGAGAAAGTATAGTCTTCTAACAACAGGATACCATTAAGGTCAATGAAAAGTATCTCTCAGCAAGAAGGCCATGATCAACAGAATAAAAGAGCTAGTTGGTCAACTGTGGGTGTCAGGAAAGATCAAAGGAGAACTCTTTCATTACAATGATTCTGGTCATATGGAATATTAGAGGTCTAAATGATCCTGTCAAACATTTGGCAGTCAGAGAACTCATTTCGAGATTAAAAGTGGAGATTATGTGCCTGCAAGAGTCAAAGGGTGAAGTTTTTATGGAAGATATGGTTAAGAATATCACAGGTGAAGGAGGTGGATTTTGTATTTAGAAGAGCTATGGGTTTATCAGCAGGTATTTTGGTAGTGTGGAAATAAGACCTGTGGAAGGGTCAGTAGTTGCGTGAGGAGATTTCTGTCTCTCTAAAGCTGACCAACAGTTCTCATAATGAAGGTTGGATGCTTACCTCAGTTTATGGGCCATGCAGTAGCAATGAACGACAATTGATGCGGGAAGAATTAACTGCTGTTCAGGAGAGTTTCAAACTTCTGTAGTGCACCGTTGGAGATTTCAATGAGGTCATGCATCTAGGTGAAAAGAATAGAGGAACTAAGGTTACCAAAGGAATGAAGCAATTTAATAAAGGGATTGAAGATTGTCGTTTAGTGGACCTGCATTTAAATAATCAAACGTTCGCTTGGAGCAATGGTAGGGAGACACCTTCATTTTCAAGAATTGACAGAGTTCTAGTAAATAGTCAATGGGAAGATGCTTTCCTTATGCTACTTTTCTGCTCACCCAAGCACTATATCAGATCATAATGCTTTAGTCTTGAGGCATAATGACGGACAGAAGAAAAGTTATCCTTTCAGATTTGAAAAAGTTTGGTTGGAATATGAACACTTCAAAAAAATTGTAGAAGAGATACAGATAAATCTAACTTCTGCTTATCAAGAGATAAAATGTTTAGCAATCAAAATTAAAAGGCTGAAAGAAATCAAATCTTGGGCAAATAAATGGAGAAAAGAAAGATACAGGCACAAAGCAGATTTGTTAGACAATATTCAAAGTCTAGAAAAGAAACAACAAACCAACATCATGTCACCTGCCCAACATAAAGAATTAACTTATCATAAAATTAGAATTAACTTATCATAAAATTCAGTTTGCAAACCTTTCAAGAGAAGGAAATTAGGTGGAACAGAAATCAAGAGTGATGTGGCTTCAAGGAGATAATAATACCGCCTATTTCCATGAAGTTGCAAATGGCAAAAGAAGAAGAAAATATATCTCGAGCATCAAAAACAATGAGGAATGGTTGACAGATGAGAGTAAGATTGCTGACGAAATTATTGTTTTTTTTACTAGTCTTTGTTTCAGGCAGAAAATAGATGGTATCCAGATTCGTTAGATCCTATAGCTGTTCAGTTATCTGAAGAAGAAATAGCATTCTTCAAAGAGGATGTGTTGGAGGAAGTAAAGGAAGCAGTTTTCAGGCTGGGGGAGATAAAACCGTTTTCAGGCTGGGGGAGATAAAACTCCAGGGCAGTTTTCAGGCTGGGGGAGATAAAACCGTTTTCAGGCTGGGGGAGATAAAACTCCAGGGCCAGATGGGTTCTGCTATTCTTTTATCATAATTTCTGGGATATTATCAAGACTGATCTGGTTATTGCTGCGAACCTTTTTTTTTTTTGAGACGGGAATGAATATTGAACACATTAATCAGACTTTCTAGTTCTTATATCAAAGAAAAGTGAAGCTTTGGAGTTAAAGGACTTCAGACCTATTAGTCTTCTTAATGGGTCTTATAAAATCATTGCAAAAATCAAGGGTTTGAGAATGAGTAAATTTTTGTCCATGCTTATTGAGGAACAGCAGGTTGAATTTGTCCCAGGAAGGAGTTGCAAGATGCTCTTCATAAAAGTAAGAAGAAAGAATTTGCATGCAAGCCAGATTTTAACAAAGCTTATGATAGAAGGGAATATTTATGGCATATTTTGAAGAATCATAATTTTCCAGAACATTGGATTCATTTACTAAGACACTGTGCGAGTACGACAAGGTTCTCCATTACTTTCAATGGAAAGATCTTTGGTTTTTTTACCTAGTTCAAGGGGACTTCGACAGGGGAGGGGGTGTTATCCCCATTACTTTCTGTCATTGTAGCAAACATGTTGAGTAGAATGCTCAGTATTTCTGTCTCACAGAAGTGGTTGAAAGGATGCAAATTGTTAAAACTCCAATTGGATTCACACTTACAATATGCAGATGATACATTACTCGTTATGGAAGGAGTATCGGATCAAATTATTGAATTGATATTCATTTTAAAGAAATTTGAAGTCTACTCTGGTTTGAGAATAAATTATGATAAAAGTGGTTTGATTGGTTTTCACATGGATGAGGAAGAACTTAAGGAGAGTGCAGCAACTATGGGATGTAAGATTGATTCCCTTCCTGTCTATTATCTGGGACTGCCTTTGCATTATAGAAAATTGAAACTCTCAGAATGGGAACCTTTGATTCAGATCATGATACAGAAAATAGCAGCCTGGAAGTCCAAAAACCCATCATTAGGGGGGAGAATTATCATGATAAATGTTGTTCTGTCATCTATACCTCTTCACTTTCTGTCTGTTTTCATTATTCCAGATTAAGTTAGAAGAAGGATAGATCAGATTTGAAGAAGATTTCTTTGGGGTGGAAGTAAGAAAGATAAAAGAGGCATCCCCTTAGTCAAATGGGAGAAAGTGTGCACCCAAGAAGTACAGAGGATTGGGTGTTAAAAATCTGTTGTTGATGAATAAAGCAATGCTGAGTAAATGGTTATGAACTTAATTTCAGAACATAAAAATTTATGAAAGAGAATCATAATTCAGAAGCACTACAAGACTGATAACAGATTTTATATCTTCATGGACAATCATTCCTATTCAAGCCCATTGTGGAAAGGTATTCTTTTTGTTGTTCAGTATATCTGAAGAAAACATATACATCAAATTAGGGAATGCAGAATCTACTTGGTTCTGGTATGATAGATGGGCTGGTCAAGTTAAGGACAAGTTTCCCACTATTTTCAGTCTAACCATAGACAAATAGGTCAGGTGAAAGATTGTTACTCACTGCAGATTGGTGTCAAGGATATTAGGGATTTTAATTTGGCACTTCGCTCCAAACGGCTTTGGAAACTTGGCTGGTTTCTCTAGGCTTGTGGATCCATTTGATCCAGCAGAAGTATTATTTCAGGGGGAGGACATGGGATGTGTCCACTCAGTTGTCATAAAATGTGTCACATGTATGGAAGGGCATCCTACAGGCTCCGGATATTGTTTCGGCGGCAACTCAAGTTTGCCTGGGGGATGGTCAGACTCGGCTCTTCTGGATAGACAAGTAGTGTTGTACAACTTTGCTATTAGCTCTCTTTCCTAGGCTGTTCTCTCTTACCACCAGCCCTAGCACGAAGGTGGCACACGTGGTGGAGGTACCATCAGGGGAGCAGGGAGTGGAGTTTATCCATCAGAAGGAACCTTAGAGATGAGGAGATTTAGAACCTAGCTTTTATGCTGCTGATTCTTCAAGAAATCATGGTTGACCCTTCCTCACGGGAATCTTGGAAATGGGGGTGGGACGCCCAGGGGGCATTCTCTGTGAAGTCTGCCTAGTCCCATATCGCCGATGGTGGTATGAGAGCCCCACTTTTCCAACAGATTTGGGCCACAAAATCCTCTCAAGGTAAAAGTGCTTATTTGGAGAATCCCCATTGGCAGACTACCCACAGCTGATCGGTTGCTAAGGTTTGGATGTAATGTTCCATCTATTTGCTCCTTGTGTGGAGAGGTGGATGAGTCTCTGGACCATATTTTTGTGGAATGTACCTTCTCCAAGGAAGTGTGGCAACTCTTGTGCATCAGATTTCAGAGGAGTATTTCACGGACATCTATGGTGGAGGATCTCATCTGGCTATTGCTTCCTCGTCCCTTAATAGGGGCAATGTTATCATGTGGTGGCTAGTCCTTCAAGCCACGCTGTGGGCTCCCTGGATGGGGAGGAACAAGAGGATCTTTAGGAGGGAGATTGCTACTCCAGATAGGGTAGTAGCTTTTGTTTGTGCTAGGATCAGGGAATGGATGATGTCTTCTTGTAAAGAGCATATTGCTAGTGCCTCCTTTCTTGTTAGGTTGGCGGCCATAAGTTGATACACTATCTTGGTGCCTCGTATAGTGAGGCTTTTGAGAGTTGTGCTCTCTACATTTTGTAATTTCCATCTTTCTTATTAATACAATATAGTGGTACCATCTACATTAAAAAAAAATGCAGGATGGTGTCACTCAGTGGCATATAACTACAATGAGAGGACTGAAGGAGGACAAAGAATTAGCCTTTTTCTCTTCACTATAGCTCCTGCAAGAATCTAAAATCTGTCATTCCCTTCCAGATTGTATTTTTTAGTCCAAAAATAAAGGTCTTTTTGGTGAAATCCTTTCATCATATCATGGAGGGGCAGATGCAACTTTATCAAAAATAAAAAGAGGTTTGGAAGGTGAAAAGTTCACTTAAAGTCAGGGCTTCCTTATGGTCGGTACTCAAGAGAAAAATTGTTACAAAAGTGTATGGTTTAATTGTCACTTTATGTTTCAGTGTACTCGAGAGAAATGGAATTCAATTGATGCTGTTACTTGCAGCCTATGTGCTTCTGCTGATGAAGACATTGATCACTCTATGTTTCAGTGTCCGTTTACTAAAGAAGTTTGGAGAATTATTGGGCAGATCACTAGGCATATATTTGCCTTCAATTCCATCAAGGATCTATGGTTTAATTGTCAGAGGTAAAGTACATAGCTTCCGAAAGGTGACTTTCAGAAGTTATTTTTAATGATACCACATGCAATCTGCTGAAGCTTATGGAGAGAGTGCAATGACAATATTTCCAGGGAAGTACACCTTACATTGAGAATGTTTGCATTCGAGTGATGTATTTTTTTTTTTTAATTGGAGTCCATATCTCCTGCATCTTTCTTTTGAGGATTGAAGTAAGCTTGTCAACAAAATTACTCTGTTTTGATTTTCTTTGTTGGGGGTAAGAAGAACCTCTCCTGCACCTCTTCTTTGAGTGTACTACCTCTGTTTATTTATCAATAAAATTAGTGGTACAAGTCACACTTTTCTTTTGGAAAAAAAAAATCATATTTGCTTCATTTCATACTTTACTGCTATCATCATCATCATCATCAAAGCCTAATCTCATTTATTTAGGGTTGGCTACATAAATCATATCTTATCATCTTAATCTATCAAATGCCAAACTTGTAATAATATGTAGCAATGTTAAAACCTTTTTAACTACATCTAATCACCTCATTTTAGGTGTTCCCTGATGTCTTCTGTCCTCTTCCACTCTAATTTTATCACACCTCTTAACATATGCTGAACTTAGGCCGCGATGTATATGACCAAACCATCGCATCCTATTCTCCTTAAGCTTGATGTCAATAGGAGCTACACCTAAATCCTTACGTATATATTCATTCCTATTTTATCTTTTTTAGTCTTACCATACATGCACCTCATCATCCTCATCTCAGCGACACGATTCTTTCTCATAGCTCAACACTCGGAACCATATAACATAGCAGGTCTCATAGTTGTCCTATAAAACTTACCTTTGAGTCTCACAAAGGACTCTAAATGCTTCTCCACTTTAGCCAACCTACCTTGACTCTATGTGTAATATCTTCTTGGATCTCTCCATTCTCTTGAATAATAGATCTTAAATATCAAAAGTTGCTACTTTTAGGAATTACTTGACCCTCTATTGTAAGTTTATGCAATATGCAACCCAAAGAATCATGAACATTCTTAAATGCCACTCGACTGACAGCTATATGTTTTGACAGCAGTTGGTGGTAACTCCAAATACTCCCAAGTGACACTGACTCAGATACTTTGAAAGAACAAAATGGCTTGCAAAAAAATAATTGAAAATTATCTTAAATAGGATCACTGACCTGGATGCCAGAAGCAAGATATCAGTACTCATGGGGGCACAAACAATGGCTCCCTCCTCAAAAATGCCTTCCCTATAGGAATGCAAGAGAACTCTTGTAAAATAAAGTGGCCTATATGAAGACAACTTGTTGATGCTTCTAGGGACCCAGTTAATCCTGTTTTTGCGCATCAGCTCACAAAAGGCCCTTTTGCCCATTTTGGTCTTAGGGAACAAAAGTAAATGACTACAATGAATACTTTTCAAGAAATAACCCAAAATATTGGATGTCCTTGCTATAGAGCCTTGAAAAGATAAACCAGTATGCTTGTGAGTATCTAAACTGCATGTGTCCATACATGAAGCAACTGTGGACATGGAAGGGGCTGATTCTTCACTACATTGTTGTTGTGGTTGCCTCTCTATACTATGAGAACTCCCCATTATGCTGGGACCTTCCTCAACAGATGACCTTACACAGTCCCATGGAGGTGGTATGGGAATTCTAGGAGGCCTCATAGAAAGAGGACGAAGTTCTGCTATTTGATTGGTCTCACCAGATACAACGGACATGAACTCTGAATATGCCCTGCAGTCAGGAAAATCGAAAGGGAAACATGGTATTCCACCCTGCAGCACAGGTAAACATCCAATTAAAAGTTTGACGATATCTTAGAAATGGACAAAAGCCTGCAACTACTCACATCAGATGCAATCCAACGTCTCTCTCTCAAGCCAATTGCATAAGCCCCATGGGACACAAGTGGCATCCAGAAAGACTTGACCCAACTCAAAGGAAGAATGATAGACCACCTGTGACAAAGGAAAGGCATAAGGTCAGTTTTGTAAATACTTGTCTCAGAGTGAAGTTCTTCAAGTGAGAAATAATCTTCAATAGGGTGAAGAAGTACTATGATGGAAAAAAAATAATTCTAAACATGGATGTGGACCACACTTCATGTAAATCTTGGCCTACAATCATTTAACATGAAAAAATATGAAAAAGAAGGAACTAGGAAGCACATGTATAAATTAGATATCCACAAAATGCATGGAGGCTAGAGCTAGGCCTCACATAGAGCCATCCCTTGTTCACCTGGACGAAGGGGATAACATATAGAAAAAAAATGATTCAATGCCAGGTTTTAAAGAAAATGTTATGGCATCTTTTACTTCACTTTTTGGAAAAGGTACTTTTCTGTTACTCAACTCGAAGGATTTACATGCAATAAGCAGATGGACCAAGATAATTGCTACAATGACCATAGTTTTAGCTATCCTATTCAAGCAAATTGGCCTGCTTCCTTTTTTTCACATTAGTATAAAAACTAAAGAAGCACAACGCAGATCTCAAATAAAACATGAGCAATACCAGTGTAAACATGCATATTGACTAAGTAAATTAATGCATAAAAGAAAGAAATAAAAAGTTTGAGAAATTACCCTTGATGAGGTTTCATCTGATTATTATGCCTTAATAACAAGATTGAGCAGGTTCTTGAGCTGCACCCCTGACTTTCACTGGTAAACGTGGCAGAACTCGTAGATTTCAGGAAGAAATGTTTCAAACGTTTGTGATGTTTCTCAAAACAAACAATATTCTCCTCAACTGGAGGTCGCAATCTGTCATGAGAAACCCACAAGTCTTTATTGTCAGAAATGAGAGTGCCATATTCTTCAGGTTTTGACCACAACGACAGGATGTTCTCTCTAGTCAGATTTGGGGAGGATACATGGGGTGGGGGATCAAATTCATTTGAAATTTCATTCAGCAAATCACATGAAGGATCAGGTGAAGGTGCTAGGACCACTGGTTCAACTTCCTTCTTTGATAAAAGACTGCGAGGATCAAGGACCTCTAAAGACAGGACTGCATGCAATGGAAGGTGCTCTGCCTGTCCAAGTAGCACAGATTTTTTAATTATGGAGCTTGAGCAATCTTCTATGTTCTCATGGGATGGAAGGGTATCTGCCTGTCCACAGAGTGTAGATTTATTGTGTTGGGAACTGCAAGCAATCAAATATGGATCACCTTCGTATGAAGATTCCTCAGAAGCATTGTGTGATCTACAAAATTCAAAATCTACTTAGACTAGACATGAACAAGATCAATCATGTGAATTTTTACTCCATGGCAAGGAAAAAGTTATTGCACTCACTTGAATGCAGGATGCAGTATCTTTTGAAGAATCTGAGTAGCTTCTGACCCCATAACTTCCAATTTAGCAAGTTTCCCCTTAAGTGAAACACAGCGGAGGGAAACACCATCCTCATTCATCTGTTATGAAAAAGAAATGACTTTTGCCGCATAAGATACCATAGAACTAAAGAGAGAAATAAAGAAAATAAAATTACAGAAAAATTATGAAACTTCTGCACTCCAGTTAAATGGAAAGTGAAATCTAACGCTAAGAAAAGGTAAATAACAAAATAGAAAGAGACACGGTGACATTATTTCCCCTTCTTCTGGAGGCATATACATCTACTCTCAAACTGCCAGAGAATCTTGTCAACCCTACCATAGACCACCAACAAAAACCCAGTGCACAGAATAGCCGAACAACTCCACACCCTGGTAAGCCCACAAGAGTTAGGCTCATAGCCTCAAGAAGCAAACCTAATGCACATACCAATGACCTCATCATGAGAGAAGAGCTCCTATACTAGATAAAAGTTCAAAATTAAAAAAATCATGAAATGATTTATTTGAAGTGAAATGTTTGATCATCTAACACTCAATTATCAGAGAGAAATCCTTTACTTTTTAATTTCAGAAAGCAGAAGCACTTTGGACAAAATTCTCATGTCCAATCGGTAATAAAGAATGTTTATTGGAAGAAGCTTCATATAAGATTATAGAAAAGCGTCCTTCACCATATATTATCTGTACTAAACTTATATTTTCTTTTTTCGTGTATTTTTTACTGTTCAACTAATTTGTCTTTCAATTTTCAACAAAGTCATTGAAAAGTTCTTATCTCAGTAAACTTAATAGCACAGGCAAGTCTTTGATGCCTGCCAAGTGCCACCTAACAAAGTCTAAGATAGCACCTCTGCTCTATGGTGTTTCCGGCATGCATCACCCAAGTACATGAGAGGGAGTGGATCCACTATAGAGACCATGGATTCCAGGGTGGACTCGGTGCAATGGTAACTGGGATGAGCATTTATCCTTGGGAGAATTTTCCCTGCAACAACAGTTATCATAGCAGCCAAGATATGGCACTGTATGAGGCTTTTTTAGGGTCATCCATGCCAAACACTTTTTGTTTAGATGAAGTGAAAAGAAGCTATTTGGCCCCATGTCACATGTGCATTACCTTCAAGTGATCAGAAAATCTCATTAATCTTTGTCTCAAGATTCTCAAGCATAGATTATGGTGGGGGTAAAGGGGAATTAGTTCTACCCGTGAAATTGGATCAGCTGATGGCAATCCTGATCTGAATCAGTTGATCCAGTCTGGGATCACCTGCTTATGCAAGCTAGGGTTTAACCCCTCCCCTTATTTTTCAGCTTTCAGGAACAAGAGTCTGGGCCAGATTGGCATACTCAGAGTCAGGATTTCCCAGATCAACCTGTATCCAATTTGGACAGTTTTGGGCCGATTCTGTCCACATCGAAACCTTTTTCTTCCTCTTCCTTTGGAAGGGGAAGATAAAGGACCAATTTACAGGGGCCAAAAATGGATCAGCCCTCTGCCAATCCTGACCTAGTTGGGTTGATCCTAAAATCCACAACCCCTAAAATGCATACAGATATTGCAATCTGAAAGATATCCAATGAATCATCACCCATTGGATGATGAATAAACATACTCAAGCAACTATATGGCAAGGATGTTCAACCCACAGCTGACCTTAACACTACTTCAAAAGCAAGTCACTGGATAAAATTGGCAAAAATATAGATGCAGATCCATTCTTACATAATTAAACCAATTATTAAGAGGTAAACTATTTCTGTATAAGAATTGGCATCATTATGAGATACCTGCTTTTGACATGCAGTTGAAAGTACATCAAATCCTTCACTAAAAGCTGCAGCATGTACCCATATCCATAATTGCCGATATAAAGTGCTAAGTTTAGTACCACCATCAGAAAGATGGTTCATTTCAACAGTTACATCAGTATGATCCCTTGAAACTGGTTGCCACATGTATAGTACTGGAGCAATCACTTGGGATATGGGAGCACCAATATGATGAAGCTGAATGAACACCAAAGTTACTAATCAATAGAAAAATAGATATGGCACAAAAATTGTTGAAGCATCATTAAAGAAGTGTCAACCAACCATGGCGCTTTCATAATACATTCCATAAATTACAGGCTGAGAGGTTCCTACTGGAACATCTGATGATGATGGAGCTAAGACCATTCTTAAAACAGCCAATAATGAATCCTGAGAATAAGAAAATCCACAAAGACATTTTTTTGAAAGTGAAAAACCACAAAGACATTAATTTCCAGAAATAGAAAACAAGCAACTTTAACAATACTTAGTCAAGAATTTGAAGAAAATGAAGATGAATTTAGCATTGCAGATGCAAAATAAACCATATTACAGAATTAAAGTATGCTATACGATTATCAGCGTAGAATCTCAAGCTTAAATAATAGCTTGTACAGTCTAAGCCCTGAAGATAGAAATGAGATATCCTCCCTTCCCAGAAGAGAGGTAGATCTAGGAAGCCAAATTTCAAGGAGAAGAGAATGCTTGCCTCTGGACCCTCTAATTTGATTGGACAGCAGTAGCTTGAATCATGCAGAAGTACTCCAGAACTGAGCCGCTTCAAGACAGCCCTTGAACCTCGTCCTCTACATCACAAAAACCCTTAAGATGACAAAGTATGGACTTCAAAGGATAAAGTTGATGAAACTAGGCAGGTGATTAGGCATTAAAGCAAAGCTACCAAACAAGCATGTGTATGTGTACGTGTACGTGTACGTGTACGTGCTGTGCATGTGCATGTGCATGTGCATGTGCATGCATATGCATATGTATATATAGGAGAGTTCCATTACCACCGGTGGCAAAATAAGAACGGTGCCAGCTACTCTAAAAATACTTAATTTGAATTCTATTTTTTAATCTAAGCCTTTAAATCTTATCTAACGCTGATAAATTACCTATGAATCATAAATGTAATGCCTCTTATGCTTATTTTGTAAGCATCATAGGTATATAAAATGGATGGTCCACGGCACCATATATCTAATCGATGACTTTTAGAATATAGAAATCGGACTTGAATGATTTTTTATGCATGTAAAATTGAAATCACATGGAAGGTTTAATGGTTTGGATTAGAAAATAGAATTCGAATATAGTATCTTTTGAGTAGGCGGCACCATTTTTTTTGAAAGTGAGTAGTATCACATGTATACATTAAAAAAACAAAGGGAGGGTACGTGAGTTAAAAAAAAGTATGCTCATAAAAACCCTTGGTATAAAGGCACCAAGAAGGTGACTCACTCATCTCCTCCCCCCCCCCCCCAAAAAAAAAAAAAAAGAAAAGAAAAGAAAGGAGGAAGAATTAGAATTCATGTTACAAAGCACCCTTGCCCATTCCCTCACTAATTCACATACAAAGGTGGTCACTCTGGCACAAGGGTTTCCGTCTTGAAGATTCTTCTATCCTCTCACCCCAAATGGCCTAAGAGAACCAACCACCAGACCTTACAATCTCCCGAGGGAGGGGGTGTCAAACAAAGGCCAAAGTCAAAGGAGTGCGTCAACCTTGTCCACCATCTGCATTTGTAGAGGAACCCTACTAAAAATGGGTTGCCACACTACTCGAGCAGAAGAACATCCCACAAATACATGGTCAAGCAACTCATCCATCACCCCGCACAAGCAGTAGACTTGGGAAGCATCATATCAAAATCAGATTAGCCTATCACAAGTAGAGAGTCTACCATGGGAGATCCTCCATACAAGAACCTTCACCTTCAAGGTAAACTTGGGGAACCAAACTTGATCCAAGAAAGGGATCCTAATGCCTCTATCCATGAAGACATGATAGGCAAATCCGACAGAGAAAATCCTGGAGACATTCCATCCCCATCTCTAGGCATCCGGAGAGGAGACATGCATCCTGTAACCCTGCAGCTGCATGAGAAGGTCTCCAAGGTCCTAGATGTCCTCCTCCCTTAGGTCCGTCTTGAAACAAGGTGCCCAACCCCCTCTATTGGGAAAGGGCTCAGAAACCCAAGCCACAATTGCCCAGGGATGTGAGGAAATGTTTAAACAGCCTGGGACTTATGAGGTTGAGTATCACTGATCCACACCACTTATCAACCCACAATAAGCACCCCTAGCCATCTCCGACAGTGACACAAATGATATTAGCTTTCATGAAGGATACCTCTCCATACATGCTAAAGGAGACACATCCTAGACCCCCCCTGCTGCATTACTTCTTTCGGACTACATCCAGCCAAAGACCCCAATCTGCAATGCCAACATAGCCAAAGCCATTTGGATAAAAGGGCAAGGTTGAAGTCAAAAATATACTTGATCCCTAAACCCACATTCTCCTTATCTTTTTTGCATACTCTGGCCCAACAAATATTGTGCCCTCCTCTGTTGAGGCCTCTCCACTCCCCTTCTAGGAAAATCTTCTCCAAATTTCTTCTAGTTGCCTAGCCACCGTCTTCTAAATCATGAAGATTGATACAAAATAGGCTGTTCGAACTGACCTACAAAGCACTACCCCCCCCCCAACCACCAAGGAGAGGAGCCTCCCCTTCCATCTTGCCAACCTAGAGTCAAATTTATGGATCATAGGTTGCCACCCCTTGCAAAGAAGGGGATCCAAAGTGAGCAGGAGCCCCAAGTAGGTAATATGGAAGGACCCTACTTGGCATCCAAAATGGAGGCCCCTTTCTCATGTCCTTGTCACTCGTGCTAACCTCAATGGCAAGACTCTTATGAAAGTTAACCCTTGGCCACTAACTTCATCAAAGAGACGTGGCACCATTCTTATTTTGCCACTAGTGGCAACGGACCCCTCCGAAATTATTACCTTTATACGATTATTGGCAACTAGTTTTCGTTTCCGCCGTAATGGTAAATTTTTGTATTAATGTTGAAGCATAATAATAAAAACTATGAACCACAGTGATAACAACAAAATGAAAACCACAACTCTGCTTTTAAAGTCTGTTGCATTCTTAATCACAATAAAATCAAATGTGCAGAAAAAATTAATTCGAAAAGTGAAGCCTTTAGATATTTTATCCCCATTATCCACACGTACCAAATTAATCAACCAAAGCATATAGCAGCCAGTAAGGAATCAAAAGTTATGCCAAGAAATAAAAATATGAGAAATGTTCTTTTAATCCTAGCATATTTCATTTATCATTTTTCACCAATGGCATATTATGATAGCAAAGAACAGTCACAAAGTTGAGAAGCATAGTAGGAGTTTATGCAGTCCCTTGGCAATTACGTAAGCAAAATACAGAAGTTGACATAATACTATCTTCTTAAACCCACAGGATGACATAATACTATCTTCTTAAACCACAAGAGCATCTCCTCGCTTAAAGTTAGGAGCATTCCCTATGTATTGAGCAGCATCTTTCCACTTTAGCTTGATGTTCCATGACTTGGGATAAGCAACTCCCTATAGTGAGGAGTGTCAGCCAATATAGGGCAAGGGTTTGCTCCATTCCCTAGATCTAAAAACCGTGGAGTGAGAGCCAACAGAAGTAATAGTCTTTAAAAGAGACTGAGGATCCTTTCCTTAAAATTTGCTTTCATCCGCTTATTATGCACTTATAGCATATCATAAAGGTAGATTCATGATACAAAACTACATGCGACAGAATAAAAACCTACACAAAAAGACTAGAACTTTCAAAAGAAGACTCGAGAAAAAAAAAATAAGAGTCACAGTTTCACTTCAAATTATACCATAGAGTATAAATCTGGAGTCCAAAGAAAACTATACCATCCACCACAAAATTTAAGAAAAAGAGGGGAAAAAGTAAAAAAGTGCATTTACCTGCCATGTAGTCCCAGAGGGAGATAAAAACCCCATCTTTTCACCATAGTAAACCGCTTCGCATGCCATAGATGCGTCCTAAGCCTCTCCGTTCCGTCTCCAGACACGCCGAACCCAAACTCCCTATTCTTGCGCAACTCCATCCTCCTACGAACCCGCCGGGGTAGCTTCTTCTTCTCCTCCTCCTCCTCACCCTCCCCCTCCTGCCGCTCCGCCTCTGCCACACCCCGAGCCAGCCTCCGCCTCTTCCCGCCACCTCGACCTGCGGCGGTCTGCCCGATGTGGCTCGTCGTCCTCCTCCTCTTGCACCGGTGGAGCCGGAAGCTGCCCCCGGTGCGGCCGGCCACGACGGCGTGGAGGGCCTCGAGCTCGGACGCCCGGGAGTCCGCAAACCTTTGTACATTGAGAGATCGAGGCGGCGGAGCCGAGGAGGATGCTAAGGAGGCCCACCGGCCCCCCACGGGAGAGGACGCCATGGGAGGAAGCAGGAAGGAAGGGAAGAGCAGGGGGCTGGACTTGGTAGGGTTTTAAGATCCCTCGAATTCCTCTTACCTCGTCCCGCCAAAACCGCCTATACGTGCACCTGGTCCCCACGCCGCCCCAGCACATCCTCTTCCTCCCCACCCCTGCTCTGCATCCATCTCCTCCTGTACCCTTGCTCCATCCCTACTCCAACTCCATTGCTTGCCGCGGCGTCTTCGTCGGCTGGGTAGACATCATAGAAGCCAATCTTATTATCAACCAACAATGCTTATGTGTGCATCAACGCTATTGAACAAGTCATTAAAGTTAGCTTCCAGACAAAAACTAGCACATCCATTGAACAAGAGGGCCATGAGAAACAGTTTTAAATGCAACTGCTTTCCGGAGAAAGATCAACACCAGGTGGCAACGCCATTTATGTCCATGTACCTTACTGGGTAAAAGGAGTTGGAGAAGGCCAATAAAAAAAAGGTTCAAACCTTTGTTTGGATCAAAATTGATAGAATAGCACATTAGCAGTGGTTCATCTTAAATGGGATTGGATTCACAAAAAAAAAAAGGATTATTGAACTCATAAGAAACAATTTTATGAGGGGGGGTCTTGGTGCACCAGTAAGGTTGCTCCATTGTGATTTGAAGATCAAGGGTTCAAAACCAACAACAGCCTCTTCGCAGAAAACAAGGGTAAGACTGTGTACAATTGTCTATCTCTAGAACCTACAGTGGCAGGAAATATGTGGCATTGGGCTGACATTTTTGTCAGTATACAGAATGACCACATTTCAGCTGTGATGGCCATGGATTGCAGGATTGACTGGTCTGAATCAGGGAGCTGGGTCAGGACTGACAGCAGCTTATCTGATTTAACCCTATATTCTGAACTTGTATAACCAACTAAAAAGGAACCTGACCCTGGGCTTTGACCTAAACAGAAGAAGACAGTCAACACAGCCACCAAGAATGGGCTTATGCTGGATCTGGGCCTGACATGCCCAACCACATCAGAAAACAGAGGTCACCCTTCATGAAGGGAATTTGCACAGTATGGGCAACACCCCCAACCAGCAAGACACCACTACCCAATCAGAGCAAGCCCACCCAAAGAAGAGATGGACTTCCACCAACAAGGAAGACATATCTTGAGGGATAAAGAAGACAAAAAAGAGCACCAAATCCATGATCCACTATAAAGCTCAAGATTTGGCTCAACAAAACATCTCGAGCTCCCTCGTTTCTTGCAGGGCACTGCAGTCTCCCCTCCCCCTTCCAGCACCAAAGCCCAACCCACGACCACAATACCAAGAACACCACCTTTCCCGTCAGTTTTGCTCGGGCACCCGCCACCACAAGAGCAAAAACAAAAAGGGGGAACCCAAAACCTAAGTACCCAAATTTCACGCCCAAACCCTAGCAAATAAACCAGATTACCACCCCCCATCCGACAAAAAGTGAAAATAAATAAAAAAAAGGCGGTAACTTTTTTAGGGTTTCTTACCAACAGGTATTGAGGGCCTCCAAGTCCCTGGATCGGACTGGATCGGGCCGCCAGAGAAGGCCTCTCCCCACACAGCCCGTAGAAGTCTCCCCACACAGCCCGTAGAAGGGGGGAACCGCGTCGGAGGCGAAGCGGCGCTAGGGTTTCTCCCTCCGGCGACGGCGACGGCGACGGCGACGGTGGCAGCACCCGTCGGAGTCGGAGCCCGGCGATGGGCCCAAAAACCAAACCCTAGATGGGGAGGAAGGGGCGGAATAAGGACGGGGAAAGCGGCCTATCCACTTATGGCGCTCTAACCCAGGGACGGGGATTTTTAATGGACTCGATGGCCCAGTAGGGTGTTTGGGAGGGCTTGGTGTTGCGTTAATGGGCCCACAAGGGGGCTGGACCTCACGAGGGAGCCAAATTAGGCCAGAGGCCATTGCCTGCTATGCTGTCAAGGAGGGTAAAGGATATGGTGTTGGATTTTGTTACCTGTATCCTTTTTGGATAACAGAGGGGAGGGTTAGACATGTGTTGGGTTAACGGGCCCATATTTTGAGTCTCAGATCCGAGGCTGTAAAAGGACACCGTGTTGGATATTTGTTGCTGTATCCTTTAAAATAAGGGATCTTTTTCAAATTATGTACTGCTTGGAATCTACCAGACTCATACCTTTATCTTTGAAATCAGTTCATTGCTTTTAATACCTCACATTTTGTTTGTCAAAAAGAAAAAAGAAAACATCCACATTTTACGAAAAAAATAATGTGTGCCCTCACTCATCTGTCAATATAATTTGATTCTAGGATAGAAATGGCTGGCCTGCTCTCAGACTTTGTACTGATTTTTTGTATATATAATCCTTTAGTCTTTGATAATTGCATCTATATCCATGTATAAGTGCAAAATTTAAGGGCATATTAGTCATTTCCATCAATAAACAGAATATAAAAAAATTTAAAAAATTAAAATACAGATTATATACTAATTATTATATCCTTAGTCTCCAACAAAGGCAGATTACAGAATTATGAGTTGACATTGCATAGCTTATTAGATGGTGTTCGGTATTTGTTAATTGTTATGTCGACATCTGTATCCTCTAAAATGTTTGCTTAAGGAGGACGACAAAGCCTAGCCCACGTCGACTTAATGGGCCCATACACATTGGACCAAGTCTCTGACGCCGGATATCTGCTGTTTCATTGTTGTATCCTTTGAAGTAATTGGTTAACTGAAACTAATGCCATTGGTTAACATTTAACACCAACCTTTGGCTTAGCGTCACTATCTTCTAGCAGCATGCTTAAGAGTTATTATTCGTATATCCTTTTATTTAAACTATAGTGATGAGGCAGAATCCGATTCGGCCCTTTAAAACAAGCCCAAACCCAACTCAGTCCAACAGCAGCGTTACAAGGCCCTCAGGGAGCCTTCGGCCCATCAGCGGCCCAGCAGCCTCCGGCCCGTAAGCGGCACTGTAGCCCGCGGCCAGGCAGGCTTCGGCCCATAAGCGGCCCAACCCCCTTCGGCCCAACCGTGTCCGGCCCACTCCGATGGAAGACTAGGCGCCATGGCGGTTTATCAATAAGCCCGTACATAGTCCTATATCGGCTGCCACCGTTAACCCTCCGCTATAAATACCCCGCTATTTATAGCCAAAGGTATGTCTTCTGGACCCCAAAAGGACTACAGTCCAAAAGCTTTAAAGCTACTCTTTGTTTCCTGAATTGAATCATCTTCAGAAGCTAACTTGACCGTCGGAGGGGGTTCCCTAGGGCTGAACCCGGGGACTCCTGCTGACCGGTTTCTTCTTCTTCTTTCCCTCCTACAGGGGCTCGGTTCGAATCATCGCCGACCTTCCCGAGTCGGTCTCGGCCGCCGACCTCAGACTTCTCCCACCGGTCTCGACGCCGTCCGCCGGCTGCCCCCACGACCGAAGGAGCCTCGGCTTCGCACCGCCCGAAGGAACTTCGGCCCCACATTCCGAAGGCAAGCCAGCCTCCGACCGAGCTACCCTCGGCCTCGGCTTCGCGCTACGCCGGAGGAGCCTCGGCCCCGCCGTCCAAAGACCAGCCAGCATCCGACCGAGCCAGCCTCGGCCTCGGACCCTCGGCGTCGCCCCTGCCTCCGTCGCCTTCCGGATCCCCGTCGGGCCTCTTCACCGATCCGTCTCAGCTCCGGATCCAACTTCGGGTTCCAGCTTCGGAACCCGGTCGTGATAGATCCAGTCTACATCATATAGTAAAATTCTTGACCACATGGTTTTGAGTTAGATACTGATGAGGCATAATCCGATTCGGCCCGTTAAAACAAGCCCAAACCCAATTCAGTCCAGCAGCAGCGTTAAAAGGCCCTCAGGGAGCCTCCGGCCCATCAGCGGCCCAGCAGCCTCCGGCCCGTGAGCGGCACTATAGCCCGCGGGCCAGCAGGCTTCGGCCCATCAGCGGCCCAGCAGCCTCCGGCCCGTGAGCGGCACTGTAGCCCGCGGCCCAGCAGGCTTCGGCCCATCAGCGGCCCAACCTCCTTCGGCCCAACCGAGTCCGGCCCACTCCGGTGGAAGACTAGGCGCCATGGCAGTTTACTCCGGTGGAAGACTAGGCGCCATGGCGGTTTACTCCGGTGGAAGACTAGGCGCCATGGCGGTTTATCAATAAGCCCGTACATAGTCCTACATCGGTTGCCACCGTTAACCCTCCGCTATCCTCCGCTATAAATACCCCGCTACTTACAGCCAAAGGTATGTCTTCTTGACCCCAAGGACTACAGTCCAAAAGTTTTATAGCTCCTCTTTGCTTCTTGAGTCGAATCTTCCTCAGAAGCTAACTTGACCGTCGGAGGGGGTTCCCCAGGGCCGAACCCGGGGACTCCTGCTGACCGGTCTCTTCTTCTTCTTTCCCTCCTGCAGGGGTTCGGTTCGAATCATCGCCGACCTCCCCGAGTCGGTCTCGGCCGCCGACCTCGGACTTCTCCCCCCGGTCTCGACGCCGTGCGCCGGCTGCCTCCTCAACCGAAGGAGATTCGGCTTCGCGCCGCCCGAAGGAGCTTCGGCCACGCCGTTCGAAGGCAAGCCAGGGAGCTACCCTCGGCTTCGGCTACGCGCTACGTCGGAGGAGCCTCGGCCCCACCGTCCAGAGACGAGCCAGCATCCGATCGAGCTACCCTCGGTCTCGGACCCTCGTCGTCGCCCCTGCCTCCGTCGCCTTCCGGATCCCCGTCGGGCCTCTTCATCGATCCGTCTCAGCTCCGGATCCAACTTCGGGTTCTAGCTCTGGAATCCGGTCGTGATAGATCCAGTCTACATCAGATACAAATGGATTGTGCATCAAATCGTCACGCATTCATGAGGATTAGGATCACCTCAGTACAAATGAAACAGAAACTTTCACAGTCACGAATACGTGGGTGCTATGTATGGACAGTGGATCCAGATGACTGGAGATCTCTACTTCTCTCCTATTTTTCCTTTTAGTTACTCGTTTTTTTTTTAAGAAAAGGAGAGTTTCTAGTCACTTGGGCCTACAGTAACACATTTGATGAGGCAGAATCCGATTCGGCCCGTTAAAACAAGCCCAAACCCAATTCAGTCCAGCAGCAGCGTTACAAGGTCCTCACGGAGCCTCCGGCCCATCAGCGGCCCAGCAGCCTCCGGCCTGTAAGCGGCACTGTAGCCCGCGGCCAGGCAGCCTTCGGCCCATCAGCGGCCCAACCCCCTTCGGCCCAACCGTGTCCGGCCCACTCCGGTGGAAGACTAGGCGTCATGGCAGTTTATCAATAAGCCTGTACATAGTCCTATATCGACTGCCACAGTTAACCCTCCGCTATTCTCCGCTATAAATACCCCGCTACTTACAGCCAAAGGTATGTCTTCTTGACCCCAAGGACTGCAGTCCAAAAGCTTTATAGCTCCTCTTTGCTTCCTGAGTCGAATCTTCCTCAGAAGCTAACTTGACCGTCGGAGGGGGTTCCCCAGGGCCGAACCCGGGGACTCCTGCTGACCGGTTTCTTCTTCTTCTTTCCCTCTTGCAGGGGTTCGGTTCGAATCATCGCCGACCTCCCCGAGTCGGTCTCGGCCGCCGACCTCGGACTTCTCCCCCCGGTCTCGACGCCGTACGCCGGCTGCCTCCTCGACCGAAGGAGACTCGGCTTTGCGCCGCCCGAAGGAGCTTCGGCCCCGCCGTTCGGAGACGAGCCAGCATCCGACCGAGCCAGCCTCGGCCTCGGACCCTCGGTGTCGCCCCTGCCTCCATCGCCTTCCGGATCCCCGTCGGACCTCTTCACCGATCCGTCTCAGCTCCGGATCCAACTTCGGGTTCCAGCTCCAGAATTCGGTCGTGATAGATCCAGTCTACATCAACATTTATGACCATGAAAATTCTCTTCTTCTTTGTATTAAAATGATCTGGACCCATTTGTATATATGTAGTTAAAAGGATGCACAGATAATAAAGCATTTGATTTCATAAGAGCATGTTTAATTATATCCTTTAGTCTTCTAAAAGGAAAGAATATAGCATTGTCAGTTACTGTCACGTTCTTAATTGTGTGTTACACGTTTATTTGATTCAGTTCTATTCTGTCCATTCCCATGATTTTATACGATAGTCCAATCATATTTAGGAAATATTTGATGTTTAAGTCACCTAGCAAGAAATATGGAAAAATGCATTACGTGAAGAATTTCCATAAAATAGAAATATGCTTTGGGAATCATATAAATTTCTCTTAAACTTATTAAAGCACTTGAAGAAATAAATCTATACTTATTTTATCATAGAAAATATATAATGACATGCCGGGAACACACTTTATGTGAGGGAGACATATCATTCACTCAAGTTTAATTCTAAAAATCTTTTAAATTCGGTTCTTATGATTGGGGAGCTATGAAGGGAAATTCTGCACGTTATAGAGAGTGGTGGTTAGATGGTCATCAGATAATTTTTATACTGAGTGCTCACACTAAATACTTGTCAAATTATGTCATCAGACCTGCAAAAAGTTACCATGAATGGCAGGCAGATCTTTAAGCGATTTCATGTTGTGAATTTGTGATACATTTGTCAAGACCACTATTATCATTAGTATTGTTAGCATCATCATCATCATCATTAAAACATAGATTTTGTACTATCATTTAATAGGACACTTTCTGTTAAGAATTCAATGAAAAACCTAAAAATTAATAAGTACAGGTAGTGCTAGGAAGAGAGTAGACAAGGGAAAAGAGAGGATGAGAAGAAGTCAGACTAACCCAATCCCACTTTATGTGGAAGATAGATTATGCCAGCACTGCTAGTGAATATTTAGTACCACCAAGTTGTAAGGTCATCCTTGACAGGGATGATTATTATTATTTTTAAAATAAAAAATAACATGGTGCAAATCAGGATAGAATCTGACTTGGGGCATTAGGGGAGGTTTCTAATCATTAGAATTTTGACAAACCATAATCCTTTCCAAGTGGAAAAAGGATTCCTTCATGGAGATTTTGAGAGAGAAGAGAGAGACACATGAACAAAAGAGGAGATTTTTCCCAAAATCCATTAAACATGAGCTTTTGTTGATTTTTAGAGGGAAAGGGGTTTGAAAGGTTAAAAAAGATATGAAAGGATATTTAAAACTCCTTCTTTTAACAAAAAATTGACTAAAGTAAAAATATACTTTAACAATCTATGTTCCCATAAAATAGTTAGATGTGATTTTGGTTTTAAAAATCATAATAAAAAATTATACTTATTAAAATTTAATGAAATTTTGATATTTCTCTCAAGAACCATAATCTAATCTCATTTCCGAATGGGCCCAACATATTTTCCTTGTAAATGTGTTTCTGAGTGCATTTAATATAGATGCACCACATCCGAAATATTCTCAATACCAATGTTAAAAAAATATATATCAAATTTTTTTAAATATTCAATTACCTCACTAAGGTCATTTTCATTTCTTGAGATTTTAATTTTACAACCCGATCATGAAACTCAACTGTAGCTGATCTGTCGTTAATCAAAAGGTACAAGAATACTACAATTAGCCTCCTAAAGTTGTTTTCATCCCTTGAGATTTTAATTTTAATCTCCAATTAAGGAGTGTAAACCCTCAAAGTGGGGGTGCATCTACCTTAGATGCACCATGGACAAATTATAGTTGTCTTGTATGGGAAAAGATCAAATGACCTCCCATCCGAAATCTCTCCATTCCTATGCTAAAAAAATAAAAATCATCAGAAAATTTTAAATATTCAGTTAGCTCCCTAAGAATTCTTATCCCTTTTTTGGAGTTTAAATTTCACATCTAATTATTAAATTCAATCGTACTTGTTTGATCAAATGCATGTAAAAAAATATTTTAAAAATTAAAAATAAAATCAAAGAATTAAAATTTGTTCTAATTTGTCTTTAGGATTTTTCCCATTCCTTGAAATTTTGGTTTTAATCTTCAACTAAGGAGCTTAAACCTCTACAAGATAAGGTGCATCTACCTTAAAGTTAGTTGCACCCCAAGGGATAGGATCAATGCTAAGTGCATGCAATCCAAGGGATGGGATCAACCCTAAGAGCTAATTGATTTTTTTTTTTGATTTTTTAAAAATAGTTTTTAGTGCATCCAATCAGATGGCTACAGTTGAATATTTAATTTTTTTGATATTTTTATTTTTTTATTATAGGGATAGGAAAGATTTTGGGTGGGACGATATACTACATGATCTAACAATTCGGATGTCATGGAGTAAGATTCTGCAATCGACTTTGAATTTTTTTTTTTCTACTTAGCTGATTAGTCTAGTCCGATGATTGCTCTCACTTTGTAACCACTCTCCTTTCCATATGATCAAACCATGTTGAATGCCCAGATTATCTTGGAATATAGATATATAATAGAGTGCAGTTAGAGTCCTTGGTGCAGCTTGGCCACATCTAGTTAGGAGCAATACAATCAAATCATATGGCTCTCTTAAAAAAAAAAGAAAAAAGTGGGACATTGGGCACTCTGGATAAATCCAAATGTTCCCAAGCACTATAGAATCCTTGGCCGATTGGGTGAACACACCAAACCCACCCCGATCGAGAGGCGAGGTATGTTCATCAACACATTGGTTTTCCTTTTGTTTAGAAATACCCGCTACAACACAACGTTGCATTGTGGATCTAAGAGTGTAGATTGGACAACAAAGAGTTTGAGTTGAGATGGTCTCCCAACTCAACAAACTTTTTTTTGAAAATTAAAAAAAATGTGCATTACTCTGCAGATGGCTATGCATCAAGTATTACAATCCACGTAAATTTGTAATATCTGAATATTACAATCAATATATTTTTTTTTTCTCTTTTTGAAATGAAAACATCCAATTCTAATCAGACAAATCCAAATTAGGTATACTCAGGCTACACCAAGGTTGCATGCATATCACACCACAGGTGCTTTGAGTATGCATCAAGCATTACAATCCACGTAAATTTGTAATATCTGAATATTACAATCAATATATTTTTTTTCTCTTTTTGAAATGAAAACATCCAATTCTAATCAAACAAATCCAAATTAGGTATACTCAGGCTACACCAAGGTTGCATGCATATCACACCACAGGTGCTTTGAGTATGATGGTTAGACACTATCCATTCTATAGGTCTACCAACTAAATGTAACCTTGCACTTTTACCATCAAATGACCTAAAATACCCTATGTTGTACAACCTTTTTTTTAACATTAAACAACTCATTCTTCATTCATAAGAAAATTAAGTAGAGGTACAAACATAGGATCAACAAAGATACAAATTTACTCCCACAGATCAACAAAACAAAACACATCCAAACACAAAGGGTAAGGACCACTCCACCAGATCAACAACAATAGCTGCCACTCGCGTACTTCCTTGGATTGACAATTTCATAATCTTTCTATTTGAATAAAGAGTCAGATTGAGCCAAAAATCTTGAGAACAACTACAATAGGATTTGGCAATCATATAATATCTAAGATGCAGAGTAGTCATTGAGTGCCAAAGAGACGAAACATATGTGAGCTCGCTTGGGGAGGAGAGTGGATCTCCTTAGAAGTGCCAGCTTGGGTCACTAGAGTAGGTCGTGACTTTATAAAGCAGCAGAGGTTGGAGGAGCTCGGAGATGTGTGTCGACGGGGAGCGCACTGATGAAATTTGAATCTCGAGCAACTCCAAAGGGTTCTAAGATCCTAGAGAGGGATCTTCCCAAAGGCACTAGTACTGCTAGACTAAGCACCAACAGCGTTGATGGGGAACGAGGCAAAGGAAAATTGATCGGAAAGGGGATAGAGGTAACACAGGGCCAAGAGGGGATGCTAGAAGGAAGTGATGAGAGGAGGAAAAGAAAGATGCAATTGTAAGGAAGTGCTTGGGGGCTAGGAACCAATATGATGCCGGTGGAATCTCACTAAGGGAAAAGAAAATGGTACGGGAAACCTACCTAGAAAAAAGGGGGGAAGTGAGTAGGGGCCGAATAAGAGGGAGAGAGAGGAGGCGACCGACAGGAGGGGAGGAAAGGAACCAAGGGGGATGACTGAGAAGACAACGGAAATCGATGGAGGCAACAGATGAGTGGGGAGGGGGAGGGGGAGAGTTCTTCATGGAAGGCCCCCTCGCCTAGCAACTGCTAAGAGGCGATGGGCTGTTGTAGACGGTGTAGATTCCACCAAGCACATTAGCTTATGAATCCCCCATGTACATATGTTCTTTGGCAACAGGTGAAGGGAATTCCCTACTTCAAACACATTCCATAGTTAATTTGGATTCTCTATCTCTCTCGTTGGATGGTAACTGAGCAAGTAACTTAGATTATTGAAGCTCCACAGATGACTACCCTTTTTTCTTGTTGATTTCTCCTCAATGCAATTGTTGAAGGGGACTCTAGCAATGTAGAAAGGAAGGGGTCTAATATTTGCAAAAAAAAAAAAAACTATTTTGGTTCCAAGCGAAGATTTTTTTTATATAAAATTTCCTCTCTGCATCACTGGAGTTCCTACAATAGTGCAATGAGAGGATCCCATCTCTTTTTCTTAGCAATAGTTTTGTCTCTTGCTTTGCCAAAAAATTACAAGTGACAATCTTGCATTTTTCTAAAATAATTTGATATAAACCGACAATCCATTAAATGTCATATGATTATTTCTTCTCGTCATATGACTATTTCAATCTTGAGTGAATGATAGAATTAGAACAGCTTCAAACTCTCCTTTGTGAAGGTACCATGGCATAGGGGCTTTTATCCTTCATTTCCAAGCTCCAGGGGACAAGCTTCTAGTGTTCTTCAAATGCACTTTTACTTAAGGGAGCGTGTTAGTGTAACTCCATTAATTTGAGTATATATGTTATTGAATTGTATCCCCAAAACAAATGCTATAATAGTTGACCTACAATGTTCTACTCTACTAACATATCCTATCTACCATTTCTTTATGTATACTGTGTATTATTTAAAGTGATGCACGTCTCATTAAGAAAGAAATATCAAGAAGCTCCAGCAACTCTAACTTCATAGGAACCATGGATAATAAGAACCCTATTTTGTACTTTCTGACTAGAGTAATACTTGTTGTACTGTTGTCCTATACTGACCCAGTGTAGGACATCTAATCCAAGGGATTGAACAGTGCGCCTGCTCCTCGCCCAGTATAGAGTAGGCCTTTTTTTTCATTTTTTTGTTTTCTTCTTAGACTTTTAAAAAAAATTTGAAGCATCTGATCAAAAATCGAATGGTACAACCAATGAGTTCAGGTTGGTCCCGATTTGACTGCATGTTTTTTTTAAATAACTTTTTTACAGTCAAATTGAGGTGTTTTTGAAAGTTTCTTTTTTCAAAAAAAAAAAAAAAAGTCAACCCGGAGCCAACTCAAGCTCATTGGTTGTACAGTCCGATTTTTGAACAGAGGCTCTAAAAAATTTTAAAAATCTGATAAGAAAATAATAATAAAAAAAAAGTAGTCCGATCCCTTAGATTCGATGGCCTGCGCTAGATCAATACAGGACATATGTCCTATATTGTCCAACATAGTGCAGCAAGTATTAATCTTCTGAATAGGATAGGGGCATGTTATTAGTTCCTAGACTTCATTTCTTAGAAGCCTGTAAGCTATCTTAAGGATGGCACGAATCTTAGCAAATTCTAATCAGGTTGGATGTTTGATCCTCCTTACTGATGAACAAAACAATGGAGTCGTCTGATCTTTTGTTTGTAGTGCTGATGAGACTTCCATGATTCCGAGCTTTTGTGACTAGACTTTTAACATGTAACCGAGTCCAAGAGATTAAAAAACGAAGGGAACCACAAACACTTCGGTTCTAATAACTGAGAGCTAATCGCGAGGAAGTGGCTTGCATATACAAGGAAGATCTTGAGCTGAGACTTTACTTGACGTTGGGAGAGTTGCTGGTTGCTCTTCCTTTTTTTTAAAAAAAATTTCGTGGCAAAAAAGAAAAGAGGAGTAAGTGTGACCTTGATCCACTCATGTTATATAATTAATCTTTATAGAGACATAAAATGGTAAAACATTGTAGTGCTACATCGGATGTTGTAAAAATAGACATGTGCTAATAAGTAGAGCGCAACCTCTCTTTTCAACGATGATCTTTTTTTAAAGAAAAAGACGAAATCTTACCTCCGCTCTGAAGACAATATCTCGAGAAGACAAACAAATTTTCATGCGTCCACAATGGCGTTATATGTGAGAACTGAACAAAAAACCACCAACTTGTCTGAGTGGAGACAATATCTCGAGAAGACACTCAAATTTTCACGCATCCACAACCTAGATTTAGAACTGTAAACGGATTCTGAAAGTGGTGATAATTGCACCTAATTTTCATTAGATTTATTGGATTCAAAATAGAAGAATGTTGCCTCCTAGTTAAAAACAATACTTAATATTATATCAAATCAAAATTTTCAGTAATATTCTTGATAACAAGCTCATATATGTAATATGTTCTCGGGACCGACATATATATAATACTTATGATATATAGCATATAATTTTAAAATAGATGTAGTAGATAAATATAAGAAAGTGATACAATCTGTTGCATCATTTTTGTCCGAGTAATACTTGCTGCAACGCCCGGCTGCGCAATGCCCCGCTCGGGTGAGTGGGTGTTGATTTTTAGTTTTTTATTTTTCTTCTCATATTTTTTTTAAACTTTTTCAGAGTGTCCGATCAACTCCAAACCGAATAGAATCAGTATGTTCGATTCAATTTTTTGATGTAAACCGAATTATGCACAATCCTAATTGGATATATCCTTGTTAAGCATCTTTGGCCAATGGTCTTCCTTGGAAAAAGTTAATGCATTGATGGTTAGAATGCTGTCACCGAAGAATAAAGATCTTTTAAGTGTAAAGTTGGACCGAATTCAAGCAGTGTAGAGAAGGGATGATTTGAAAAAACTCCCTCATGCCCAACTTTTTCTACTCCCAATGAGAGGTGGATTTGAAATTTTCTCTCCTCAGTCTTTGCACTTACCGAGTTCCAACCAAAACTGGACTGACAGGATCCGAATTCGGAACCAAAGTATAGTGCTGGATGACCTCAATAGTCGAAGAAGCCCCCATCTCCACCCGCCATGGGCCCAAGGAAAAAGGGGCATCGAATTTTCCCTTCCTCCTGTTACGTTGGAGATCCGCACAGTCAGTCTGCATCGATCTCATGTTTACCACACAAAAAAAAAAAAAAAAAAAAAAATGCAAGGTCAAGGCCTACACTTGAATTTGACATCTTGCGAATCCTCTGTGGAAGCGTGCACATGCGGGAGGGGAGGATGGGAGACTAAAAAGTCCCCACCACTAAAGTTTATACCCTTGACAGTGCTTAAAGCCGTCACTTGAATTTAGGGGTTATTTGTTTCAAGGGTTGTTTGTTTTAGCTAAAAACAACATAATTTGAAACAATTATTTTATTTTATAGTGTTTTCAATTATTTGGAATGATGTAAGATAATGTAAAGTAGAATCATGTATGGGCCTTGTCTGTCCACTTGACAGTTCAATTTCCTAGTTTTAATTTACAACAAAGATCTACTGTAAATTAAAATAAAAAAATTGAAGTATCTTTTTTGTTTTATTTTATAAACAACCAAACAAACAATTTTTTATTCTAAAACAAAAAAAATTCATTTATTTTGAAACCGGTGATTTACAAAGTTTTACACTAAAACAGTGTAAAACTTTATAAATCATCGGTTTCAAAATCACTGATTTTAAAATAAGTGAAAATTTTTTATTTTAGAATTAAGAAATGTTATTTTAATTATTCATAAAATAAAACAAGAGAGATGCTTCAATCTTCTTGTTTTGATTAACAGTGGGTCTTTGCTATAAACTAAAATAAGAAAATTAGACATTTAAGAGGGCAAACAAAACTCAGACAGAATTTTACTTTATATTGTTTTACATCATTACAAACAACTGAAAATATTGTAAAATAAAATAATTATTTCAAATTATATTGTTTTACACTGAGGGCGGATTTGTTAGCGTGTTTGTGCAGATTTCCATAGTCTAGATTATATGAAAATCTCTGACTTGACGTTAAGTGCAAACAAATGAAAAAAAAATTGAAGATGGATTTGGACAATCTAAATTATATACGTTAGACACAATGTACTACTCCATCAAGAATAGTGGGCGAATCCATCTTTGTAGTCTCGCACATTTCGTCAAATTTTTGACATTGTCCTTCTCCTTCAAGTGTTTATTGCCTGCAGTCCTAAGGAGAAATGTCAATTCTCTGTGGGCAATATTGTCCATTTTGTAGGTTACGAAACGGGTCTTTGGAAGCGTAAACAAAAGGTGCTATTAATTTCATTGCTAGTTCCTTCCACGTGTCAGAGAAGGTTATGCGTACGAAAAAACGGCTGAGAATTGCTACTGACCTGAGTTCAGCGCAAACAAATGCGCCCTAAAACAAACAACCCTTTAGTAGAATCTAGGTTTATTCTCTTCAGATGAGTGTGATCGGTGGCGACGGGAGTGCAGCATATTCTTATCTAGGGCGGCCATGGGGATGGTATGCAAGGTCTTTGCACACAGTTGGATGGATGGATGCAGATGTAAAAAATCCTTTTTCTCTTCATCTTCCTTACATGTGTGTTAATGTTCTTTCCATTGTTTGGAAGGTCATTTAATTGACGACGAGATATTAATATCAAATTTTGAAATTATCAATTTTAAAATATGTAAAAATTGATTTTGATGTTAGTTATTTTACATTAGAAACAAAATGAAAAAGAGGGTATGAAATAAAAATTCGAAACTTTAAATATTAAAATAATTTAAGACACTTTAAATATAAGAAACATATCATGTTATGACATTTTAAGACGTTTTGCAGTATTTTATGACACACTGTAAGACTCCTAAAAATATTTAACTTTTATGTTCGGACATGTATCAAATTTCTATGCAGAGATGGAAGTCTGCATGTACAAGAGACTGGACTAGTTCGGCTCGCCATGGAAGTCTGGATAGGTGACCAGACGAGTTCAGCGTTGCCAACCCTTGCTTCACGGGAAGCTAGAGCAAGTTCATGTTTCTTAATCTAAGAAGAGATAATCTCTTCCATGCACGTGATTTTAGTGACGGATGTAAAAATTTTATTTAGTGAGGTCATTTGAATTGAGTATTGTTGGTCAGATTGAAAGGGAGAAGAGCAGCGATGGTATTGGGGATTGGGAAATGGGCCAGTGGGCTGGACTTCGTAGTAGGCCGTGAGGGGATGGGTCAGGGTCAATGGGGTTCTAGAGGGCTTGGGTGGCCTGTCTAGTGAGATCACTGGAACCCGGACCTATATTTTCTATAAAAAAATTTCAGATTCCAGTGAGGTCACATGATCTCACTGAATCCAAATTGGATCCGTCAGCGGGGGACTTCACCTCAGGTCTCCTTTCCTCTTCACACAAACACCTGTAAACCTCTCAAAAAGAGGTGTCAATGCTCGAGTCTGGCCCAGTCTGTGCTTTTGTCTGGCTCAGCACAGCCCAGCCTAGCCCAACCTGGCCGCAGCCTCCTTACAAAGCCTATGGAGGCCTCTGCCCAACCATTTCCTTCCAGCTAGAGGTGTTTCGTTCTGGTTTGGTTTAACTCTTGAGGCAAAATTTTTGAAACTAAATCAAATTAAAATGAGTCTAAATCGAACCAAATCAAACTAAATCAAATAGAGATAGTTCGATGTGGTTTGCGGTTTAGGTGTTTTTATAGGTAGGCCAAATCATATATACGGCATATCATGGTTTGGGCCTTTTTATGAGCTGGAACAGTCAAGCATATGGACATGAACTGTTCTTTAAATTCAGAAGACCAATATTACCATCCCATCTTTAAGAATTTACAAACGCAAATGCCTATAATCCAAATAATTTCACACTAGCATTATGTCTTTTTTAAGATATATATTCAGTTTATTCGGTTCCATTTATGAACAGAGGAAACTTAGTTTGATTTAATTTCAACTCAAACTCAAAATTTTCAAAAGTTAAATCAAATCAAAGCGAATTGGTTGGCTTGGTTTCTTCCCCTTCGTCTTGTTGCTCACTTCGGCTCTGCTTTCCCCAGCCCATGTCATCTTTTTTTTTTGGTCAGGGCTCGAAGGCCGGGTCTGTACAACTATTTACATGCGACCGGAGTTCAATCAGAACTCGAGATTTCTTCCATAGTTGGAGATAATTCCGGCCGGGTCGAGGGGTCCGCCTAATTAGACAATAATTCCAGGTTCGCCTGATTTTTGGGAAAGTAATCCCATAGATCAGGGGATAAATATCCCAACAGCACCGTGGCCATATGGCTGGGGTATTTTTAGGCCCAACCAAGATCGAACCTACAACCTCCCTTTTGCAAGGAGGTGGGTGAACCAACTGCACTAGGCAGCTGGTTCCCAGCCCATGTCATCTATCTTTGCCCTTCCAACCCGCTAGGGGCAAACCCGCCATGGCTCCTCCTCGTGCATCAACTAGTTGCTGCTAAGGCCCTGTGCTGGCTTCTTCCATGCGCTGATCGTCGCCACCCCGATCTCCCTCCCTGCGAGTGCCTGCCGCCCTTATGTTAGTGACGGACACATAAATTTTATTTAATAAAGTCATTAGATAGTGGGTCAACGAGATTATTTTATTAAGTCAGAATCAGTTGATCAATAAAATCATTCTAAGGAGTCGATCAAGATCAGTAGTCAGTCACACTAATAAGTTAAAATTAAACAATCTTAAAAAATTTACAAAATCTAATAAAATCACATAACTCTATTGAATATATGTTGGATCTGCCGCTGTAAGTTCTCTTTTGCACCATCCTTGCAAGGCGAGGGTGGTGTTGATGGGAAGCAAGAGATTGATGGGGCGACCTATAGAGGTGGTGCCAACGGACAAGTAGTGACAGCATCGGCGAGTGGCAAGGGACAACAAGGGCGAGCTGGTCGCCGTCGGGCATCAGGAGAGGGCAAGGGGTGGGGTTACAGGTTGTATACATTTCGAACAAGGAAAATGCTAGGCCAACGGGAAATGTTCCCCATTTCACTTGCCTAATTGACGTGGGTGCATGAGATAAGTTTTCATCATTAACCATTTTTTAATATTTTTGCAAAGAAATCTCTTAATGTGTATCCTTCCTTTAAGGAGGTAAAAAACTGAGTAAAATTTTCCCGTCCTGCTAATAATGCTCTTCCAACCAATGGCTGTGTATGCTGGCTCTGGCTCAACATACCCAATCGGATAGCGAGCCTACAGATAGATGGGTCTCTGTCCGATTATCTCCAAAGCATAAGCTTAAATGTGTGTGTCGAGAGAGATGGCAAGATACAATTTAGACATTTGGCATATATGGTTACATCACATCTAGAATACTAACCATGGATGAAATAAAATGTTTGAGGAGGAAAAAGAAGACAAGGGTCCCTCGCTTATGGATTCGATGCACTTAATTCATACAACAGACCCGGGTTAGCCATCAGGACTGTTCATGCAGTTGTTCTTCCACGTCACCTAGAATTGTTCTGCGCTGAGACGATGGCTCTTGTTGGAGTACGATATGAGCATATTAATCTTTTGGATCACCACATTTCCTGACTAATATATATATATATATATATATATATATATATATATATATATATATAAGAATGGATCAAATGAGCTCCGAGATTCATCATGAGTCATTCTTCCAACTTTTCTTTTCTTCATGTTTAAAAAATAATAAAGTTTATCAATAAATTTTAAATATTCAATTAGACTCCTTAAGGTAATTCTCATCTCCGAGGCTCTAATTTTCACTGTCCGATCTTGACTATCAATCTTAGCCGTCCGACAGGATATATATGTATCAACAATCAACATCTAAAAACACTAGCGAATTAGTTAAAAATTAAAAAATTCATCAGATTAGTTTTTAGAGTTAATCTCATCTCCTAAGGTTAGTTTTAATCTCCAAACAACAACACATTTGTTTGGACGACTACAGTTAAATTTTTCTATCTAATGGTGAAAATTAAATCTCAAATGAGTCTAGGCTCATCTAATTTAGATGAGCTCTTCTCGAAAGTTTCTTCTTCCTATATTTTTTAAAAAATATAAAAATTATTAATATTTTTTAAATATTCAAATAGGCCCCTAGGTTTGTTCCCATTCTTGGAGCTTTATTTTTCACCATATGATTTTAAAAATCAATAGGAGCCATTCGATCGGTTATATATAAAAAAAATGTCTAAAAATATTAAAAAATAACTTTTAATAAATAAAAATTCGTCAAATTAATTTTTAGTATTGATCCCTAACAAAGGGCACACTTGATTGCATGACCATGATTGAGTTTGACAATGAAAATTAAATCCCAAGAAGTAAAAATTAACTTAGAGGGGGGACTTGAATATTTTAATTTTTTTATAAATTTTATTTATTTTTTCAAGATAAAGAAGCCGGAGTTCTGAAGCGGGCTCACCTTAGATGAGCTCCAGGACGTGTGTGTATATATATATATATATAGAGAGAGAGAGATATGCTACTATGCACCCGAGCCCTTCCGTGGCCGCACAAAAGCAAAGCCATCCAATCATGATCAATGGCCTACCTTTCAAATGAAAAAGGAACCCAAAAAACCCAAAGGAAGTGCGGAGTGGGTCGTTGGGAGCACTCTCACACCATCGAATCAAGATCCGACGGTACGGGTGTGTTGGCACCCTATGCCCCTTCCAAATAGCCCGCGAAAACCATCATTTTTTTTATTTCTTTTGGTTCTAAATGCAACCATCCGATTACGACCGAATGATCAAAGTAAGATAAAATGGATCGTCGCCGGCTTCTTCTGCGCCTCCACGATCAACGTCACGGCCGAGGTGGGCATCCCCGTTTTCTTCTTCTTTTATTATTTTTGAAAAATAATATTACAATGATTAAAGTAAGATAAAATGGATGTCATGAGTTATTGAAAACCTTAAAAAAAATATTTTATAGCAGATCAAAAATAAGGAAAAATGATTTTATGACAATTTATAATATAAAAATTATTTACGATAATTTATAATATTTTACAGTACACCAAATGGTCACACGTAGCTATTCCAACGAATTTAAATTCATAGTAAAAGTCATCCAAACAACTTCTTGTATCCAATTTTGATTTTGATAGTCAATATCATAGAAATATTAATATTATTATAACCAAACAGGCCGTAATGTAGCCATCTGACAAAGTCCGGTTCCTGTCTGTAGGACTTTGGAGGGAACTCCAGTAGTAACCAGTAAGGAAACGCCATGTGTAAAATTGATCTGCCGTTCGAGACGCATTCCACCCACTTTGACAACTTTTTTCCTGTTACCGGTTCAACAGATTTCAAATACTACGCAGAACACTAAAATACTATACAGAACATTAAAATACTACGCAGAACATTTAAATGCTACGCAGAACACTTAAATACTACACAAAACACTTAGCACTTAGATACAACACATGACACTTAAATACTACCAAAAGCACAAGACTACAACCATAATTTAAAATACACTGCAACATATTGTGGTAATTATGTGCTCTTGATAGTATTTAAATGCTCTGTGTATTTAAGTTCTCTTGGTAGTATTTAAATGCTATGCATAGTATTTAAGTGCTCTGCATAGCATTTAAATGCTCTGCGTAGTATTTTAATGTTCTGCGTAGTATTTGAAACATGCTGAACCGGTAACAAGAAAAAAGTTGTCAAAGTAAGTATGATGCGTCTCGAACGACGAATCAACTTTACACATGACGTTTTCTCACTGATTATTACTGGAGTTCCCTCCAAAATCCTACTGACAAGAACCGGACTCTCTGACAAACGGTGGCGACGGCAGTTACAGATTCATGGAGAGTACCTGTGATCACAGAATAAACAGATGGAACCCTAGAACTCAGTTCCACTCTCTGGGCACCCAAGGGCTTTTAGCGTCTTCGATGAACGACCGTGTGAGAAAACTGCCCAGCTTCCTCATCACCCAGTTCTCTAGAGCATGGCACTGTCTGAGAACGGCTGCTACCTGGTCCGGAGCACCTGCACAACGAACATAAATATATCAGAATCCACCTGGGTTTATGAAGAAGGAATAATTAAGCAAACGTTTCGTTCACATTTCAATGCATACCCACAGTTAAGTGAGAGGTGAAGATCCAAGTACCTGTACTCAGCAAAGTCGGGATTCTTTTGCTTCCCATTCCAGGCTTGCCAGCCCGCAGGGTTAATGCATCGATCCATGGAAGTGTAAGCGAAGACCACCTTGGCATACCATCCCCATGGCCGCCCAAGATAACAATATGCTGAACTCCCGTTGCCAGAGATCACACATCTGAAGAGAGAAAACCCAGACTCTACTAAGTCCAAGCAGCAGTTTTTAAACGCATAGCAAGTATACTCTTGGCCACAGTGCTCTCATTAACCATCGACAAATCACCGTTTTTGTCAAGGCAAACCTTCCGCGAAGGTGCTTAATTAACAAGAATATACCATTGAGATAATTAACGAGACCACATTAATCAGAAGTTATAAGAGGGTAAAGAGAGGCAATTTACCTAAGGAACACATATCCAGTGGACTCCTTAGCCACTTCCCTTTTCTGGGCAGTGATGAACCCAGCCGACTTGCAGTAAATATTACAGCGCTCTAGGAGAGCTCTACCGTTACCAAAAACGATGTCCACAACCCCTTCGATATAGCAATCCCTCAGATAGTGTCTCCCGGATTGCAAGTAAAGAGTGTCATGTGTGTTGGAAAACCTTCATGCATCAAATAATACAAATACAAACGGAAGCATGCATGGAGACGGATCACTGCGAGTGATTTAACAATTACCTTAACGGCGACGTTCAAGGACGAGCGACGACCGCTCCGAGAGGACGAGGAGGAGAACCACGTGACTTGCTTCTTCCGACGTTCCACATTGCAAATCTTAGGCTTTTGGTGACTGCCTCTTAGAGAGCAACACTTAGAGAGAGAGAGGTTCTTTTTGAGAGAGAAAATAGAAAGAATAAACTCCATTTGTTTCTCGTTTCTTCCTTTCCCCTTATATATATCCCCTTTATTCTATTCAAAAAAGGGAGGAGGGAATAGGTACACTAGATGCATGAGAAAGAGGAGTGTGGGTTGCGGTTCCCAACCGTATGGTCAATGTCCCACTTTATGAGGACTTTGTGTCTATCTCCACTATCCCCACTCATTTCACTTTTTGTCCACATGGGCATGCCTCAACGCATGAGACGGTTAACATCTCCCACTTGCCCACAGAGAGCAAATGTAAAAAAAAAATCTCTCTTAGTTGCTACTATCCAATTGACATGCAGGAAATGAAACGTGCGACCTCACGAGTATAACGCGATCAGGGTCTATTAAGTTATCACTAAAACTAACGGAATACAATACTCTTTAAAAGTCTCGTGGTACCCTAGACAACTTTATATTCACCTGATTTAACATTCCGAACTTCTCATATAAATAACTAGCAGTGTTTAAATCTCAAATGTCATGTGATCATAACTCTATCTGCACACAACTGACTGAGTTCTCCGGGATATAATCCATATAGCATGATGCAATATATAGATGTCTTCTTCAATCTCTCATGTCAATTCGATTAATCTCGGCCGCTTTCTTAATCATGTCATGTTAGACTGTATCAACCTTAGTCCTAAAGATCATGCTAAAGTAGTGACGCCGAGTTTCCTCTTCATAACATAGTTCTCAGGTCACATATGATACAAGTAGGATCAACAATATGATTCAAGAGCTCACACAATGATGAAGCAGAGATCCATTCATCATTCTCAATTATCGGTCGAGAATCACACATGCGGTATGAAATGTATGTTATGGTGTTCCTCCATAAATGTGTGCGTGTTACTTTATAAATTTATCATTAAACATCTTACAGATCTTAGTCTAATCACTCATATTGCGATTAACCTAAGTTTCATGACCTAGTCATTTTCACTCAGTGCCTTGTCTCAAGACTCACATTCGGCTTCTGCAGACTATACATGATGGGCTTAGTTATTCATGTATTACTCTCACCACAACAGCCCTGTGCTCGGGCGTGGGCGCCCCCCCCCCCCCCCCCGCGCAGGGGCTTGAGCGCCTCGCCTGTGCGGGGTGCGGGCAACATGCCGCGTGCGTGGGTGGCCCGCCCACGCGTGGCGTGGGCGCTCCGCCAGCGCAATGATCGAGCGCCACGCCCATGGGGGTGTGTGCTCCACTTGCGCATGGCGCGAGTGCCACGCTCGCATGCATGGCCGCTCCCCTGCATAGGGGCGCCACGTCCACCCCATGCACGGGATCGAACGCGGGCGCCACTCTCGCGCGGGGTGCCGAAGCCGCCGGTGCCTCCACAAGCATCCACAGGCGGTCTTCCGATGTCGACCGATGCGGTGGGCTTCACTTGTTGTCCGTGTCGTCGTAGACTTCGTCATCTTCACCACAGCCTTCGCTCTCGGATGGGACGTGGTTACGGATCGGAATCGCACCACACTTGCCGCCAAAGTAGGCGTGGTACTCCGGTGTAGTGAGATGGCGTTTGATGGGAGACCAATGTGTGCGCTTTGGACTTCGTTAGACGACTCCTTGTCGTAGTTCGCCAGCCCTTTGGGTTTGATCTCCGGTTCGTCATCGCTCACAACAGCCACATGAGCTTTACGGCTCGACGAGGCCACCGCGCAGTTGAGAAGTTGAATGGGAAAACACACCATCATTTTCGCTACGAATCTGGCTCTGATATCAATGTTAGAAAATTTACATGCATCAAATAGTATAAGCGGAAGCATGCATGAAGACGGATCACTGCGAGTAGTTTAACGATTACCTTAACAACAACGTTCGAGGACGGGGGACGACCGCTCCGAAAGGACGAGGAGGAGAACCACGTGGCGGGCTTCTTCCGACGTTCCACACTATAAATCTTAGGCTCTTGGTAATTGCCTCTTAGAGAGCAACACTTAGAGAGAAAGAGAGGTTCCTTTTAAGAGATAAAATAGACACTACAACAGAAACGGCTTTTAGCGGCATGTTTTTTTAACTTTTAACGGTGATTGTAATCGCCGCTATTACTTTTACTGGCGATTCATCAGTTGCCGTTAGATCCAGTATCGCTAAATGTTTTAGTGGCATTTATAAGATTCGCCGGTAAAGTTTATATCAATTGCCACTAAAAATGACTACTTTAGCGGCTATTACTAGCAGCAATTTTAAATGCCACAATTTTTTATTTTTTATTTTTTATTATTCTCTTATTCTTTTAGTGGCATTTATAAATGCCACAAAAAGATTAAAATATCAACAAAATAATACTTATAGCAACAATTATAATCACCGCTAAATAAATATGAAATAATCATTTTATATTTAAATATTATATTTTTGTGCCAATTATAATTGCCACTATATGTGTACCTCTAAGATTAAAAACAATGGCCGTTAAAGATCATAACTAAAATATAAGAAACATTATTCTCATATTTATAGATTCTGTTTTTTGAAATATCAAAGCACTCTATTTGACATTCAAATCAATACAACTCAGTCAAACGTCATAATAAGTCAACATAAGGAGAAGTATTGTTTCTCAAATACATAATGTTCAACATAAAAAACATTGAAAAATAAATGATCTTCTCTAATACATGTGGCCAACAAAGGCAAAAGACTTTGTCAAAAAGAAAATATCATTAAACAGTGAGTGTAGAATTTTGATGCTTCCAGCCAAGATATTATCTTGAACAATAACTTGAAAATAAGAAGAAAATATTTTATACTCAATAATTAAAATCACATTGTCATTAGCATTAAGAAAATAAAATAAAATTAGAAGATATAAATTAAAACTACCTCTATACAATCAAGATAATTGTGAAACTCAAGTGAATAATGAATTTTTAGACTTTCAATGGTGATGGTCTGCATGTCAATTAAATAAGTATATAACATCTTCTAAACTGATTCGAACATATCATCCTGTGCATAATATCTAACTATTATCATCAACATTCACACAATGTAAAAATACATTCACAATGTATAACTTATTAGTAAATAACATAAGTTCTCACCTTTACTAGTTATTAAACTAATCAAGTATGGACAATCTCTGTTATGCCATCATTCGTTCGACCTACAAAGATTATCAACAATGAACATATACGCAACAACTATAAAATTAGAATGATTATTAAAGAGTCTAATATCAAATATGAACTTAAAATAAACATTAGAAGATAAGTACCGTTCTATTATAATTTCACTAGACGTAGATGGCAAAATTTCATCATTTCTCCTATCTATATTGGATTTCATCGTAATGATTTATGCCTCTAATTTCTTTTGATTTTCCATCATCATCCTCATTTTATTACTGTGACGCTATTCCATTAGTTTCATATTTTTTTCAATCTTACGAATCCTCTCATTAGATGTTCTATTTTCCTTAGAAGATTCTCTTAATTGATGACACTTGCCATCCTCCACCAGGTGAGAGAGAGAAGAGCCAAGGTCCGGTCCATGTATACCTGCGCTTCCCACTTGCCGTCCGAGCCCACTAGTTGCCGTAGGTTTTGATGTAGACTGGATCTATCACGACCGGGTTCCGGAGCTGGAACCCGAAGTTGGATCCGGAGCTGACACGGATCGTTGAAGAGGCCCGACGGGGATCCGGAAGGCAACGGAGGCAGAGGCGACGCCGAGGGTCCGAGGCCGAGGCTGGCTCGGTCGGATGCTGGCTCGTCTCCGGATGGCGGTGCCGAGGCTCCTTCGGACGGCGCGAAGCCGAGTCTCCTTCGGTCAAGGAGGCAGCCGGCGCATGGCGTCGAGACCAGGGGGAGAAGTCCAAGGTCGGCGGTCGAAACCGACTCGGGGAGGTCGGCGATGATTCGAACCGAGCCCCTGCAGGAGGGAAAGAAGAAGAAGAGACCGGTCAGCAGGAGTCCCCGGGTTCGACCCTGGGGAACCCCCTCCGACGGTCAAGTTAGCTTCTGAGGAAGATTCGACTCAGGAAGCAAAGAGGAGCTATCAAGCTTTTGGACTGCAGTCCTTGGGGTCCAGAAAACCATACCTTGGCTGTAAGTAGCGGGGTATTTATAGTGGAGGGTTAGCGGTGGCAGCCGTTATAGGAATATGTACGGGCTTATTGATAAACCACCATGGCGCCTAGTCTTCCACCGGAGTGGGCCATACTCGGTTGGGCCGAAGGGGGTTGGGCCGCTGATGGGCCGAAGCCTGTCTGGCCGCGGGCTACAATGCCGCTTACGGGCCAGAGGCTGCTGGGCCGCTGATGGGCCGGAGCCTCCCTGAGGGCCTTTTAACGCTGCTGCTAGACTGAATTGGGTTTGGGCTTGTTTTAACGGGTCGAATCGGATTCTGCCTCGTCAGGTTTGAAAGAGGCCCTCTATGTTGTAGGTTTTAGAGAAGGGATGGAGACCACTGACTATGCCAAACAAGTTTGGGAGAGAGATGTAGATATCACCGTCCTTTACGTAGCAGCTTTGAGAAAGAATTAGCCGTCCTCTAACAAGTTTGAGAGAGAGACAAAGAGTCCAGTTGCCTCCCACCGGCCATCCAAGTTTGAGCGGGACGCAGCTATGGAGATGAGTCCAAGTGTAGTTGCCTCCTCCTTCGGGAGTGTGAGAGAGAGAGAGGTGATGCGCGCACTTGCAAGATTCGTTCCGTGGATGCTGCGCATGGTGGGAGACTGCATGCATCCATTGTGCACCGTGGCACATTGGACCCTCACCAGTTGAGGCTTTTAATTGTTATGGCATATTGCGCTTGGTCCATGTTTCTATATAATCAGAAAATATCCAGAGAGTGGGGGGGGAAGATAAAATACCGATGATTATCTATTGATTGCCGTTAATAATAATATTTAATGGCGATTTTTATAAATGTCACAATAAGTAATTCAAAAAACACTTCTAATAGTAACCTATTAACAAAAGCCGCTATTACATCACCTGCAAAACCTATGCATGTTGCAGTGAGAAAGAATAAACTCCTTCACCTGTCTCTCGTTTCTACCTTTCCCCTTATATATATATCCCCTTTATTCTATTAAAAAAAGGGAGGAGGGAATCATGTACAGGAGATGCTTGAGAAAGAGAGGTGTGGGTTGAGGTTCCCAATCGCATGGTCAATGTCCCACTTTGTGAGAACTTTGTGTTTATCTCCGTTAATTCTACTCATTCCACTTCTTACTCACGTGGGCATCACACGGGCATGCCTCACCGCATGAGACGGTTAACAATGTCTGATCAAGAGAACGTGAAACGGAATGTTTACGTAAACATGTTTTATTTAACAACTCAGAAGGGAGGAGTTCTTTCTTACGTTTGTCTCACTAGATATAAAGACGTACACAGCAGGCGAGGATAAAATTTCACAGTCGACTCCTTGGGAAATCAAGGCCAAGACCAATTAAGGCCAGCCTTAAACACGAATCTAGCGAGTCCAACCTCTTAATTAAGATTCACTCAAATGTGAACCTCACCCAATATTGATCAAACTGCTTGCGTATGTAAGCTTCGGACAATCTAGCTTCGCAAGTGGGGCTCTTCTTCATGAAAAAAACAGAAAGAAAAGAAGAGGGAAAGATCATTCTTTCATTGCCAAGGAAGAGCCCGTTTGTGTTAACCCTCCTCTTTGAGTTGTAGATGTGTCCATAAATATGTGTTCCATAAATATGAATGTATAGATACCACACAAGCATGGTATACGCAGAACAGGTGGAGAACTTTCCATTTCTGTTTGTACACATATCTTATTCGATCAACTGAACGCACCACTTGTTCATCACATCTATGCATGTCATGGCTGTGGGGACTCTCTTCCGATCCCTATCTATACTATATATATAAAGAATAGAGACTCTCTACGGTCCATGTGGACCGTAGAGGATGACCGGCGAATCCCTTCCACTTTACTGACCCTCTATGGTTCAACGAGAACCGTAGATGATCAACCCTCATATATAATACATAGTTTTTTAGTATGACGTGTCAACATTATAATTTTTTTCCTACTTAAATTATCTCTCTCTCTCCATTAATACTCATGTCTCCTCTGTTAGTTTTTTCTCATTAATTCTCTCTCTCAACATCTCTCTCCCCCTCTCTCTCATCAGTTCTTTCTCTCTCACCTCTCTCTTATTAATTCTTGCTCTCTCTTCTCTCTCTTATTAATTATTTCTCTCTCTCCCCTCTTTTTCCTCGTTCATATTTTTCTCTCCCTATTAATATTTCTATCTCATATTTTTTCTATTTCCTATTGTTGTTGTTGTTGTTGTTGTTGTCGTCATTGCAATCTCTTGAGATAATAATAATTAAATTTAATATTAAGATGAATATTATTATTATTATTGTGATAATTTTATGAGATAATACTCAATAATTTCATTATTATTATTTTATTAAAAATAATGCCAAAATAGTAGTCTCATGGGATAATGATAACTAACTTTAATATTATTATTAGTATTATCTCTCTTTCTCCTCTTTCACATTTTTCTCTCTTCCTATTAATATTTTTATCTCCTGTTATTATTATTATTGTAGTTGTTATTGTTGTCGATGTTGCAATCTCTTGAGATAATAATAACTAATTTGACATCATCATCATCATTATCATTATTGAGATAGTCTCATGGGATAATAATAATTATTATTATTAGGATAGTCTCATGGGATAATAATAATTAATTTCGTTATTAACGAGACCAGTCTCTCTCTTATTTTTCTCTCAATCTATATTTCAACACAACATTTATTAAAATAATCTCACGAGATAATAATAATAACCTTCAATTCACTTTTTAGTTTTCTTTCTCAATCCATATTTCAATTGGATACAATAGTTCTAAACTTATAATATTTACTAAACAACTAACTAAATATTCATAGAAAAAATATTTGTATTTCTGAATATATATTCTTCTATAATTATTTTATTTATTCTTTCAGAAAATATAAAATATTAACTTCACTTCTATTAATTATATTTTTTTATTCAAATATGCTAACTCGTCATACATCGCACTCAATTGCGACTAATTTCAAGTATATTATAGATTTATTCAACATTGGACTAGCCTCTAATCGAACATACTATCGGTCTCTATCGAGATCATCTTCTGGTCTTTTTATGTTTAGGATTTAAAAGGCCAGACCTTCCACCTATGGTAAACATAATACATTTAGGCGATAACGAAGAAATTTACTATTAATTTATTGTATATATATATATATATATAGACATGAGCTTATTATAAGTATCATATATATACATGAGCATGTAATCAAGAACATTCTTATTGAATCTTTGGATTTGATAAACGTTTATTGTTTTTACTAGGATATATGAGTAATATTTGTTGCATCTTATAGAATGTAGCTTTTTTTTTTCTTTTTCTTTTTTGAAGTTTGACCCATCGTACCTCACTTGTTTGTATAACCTGAACAATGATTTGACAATCCTGCTGATCATGCACCCAATCAATTTCACATGTTTAAAGTACCCTAGAAGCAAAAGTTTAGAATCATAAAGTGTCAGCTCTTCAAACAAAAAGTAATACTTTTTGTTGCCTTATTCACAATAAGAAGAATCAAACTAATTAACTTGATTTCATTTACTAAGATTCAGATCATCTTCTAAGATATCATATACAGAGACAGATAGATGTGTTATTGTCCCTTGATATAAACCCATGATTGCTGGGAACTTCTTCATGTCCCTTTCTAAATGAGACGTGTGTCTCTTTAACTAGTGGGTACACAATATACACAAGGAAATGGTGAAGAGAATATATATCTTAGTGGTCATGAATACGCACCTACAGGATTATTGAATTTGGCTAGGGTTTGAGAATTGACTAATTCAAAGACATTCAAATGGAGGTAAGGTAACACATTCCCTCAAGCAAAAGTGCACTTGAAGCTTGTTCCATGGAGCTTTGAGATAAGGAGGATGCAAGTCCCATGGTGATGATATCTGCCGGCTGGTCTCGGGTTGACGTGTAAAGAAGACTGCATTTGAGAACAAAGGATCCGTTTGGTTGTGTGTACAATTTGATCAGTTGAAAAAACTTTCCAAGGAAAACTTTTCCATGGAAACATATTTTTATGTAAATCATTTCATTTGTTTACCTATTTGAAATTTTCTATCTACTTTGACTTTTAAGGACCTTAACATAATTGGGCATAATATTAAATAGAAAAATATCAAGATTATGAATTAAATAACTTCTAATATTAGGATTCCTAATTCAATTTGGTATAGAGATAAGGTTAAGGCTAAATTTGGGGATGACCGGTGTACATCTAGTTTTCTGTTAATCATAGTTTTGTTGGTAACTAAATATCTTAATAGTAAATCTAAGCTGGTAACATCAATTACCTATGTTGAAGTTATCGGACCATTCAACCCAAAATTTTAAGACATTGAGTGAGATAGGCACCATCTATTAAAAATATTTTAATGTTATCTTTTTTTTTTATGTGAGACTATTCTAACATACTTTTTCACATGGACGCCGAATTTAGACTACCACAAAAATTGGGTGTACAGCCCAGTTTGCAACAATGAACTCTAAAAGGTACCATGTTGAAATTATTGAACCATCCAATTTAAAAACTTAGCACCACTTTGATAGCAAAATGGGTTACAATAGAATTGGTTATCCTGGGTTGCTTATTACAAAATAAAGAATGTTTCACTTTGATAACAAGGTGGAGTTCAAGGTAGAATAGCGAATTCTTGGACATAGGGTGAAAGTGCTAATTCACCTAATTCTGAAGAATAAGTAATTCTTGGCCAGAATGCCTAATCTCACTTATCAAATTAGAATTTGACTTATTTCGAGAATAAGAAGAATATTAGAATGGGTTACGGTGGACTTGATTACTCTAAATTACTTAGAATAAGGAGTGTTTGACTTTGACAGTAGAACAAAATTCACTGAAGAATACCAAGTTCTTGAATGTAAGGTGAAATTGCTCATTTACCTACTAAGTCTGAGAATAAGTAATTCTTGATCAAAATACTAAATTCCTCTAATCAAACCAGAGTTAAGCTCATTTCAAAAATAAGAAGACCTTAGCTGCCAAATTCTACAGACAAAATGTAGCTTAACATTGAGTGGAATATGTATCGTCTATTAAATATATTTTGATTTAATATTTTTTCAATATAAGACTATACAAACAACCTCAAATCAAACACCCCAAAATGAAATCCATTTCAACGTGGTTTGCCTAGACTTGAATGAATTCTAAAAAAAATTAAAACTTGAAAGATGGGACTGGAGGTGAAGGACGGTGCGTCAAATTCGCACTAACACGTGGGCAATGGGTGCCTTGGAGGGACCTGCTGGTCCACGTGTGTATTATGTTTGTACGACCACGTGGCTTGCTGGCTGGTCTATCCATGCCCACGAGTTGCAGACGAATATGTGTGAATTTTTTTTTTTCTTGCTTTCTAATTGTCTAATTAGTGGACTTTAAAATTCAACGAATATAGTTCAACCAAGGCATACCAACCGCCAGGTCGTACCTCAACGGTCAATCTGTATTATTATATAATTTTAGAAACGAAATATCGGATTTTTCTAGTTTACCTTTGCTCTCTAATCTGCTTCATTTAGGAAGAAACTCCTTGTAATCTATGTATTTAGTAAAAGTTCCCTTTAATCTCACTTTTGTTTGGAAAAGACTCATAATTTTTTAAACTTTTTAAAAATATTTATGGACTTTGCTTCAAATTTTCTAAAGCATTTTTCAAATAAAAGCGAGATCATGTGGACTTTTTGCTAGTTATAAATGTCATACGGAGTTTTTCCTAAGCTAAGTAGATTAGAGAAATTAAAAATTAAAAAAACCTAAAATATTCTAAGTATAGTTTACCTATGTAGAGTAAATTATAATTTTTTTATTTTTTATCCTCATAATCTACTTAATTTAGAAAAAACCCACCCTCTATAACTTCTATATTTAGTGAAAGCTCCCCATAATGCTAGTTTTATTTGGAAAAGTCCACTTTCAGGGAGTTTTTTCAAAATATTACCAAGTATTTAGGGACTTTCTTTGAATTTTAAGAGATATTTTCATATAAAAATGAGATTACTGGGAGTTTTCACTAAATATAGAGATTATAGAGAGTTTTTCATATACTAAGTAGATTAGAGAGGTCAAAAACTAAAAAAACTTAAGTTATAGGGAGCTTTTTATGGATTAAGTAGATTAGAGGGATTCAAAACGAAAAAAAAGCTTAAATATCTTATAATAAAGATCAACTCTTAGATATAGCCGTTTCCTCTTCTTATCTTCTATACCTTCTCTCTCTCTCTCTCTCTCACTCACATATTAAGTAGATTAGAGAGGTCAAAAACTAAAAGAAAAAAACTTAAGTTATACGGAGTTTTTTTTGGATTAAATAGATTAGAGAGATCAAAAACTAAAAAAAACTCAAATATCCTATAATAAATATCAACTCTTAGATATTGTCGTTTCCCCTTCTTATCTTCTATATCTTTTCCCTCCCCTCTCTCTCTATCTCTCTCTAAGAATGATGTTATGCGGTTCGTTATAGTGAGTGTGGTTTGGCCACATGGATTATTTTGGATCTCCTTCCCATATAAAAAAAATCATGAAAATTTTAAATATTCAATTACTTCCCTTAGGGTTTTCATTCTTTGGAGTTTTATTTTCATTATTTGATCGAATTGAGAGAGAAAATTAAAAGGTGAACTGAAGGTTATTATTATTATTCCATGAGATTATCCTAATAAATTTTGTGTTGAAATATAGATTAAGATAAAAATAAGAGAGAGACTGGTCTCGTTAATAACGAAATTAATTATTATTATCTTACGAGATTATCCCAATAATGATAATAAATATCAAAATTTATTATTATTATTATTTCAAAAGATTGTCCCAATATTAATAATAATAACAACAACAATGACAACAACAACAACAACAACAACAATAATAATAATAATAATATGAGTGACAAAAGTGTGAAAGAGACTGGACTTAATAATAATAATAATAAATTTAAAATTAATAATAATATTATCAAAATTAATTATTATTATCTTATGAGACTATCTAAATAATAATGATGATGATGATGATGTCAAAATTAGTTATTATAATTCCAAGAGATTGTAACAACGACAACAATAACAACCACAATAATAATAATAACAGGGGATAGAAAAATAAGAGACAAAAATATTAATAGGGAGAGAGAAAAATGTGAAAGAGGAAAAAGAGAGATAATAATAATAATAAAATCAAAATTAGTTATCGTTATCTCATGAGACTATCATTTTGAATATTAGTTATCAAAATTATTTATTATTATCTCATAAAATTATCATAATAATATTATTATTAATATTAAATTTAATTATTATTATTTCAAGAGATTGCAACAACAATAACAATAATAATAATAGGAAATATAAAAAATATGAGATAAAAATATTAATAGGAATAGAAAAATGTGAAAGAGGAGAAGGAGAGATAATAATAATAATACTTAGTTGGGCAGAGAGAGGGGAGAGAGAAAAAGAATTAATAAGGGAGAGAGGAGGAGAGAGATATTAAGAGTGAGAATTAGAAAGAGAAAAAAGAGAATTAATAAGAAAGAATTAATAGAAGACATAAGCATTAATAAGAAAGAAAGAGAGAGAGAGAATTTAAGTGGAAAACAAAGAATTCTGATGTTGACACGTGACATTAGAAAACTCTGTTTTATGTATATAGTATAGATAAGAATCCGAATCACCTGAGAAGAGAGAGAGTCCCCACAGTCATGACATGCATAGATGTGATGTGATGAACAGGTAGTGTGGTCATTTGATCGAATAAGAGGTACGTGTACGAAAAGAAATGGAAAATTCTCCACCTTTCTGCATATACCATGCTTGTGTGGCATCTATACATTCATATTTATGGAACACACGCTCTCTTACACTAAGGTACGTGATCCAAATCCTTTTAAAACAGACATAGGCTTGTACTCATGATCTACAACTCAAAGAGGAGTGTTAACATAAGCGGGCTCATCGATCCTTGGCAATGAGAGAATGATCTTTCCCTCTTCTTTTCTTTCTGTATTTTCATGAAGAAAAGCCCTACTTGCGAAGCTAGATTGTACGAAGCTTACATACGCATGCAGTTTGATCAATATTGGGTGAGGTTCACATTTGAGTGAATCTTAATTAAGTGGTTGGACTCACTAGATTCGTGTTTAAGGCTGGCCTTAATTGGTCTTGGCCTTGATTTCCCAAGGAATCGACTACGAGATTTTATCCTCGCCTGCTGTACGTCTTTCTAGTGAGACAAACGTAAGAAAGAGAGCTCCTCCCCTCTGAGTTGTTAAATGAAACATGTTTACGTAAACATTCCGTTTCCTCGACGTTCTTGATCAGACAATTTCCTCACACGAGAGGTCTAAACCTAATTCTCTTTGCTGCAAGACTTCAGGTCACTATATAAGACAGCGCGCGTGGGCAGCCTCCGAAACCCATAAAGAGAGAATTGGAGAGAGAGAGAGAGAGAGAGAGAGAGAATTGGAGAGAAAGAGAGAGAAATAGAGATGGCGTCCTCAGTGAAGGTGGTGAAGGTGGGTGCCAGCGCTAAGTACCGCACGGTGCAGGATGCCATCGACGCCGTGCCGCTAAACAACACAGTGCGGACCAGGATCGAGATCGAATCCGGGGTGTACCAGCAGCCGGTGTACGTGCCCAAGACCAAGAACTTGATCACTTTTGTCGGCTCTGGCCGCCCAGAGAACACCGTCCTCACGTGTTGCAGAGAAGTGGCAATCCATATCAGTAGCGCAAGGTTTGACTGCAGGATCGATCTGTACTGAGCCAATCTGGCCTGTTTCATGTGTGGATTGGACCGGCCCAATTCAGGCTGGGTCAGCCAATCCTCCTACAGAGTGGGAAAGGAAGGTCAGAATTGGGTCAGCTGGTCGAAGTCTGACACAGATTAGCCGGTATGACTTGATCTGATCTGATTCTTAAAACCTTCTGAAAAGATAAAGCATTGCGAAGCTTATTTTGTCTTCATAGGCAGATAGCTTGATGCGGGACAGGAGGGGGGGTAGACCGGAAGTAGGAGAAGAGAGGGGGTTGGAGGAGAAGAAGACTAAGGTTCCCGTCCCGTCTCGGGAGAAAACACGCAGCGGCGGCTCTTCATTTCAAAATTCTTCTTCAATTCCTTTCCCACGAGGGGATACAGGACAATATATAGACTCCTCAAAGAAACCCTAATAGGAAAATTACTAAACTACCCTTATGACTCCGAAAATAACTAAAAAAACATGTGAAAATTGCAGATAAATTAAAAGACTCCCAATGGGCCCCTAATGGGCCAAATAAACTGCACATTGGACCTTAGACTCCATTCCAGCTGTTCCTGGATCCCCATCATTCTCCCCTGGTTCGAAAAAATTCGTCCTCGAATTTTAAAATGAGTCAATATCCATGGGGGAATGATGGTAACATGCTCGGAAAGCAACACCGATGACCCATGAATCATCGCGCGCATGAATGCTCCAATTTGAGGAGAAAATTGTGTCTCGATGTCGCTCCATATGTGGTCAAAATCATGCAAACTGATAACATCTGTAACGACCTTCGGCTGATCGACTACATCTCCCAGTAGTGGTTCTGTCCTCGGCTCGTTCCCTTTAGTGGGGAAGAGGTCATTATCTGCTATAGGCGTCACTGATTCGACCTCCCCCAAATATTCATCTTCTAGGACTGGATCGGCCACATAGTGCACCTCCTTCATTTGATTTTCATACTCCTCAAGCATCGTTGGGTCGGCCTCATAGACAACATCTTTTGGCTTGGTCAGCTTGGCAAGCATGGCAGAAATCTTCTGAAGATCACTCCTCATCTGGGACCTCTCACGCTCCCAATCATCTGCTTGTTGAAACCTCTCTCGATCCTGATAAGAGGCATTGAGAATAAGAAAGGGTGCCTAGTATTCCTCAGGTTGTATTAGACAATCTCGTCCAGTATGATCAATCACAACTTGCCGCTCGTCTATCCATTCTCTACCCAAACCGATATATGAGCCATTGGGTATAATCTTGCACCATGCATCATCATAATACCTGACGGCTCGGGAAGTACTGCTGCTCCTTAAGAGATGGAAAAATGGCACATAGACTCGATTTCCAGAGACCCTTACGTAGTCCGTGTGGGAAATAGAATCCACAATAGATTGTGAAATAACGTTGCCGAACGACGTTGCCTCAAGATACACCCGAGTTTTCACGGAATTGAGTAGCTCTACCTCAAAACTAAAATCCATGATGATAAAACGTACCACTGGCCAAAGAAATGATGGACGAGGTCCGCCTCACTGCCAGGATGCCACCGGTACGATCGGCACAAGAATCGGAGCTCAAATCATCATCCTCGATATGCGTGCAAAAAGTGGCACGCAAAACGAGGTAAGCGGGCACTAGTTGCTGCGAAATATGTGCGCTTAGATGCTGGCACGCAAATCGAGGCAACTTGGGTTGGCCTCGGGATGCACGATCGGGGTCCTCCGTATACGTGCAGAAGTGGCACGCAAAACGAGGCAAACCTGGGAATAGTACACTGGATCCTAGTTGGCCTCGTCGAGACGGATCCGACGGCGCAAACGGTGCACAAATCGGAGTCCGGAAAGACCTCGAACGGCGCGCCCGAGTGTCCTCGTAAAGCGTGCAAGTGCGGCATGCAAAACGAAACACTGCTGAAGGATCGGATGTGCAACGAGGTCGGCCTCGTTGAGACGATCCCAACGGCGCTAGCGGCACGCAAATCGGAGCACAGACGAGTTCTCGGCGATGGCGGTGCGATAAGAACCCCCTAGTGCACCGCCCGGGCACTATAGCAAACCGGCATATTTGTGCCTGAGCTGGGTTGAACCGGTTCGGACGAACCACTCGACTTGGCTACCGGTTCCCTCGTTGGGTCGGATCCAGGCCTAATGAACCGGTTCAGGTGAACCGATGCGTAAGTTAAACGGGAACCGCAGCAGAAGGGTTGCTGGCCGAGAGGCGCCTGGTGCAATGGGCAGGGGGCGCAGGCACACTGATCCGAGCAGCGGTGCTTGGTGGCCGAACCCGCTTCGTCCGGCGGGTGGAGGACGAGGCTGGCGGCCGAACCCGCTTCGTCCGGCGTGTGGAGGACGAGGCCCGATGCTGGCGGCCGAACCCGCTTCGTCCGGCGCGTGGAGGACGAGGCCCGATGCTGGCGGCTCTGGCAGTGGCTAGTGCGGCAGATCTGAAGGGGGGGGGGGGGGGGGGGGGGGGGGGGGGGGGGGGGCTGGTCAGCAACGGATTTCTTCTCTTCTTCCTCCTCTTCTTCTACTACAACCCTAACAGAGCCAGATGGGGAGCGGCGGCTAAGGGTGCAGGGAGGAGGGGCTTCTCCTACCCCGGGCCCTCGCGAGAACGTTGAAACCCTAGGAGGGCGTGGGAGGCCGAAGGCTCCAGGCCCACAGGGATCGAGGAGGAGGTGGAGCGAGAGAATCCGGCGGCGACAACGGCCATGGATTCCGACCGTGCAAGCTGTTCATCGGGGGATCTCGTACAGGCGGTGATCATGCGCGACAAGGTCTCGGGACGCTCCGAGGCTTCTGCTTCGTCGTCTTCGCTGATCCGGCGCTCGTGGACCGAGTCCTCCAGGACAAGCACACCATCGACGGGCGCGATTGACAGGGAGGAGGGGCTTCGGCGGTGCCGGGTTGTGACGACGCCGGCAGTGGTGGCAGGGCGGGGTGGTGACAGCGCTGGCTACGGCACCTGTTGGTCGGAGGGGATGCGTCGGACGGCAACACCGGCTTAGACGGCAGCGACTGGCGCAGATGAAGACGGTGATGACTGTGGTGCGGCAGCGCGATGGGAGAGGCGGCGACCACGGTGGCTCCGGGGGAGCCAGGCGACGGCGACAACGACCCCTAGGTAAGTCACTGCCCTCCGCTCCTCCTTCTTCTACTGTAAACCGAACCAAAGTGGAGGGAGAAGGAAGGGGATGGAGATCGAGCAGTAGCTGCGTGGCTTCGGGGTGCAGAACTTAGATCGTGAGAACGATCCAAAAAACCGGGCTCTGATACCAAGTTGATGCGGGACAGGAGGGGGGGTAGACCGGAAGTAGGAGAAGAGAGGGGGTTGGAGGAAAAGAAAACTAGGGTTCCCGTCCCGTCTCGGGAGAAAACACGCAGCGGCGGCTCTTCATTTCAAAATTCTTCTTCAATTCCTTTCTCACGAGGGGATACATGACAATATATAGACTCCTCAAAGAAACCCTAATAGGAAAATTACTAAACTACCCTTATGACTCCGAAAATAACTAAAAAAACATGTGAAAATTGTAGATAAATTAAAAGACTCCCAATGGACCCCTAATGGGCCAAATAAACTGCACATTGGACCTTAGACTCCATTCTAGCTGTTCCTGGATCCCCATCATAGCTACTTTTAAGGAGAGGAACTTCTCTACCTACTGGTTGTACCTGCTCTGTTTCTGTTTAGCTATTGTATGCTCATACATTGCACATTCTTTAATAACATGGTTATCCTGGCATTATATTCCTTTTTATCCAATTCCTGCCATGTTAAGCAAGTCAGAAACCATGATCACCCTAGAGTTCTGCATTTACTTCTGCATTTATAAATACATGTTTCTGTCCCATCAGTTTTTCATCTTGCCACATTTAGAACCATATCTCTGAAAGCATGTGTAAATGGTTTTTAACTTATTTCTAACACCCGCATGCTTTCAGCTGGAAAACATATGCTGGTGTATTAATTTTTAGTGGACATCTGTTTGCGAAAACAAAATCTTGAATATTTGCATGGTAACGGGAAGACAACATTAGGCCTGCTATTATGAGATTCATATTTCACTAATATAATTTATAACAGAGCAGCTCACTTCGCTCCTATACATTAGAGTTCTAAGCTATAACCCAAGTTCTGGTTTTTCAAACCGTGAAGCATGGGCTAAGTTTTCCTCAGCTTTAAAATCGTCGTTTGCTTTATTACCATGCTAACTTTTGTTGGCCGAAGAGGTGGCAAACTGGCAATATCCTCCCTGCATTGAGCATACGGTTAAGTGGCCATAACCTTCTTTGATACAGTGTTCAGTTCTATCATTTGTTTGTGTTCACGTCCTCTTGCTGAGAAATTTTTTTATGAGAGATCATTGAGCTATTGTTAGGTACAAACGACACAGAAGTTGTCAAGCAATATAAAACACCTATATTTTCTATGTTGACAGTTTAAGTTTGGAGTTGCTGCGCCCCAGTCCGCCGAGGACAAAAGCCTGTCGGAGCCTTGCTTGGAGATTTGTCCAAACGCCAATCGTCGGAGGGAGCTGAGTGTAAAGACTGCTGCTATGCAGTGTCCAAAAACATAATCTCCTGATCCATTTGTATCACCATTTAGAGAAATACTTGCTGTAATGCTTCCAGGGCATTGCAATACATCCCTGGGGCATTATAATACATGTGCGCAGCAAGTATTTCTCTGCAGTACTCGTGTTACACGATTACAACAAGAATGTGGAGTATTTCTCTACCATTTACCAATGCCATTTTCTATGGCGGGTTTTGTATGATTATCTTTCGAAATTAGACACTGATATTTAGGAACAAGAATGTGGAGTGAAAATTTTGAAATACCGACTTGCTGTTCATTATCTATACTTTTCTGAGAAATGTTACGGGAAATTTTATGTATGATTGTTTTGGCCAAGAGTTTACCTACTAACCCCCTTTGATTTGATGCGGAGGACAAGGGTGAGATGCCCTCTGAACCATGTCAACACGAGTCGACACGGACACGCATGTCGACTATACGGCACCCTTTTGCTTCGCGTGTGAAACTAGTGAGTTGATGAAGTTTGGCTTGCTGCTTGAGTTAGTGGATAAGAAATGGGTGGGGGCCACAGGAATATGATTTAAAGTAGATATTTGTGTTTAGGCCCTTCTTCCAACAAGTTTTTATAAAAGTTTCTTATGGATTACTTATTCTAGCCACAATAAGTGTTAGTGACACAATTTCATTTATTTTACTTTTACTTACATTATTTAATTTATTTTTATTATACTACCTAAAATATCAGTCTGTCATCAGAATAAAGAAACTCTTCTGTTTCGATATGTGAAATCTCAGATTACAGTACGATACACGATTGGAATATCGAAGTGGACTAAAAGAATAGGAAAAAAAATGGCACATAGCGTGTTCTTAGGCTGCCCTTAATTGGGTCCCAGGAATCTCCCTACACGTCCCTAGCGTTGTTGGAAAAATCAAGGAGTAACACTCACATTGCAGTGCTCCCAACCATTTATTCAGCTTTGATCGGACTGCTACAGCAACAAAGGTATATTTTTATGTTTTCTAAACTCTGAGTGGAGAAGATCCTAATAAGACCATGTCTACCATCTGATCGAAGATTGTTGACAATTAAGAAATTACAAGAAAAAGAGAGACAAAAAGACTCTCTGTTTCAAAAAAGAACTGCTATGTTATTATTTATTAAAATTTTAAACTGTCGATAAAAAACTAAACAGTACAAATAACTCCCTTATCCATCCCCAGGGTTATTTAAAAGAAAAAAAAACACTTGCTGTTGCTGCAATGCTCGTGTTGCAGCAAGCATTACCCATGAATCAAGAGAAGAGGAGGGGGATTCCGCGATCCTTGAGTGGGAAACTTCCGGATGGAAAAGAATGCAACGGAGACATCCACAGAGCGAAACTGATAAAATCTGATAGAAGGCATACTTCGATAAAATTCTCAGCTTGCTGGCAATTGGCTATTTAGCAGTCTGCTTATGCAGTTCCACATGTATTTATCTGCTTATTTTGAGGGTGAAGGGAGGACCCGAGGGCTTGAAACCAATCTGTCTTTTTCTGACTTCCAATCAGAGTTCAAATTGGAACTCCCTGTGCTCAGAAAGAATGGTCCAAGGCTAAGAGGTATGAATCAACAGTGACTTCCGAATAAAATTTCCATTAGACACGTTAAATCCCTAGATAAAAAAGACAACATTACATGCTTCAGAGATTAATGTTTGATAAAGAATGAATCGGCATTTAAGCCTCACAATGTCTGAACTGTGAACAAGTGATGTGCCTTCTCCAGAGTAACAGTATAAAAGCTGATCACCACAAGCCACAACAGTCACAAGAGGGGGGGGGGGGGGCGCACTATACTTAGTAAAAGATATGAATCATATGATCACCACAAGCCACAACAGTCACAATGGGGTAAAAAACCACTATATTCAGTAGACGATAAAAGCATCCGCATTTTCCCTCCCATGTGATGGCTACCACCTTGTTTCCTAAATCCTCCCTTTCAAAACTAAACCAACTGCAATGTCAGTTTTGGTGGGGTCACTCCATTGGGAGGAAAACAGCCCATCTATGTAAATGGGACAACATGAAGAAGCACAAGTTGGAAGGGGGCCTCGCTATCAGGGACTTTGAAGCTTATAACAAAGCCACTATTTTGAAGGTCATGTGGAATCTGCTGAATGATCACTCCTCTATGTGGGCTAATCTCCTATGAGTGAAGTACCTGAGTAAAAACTCCTTTTGGGAAGTCCAGAAGACTAACAGAATCTCTCCACTCTGGTCAGCTATTTTGAAACTCAGACCCCTGTTGAAGAAAGGTAGCCAATGGTCGATCCAACAAGGTCATCTGGTTAACATTTGGAGGGACTTTTGGATTCCTAACCAAACTTGGCTTCTTGTCCCTAATCCAAATTATAGTGGTCCTGTCCCACATGGAGTGGCTTCTCTCATTACAAATCATGAGTGGAACTCTATTTTACTAAAGGACCTGTTCAGCGAGGAAGATGCTCAAACAATTGCCGCCATTCCACTTCCCAGGTACAGGGCCACGTCTGATGGACAAATTGGTTTGGAAGGAATCTAAGAATGGTGAATTCTCTGTAAAATCCGCATACAGGTAGTTAGGAGAACAACTCACCTTCTGTCTCTCAACCCAACCCCATTTGGAAATCCATATGGAATTCACACCTCAAAGCTGTTCCCCCAAAAATTTTGCTGTTCATATGGGAATGTGTTAATGACCTTCTCCCCTTGGCTGACAGAATGAAAAAGATTTTTCCCCAAATTGATAATGACTGCCCGCTCTGTAATATTCATGCTGAGAATTCTTTGCATGTGTTCTTCAACTGTGACTTTGCCAGGGCCATCTGGAAATTGTCTCCACTCAATTATCACACTGACACAGATAACAGACCATTAGATCTCAGAATCATTGAATGGATGAACACACCTTTTTCTTCTCATAAGGACATACACCATATCGGCATGTGTTTTTCTATACTGTGGTCAATTTGGAAATCCAGAGGTGATGTCGTCTTCAGAGCTAGTAGACCTTCACTACCGCGGCCTCACCTTCATGTATGTCCTCACCAGCTACCTGGGTTAAACCAGCAGTGGATATGGTCAAAATTAATGTAGATGCTGGTACAGATGGGAATTCAAGTTCAGCTGCCTTAATCCTCGGGGATCATCGAGGCCTCTCTTGTACAATCAGGAACTAGAAGACTGAATCACTCTAACCCAGAAGCTGAAGCATCCTCAGGGATCATCGAGGCCTCTCTTGTACAATCAGGAACTAGAAGACTGAATCACTCTAACCCAGAAGCTGAAGCACTAAGGTTCACTCGGGAGCTGGCTCTTAACCATCATCAGCCGATCAACATTGAAGGTGATGCCCACCCTTGACATCATTAGAGTATTACTGAGAACCATGCTTGTTCTTGGAAAATATTCCCTATAATCCAAGATTGCAGGACTCTGTACACACGGTCCAATATCTCCATCCGACACATTCCTAGAAGCTGCAACCAGGCTGCCCATAAGCTGGCAAGATGGGGTCTTACTATTCCCGATAGTAACTGGCAGGACCTGGTAGGTCCCTCTTGCATCCTTCCTTTTGTAATTGCTGATACGCAACTTCTGAGTACTTAATGCATCGGAGCTAATGCTCCACCTTGCCGACCCAAAAAAAAAACTCTGACTTCTTCACAACCAGTTGGCGCATGCGGATGATCCAATAGAGTTTAACGTCACTTTTCAATCGGAAGCGCATTTAGACCTTCACAGCTTTAAACCCAACTATTTCTTTTTTCTTTTTCCTTCCTTTTTTTTTTCGGGGGGGGGGGGGGGGGGGGGGTGGTTTGAAGAAATACACACATATTACCTTTTGCCAAAGACAGCTTAAACCATTTTAGTAGTAGGCAGCAATTTCGAGCTTTTGGGGCAGAATGGAACACTAATCCTGCCTACTAAGCCAAGCGATGTCTAAGACAAAATTGATATACACATATTACCTTTCTCATGTCTGAGTATAAAGATATTTGTGAATACATATTTCTTACAAAAAAGAGAACATAATGTTATCCGAAAGTCATATTAGAACATGGTTGGCAGTACCGGCCGATACCGGTACGTACCGGTATCGGCCGGCACTGGTACCCTGGGTACCAACCGGTACCGGGCCGGTACTGGACTGGGATTGGGCCGGTACCGACCGGTACGTACCGGTATCGGCCCCCACCGATACCGGTACCGGTACCGGTACTGCCATCCTTGTATTAGAATGTGAATTTATGCTAACGTAGATCTCTTGGGAGAAACACACACAGGTTTCTATCCAATGGATGTAAAAGAAATTACAATGCCAAAACAAATCTACACAGCATTCTTGAATACAAGCACGTTTTGAGTCACCGACATAACCAACACCTGAAGAAGCAGTGCCACTCAAATTAGTAGGCGGACTACAACTTGTCCAGGAGTGCCCGTGTATTCTCAGTGTGATAACAAATACCACAACCTAGTATTCGCCACAGATACAACGAATAAATTGACTGCATTGACGCTACTGGAGGATTAAGCAGCCCTAATTGATTGGGGCTAGTGTATTAATTACTGCACTACTCCATGAGGTGTACAAAGGATGAAAGGGGAAATACAAAGAAAACACACGATTAAGGAGAAACATAAGAGTCATGGATCTCAAGATATATTACCTAGTACAAAAAAGATTCTACAATTGACTGCATTGGAGCTACCAAAGGATTAAGCAGCCCTAATGGATTGGTTAGCGAATTACTTATTGCACCAATGTATGAGGTGTACAAGGGATGAAAGGGAAATATGAAGGAAATAGAGAACGTAGAAAAAACATATTAAACCACAGATCATCAGATATATTATCTATTACAAAACAGATTCTACAATTTGACTGCATTGGACCTATCAGAGGATTAAGCAGCCCTAATGGACTGGTTAGCGAATTAATTATTGCACTAATCTATGAGGTGTACAAGGGATGAAAGGGAAATATGAAGAGAATAAAGAATCTTGAAGAAACATATTGAACGATAGATCTTCATATATATTACCTAGTACAAAAAGGATATTCTACAAGTCATTTCACACCAAAACTTACAAGTTCTCAACTGAATGAAAGAGTATCATACATAACGAGGATATCAACGATCCCAACCAGAAGGCCGCCTTCTTTCTCGAGGTCTATCTCTAGAACTGCAGAGGTTTTGAAAAAAATCAAATTATAAAGATGCACAGAAGTTGTTCGTATGTTTACAGGATTATGCGAGGAAGCAATTTGCACTATTCCACATAATGCAGATGACACATACTGCTACCAAACAAATGTTATTTTACATTAAAATTTACAGTTTGTAAGAAATGCGTTTTGCCAAGCTATACATGGTCAGTTTGGTACAGTGCAAAATCTGTTACATGCACAGATGTTCCAGAAAGGTTGATCATACTATGGATGTCAAGATACAGAAGTCAGTGTGCTCTTAAGTTCTTTGAAGTTCTTGAATCACCAAACACAATTATAGTAAACTTTTTCTGAAAAACCTGTGCATGCAACTATTTTTACAGCATGAAATGCACCGTCTGTTCCCTCCAACCATTAGATTAAAGAGTTGCTGTTCAGCCATCCCAATTAGCTACTGAAAGAACGTGAACCATAATGGTTATAACCTCTTCCAAGAATTAGTACTTTTTTTCGACCATGATTAAACACCATTTGTATGTAGCAACATATAAATGCAAGTTAATATTAGAAAATAAACTAATGAATAATATTTGAAAATAAATTCAAACCTTTCAGAGGCCTTTTGATTTCCATTTTCATTGGAATGTGTTGCAGGACTTCCTCCAGCCTTGGAGAAAGAATTGACAGAAGGGACATTCTGTGTTCTATATGATTCACCACCTATTGAACCACCAGAAACAAAACCAGGGAGGGTGGGCTTCTTACTAGCAAATGCATTTGATTCACTTCTGCTCTCACTTTGGGAATTAGATGATGCAGCAACAAAATTGCTCTTGAACTGAACCATCATTCCCGTCCTCAGTGCATTTACAGCAGCTGTCCGACTTGGAACAGCCTGAGATGCTGTGTTTGTGGACTCAGGATTGTAACCAATACCAAGGCCATAGTCCACACCACGCACACCTCTTCCCCCACCACCCCTCCCTCTGCTGCCTGATTTTTTGCCTCCTACAAAGGACCATGTACAAATAAGAGAAATGTGACAGCAACATATCCAGATTCGTGCGCATTAAGAATGAGTTCAAGGTAATTTCAAGAAGTTGAATTCATTCTTCACTGAGACCAAAGACATACCAGATCCTTTCCGTGCATCCCTTTTAGCTCTAAATCTTCCATCCTAAAAGATTTGCACAAGAATAAAACACTGATCAGATATAGTTCCAGATCATGTTAATGATCAACTTCGCAGTTTTTTTTAATTACTCTAGTTGTAAAACATTTCCTGGAGTATGTTGTCCATATACTAACATGTAAAAGATAATCTGCATTAGGAGATAATAGAAAAGGGGGAAAACGACATAAGCAAAGAGGAAAGAAATATCAAGTTTGCACGAGTGCATTTTAGAGTAGAAACCCTTTTGCTTTGCAACCATGCGATCCCAAATTAGAAGATTAAGAGCATTGCTCTGTGGCCAAAAAGAACACTGGCCCCTGGAATAAAAGGCAAAACAACACTTCGAAATAAAAACTGTTCCCAGACTTGAACTCATCCCTATGGTGTGGGTCCGAGCTCCCAGACACCAGGCTAGGAGGCTCCTAATAGGAAAAAAAAATCAAAAAGTCAAGACTCTTAAAAAAGCAAGAGATATGATCTATCTTTCATGGTCACCAAATGGCAAAGGACAACCACCAACAACTTTGTTAAAAGTTTAGACAGTTTCAAAATGAATAGAATAAGATAAGGGACATCTACTGTGGCCTTCTTGGAAGCAAACACAAGAACATCTCCCTCATCAATCATTTCAGGCAGTTTTCCAAGAAGCCAAGGCATCTTCTCTGTATCAGATGGAATCACATTAACAACCTGAGTAATGTCTTCATTGGCCCTTCCAACTTCACCAACTGTAACTCTGATAGGGTCTGTGAGAATTTCTCAGGCTAGCCGTTCGACTTTCTGTGGCATTGTTGCCGAAAATAATAAAGTTTGTCGGTCTGGTCTAATCTGACCAACAATTGATCTTACTTGTGGCTCAAATCCAAGATCAAACATCCTGTCAGCTTCATCAAGAACTAGGTATGTTGCCTTCAGCATGGTTAGAGCCTTCATCCTTAGTAAATCAATCAATCTCCCAGGTGTAGCAACAACTATTTCACAACCAGCCTTGAGTTCTTTAAATTGATCAAGCTTAGACATTCCACCATAGACAGCTGCAACACGTATACCATGAGATTTAGCAAATTTCTTTGACTCTAGGTATATCTGATGTGCTAATTCTCTCGTAGGTGCACATATAACTCCTATTGGACCCTCTTCTTTCTCAAGTTCAGGCTGATCCATTATATGAACAATCATTGGAAGCACAAATGCTGCTGTCTTACCGGAACCAGTTTTTGCAATGCCAATAATATCTCTTCCAGAAAGCACAATGGGTAAAGCTTGACACTGTATTGGTGTTGGTTTTTCATAGCCTTGTTTCGAAATAGCACCCATTAACATGGAAGAAAAGCCGCAATCTTCAAACTGCTTAACCGGCTTTGGCACATCAAAACCTGAAACCCTTATAGCCAAGCTTTTTCTATATTCTGTGACATCTTGCTCAGTCATTCCTGATATAGGACACAAGATAAAAGCATTTCAGGAATCTTCCAAATCAACATCATTTGAAATAGAACACCCAATAAAAGCCAAGAAAACTATTGCTAGCATGAGTCCTATGACTACAGGAATGCATTAAGATCAAACCTAAGTCCATATCTCCTTATTTTAGACATAGATGAAGTGACAAAACATTTACATGATGATATTCCTCGGTGCATACTATCTGCAGATCTAAGTCATGAGAGTATAGATTATAGAGGGTTTAAATGCTAACTAGAATGTCATAGGCCTCAGAATTTAAAGATTTCAGGATTAGTTGAACTAAGCCAGATATGTGAACTATAACTTTAATAACTCAAGACACATCAATCAGATTGATTATGGTTGATGGGTAAGTTAATCCTCAAAGTAGTAATTTTCGGTATCTTAGTTCTCTAATGGGGAGATATCGTGTTAGCGCAAGTTGGACGAAATGGAGTGAATATGGGGTCCTTCATGATTGACGTGTAGCTTTGAAGGTTAAAGGAAAGTTCTGTAGAACTGCTGTGAGACTGATGATCTTATATAGTATCTAATGTTGGGCAAGAAGTACATAGCAGGGATAAAGATGTTGAGATGGATGTGTGGAAGGACAGAGAAATATGGGGAATGCTATATTGCTATATATATATATATGTGTGGACTTGGGACTAGCTTCAATTGAGGTTAGATTGAAGGAAAATACACTTACATGCTCTACGCAGAAAAAGCGGCATCCAACTTCAGCGCCAGTTAGAAAGTGTGATCAAATTCATGTGGAAGAAAGATAGTAACGGAACTCAAAGAAGGCTTGGAATGTTCTAGTTCTATATAGTAAGAAAGGACTATTTTTTTCTAGGTTTAAATACTAATGTGACACTTGGTAGAATAAAATGGCAGGATATGACTCATGTAGCCAACCTCAAATAAAAGGGACAAGATTGTAATGATGATAATGATGACAATGACGATGATGATGAATAAACTCGAACCTCAGGTCATACTAGTACACAAGAGTGGATAACATACTTCTAATTGCTCATATTAAAAAAACAATTTCAACAGCATGCATGACAAGCACTATATTGCACATGCAAATACATTAAGGATAGACGGTAGAACAAGAGAAACAAATCATCCCTTCCAAACATGAGTACAAGTCGCCTTAGCGTGTTGAGTGATAATGAGAGCTTGTGGTTCTACAAAGTGCACATATAAGTATGATTCTAATCTTAGAGATCAACAACATCCTTAAAAGAAATCCCTTTCAGTCTCAGACTGATTATGTTTAAGAAAAAAAAATAATTGCAAGAGCTTTCACTGAACTTCAAAATAGGATGACCTTCTAGCATCTCTCTTTTTCTTCTATGCTGATATCAACCCACAAATGCAGTTCTAAAAATTAAACAATATGCTTTCAATGACATGCAAAATTTAAGAAGAAAAATTCATGCCCAAAGAAAGAGATGAATACATAAACAAATTAATTTAAATATGTGCAATCATGTTACCATGAATGAGGGGGAGCCTTGGTGCAATGCTAAGGTTGCACCGTTGTGACCTGGAGGTAATGCATACAACTCTAGACAGCGTCTTTGCAAAAAAAAAGGGTAAGTCTATTTTGAATTGACCCTATCCAGACCTTGCAGTGGCAAGAGCCTCGTAGCACTAGGCTGCCTTTTTTACTCATTTTCCATAAATCAATCAATCTGAATGGTGATACAATCTCAACTTTAAACAAGAATTTCATAGCAAGATACACAATACACACAGAATATGTAATGATTTGATCCAACCCTTGCAAGGTATTTTGTCTGCTTTGGGCCAAACCCGCATGATTTTATTTTTAAAAGGCTCATGAATATAAATCCTTCATATACGACCCCACAATTTTTTCTCTTTTTCGATACGGGACTAATCTAGTTCATTACCACCCCAACCCTCTGTCATAGTGGTGACTCTACACTATGGCGGCGTCACTCTGACTTACTCTATGGGTAGCCCTTTCTTACAGGTTGTCATTTCATATTGCTCAACTCGTGACTGAGTTACCATAGGCCCACCAGCTTCAAGAGCTGTTTGTTCGTGAACCTTCCCATTCGTATTACACATTTTGCTTTGATACCATTGTATAATGATCCGATCCAACCCTATGAGGTATTGTCTATTTTGGGCCAAGCCTATAAGATTTTGCCTCCAAAAGGCACCTCAAAGGTTATGAATCCAAATCCTTCATATATGGTATTGTCTATTTTGGGCCAAGCCTATATGATTTTGCCTCCAAAAGGCACCTCAAAGGTTATGAATCCAAATCCTTCATATATGGCCCAACAACTTTTCTGTTTTCCAATATGGGACTAATCCAATTCATTCTCGGTGCAGCCCCCAAAAATAGTGTTGATTCAACACCTTGGTAGCTCCACCCCAACTTACTCTACAAGTAGCCTTTCCTACAGGTAGTCCTTTCCCCCTGCTCAGCTTGTGACTAGGTTACTGCACAATAGACTACCAATTTCAATTTAATGTGAAGTGTAGGAACAAAAGACATTCAATAGAAGGATAAAGAATAACTAAATTCTTTATCCAGATGCAAGGGAGGGACAGGGGAGGATAAGTTGAGACAAATGCTCTTGAATGAGCAGGGAAGAAAGTTGTGCATTCAAAAACTAATAAAAGAGAATGGCATGGCATATGACATTTTCTATTATTCTAGAATTCTCTTCTTCTACGTATCTTCCATTCTTGAACATTAAACTTCATATTATTACATGTGGTTTATAACACTTAAAGATGACAAGTTTTAGCAGTTGGGGCAATTAAAAAGGGAAGTACAAAGTTTTAAGGGCATTTTTCACAAGTCTCATTGCTCTTAAATGGTTTGATGGTGTGAGTTGTAAGCCTTTGTTAGGAATCAAACTCCCAATGAATGCCAGGGGTCAAACACCAAGCATGGTTGTTACCCTTCACATGAGGAACCTTTCTAGAAAGGGCCCCTTTGAGGTCACCCTCCCAAGTGCTGAGAATGTTCACTACCTTTCAGCAAAATAGACCTGTGTTACCACAGATATTGTTATCCAAGTGTGTCACAAGTCCCTATTCTTGACATAATTCATAACAAGATATTTAAGCCAACATCCATGAGCCATTACAATCCAAAAATACATTTAAGTTTATTGTAAACTCATTTTCCATATTAATCTTAATTGGATGGTTACCAAAAAGGTTTGTCATAAACTCAAAACCTCCCTATATATGTGCTTGCCATAGACCTACTTGCAGTTGGTTTATGATAAACTAAAATAGTGTTTACAAAGAACAACTAAACATGGGTTTAAAGGAAATGTATTTGTGATAAACAGGTTTATAACTGATATGTTTACAATAACAACATCAACATTTTGTTAAGTTGCATGCAAACAGGGTCTTACTTCTCCAAAAGCTTTAAAATTTCCAATATAGGTCAAAAAATTCAAAACTGAAATTCATGAGCATCCCAAAGTCTAGGGAACACGAATTGTTTCCAATAGGACGCAAACGAATAACAAACACATTCAAGAAGGGAGGGGTCACCGGACCTTTTCACATCACAACGCCTTTAGGTACTTGATTCATTCAAATTCTAATCACGAATATAGAGAATTTAGCTGTCAGCTGCGCCTAGCTCAGTGGTTGAGCTGGGCACTGACGAAGGGTTGGGAGGGTGGGCACCAGGGATCGATCCAGGTAGAGGGCAACCCCCCCCCCCCCCCCCAAAAAAAAAGGGAGAATTTAGCCTTAACGTTTGGAAGACCAGAAGAAAGAAACAACAATAAACTTTCATACGTCAGGAGAAAGAAAAAAACAGTCAGGGCATAACTTCTGAATCGTTCAACCAATTCTGGCAAGACCCTATCAGACAACCCAGACAACAGGCGAAAAATGGGATTTTTATTCCACGCATACCTGATATGGAGGGCTTCTCCTCATAAAAATCCTTGTTGAACGGTTCATAGTCGATGATGCTGTGATCCAGCGGGGGTATCGGCTCGATCTTTCTCTTGTCGACGACCACGGGGTTGTCATCGGAGTCGTACTCCACCATCCCGGCGTCTACGGCCTTGGCCGCCGCGTACACCTCCTCATCGGAGTCGTAACCGGCGTGGAGGGCCTCCGAGGCCAGCGCCAGGCCCAGGTCCTTCTTCGCCCTCAGGAAGCTCTCCACGGGGTCGTCTTCGTCCTCCGCCCGGAATCTCTCCCCCTTGTCCCGCTTCTCGCCGGCCGCCGGCTGCGGCGGCGCCCGCTGCACCTCCTCCTGGATCCCCTGCATGAACGCATCCAACGGGTCGATCTCGCCGTCATCATCAGCGACGCCTCCCTCCGTCGGGGCGTCGGGGGCGTCGTTCTGGTCGTAGGCGATGTCGTCGAGGTCGTGGTCGTCGTAGTTGTCGTGGCCGCTGCCGCCGGCGGAGGAGGATGGGGGCACATAGAGGCGCTGGGGGGCGGGGGCGCGCTCGAAGCTGTAGGTGGCGGGGCGGCTGATGCCGAAACCCTCGAAGCCGAACTTCCTCTTCGATGGCTGCCCCCTGGTCGGCGGCCTCCCGGAAACCCTAGGGTTCAGCAGCTGCTGCAATGTGGTGGGGGTTGGAAGGGGAAAGGGAGAAGAGCACAAATTAGGGTTTTTAGGGGGAGAGGGGGTGTGATTTGGAATCTGGGAGTCGATTCGTGATCGCGCTATCCGATTCGGATGTGGAAAGAGGAAGAATTTGCAGAGAAGGGGGGGGGGGGGGGGGGGGGGGAAGGTTCCGAGTTTGGGTTGGATACTAGAAGAACTAATAAAATATCTCAGAAGAGATTTAGCGGGTGCATTGTGCCCCCCGTCAAATAGAAAATTACTATAAATAGTATTTCGGGGAGATATAATCTTTTAAGTTTAATTTTTTGGGACTTTGGTATTTTCTATATGTGGAGATGAGTTGTAGGAGAACATTTTCTTATTTTCTTTATGTCTCTACCGCAACGATATAGGCAAATTAATAGAAATCAGAAAACACCTCCGCATCCAACTTTAAACGCACACTTAATTTACGGGAACGTTTATAGGGGGAGATTTTTAATGATTAGAAAAAAATGAGTGAAAAATATGAAAGAGACGAGCATTAAATGCTCCTTTGTAAAAAGTCAAGATTAAAATTGACTCTTATGTGAATAAAGAGAGATAGGAAGAAAAAGAAAAAAAAGAGGAGAAAGAAAAAAAATTTAATTAGATGTTATATGGTAATGAGCTTGGAGATGATTCTCAATAATTAATTAATGACAAGGTAGGACTATGTGCAATAAATGCACAATTTTTTCGACTCCAAGGTAAGTTTTCAGAAGCGGACTCTAGAGAGAGAGAGGAAGAAAGAAAGAGAGAGAAAAAACTCTCTTCTATGAGTTTTTGGAGTTTTTGAAAATAAGAGTAGACCTCATGAGATCTTAAAAAGAAATATACTTAAATGTGACCTAAGTGGGAGGAGTTTTTTCAAAATTTAAAGAACTTTGATGATGATGGTGGGATCTACCCACCAAAAATTTTCAACACAAAAAATTTCTCTTTCTCACTATTATTGTCCAATGCTACTTTAGTGCTCTTTCATCTTTTTATGGCAAATGATTTTTTTACCTCTATTTTTATGAAGCGAGATCTTTTAGATCTTCCTCTTATATACATTTATGTACTCTAGACATATAGGAGGAAGGTGAATAAGTTATTTGGAGACACATAAAATGAGGTTCAGAAGATTTCATTCTCATGACTATTTATCTAAAGATATATAAGATCTTAAGAAATATGTCAAAAAATATCATCTCGCATTTAAGAATAAAAAGTCAAAAGTTAAAATTTATTAAATCACTTTTTTGTCAAAGTTTATGAGAGATATAGATTTTAAATGATGAAAATTGACATAAATATATTATTTGGAGAACTTCACAACAATGAAGATTTGAGATTTTAGTTTTATCTGAAGTTAAGAAAAAAATCAATGGTAATATGGGTAGCATATGAAAGGTAGGCATAATCTTTTTTTGTCAAATGTCTCTTTCTTTTTCTACAAAGTAGTCCCTTAACTACTTTTTATAAAAATCTAGAGAGAGATAAAATTATACTTATGTCTCTCTTCAATTATAAAAATACTTTTTTAAAAAATCAGGACAACTTAATGTTGTTTAAAAATAGTCTTTATTTTATATGTAATTCTATTATTGGAATCGCTACAAAAGACGTTCAAAACAAGTCCACATATACATATTATGTTATGATTTGAAGGACACTTTTGAAATGAGGTATAAACATCTTTTTTTATGTTTATATGTCCTTAGACATATTGTAAATGAAGTATATTTATACTTCCTCATCATTTTATAGCATATGACTTGTTTACCCTCCTTCTCATGTTTCTGAGGACATACAAAGGTCAAAAAAAAAGATCTAGATGATCTCATTCCGATACCTCTATTTGCATTAGAGAGTCATTTTAGATACTCGCATATAATACGACACTTGGATAACTTGTGTAAACTTCTACTTTAAGATTTTAAAAATAAACACTACATATTTTTCAAAATACTTATATGTATATTAAATATTTCTTAGAATACTTATTTGTATGCTTATATGTGATATAATATAATTATATTAATTATATTTTAAATAAGTTTTAATACATATTTTATTATATGCGTAAATATATATTCATGTGCATATTGTTGAGAATTGTTCTAACAGTTAAGGAGACAATTACCTGAAAGTCGCAAATGAAGAGATCCATGTCGAGTCGTAATGGAAGTAGCAAGATTGTCCTTAATACTAGAGTCGCTTATAAGTTTCACACAGCAAAATCTTGAGATATGAAGTGATATCTTAAAGCGAAAGAAAGGATAGGAAGACACAAAGAGTGAGAAAGACTGAGACACTAGCAACCGATCCCCTCTCATATATTTATATGTATATATATATATATATATATATATATATATATTAGCTATTCCTCCGACAAAAAAAGACTTTTTTAAGTCTTAAATTCAAGTCCGCCTTGACCCTATTTATAAACAATGTGAATAGTTGAGTTCAAACTCGACTCGAGCTTATGTTTCAATTTATTTATATATTCTCTATACTGTATCGTGCTTTGAAGATATTGTCGTGTTTAACACATATGTCTATATTAACACTTAAGACTCATGTCCACAGTATAGGAAAACTTTACAGCAAATGTTTGGAGAACTTCACAATACGAAAGATTCAAAATTTTAATTTACCATCAAGTCCACAATAAATTTGCATAGAATAAAAAAATAAATAGTAAAACTAATAGAATAGAAAAGATAAGTAAGACTTCTTTATATATATATTTTTTCCTTCTTCCCAAAAAGTAGCCCTTTGATTGCTTTTTACAAAATCTATAAAAACAAAATTGTGTTTATGTATTCCTTCACTTGTAAAATTACCTTTTTTAGTAAACTAAGATTACTTAACATTATTTAGAAATACCTTATGTATCGTTAGTGATTTCATTATTAAAATCGTTACAATAGACGTTCTCAAACAAACCTATATGTATGGAATTTTATATCACATTATAATTTAGTAGACACTTCTGAAACGAGATTTATATTTCTTTTCTTGAACCTTTATATGTCTTTGAACACATGGGAGATAAGGTGTACTTATACTTTCTCATTATTTTATAACAAATAATCTATTTACCCTCATTTACATATGTCTCAGGATATCAGGAAAAAGATTTAGAAGATCTCATTATGACACTTTCATTTGTGTTAGAGAGTAATGTCAAACATTTGTATATGACATGACACTCGCGGCCACTCATATCTAACTATTTGTTTCAAGATTTTAAATATAAGATACCTTTTAGAATATTTATATGCATGTTAAATATTTTTTAAAGAATTGAGATCTCCTCATAGCATGACCAGACCGAGTCCGGTCAGTACAGAGAGGGGGATGGGAGCAGGATTTTGAAAAATCTTGTTCCCGCCGAGTTGAACAGCTCGGCCAACTCGGCGGGCCCCATCGGGGCCCCTCTCTGTACTGACCGACTCAGTTCGATCGTACTTTGAGGAGATTTCAATTCTTTTTCAAAAGACGTATTTGTATGTTATTTATATTTTAAATAATTTTAAATACTTATTTTATTATATGTATATATAATTTTCTATTAATATGTATATGTTTATATATTCTCTGTGCCCTAGTATCTTATTTTGAAGATATTGGCGCGTTTGACACGTATTTATATCGATACTTTACATTCGTATCTATGTCTCACATATCATTATACATTATTAGATGAGATCTTCTAGACCTTATTTTCTGAACTAAAGTATAGTCTTAAATGAGGCAAGAATGAATCAATCATTTCATCGAAAAAATGAATGTGGACCTCACATTCACTCTTGTCTCATATAAGTGGAGATATACTTTGAATTAAAAATAAGGTCCAACATATCTCATATGTCAAAGAAGTCACTGTAGCATTCATTGTTACTTTATTAGACATATATTTTTACTAATAGTTGTAACATCATTATCATTGTTACTAACTTTTAAAAAAAATTAAAATGTTAAAGTTTGCTAAATCAGAAATGAAATCTTATAGACCTTTTTTTCAATACTTTTGTGCACCCTTAGGCGTTGTTTAATAAAGATTGAAGTTCACATTCAACATATTTAGATTCGACGTAAATCAACACAAGTAATATTTTTTTTCAAATGAAAAAAAGCGAGTCAATCCATGAAAAATTTAAATTTAGATTCATGTTGAAAATGACATTTTTCTAGAATTTTTCCACGTCCTCATGAAAATAAGATAGAAGGATGATTTGCATATTCACATATACTCATTTTTGCTATTTTTCACTTATCTTAAAAAAAGTTATTCACAAAGGATAGTGAAGAATAAATTTATTTTTGATGTAGTCTCAAATATAACTTTTTTTTTTTTTCATTCTAATGGGACTTTAAAAAGTAGGAGATTTTCCTCAAATCTAAATATTTAGGTTGATGAGGTGACACTTTTCAAAATTTAAAATTTCTTAAAATTTATATTTGAAATCCAAAACGAGACTTTAGACATATGGGGATGAAGAAAGGTGAATTGATTATTTGATCTTAAAATGATAGGATCATATCCCATCACTTCTTCTCCCATGTGTTTAAGAGTACATAGGGGCGTAAGAAGAGAAGATCCAGAAGATCTCATTCTGCTAAAGTATTATTTTTTGCCAAAATTTATGATATATTTAAATTTTGAATGATGTGACATAAACAAATAAAAAAAATAATTCAATGGACTCGATCGCACCATGCAGTCGAGCCCTACATTCAGGGACTATTTTTTACTTTACCCCCTTCGTAAAAAGCGAAGTAGTAAATTAAAAATACCCATGATAGTAGGGGCTTGACTGCACCATGTGTTCGAGTCCACTGAATCATTTCTCAAACAAATATTCTCAAACAAATATTGTTTGAGAAACTTCATAGTAAGACAGATTGAAATTTTAATTTATTACAAAGTCTAAAGTATATTTGTATGGAAGGAAAAGATAAATGATAATATGGATAACATACGAAGGGTGGGCAAGATTTTTTTGTCAAAAATATCTTCTTTCTTATAAAAAGCTAATCTCTTAGTTATTTTTTACAAAATCTAAAGAGATATGAGATTGTTCTTGTCTCTCTTCAATTGTAAAATTATTTTTTAAGAAATTAAGACAACTTAATATTATTTGGAAATATCCTTTGTTTTGTTAGTGATTTCAATGTTGGAATCACTATATAGAATATTTTTTTCAATAAGTCTATATATAGTTTCATATCACGCTATAATTTGTTGGACACGTAAAATATAGTTTTGACCTCCTTTTTTAAATTTTAATATGTCCTTAAACACATGTGGAGGATGAGACATACTTATATTTTTTTCATAATTTCGTAACATATTGTCACCAATTAAGCAAGACCAAATACATATCCAAACCTATATATTTAAAAGTTTGAAAAGCTTTTTAAAAGGTCCAATCCCAAAAGCATGTCATTTGGTCTATAAAAAGGCTCAAAAAGTTCAATAAACTAAGAGACCATCGTGGGCTACAGTAGTCGATATTTGTATTTGCCAATTCTTTATTTTTCAATGCTAAAAAGCTGCAAAAGAGGGCCCAACTTCAAAAAAGGCCAACAGCTAGTCCATAAAGTCACTTTATGGAGAAGGAAAAACCTAGGATCTATTCGTGACCTATTTTTACTTTTTCAATTCAAAAGAAAGAAGGTGGTCCTGTTCTCTTTTGCCTATGTAAAAAGTAAACTTCTCACATAAAAAAGAGTAAAAAAGTTTGTAGAAGAGCGTAGGTAGAAAAGAAGGTGGTCCTGTTCTCTTTTGCCTATGTAAAAAGTAAACTTCTCACATAAAAAAGAGCAGCATCTTTCCACTTCAGCTTGATGTTCCATGACCTGGGATAAGCAACTCCCTATAGTGAGGAGTGTCAGCCAATATAGGACAAGGGTTTGCTCCATTCCCTGGATCTAAAAGCCGTGGAGTGAGAGCCAACAGAAGTAATAGTCTTTAAAAGGGACTGAGGATCCTTTCCTTAAAATTTGCTTTTATCCGCTTATTATGTACTTATAGCATATCATAAAGGTAGATTCATGATACAAAACTACATGCGACAAAATAAAAACCTACACAAAAAGACTAGAACTTTCAAAAGAAGACTCGAGAAAAAAAAAATAAGAGTCACAGTTTCACTTCAAATTATACCATAGAGTATAAATCTGGAGTCCAAAGAAAACTATACCATCCACCACAAAATTTAAGAAAAAGAGGGGAAAAAGTAAAAAAGTGCATTTACCTACCATGTAGTCCCAGAGGGAGATAAAAACCCCATCTTTTCACCATAGTAAACCGCTTCGCATGCCATAGATGCGTCCTAAGCCTCTCCGTTCCGTCTCCAGACACGCCGAACCCAAACTCCCTATTCTTGCGCAACTCCATCCTCCTACGAACCCGCCGGGGTAGCTTCTTCTTCTCCTCCTCCTCCTCACCCTCCCCCTCCTGCCGCTCCGCCTCTGCCACGCCCCGAGCCAGCCTCCGCCTCTTCCCACCACCTCGACCTGCGGCGGTCTGCCCGAAAGCTGCCCCCGGTGCGGCCGGCCACGACGGCGTGGAGGGCCTCGAGCTCGGACGCCCGGGAGTCCGCAAACCTCTGTACATTGAGAGATCGAGGCGGCGGAGCCGAGGAGGCTAAGGAGGCCCGCCGGCCCCCCACGGGAGAGGACGCCATGGGAGGAAGCAGGAAGGAAGGGAAGAGCAGGGGGCTAGACTTGGTAGGATTTTAAGATCCCTCGAATTCCTCTTACCTCGTCCCGCCAAAACCGCCTATACGTGCACCTGGTCCCCACGCCGCCCTAGCACCTCCTCTTCCTCCCCACCCCTGCTCTGCATCCATCTCCTCCTGTACCCTTGCTCCATCCCTACTCCAACTCCATTGCTTGCCGTGGCGTCTTCGTCGGCTGGGTAGAGGAGGGCATCGGAGACGGGCGTCCCGTTTCTAGGGGCGACCAGGCAAGGCCAAAGACGCACCGTACGCCGGATATTTCGTTAGGTTTCTAAACCGGAACCGCAAAGTAAAGTGAAAATTGGGTCCAATTCCTATTTGGATCGAATGGCCATTGGACCGGGAATATGTCGGGACTTTTTGGGGGCTGGATTATAAACTGGCCCATACCCAGCCCATTGACAGCCTAGTTGGAACAATAAACGGATAAACCCCTCCGCAATAGCAGCGGGAACAGTAAGACCAACAAAAAAAAAATATTTTTTATTTTTTGATTTTTTTAGGTCAGTCTTATCACGTTTGATATTTTTTGTACAAGTTGATTTTTGATCAGATAACTAAAAAAATTAAATCACTGTTCATTGAATTTGATTTTTAATCTTTATTTTTTTTAAAGGATCCACTTGGAGAGCAGATTATATAACATGTAAAATATGATGAGACTTACCATAAATTTTTTTTTAAAAATAAATAAATATGGAGTGCACTACACGTCGTACAGTAAGTCTTAGTGGAAAATTACGATCTGTGAGATACAGACACAAGTGTCAAGTGTTGACACAGACACGTGCGTAGGACACGTCAATATCTTAAAAATATGACACGATGACACATAATATACAAATATATATGCATGAATACATAGTTACACGTGTATATAATAAAATATAATTATTAAAATTTATCTAAAATATAAAGTATCAGTTTGTTTACAGAATAGCTTAAACCAGAATAAGGAGGAAGGGATTTCTTAATCCAGAATAAGAGGTATTTTAGTTTGGTAAGTAGTTGGTATTCCACCCAGAATAAGTAGAATTGCACTGCGCTATTCCAAGTGATTTGGTAGGAATAAGTAGAATAAAGAAGAGAATAAAGAGTTCAAAATATTATATTGATTAATATATATTCATAAATATTAATTAATATTAATAAATGTTAATTTAAAAATTAATATTGATAATATTAATAAATATTATTGTGATTAATACATACTAAACAATATTAATATAGATTATTATGATTAATAAATATTAACTATTATTATTTTGATTAATAAATACTAGCAAACATTAATCATAGTTAATTATTAATATAATTTTTATTATGCTCCATTTAAATAGTATTAAATATTAAAAATGTTAAGTAATAAATGTTAATTATTATTAACAATGTTAATAAATATTATTAATCACCATTAATTCATATTAATAATAAATATTAATTCATAAATATTAATATTAATAAATATTAGTATGATTACTAAATATTATTTAATATTGTTTTGATTAACTAATATTAATTAACATTAATCATAATTAATTATTAAGATAAATTTATTATGCTCTATTTATTGATAAGAAATTTGAATAACAATTAACGTTAATCATAGTTTATTATTAATTTAAATAGTAATATACTAATTACTAAATATTATTTAATATTTAAATATCAATAAATGTTAAGTAATAGATGTTAACTATTATTAATAATATTAATAAAATATTATATTCATAAATATTAATTAATATTAATAAATGTTAATTTAAAAATTAATATTGATAATATTAATAAATATTATTGTGATTAATACATACTAAACAATATTAATATAGATTATTATGATTAATAAATATTAACTATTGTTATTTTGATTAATAAATACTAGCAAACATTAATCATAGTTAATTATTAATATAATTTTTATTATGCTCCATTTAAATAGTATTAAATATTAAAAATGTTAAGTAATAAATGTTAATTATTATTAACAATGTTAATAAATATTATTAATCACCATTAATTCATATTAATAATAAATATTAATTCATAAATATTAATATTAATAAATATTAGTATGATTACTAAATATTATTTAATATTGTTTTGATTAACTAATATTAATTAACATTAATCATAGTTAATTATTAAGATAAATTTATTATGCTCCATTTATTGATAAGAAATTTGAATAACAATTAACGTTAATCATAGTTTATTATTAATTTAAATAGTAATATACTAATTACTAAATATTATTTAATATTATTTTGATTAACTAATATTAATTAACATTAATTATATTTAATTATTAAGATAAAATTTTTATGCTCCATTTATTGATAAGAAATTTGAATAACAATTAACGTTAATCATTGTTTATTAAGAACGTGTAATTCTGCCCTATTCCACTTAAACCGGGTATAAGGTATTCCACCATGGGTTAAGCAATGCCCTCCGCCAAACTGGGTTAAAGGGTTTAAGTGGAATAAGAGACCCTATTCCGGGCCTATTCCGCAAACAAAGTAAGGCAAAAGATATAACTCAAATATATCAAATTTTATCCCATAGACAAATATCTTGAGAAGATATATTAAGTATTTTAAAAAATCTCTAATATTTATTTTGAATCTCGAAGTAAAGGATTGGACACGAGTATATTGATTGTTATGTCGTGTCCGAGTGTCCGACACTACTCTCTAACATAAATAAAAATATCCACCAAATCATAAACAGAAAACCGTATTTGACGGAGGTGTACTGTAGGAATCTAAATTCAGAAGGCATTTGAGATCAACCATAATAAAGAACTGTTGAAAAGGTCTCTTCAAACCACCATCGTCTCCAAGCAACAACAGGAGCTTGCCCTCCATTGTGTGCGGCAGGCAGGCCACAGAGTTGCGTGGCGGCAAGGGCTTTCTCTTGCCAAAGCAGGTACTTCTTCTCACCTGTTTCGAGCGATCCATCTTCTCTCTATGTGCATAAAGTTGCCACCTATATCTGTCTACAGTCTTGTATGGTGTAGAATTCCTCATTAGTCTAACCTTAGTCCAACTAGAAGTTGTTTGGTGCATCTTAAAATATTGTAAAACATTATAAACAACCTTAAATTGGTATTTTTTTTGTATTTGGAATAGTACGTTTGGTATGGGGTAAATTGATGTGTTTCAAAGCCAATTGACTTCTAAAATGGTCATTTTAGTTGATTTTGACTTACAACCCTAAATCAACGTAAACCAAAACCACTGATTTGAAAATGGGTCATTTTAAAATTAGGAATTTTATTGTCACTGATTTTACAACCGATGATTTCAAAATCAAAATTTTAGGGCACCAAACGATTCATAGAACACTGGTTCTTGTCGAGGAGGTCAGAAGATGGTCGTTTTGGGATAACAGGTTATGCCTAGTAAAAGAAGGGACCCTTTGATGGCCGATTGAGACCCTATGTGTGCAAAAATGATTTGTGTGGAGCTCGAGAGCTGAACGTCATTTTTTCCATTGTCTTTTCTTTCTTTTTCTTTTTCTATTTTTTGGGGGTGGGATAGAGTTTGCAAATGCCTATCTAAAAGATTTCGAATTTGCAGATAACCCTTACATTATTCGTATTTGCATGCAACTTCCTTAATTATAATGATATTTGCATACAATTTTAGCTATGTGTGTTTTGAATTTCATTTGGGTTAAAATATTGTTACTGTATATAAAATATGTAAAATTTATTAAATAAAAATACTATACCTTCAGTTAAAAGGCAAATACTCACAAGAAAAATCTCAAAGATATCTACCCATAATGTTGTTGTAATTCAACTTTATAAATATATTTAACATCAAAAATATATTTCTATTTAAAAATAATGCTATGCATTGACTCCTTTTATTTGCTATGTATATGCAGCGAGTTTATGAGTGGATATCTATGCGATTTTTCTTGTGAGTTTTTGTATGTTAACTAAGGGTACTGGTAGTTCTTTCATTTCATAGCTTTCACGGATTCTATGTAAGATAACAATAGTTTAATTCATGTACAATTCAAAGTAAATCTAGATAATTAAAGGGGTTATATGCAAATACTACTATAGTTAAGGAATTATATGTAAATATGAATCATAAAATTATTTACAAATACTGAATCTTTTAAGAGGTTATTTGCAAAAATCCCTTTTTTTTCTAAAAACTGCAGGGAAGAATCTACTAGTAAAAGCCTGTTGTTGTTGTTGATTCTGCACATTGTCCATGCCAGAGTATAAAAAGTTCTAATGTTGTTTTCACCTGAATCAATTTTGTTTGTTTAAGCTTCCACTTTGTGCTCCTGTCAATGGTGCAGGGATTGGGTGAGGAAGAAATTGTCACCAGGAAGGAGCACGGCTGCTAACAGTATTCACTATGGATCAACATGGCGAGGGAGGAACCGCAGCCACTTGCATATGTTCCTGAGACACAGCTGAAGAAAAGAAAAAGCAATAAGGAGTGGGCCATAGAAAGGCCGGAGCATTCGAAAGGACGAAAAAAAATGGGAAGGAAAACTTGAAGTATTTTGTTGATCGGAAAATTACTTGAACGCGTGCACAGTCCTCGTTGGCGTCTAGCGGAAGACGGAAAATGGTTTTCTCGTCGGTGCGGTGCGGCTACTAGAGTCATCCGCAAAATTCACACGTCAAGTCTCAAAAACCGAAGGTCGTCGGTGGTGACATAGCCTAAAATCGGCCTGCAAGTGAGGTGTATTAGAATAATCTTACATAAAAAAAAGGACAAAATCAAAAGTATTTAGTAGATGGTACCTACTCCACTTATGATCTTAAGATTTTTAGTTGGATGACCCAATAACTTCAATATGGTACAGACTTAGTCAAGTTGCATCGACTCGAGTTCGCCCTGATAAGGTACGAGTCACCCGAGTTGGCACCGGTGCGACAAACCATGGTGTAAACTGCTTAAGAATCTCAGAGTAATCTATTATCTTTTTGTTTCTTCACTTAAACAGTGACAAATAATTTTGCCTCCATTTATGCTGGTGCCTATGATGTCTATTTGCAATGCCTCATAATTTTTTTGGCATTTCAAATGTTTTATCCTCTGGGAATAAGTATGTTGCCTAAAAAAGATCAATCGGATTGTGGGCGGGCACTTTGCCTTATAAGGTAAATTGTCAGTTGTAGAAAGTTTGAACTTAGGTTTACACATAATAGAATGGCCATTCATAGAAGATTTTTGAACATTTTGTGGAGTCCATTTCCAGATTGTGAACTGGAATATACACCCAATGATAAAGCCTTTCAAAAGGGAGTTTTAGTATTTGGTTCCTTCTTCTCTGTTCAATTATAAGGTAGGATTCTTAAGTTTGTAGCAGCCTGTTTCTTTGAGTTTAGAATGTGCAATTATTCTAACTATGCAGTAGTTTTGAGCATTATTATTTTAGGTTCAAACCTTTATAGTGCATTAGAATTGGATTTAGTGATGTTTGAACTTACTTTGTACTCTTTATATTTGGAAATCCTAGTTCTCTTATTTTGGGCACCAAACATGATGACTGTCTTAATTAAAATTGGCTATTTATCAAATTAATTGACGTTTTTGTATCCCTTTCCTACTTGATCAGTTTTGAACTTAACTTTGTTGTATCTATAGCTGTTTATTCCATCCAGGTTCAATTCTGCCATTAATCTTCTGACACCACTGTACTGGAAACCGATGTTTTGAGAACTGCACCACAGGGGCCTTCAGTTCTGGGCCTCTGGCTTTTGTGGTTGCTGCACATAAAACCAGTTAAAAACTAGAAAAAATATAGAAAACTGGGACTGGAAAAGTAGGATTTTTCACTTCTTTTTAGTCCCACCATCTAGTCTGGTCTAGTTTTTAAAATACTTTAGAAATAGATTGTCATAGTAGTAATGTCATTAATGTGTCAAATAGTGAGTGAGCCCTGTGGTTCATTTCGCTTTACTGAACTTGATAATTGTCTTGAAAATATATTTATTTCTCTCAAACAAAAGAATCAAGATCTTGATATCTTTCATATTGTCTCATGTGCATGCGGAGAATTAGGGACAGCCACTATAAAATTAGGTGTTTGATTGTACTCCACACATGATCTATTAGAGAGTCATCTCCAGTAAAATCTTGAGATTTTGGTACTATTTGCAGTAAATCTGTGCTCTATTTCATCTGCCAATGGTTTCCATGTCAATATATCAGGAGAAATTTTGTCATAGATGAGACTAAATTTCACCGTTTAGCATTGCTTCTATCCTTCCACAAATTGCTTTTGTTCCACCTTCCAAATAAACTTTCTTAAAATGTAGTTTTGTTGGTTGCAGACCATATGCCTAATATTTATGATAACGATTATTGCTTTCATTATAATGTAATTTTTACTGCCATCAGACCATGATGTCAATTGCCTCATGCCTCTTTCTTGTGGTGGGACCCTAATTAGTTAATTCACGTACAGAATGCGTATGATATGCGTACGAACATATAAAACAAGAGTGAGTCCGTTTTCCGTCCATTTGCTAAAGGGACGGTTTTGGTACGCGACTTTTAGCCTTAGAACGTTTAAAACGTGTACTCTACTCCCTTACGTATCAAACGGACGTTTAATGTGGACCTCTACACTACGTAATTGAAGGATGTAGCATTAAATGGACTTCCGGACGTAACTGGCCGTTGCAAGGGTGACATGTGAAGAATTTTTCTACTCAACCGGATTTCTGCTGCCAGTTCTAAAAATATCTGTTACTTTAATATTTTATGTTTTTTGTCTTGTAAAATTTTGTTAATTAAAATTTTAGTTACACTTTACAAGTAGTATATTGGACATTTCTCATAAAGGTACTTTATAATATTTTTTTCTCTACTTTACAACTTACATAAATGTCTCCCTCGTGTAATAGTTGTAATATATTTTTGTATTTAGTGATACATATTATTTGTATTTTTAAATTCGCATTTTTAAAGAATAAACGTATAATTCACTGTACGTATGTTACACCGAACTTTTAAAACATGTGAATCTTTGACCGAATGCTTGACCGTATTCTTAAAAAATAAAATCGAATTATACTCAAACATATCTTTACCGTATTATTTCCGTACCGTATTTAACTAACTATGGGTAAGACAAGATGCCATAATCCATCTACATGCTTAGCAAGAGTATGATGCAATGTGAAGTTGAGAACTCTTCTTTCCGATGCATGCTCCTAAACCAATGCCTTTCCATTGGAATGTTAATGCAACTCAAATGTATGACTCATAGGATGGGAGCCTTTTTTTTTTTCCCCTTCTCTAATGACAACAGATATCCAACGTTTTCATTTGGTAGAAATTCTGCTATTGGCAAGATTTTCACCAAATTAAATCGGGAGCATAATATCTGAATAAAAAGCATTTTCAAATGTCACATTAGTCTACGGTAAACTTTCTAGAGTTTCGACAAAGAAAAATGGTATAGTAATATTGTTTCTTAATGTTATTTTTTGACATGTCCAAATGAGAATCGCATATATAAAAGTAGGACTGTTAAATATATGGGACAACAACACTTTCCTCTAATGTGTGATTGTCATTTAGGCATGTCAAAAACTGGTGTTAGGGAATGTAAGCACAGTAGCTACTCCGAGATTAGGATTCTGTGCAATATGCATGGCAATGTAATCGAACATACGTCTTCAAAACAAGAGAAAATGTCCCCCCTCCAAAAAAAAAGAAAAAGAAAAAGGAAAAAAGAAAAAGAAATACAGAATACAATTCAACCCTGAAAGAAGTCCCTTCAAATATTTGCAAGTGTGTAGCTGATGGTGGCGCCAATCCTTATAGTGTTGTAAAGGTCTGCATTCTTCTTCACCAGAGGATCCACAATCTCAGATCCTTGAAAACACAGGCGGCATCCGAAGATATCATCCAAGATGGCACTGAAAGATGCACTGGCACTGCTGTACGAGGCCATCCTCATTAGTTTAATAGAATTCCTCATACCTGCAATGGAGTCCCTATAAAACCACAAACAAGAGGCTAGGCAGCCATTAGCTCTATTCATGCCACTTTCTAACATTAGATTTTCCACATATTTCATCATGATTGTGGCATGTCTGATGGCAATCTTTGTGGAGATGATGGCTAGATTAGGAAGGCTGGCAGTATGGGTCTCAGGAACTGATTTTAGGGTGGCTAGACAGGAATTGTACATTGGCTTGTCATCTGGTGAGGGCCAAGTCAAATTGCAAACCTTTTCCACAAGATCAATGTGCACATAGGAGTTGTTGTGAGACTTGTGGGAGGTGTCAGCTGTAACTGTTAGATAGGGAATGAAACATAGAGAGAAGAATAAGAAAAAGTGAAACTTTGATGTAAAGGAGAGCCTCATCCTTTCAATCATGAATGAAATAACTCTAAGAAAAAGCTATATTACGAAGAACAATTCCAAGTAGCACCAATATTTTTTAAAAAAAATCGTCGAACAGTCGGTGGAGCTTGAACATATGAATCTAAATGAGGGAAATGAAGCTGAACGATTGAGGAGTTGAGGAAGATGTGGTTTCTCTCATAATATAGTTTTTGTAGTACGAACTTTCAAGTCAAAATGCGCATCCACATTTGGGTTATACTGTAATCTACAATTAATTTCATATCAGCATAATAGATTGGTAGTGAACTAAAAATATTTTGGATATGTTTCCATCTCTAGAGTATTTCTATTCTTTGTTACATACAACGGTATCTAAATGGTCAAATCCTACATATCTCCTTTCAATAATGGGTATGCATAATTATTTGTCCATGCTTAATGCATGTTTAGATTTGCCAATCCAAGTATTAATTTAAGTAAATATTTCTGTGAATTGTAGGGCACAATAATAACGTCAAGTATTGATGTAAATATAAATGTCAGATAGGATAAATTTCTAAATAGGATACATGGATATGAACAGGATCACTCTTGAATTGTGAGTGTCCAAAGCATATAATATAGTAAAATAAATGGCACAAAGTTCCCCACCTCCCTTCCACCTCAACAAAAAAGAGTTTTTTTTTTTGTAAATAACCAACTCCCCAAAAAATCTCATCTATCTATATATATACATTTATAACCTCTTATATCATACATATGTGCAAAAAACTCCTTAAATTCTCTTTTTATTGTAAAATAAATTCTGATTTGTAAGTGATGTGAGTGACAGAAGACTTGACATAGGGAATTTTGTATGTATATAATGATTAGGTAGGAGGTTTTTTGCATATACATATTTTATAAGATTTTTGCTTCTTCATAGGGGGTTCCTTGTGTATACAATGATTATATAGGCGCATGTACGTATTTTAGAAGAGAACATACAACCAGTCTATATGGAGAGGAGCATAATGTTGTCTTAGTCAGCTCCCCGTGTCATTTAGAGAATAAAAAAAAATGACAAGGAGAAGGGACAAACAGGTCTATAGAGTTTAGGTGATGAAAAGCAAATATTAATTTAAAGAATATAAATACATTAATACGTATGCTTGTGAGGAGCATAGGGATTCCACTTGTATGAAGATTTCCTAGTAGCCTGCGAAGGAAGTAAATCTTCAGAGGACGCATTCCATGAACTCTGTGAATGAAGAGATCATATCGTTCCATTAAAGGTCATCACTTTCCAGGAGGCATCTTTCGCCAAGTCAAAGCCCTGAACAAAGTGAGGGAATCTAGTTATGGAAGATTCTTTTTGTTTCCTGTGTGATTGCAAAAGGGAAATAGTAAAGTGACTCTATTCTAGACTAATGTTTGCTGCAATGTCTCTTTTTCTTCTCTGTAATGGAAGCATTGCAGTAAGTAAATTTTTTTTTTTAATTTTTTAAAGGTTAGAGCCGTGCCTTATCTGTCCGTACAATTGAATGTCTATCAGATGATAATTTTTTTTTAAAAAATAAAAAACCGTTGTTGAATTCGGCCCATTATTGAGTTCAATCCTTAATTGAGATTGATCTCATGTAACCTAAACTGTTTTCTAATCAGACCCGCCCATTTACACAACCTTTGTTATAACTGATTAAGTATTTTGTTTAGGTTGGGAATTGATACCATTTCTTAGGGCTGTGCACAGTTTAGTTTAGTTCGGTTCAAATTTGGAGGAAAATTCTTCAAACCTAACAGAACTGAATTTGCACCTGAAACCGAACCGAAAAGTTCGAATTGGTTCTATTCAAATCGAAATTTTGTGTTATATTTATATTAAATATATATATATATACCCATATATATTTAACGTTAAAATTAAAAAAAATGTAATTATACATAAATATTTATATGACACTAAAATATTACAACATTTATATATATATATATATAGTGTTAACATAAATATGTATTTATTTAAAAATCGGTTAATTTTGTTCTTCAGTTCAGTTCAATTTCACAACTTTGTGAAATCGAACCGAATCGAACATAACCCGAACTCTAATCACTGGGTTTGATTTGTAGGTTTGAACTAAAGTGTGAACTTTTCTTGAAGGAGCATGTTATAAATGGTGTCATGCATAGGATCCGTAATTTGAAACATAAATCCACAAAACTTATAAAAATAGCAGGTCCCACCTTATTAAAGCTTATCACTTTCTTTTGCTCCGACCCTCTATTTCAGGTGAGATTGATTTATTCCCGAATAAGTGAGAAAAAGTAATTCAGTTAGAAGGCTTGAATATTTGCTTATTCTAAGTAGAATGGGGATTACTAATGCCTATTTTCATGTATTATGTTATTTATTCGTTTTACTTAATCTATTTTTCTAATGTTAGGTAAAACTCTAATTCATTTATCAAAACAAAAAAGTCTCATTCAAATATAACCAAACTCATATTGCTTATCCTAAGATAAACAATCAACTTATCAAGTAGGCGGCCCATTCCTCCTTAAATATGAAAGGGGATCAAAACAATCACTATAAAATATGCCTTCAATAATCAAGTTCAGATTCCATGATCAAAATTAATCAACCTATATCCGTCTTTATGACAAAAAAGTACTTGTATAAGAATACCTTTTTTATGTCAAATTTGAAATAAGGTGATGAAGACAAATTTAAAATTTCATGTCTGCATCTATTGCATTAAAACAAAGATATTTTATTCTTCTATAGCTTATCTTAAATTTGACGTCGAATAGGACTGTTCTTATACTTTTTACCTTACGCCGTATGACCCGTTTGCAAATAAGCAAACACGAAGTCTAATTCTTACTCCCTCAACTTCCACCCACTCCACTCTTCATTTTCGAAAAAACAGGTGGAAAGTGCCGTTTGGCACGTGGGAATAGGGGTGTTCACAGTTTGATTTGGTTTCGTTCGAAAAACAAAATTTTAGAAATCAAACCAAATCGAAATAGAGAGTCAAACCGAACCAAATCAAACCAAACTGTAATGGTTTGAAATCAAACCGAACTAAAATCGAAATAATTTGGTTTGTTCGATTTGGTTTGCGATTTGAGCCTTATAATAGGCCATTATAATTAAATAATCTATTTCAACATTATTTTTTAAAAATAATTATTAAAAAATATTATTTAAAAATAACTTAGAAGTTAAGTTAAGTTTCGAAATAGACTATTATAGTTAAACATATAAGGACTCAACACCTTTTTTGACAAGATGATGATCTAAAAAGTATTATCTAAAAATAATTTAAAATTTTATATCTTATAATTTACATAAATTTATACTTAATTTAAGAATTTAATATTTATATTATGTCTTTTTAAAGTAATTCGATTTATTTGGATTCATTTGGTTTATGAACAAAAGAAATCAAACTAAACTAAATTTCTTAATTCTGTTTAGTTTCAATACAAATAGAATTTTTCAGAAATTCAAACTAAACCGAATCAAATAGAATTAGTCAATTTGATTTGATTTTTCTGTTTGAACAACACCCTTACGCGGAGTAGAAATAACATTTGGATGTCCAAATCCTAATTGCACTCCGAACATGAGAAGCCGTTTGAAGAGCAGTAGGATTAAGAAACCCCATGACTACCGCATTTATATAACAGGGAGATGAGCCCGTTGGATCTTTCCATAAAGAGTCTTCCCCTCTTCTCTCGTCACCTTCTTCTTTCTTCTTCCTTCTCCGGCTGCTGCTACGACTGTTTCTTCTTACTTCTTCTTACTGCTAATTTTTCTTCTCCAAGTTGAACATGCAGCACGTGCATGTGCTGGCGTTGCTGCGGCCCGCGAAGGAAGGCGAGCGCTACGGCCGCCGCCTCCACAGCAGCTACCTCGACGATGTGCAGTTGCTCGCCTCCGAGCCGCCGTCTCCCCTCCACCTGCTAGTGGCCTTCAAAGCCGACGAGCCCGTCCTCAAGATCCGGCGCTACGGCGAGGACGGGTGGACGGAGCACCGCTACGGGGAAGGCGGATGGTGCGTCTCGGACGTCGCCGCCTTCGACGGACTGCTGTTCGGGGTCACGGCGGATGGGGAGCACGTGGCGGCGGTGGAGCTGTGGCCGGAAGTGGAGGTGGCGCTGCTGGAGACGGAGAGCTACGAGGAGGGGGGCGGGCGCGAGTGGGAGGCGGGGCTGGTGACCCGGCACCACCTGTTCGACGTGCAGACGGCGAACACCGTGGACGTGGTAGTGCTCAAGACGAGAGGCGGGCGCATACAGAGCTTGGGTCTCCTTTGAGAGGTGGGTTTGATGGAGCACTGCGCCCGGCCAATGGGAAAGCGCCACATATACTATTTTTGGTTTCTCATATGAGTCCGGATCCCCTACGGTCGACGTTGGACCGTAGGGGATCAGTAGTGGGGGAGGGGGGGCAAATTTAATGCAGTGGAGCCTAGTCATGACATTTTTCGAATTTTAAATTCGCCCTCCTCCCCCAGTGACTACTGATCCCCTACGGTCCAACGTCGACCGTAGGGGATCCGGACTCTTCTCATATAGGCACTGAAGGTTTGGGAAGTTTGCAAAATTGTTCTTTAATTTGAACTTCTCTCGGATGTCCCCAGTAGAAGATTCTAGGGAACAAAGCTTTATAGAGCTTCTATCTGTACAAAAGCCCGTTAACAAAGAGTATCTGGATTCCTTTTGTGTGACTACTTGTATCAAGATGAGAGTTAACTGGTCATTTACTATGAAAAGATGAAAAAATATTAAATCAATCTCATCCACATATAAATATGCAAAGATTCAAAGACAAAGATCCAGAAGATCTCATCTCTTATCTTTTTACAAAAGTCCAAACTCTGATAACCAAGGAACTGATTTTGCATGAGATAAACGGATTACTTGTATCAATGAACCCTCAGGTCTAGTAGTAGTTGAAGAGACATAAGGATCAAATTTCACTTCTGTTCCGGGTAAAAGTTCGTGCATGGGGTGAACCCATCTCATGCGGTGAGACTTTGACTTAGAGCATTCACCCTAAAGGCTAAAATTCTCCACTGTGTGCTAGATTTCCAATTCTTTTCATTAAGAAAGGGTTGCCAATATTTGGTCATTGTGTATTTCTTGGAGGTAGTCAGGTAGGACAGTTAGTTTCACCCCTTGATCTTCTTTAGGAGATTATGGGTTCAAATCAGTTGAGAGTCAAAACTTCAACTCGTATTCGGTTATAGGTGTGCAGCAAGATTATGTCCTTATTCATGGATTACTTCTGTGAAAAATTGGCTGTAGCATGAAATTAATGCTTAATTATGTGAAATTATCAGTTTGTGCTGAATTATCTCCTTCTTGATTAGACAATATTGGATTTTGCCCAACTTCAAATCCTAATCTCCTATACATATGTGTACACATATCTGGTCAACTAAGCCATCTTTTCAAAAGAAAAATGTGTGACCTCGCACTTACGATTCTTGATGCAAGGTGAAGAGAAAGTTAAGTATCTCTGGTTATTTTCGAAGAAAAGACACTGGAGGTGCCTTTACTAGTGTTTGGCATTGCAGGTTGACGTGGATCATGTGGAAGGTATTTTGCTTTAAGAACTCTTAACCCTCAAATATTTGCAAACCCTATTTCTTAACAAGCCATATTCCCCCCATCAATGTTCCATTGTATGTATCTCACTCAAAAAGTCCATGTGGATGTTGGAGCAAATTAAGCATGACTAAATCCATGGGAGTAGGGATGTAAATTAGGGGGGCCAGCCCGCCGCCCAACCTAGTCCAACCCATTTTTGCCGGTGTTGGGTTGGCTCGGAATTACAACTTTGGGTTGGGTCAAATGCGAGCTAACCCAAATTCGTATCTGGACTTAAAATCGGGCCAGCCCACATTAGCCCAAAACGGAGAGACCCTAACGAATTCGGGCTCCTAAGTCCAGTCAGAAGGGATAGGGTAGGGGGTGCACCACCGTGCTCTGCTAGACGTCCTTGTGCAGGAGGCACTCCTCTACCTCGCTTGCTGTCATGTTCTTGCCGCAGCACCGCCGTCCTAGCCCGTTTTGCTCGTGAAGGAGGAAGGAGGGAGAAGACAGCACCGCCTCAGAGGAAGCTCGAAGGTGCTGAGGCAGCGGCCCCTGCCGCGATGCCCAAGAAGGCCCCTACACCGGCATCGGCCAAGGCGACTCCCACCTCGGCCTCGACTACCTCCGCTCTGATCTCATCCTCGCTTGCCCCTGGTCCTGTAAGCACACCGCCGGCTCCCCAATCCCCTAGATTGTCTCCTCTGGTGTTGGCCCTGGTCGCTGCTACTCCCCCCGTCGCCTCTACCCCGGCCTCGTTCGCCGCGCCCCCAACCCCAGGCGAAGTGCCCACCCTAGTCCCAAGCAAGAAGAAGTCCAGGAAGAAGAAGAAGAAGAAGAAGAAGAAGAAGAAGAAGGGCACCGGGGATGGGGAAGCGCGATCCCCGCCCCTTTCCCTTTTGATGCCGCCAGGATCCTCCTCCTCCCCGAGTGCTCAAGCGATGTCGGCCGCGCCCTCCTCGCCCTTCCCCTCCTCGTTCGCCTCACGCTTCTTCCCTGGTTCTTTATGGCTCTCCTGTGTTCTAGAAAGGATCCATGGACAGCGCCACTCAGTAGGATCTGTCGCCGGCCGGGCAGCGCTCTCGGTAGGGTCTGAATCTACTGGCTACATGGCTACACCGCAATCCATCGTTCCCTTTGCTGTAGCGCTACCAGAGAGGCATTGGCGGTAGCCGGTAGGCTTGTCTGGAAAAAAGCCTATTACCCTTGACGACGATGTTGGAGGCCAAGCAGTCCCCCTAGGGCCGAAGGTTGGTGACCTTGCCGTCGTCGTCTCGGACGCCCGCAAGGGCTCGCCGAGGGCAGAGGCTGCTGCCGCTACGGTCTCTGTAGATCAAACATTTCTTGTTAGATTAATATTGTTAATTTTGAGGGATTAATATGTAAAAATTAATAATTTAGCTATTGCAATAATTTCTAATAAGGTGGGCCACGATGGGCCAGCCCAAGCCCAGCCTAACCCAAGTTAATAATTTCATTTTGGGTTGGGTTGGGCTACAATAAGCTATACTTATTTTGGGCTGGGCTGAATTTGGGCTGGCCCAATTTGAGCCCTAGCCCAGCCCAGCCCAGCCCGCCCAATTTTCATCCCTACATGGGAGGGGTCCAATGCCTGCTATTAGTATCATCCAACCACCCATTTGTAGAGTGTCCATCTTTGAGATCCTTGGACTTTCCATGGGCAGAAAGTTGAGTCAAGTGAGTCTTATGGGAAATGTATCCGAGGTATACTTGTGAGAGTTTGAACCAGGCGAATTCTAAACGTCATTGACATTTGACACGGGCAGTATTTGGGGCGGATTGCTTTAATAACATAATAAATGGGATAAGATGGCCTATTCCTCTTTATTCTTTCTATTCCGCTTTGATGATACATATTTTTGTACGCAGTGGGAATGAGTTGTACGGAAATAAAAAGAATAAACAGTTCAGGCAATAATATTTGAATTTCTTATTTCCTCTAGATTAAACATTAATGATGTTTCTTTTATCATTTTTATTTATTTTACTTAATTAAAATAACCTATTCCATATATATATAGAAATAAGCATTTAACAAAGTAAAACGAACCTCATTTCAGTCTAAGCAATCCAAAATTATTTATACTGAAATAACAAATACACTATTGAACAGGTGGTTAGACTTTTTTTCTAATTATTTTGAAAGGAAAAAAAAAGGTGTTAGAAGCCCACTTGCATAGTATTTTGGTCTTGTTTTGCTTCCAACTAAAAGCTCCAAATTAAAACTCTCTGAATTAGAGAAAAAAATAAAGTTGTTAGAAAATGTTTGCCTTCCATAATTATTTAAACTTAATCATAACCACTTCCATCCATTATTTTTAATGTTGTTAGAGGAAGGTCAAAGTGGCTTCCAGCTGAAAGCTAGGCCAAACACACCCTTAAAAACAAGTTTTGTCCAAATATTTTATGATCTTGTGGTGCTAAAATTAGATGGGCTCTTACCTTTCCTTTGCACATGATCTTTGCATTACTGTTTCTTCTCACGGATCTTATCCCATTGGGACAAGGAAGAGACAGGCCATGACCAAAGTAATTAGAAGGTAAACCAAAAACTAGCAAAGAAATAACTCGAAGCCATGTCCCAAAAAACATATGATCAACAAGTACGAAAGGTTGATATGGACGTCAAGCAAACTCAAGATCAAACAAGGCAATTAAAAGAGTGAAGACAATGCATTCTGCCATGGGAAGAAGACTGTCAGGTCAGAAACATTACATCCGTCCAGGAGAACTAAAACAAACTGCAAGACAGCAGTTCCTCATGATCTAAAATCATCTAATACTGTTTAAACTAGCAAAGACATCTCATTACATGATAGATCAGAAATCACTAGAATGACGCCTATAACTCCAACTTAAGAACAGCACTAGAGGGTGCCTCTGACATAGGCACATACTGGAGCCAGTCTCTGGAGCAGAAAAGAGCCTCCGTTGTCTCCGGAGGCAATGAACTCTGGTACTCATCCAGCACTCGGTTTCCACTTCCTATGCTGAAAATGGAAGTGGTCGGCACTGTCAACATGGGGATAGCCAACACATCCTGGGCCATCTTGGAAAGCACAGGATACTTAAGGCTGTTTAATCTCCACCAGTTCAAGATATCATAGCCTGGGATGCGAGGCATAAGAGACTCCTCAAGGTACTGGTCCAGCTCAGACTTCGTCTGCTGATTCACAGCTATCTCGGAGATATAGATGTCAAAATCCATAAGCCCATCACCAGGAGCAAGGGTGCTGCCTACCTGTGCATTGCCATCAGCGGATGCAGTGGCTACTTCAGCAGTGACCTGCCCATTGCTTTCTATGATAGCATCGGAAGGGGTTGGAGTGGCATCCATGACGGCATCAGTTGAGGTTGTGTGACTTGTGTCCATGGCGGCAACACCATTATTTGTGTCCCTCTGTTGTTCTACATAAACTGGGGTTAACTGAATTGGTTGGGCAGCATACTCATCGTAGAGGCCATGTATGCCATCATCAACCATCTTGATATACTTTTCCGCATCTTCACCATATATTTTTGAGAAAGCAAACTCCACAAATTTCAACTTGAAACGAGGATCCATGACTACTGCAATTGCCAAGACAAGACTGCAGTCTTTCCAATATTTGTCAAACTTTTCATGCATCTCTTTAGCAATGCTGCAAACCAAGCTATCCTCACTTACTGTTGCATGAGCAAGCTCTAACTGGATCTTCCATGCTTCCTGAAAGTACATATTTGCTGTTGGATCTACTGTTCCCATGATCACATTTGCAGAGTCATAAAGAAGTTTGAGATATGAGCATACAATCTCCACCTTTTTCCAATCATCTGGAGAGGGTGCTTCATTGTAATGAGGATCACATGTTTCCAAATAAGCAAATGCATGCCTAAATTCTAAAGCACCAGCCAGCATAAGATAAGTCGTATCCCAATGAGACTGAACATCCAAGGTTAGGGATCCTGTGCATGGTATCTCAAGCTGTTGTACAATCTCTGCAAATTTTTCCTCACGAGACAGGGATGCTTTTACATACTTCAAGCTCTCACGAATGTTGTAGACAATTCCATGAATCGATGCAATCACATCTTGAGCAACTACGTTCAATATGTGTGCATAGCAACGAACAACAAACAGTTGACCTTTCAGCATAAGCGTGTCCTTGTTTGACAGGTGGTCCCTCAAATTAGCGCTGTAGATATCATGAGAAGAACAATTGTTGTCTAAGGTTATTGTGAATAGCTTGCTTTTCATATGCCAATCTGAAAGGCTAAATCCAATGACTTCACTAAGAGCATTTTCTGAGTGAGGTGAGGAAACCATTGTGAAGTTGAGCACACGACTATGCAGCTTCCAATCATTATCAATGAAATGTCCAGTCACACAGACATACCCAAGAGTCTGACTAGTTGTCCACAAGCTTATACTGAGGCAAACCCTTCCAGGGATGGTGTTAAAGAGTTGGGTGAGGTTCTGCTTTTCCTTCTGATAAATCCCCAAAATTTCACTTTCGATGGCCGCATGATCTGGCATCTTAAATTGAGGCTGGAGTCCTTGAATGAAGGCTTTAAATGCACTATGCTCAACTATATGTAGAGGGTACTCCTGCATGATAATCATCCTTGCAAGATCTGCACAGCTTCGGTCATGATCAAAGTTCAAGGTGGAACGCCACCTGTAGCGTCTTTTAGGTGGATCAGTGCTATTCACACCAGTTTTTGAAGCTGACAGAAGAGCAAGTTGTTTCTTTTCTTGCCGGAGCTTTGAGCAAGAACCAACAGTGATATGACGCTTAAGATGGCTTGTGCCAGCTATCTTTTTACCAGTGCTGTATGCAAAAGTTTGTTTGCATTGTTTACAGCATGCTTTTGTACATCCATCAGATATAGTTTCTATGGTAAAGTGCTCCCAAACCAATGACCTCTTTCTTCTACGCCTGGAGGTTGGTGGTGCCTCCAGTGCAAGTGTATCAGTATCACCTGGCCCCACCATATCGAATTTTGACAGATAGAAGTTTGCCTTAGAGCACTGTCAGAAGAGAACAAAGCAGCGCAAGATGTCTCCTTGCTGAACAGAAAGGTAAAATGAAATAAGAAAAAAATGTTTTACAAGCGAAGAAGCCATTATTGCCATGCAGAATAAGGAGAAATAAGTGGAAGATCATTGCAACACTGATGGTGCAAATACTGATAGCCAACAAATTTCTTGGCTTGAAATATGAAACTTGCATATGACTGTTCACATATGGAACAGAATGATATGAAACGGCACAAGGCATTAATATTATCATGGACAACCATGAGATAAAAATCAAAACTGTGAAATTACAGCTTTGGATCCCTGCACTTGCTATGATAGGAAGCTCTTTCCACCACCACCATCCACAGTGCATCTTAAGTGGACATGAACAAGGATAAAGTGAAAGAGGACTGTTTTATTTGAGGACATGAAAGAGGATAAAGTGACTATTCAACCTGATGTGCAACATTCTGTGTTCCTTGTTCCCTAGTCAATAAATGGGAATGTACTTCACAAGATTTGTCCATACAAAATGTTGTGTTAGCAATACAGCTCAGAACGTTGGGCAGTAAAAAAAATCCATCCCAGTCTCTAACAAGTGTTGCAAACTGGCTGCAAAGGAGAACTAAAACATATTACCTTGAAAGTAAGAAGAAAACAGTATGGGACCTTTTTTTTAATTATCGATATCTGATGTCTGATGGTCTGTAAACAGTTAGAATTTAGAAATATGTGACCAGATAGAGCAGTTTTGCTTATGGGCCACCAGACGCTCAACCAGATGTCAATGCCTGACAAAGCATAGATCATTTCTCCACACACGCACTTCATACTTGATTGGGGAGAAGTTTTTCATAATTTTCTCCTATTTTCTTCCTGAATCTTTCTGAAGTATTCCATTTATGCTAATTGATTGGGGCATGACCCTAGTAAGAATGGGACAATTTCTTCTTAACTGAAGCATGGCACAAGTTCCACAAGATCAAATCTACAGAAAGGATGGTTTCACTAACTTAACATACCACTGAAAATCCTTGATACCCGGACAAAAAATTTGCCCATAAGCTCTCATACATCTACTTTAAAGAATGCCGTGATTAGGATTAGTGAGTGAGGTTTCACATTTCAAATCGCTGCAGCCAAGTCATTGACAATGACTAAATAGGATGGTTTTTGTTCCTCTGGAAAGAAGAACATCTTGAATTCTAGAACATTAAATGCACGTAAGGATGTCTTCACTACTTTAAAACACGAGAAGTCATACTCACAAGGCCCAATGTCAACCATTCTCATAGGGTAATAAACAACAAATGAAACAAGGAATAGCCAAGTAACTGAAGTAAGACGATAGACAAAACCAAATCCAAGGATCTCAGTATAAGGACCTATCACACAAGATACAAACACTCAATTCTCACCATCTTTGTTGCAATAAATAATGAATCAAAAGAACAAGTCTGCCAAAAGCATGCTGGAGATGCATTTTGCATGATAACTTGACCAAATAGCAGAGACAAGAAATTCTGAACAAGTTGATCAGAGTCCTTCATATCCAAACTCTCCTGTAGTCTCTCTTTTTCATTCTGGAATCCAACTTTGGGCGGACAACTCAGAACAGTATGTCTGTGAAAAAGCTCCAAAGAAACATCAGTTAAGACTCCTCAGGGATCACGTTTTTTTAGAAGGTGAAGACTCCTCAGGGATCACGTTACATAGATGATCCTTCACAAGTGTTGTCAATGTCGACACTGGATCATGAATCCTTTAAGGAGTTAGATCAGTTTCGGGTCATGACTCTTATCGTGGACTGTAAGATATTTTGGGATCCCTTACAAAAAAAGATATCTTGGGAACATTTTTTGAAAACCACAGAGTTCAGTATCTCTAGGGTTGTCTGAAAGGGACCTTGGATCATTTAACACTTTTGTCTCATGGATCACACATCTTAGATTGTACGTCAGAAGATATTGACAACAGTGCTCAATATGAACACAATTCTAAGAATGTTAAAATACTGCATCAAATGGCAATATGTAAACCTAAAGTTTGTGGATGACAACTTAGACTAAAAAATGTAACTCTGCATTTTCATATGAAATGGTAGACATCATAGAAGCCAATCTTATTATCCACCAACAATGCTTATGTGTGCACCAACGCTATTGAACAAGTCATTAAAGTTAGCTTCCAGACAAAAACTAGCACATCCATTGAACAAGAGGGCCATGAGAAACAGTTTTAAATGCAACTGCTTTCCAGAGAAAGATCAACACCAGGTGGCAACGCCATTTATGTCCATGTACCTTACTGGGTAAAAGGAGTTGGAGAAGGCCAATAAAAAAAGGTTCAAACCTTTGTTTGGATCAAAATTGATAGAATAGCACATTAGCAGTGGTTCATCTTAAATGGGATTGGATTCACAAAAAAAAAGGATTATTGAACTCAAAAGAAACAATTTTATGAGGGGGGGTCTTGGTGCACCAGTAAGGTTGCTCCCTTGTGATTTGAAGATCAAGGGTTCAAAACCAACAACAGCCTCTTCGCAGAAAACAAGGGTAAGACTGTACAATTGTCTGTCTCTACAACCTACAGTGGCAGGAAATATGTGGCATTGGGCTGCCATTTTTGTCAGTATACAGAATGACCACATTTCAGCTGTGATGGCCATGGATTGCAGGATTGACTGGTCTGAATCAGGGAGCTGGGTCAGGACTGACAGCAGCTTATCTGATTTAACCCTATATTCTGAACTTGTATAACCAACTAAAAAGGAACCACGCCAGAGTCAGCCTGAAACTGTCGAGGTCTGTGTTTAATCAACCAACTCACCCCTGCCTGGCCGGAACTTGGCAGCTACCAGCAACAGCAAGGAAAGGAGAAGGATGAGGACGATGAGGAGAAGACCTAGCAGTTTGCTGCTGAAGATGCCACAATTGACAACAATGATTATAGGAGACTTACCAGTCGGCCACCTAAACTGCCATCACTGTCACCTGCTGTTGACATCATCATACAAACCCTAGTTCTCCTTTTCCTCTACTTTTTCTTTTCCAGCAAGTGAGAGTAAGAGCCAGGAAGGAGTGGATGATTAAAGTGGAGTCAAAGGGTGGAGATTTTTATATATAACATATTTATGAGTATACATTCTATTTATCATCATCATCATAGCCTTATTTCAATTACTTGATATTGGTTCAATGAATCATTTTTTGCCACTGTAGTCTATTCAATGCCATGTTTGTAGTTAAACCCAAATGAGAAGGAGAAGGGTGTGCATGGGGTTAAAGCCAGCAATTCAAACTATTTGTCACATTCAACTATTTTATTTATAAAATATGATATTTAAATTGTAAAAATACTTTTTTCTCATTTGTAAATGAATCGGACGGCTTTCATGAGCTTGGCTGGTTGGCCAATCTGATCTGAGACAAATGGGGATTGAGCACACCCGATCTACGTGCTCAATCCAATCCAGAATTCCTTGCTTATGGTACATAAAACAGTTAATACATCGTGGGAAAGAAATTAAGTAAATATGCCCTATCATCCAGTAGAATGCGAGGTTTAATTTTGTTAAAAAGTAATTCAAAAACCTATATCTACTGCAGTCCCAATGCTAAAAAAACCACCAACAAACTGCATCAAAAATCAAAGAACATGACATACATTCAGCCATTTGCTTACTACAAGAATCCACAAGTAAAATGGATCTGACAAAGCAATAAGGTACCTAATGATGTGACCTGATACAGTCAGTTTACTTGCCCATAGAAATTTGTGTTGAATTATAGGACATTCCTCCTAAACATTATACAACTAAGCTTGATAGCGTGCAATGCCCTTCAAATCAAGATCAAACTGGAATCAATACCAAGACCTAATCCTCAAGACATCATGAAGAGCATTGACCTTGGGCTTGATAGTGATGACAATCCAGGACAACAACCAAAAAAAAAAAATACAGGACATCAGTAAGCAGCTCAATACAGCATATCATCATAATGCCCACAGTAAAGACAGTCTGTTGATGCTTTCCACACACAAAAATTACTATAGACAGTAGTACAACAATAGCATGAAAATGGACTAATAACTCAGGCACTTAAACCTATAATTATATCAAATTCTATGAAACCACAACATAGTATCAAACAGATACCAGTATTAAGTAACAGTTGTAAACAGGAACACAGATGTGTAATCGCTTTGGACATGATTTATTGATCGTTCGTAGTGATCAATGCAGGTTAAAGCTACTAAACATCCAGACCCCACGTGACATGCAGGATCTGCCCAAGGAACATAAAGAAGTGGGGGAAAAAACATGGCGACTAAACATGATGGATGTAACACATATGATGGGCTTGGACCAGGAACAGGTCACCAGGGAAGACCATCAATAAGATGCACATGGAATAAATGCATTCTATCTGCTAACTAGAACAATCTATAAGTAACCTGAATTGGACAAGAGAAAAAGGCAGCTAACAGGAAAACAATGACATTGAATGAATGATGTGCGGCCTAGAATAGGTAGCTTAATTGCCTTAGAATTTTAAAATGAATTATAGTAGGATACTCATCCTAACTAGTATTCAATTAAGCCGAATGACACTCCATGCATGCCTCTGTTCATGACCGGCCTGAAATCATAATAAGACCCCATGCACAAGACATCAAGATGGTCATCAACCGTGGGCATGAGTTGAGACTTGAAAGTAGCCCCAACACCAGTCTGAAAGTGAATGTCGATAACTCATACACATAAAACTATGGACATGGTCAAATTTAAATGAAAATAAGGATACTATCATCAAGTAACAATCAACAAATGGAAATACTATTGTATAATCAAGATGAAGTAAAACAGATGCCCATAGAACTAAAGATCAGGATTTAATTGGATTAGGCATGAAGCAGGCCTTCCGGAAAGCCCATTAGCATTACCTCACTCCGTCACAACTTTTTCTATGGTGACAAAAGGCAACATTATCCATCGATATATCTAAATAATAACCATTACCCAACATCCAACATTCAGGGGAGCACACAACAGATACATGTTGGAGAGGCAAACAAAAGGGTCAAACACTGCCTTAAACTTCCAATCCTCTTTCCACTCACATGTACAGCCCACAATTCCCAAAGCATAACTGGAAAGGTGTGCCTTGTGTGAGCCCACCGCCCAGTCAACCCACTTTAAAATTTGGCCGCTTGCCCTTTTGAAACCCAAACTTTAGCCCATCAGCCAAAGAATATTCCCTAGGTTTTCAGTCACACAATAAGCAGATCTGGGTTCCACGCAACGTCAAGCCCGACTGCCAACAGAACTGCTGCAACGCCCAATCCGACAAGGAACCTGACCCTGGGCTTTGACCTAAACAGAAGAAGACAGTCAACACAGCCACCAAGATGGGCTTATGCTGGATCTGGGCCTGACATGCCCAACCACATCAGAAAACAGAGGTCACCCTTCATGAAGGGAATTTGCACAGTATGGGCAACACCCCCAACCAGCAAGACACCACTACCCAATCAGAGCAAGCCCACCCAAAGAAGAGATGGACTTCCACCAACAAGGAAGACATATCTTGAGGGATAAAGAAGACAAAAAAGAGCACCAAATCCATGATCCACTATAAAGCTCAAGATTTGGCTCAACAAAACATCTCGAGCTCCCTCCTTTCTTGCAGGGCACTGCAGTCTCCCCTCCCCCTTCCAGCACCAAAGCCCAACCCACGACCACAATACCAAGAACACCACCTTTCCCGTCAGTTTTGCTCGGGCACCCGCCACCACAAGAGCAAAAACAAAAAGGGGGAACCCAAAACCTAAATACCCAAATTTCACGCCCAAACCCTAGCAAATAAACCAGATTACCACCCCCCATCCGACAAAAAGTGAAAATAAATAAAAAAAGGCGATAACTTTTTTAGGGTTTCTTACCAACAGGTATTGAGGGCCTCCAAGTCCCTGGATCGGACTGGATCGGGCCGCCAGAGAAGGCCTCTCCCCACACAGCCCGTAGAAGGGGGGAACCGCGGCGGAGGAGGAGCGGCGGAGGCGAAGCGGCGCTAGGGTTTCTCCCTCCGGCGACGGCGACGGTAGCAGCACCCGTCGGAGTCGGAGCCCGGCGATGGGCCCAAAAACCAAACCCTAGATGGGGAGGAAGGGGCGGAATAAGGACGGGGAAAGCGGCCTATCCACTTATGGCGCTCTAACCCAGGGACGGGGATTTTTAATGGACTCGGTGGCCCAGTAGGGTGTTTGGGAGGGCTTGGTGTTGCGTTAATGGGCCCACAAGGGGGCTGGACCTCACGAGGGAGCCAAATTAGGCGAGAGGCCATTGCCTGCTATGCTGTCAGCCTATCAAGGAGGGTAAAGGATATGGTGTTGGATTTTGTTACCTGTATCCTTTTTGGATAACAGAGGGGAAGGTTAGACATGTGTTGGGTTAACGGGCCCATATTTTGAGTCTCAGATCCGAGGCTGTAAAAGGACACCGTGTTGGATATTTGTTGCTGTATCCTTTAAAATAAGGGATCTTTTTCAAATTATGTACTGCTTGGAATCTACCAGACCATACCTTTATCTTTGAAATCAGTTCATTGCTTTTAATACCTCACATTTTGTTTGTCAAAAAGAAAAAAGAAAACATCCACATTTTACGAAAAAAATAATGTGTGCCCTCACTCATTTGTCAATATAATTTGATTCTAGGATAGAAATGGCTGGCCTGCTCTCAGACTTTGTACTGATTTTTTGTATATATAATTCTTTAGTCTTTGAGAATTGCATCTATATCCATGTATAAGTGCAAAATTTAAGGGCATATTAGTCATTTCCATCAATAAACAGAATATAAAAAATTTAAAAAAATTAAAATACATATTATATAGAAATTATTATATCCTTAGTCTCCAAGAAAGGCAGATTACAGAATTATGAGAGTTGACATTACATAGCTTATTAGATGGCGTTCGGTATTTGTTAATTGTTATGTCGACATCTGTATCCTCTAAAATGTTTGCTTCAGGAGGACGACAAAGCCTAGCCCACGTCGACTTAATGGGCCCATACACATTGGACCAAGTCTCTGACGCCGGATATTTGCTGTTTCATTGTTGTACCCTTTGAAGTAATTGGTTAGCTGAAACTAATGCCATTGGTTAACATTTAACACCAACCTTTGGCTTAGCGTCACTATCTTCTAGCAGCATGCTTAAGAGTTATTATTCGTATATCCTTTTATTTAAACTATAGTAAAATTCTTGACCACAGGGTTTTGAGTTAGATACAAATGGATTGTGCATCAAATCGTCACGCATTCATGAGGATTAGGATCACCTCAGTACAAATGAAACGGAAACTTTCACAGTCACGAATACGTGGGTGCTATGTATGGACAGTGGATCCAGATGACCGGAGATCTCTACTTCTCTCCTATTTTTCCTTTTAGTTACTCGTTTTTTTTTAAGAAAAGGAGAGTTTCTAGTCACTTGGGCCTACAGTAACACATTTATGACCATGAAAATTCTCTTCTTCTTTGTATTAAAATGATCTGGACCCATTCGTATATATGTAGTTAAAAGGATGCACAGATAATAAAGCATTTGATTTCATAAGAGCGTGTTTAATTATATCCTTTAGTCTTCTAAAAGGAAAGAATATAGCATTGTCAGTTACTGTCACGTTCTTAATTGTGTGTTACACGTTTATTTGATTCAGTTCTATTCTGTTCATTCCCATGATTTTATACGATAGTCCAATCATATTTAGGAAATATTTGATGTTTAAGTCACCTAGCAAGAAATATGGAAAAATGCATTACGTGAAGAATTTCCATAAAATAGAAATATGCTTTGGGAATCATATAAATTTCTCTTAAACTTATTAAAGCACTTGAAGAAATAAATCTATATTTATTTTATCATAGAAAATATATAATGACATGCCGGGAACACACTTTATGTGAGGGAGACATATCATTCACTCAAGTTTAATTCTAAAAATCTTTTAAATTCGGTTCTTATGATTGTGGAGCTATAAAGGGAAATTCTGCACGTTATAGAGAGTGGTGGTTAGATGGTCATCTGATAATTTTTATACTGAGTGCTCACACTAAATACTTGTCAAATTATGTCATCAGACCTGCAAAAAGTTACCATGAATGGCAGGCAGATCTTAAAGCGATTTCATGTTGTGAATTTGTGATAGATTTGTCAAGACCACTATTATCATTAGTATTGTTAGCATCATCATCATTAAAACATAGATTTTGTACTATCATTTAATAGGACACTTTCTGTTAAGAATTCAATGAAAAACCTAAAAAATAATAAGTACAGGTAGTGCTAGGAAGAGAGTAGACAAGGGAAAAGAGAGGATGAGAAGAAGTCAGACTAACCCAATCCCACTTTATGTGGAAGATAGATTATGCCAGCACTCCTAGTGAATATTAGTACCACCAAGTTGTAAGGTCATCCTTGACAGGGATGATTATTATTATTTTTCAAATAAAAAATAACATGGTGCAAATCAGGATAGAATCTGACTTTGGGCATTAGGGGGGTTTCTAATCATTAGAATTGCGACAAACCATAATCCTTTCCAAGTGGAAAAAGGATTCCTTCATAGAGATTTTGAGAGAGAAGAGAGAGACACATGAACAAAAGAGAAGAGATTTTTCCCAAAATCCATTAAACATGAGCTTTTGTTGATTTTTAGAGGGGAAGGGGTTTGAAAGGTTAAAAAAGATATGAAAGGATATTTAAAACTCCTTCTTTTAACAAAAAATTGACTAAAGTAAAAATATACTTTCACAATCTATGTTCCCATAAAATAGTTAGATGTGATTTTGGTTTTAAAAATCATAATAAAAAAATTATACTTATTAAAATTTAATGAAATTTTGATATTTCTCTCAAGAACCATAATCTAATCTCATTTCCGAATGGGCCCAACATATTTTCCTTGTAAATGTGTTTCTGAGTGCATTTAATATACATGCACCACACCCGAAATATTCTCAATACCAATGTTAAAAAATATATATATCAAAAAATTTTAAATATTCAATTACCTCACTAAGGTCATTTTCATTTCTTGAGATTTTAATTTTACAATCCGATCATGAAACTCAATTGTAGCTGATCTGTCGTTAATCAAAAGGTACAAGAATACTACAATTAGCCTCCTAAAGTTGTTTTCATCCCTTGAGATTTTAATTTTAATTTCCAATTAAGGAGTGTAAACCCTCAAAGTGGGGTTGCATCTACCTTAGATGCACCATGAACAAATTATAGTTGTCTTGTATGGGAAAAAGATCAAATGACCTCCCATCCGAAATCTCTCCATTCCTATGCTAAAAAAATAAAAATCATCAGAAAATTTTAAATATTCAGTTAGCTCCCTAAGAATTGTTATCCCTTTTTTGGAGTTTAAATTTCACATCTAATTATTAAATTCAATTGTACTTGTTTGATCAAATGCATGTAAAAAAATATTTTAAAAATTAAAAATAAAATCAAAGAATTAAAATTTGTTCTAATTTGTCTTTAGGATTTTTCCCATTCCTTGAAATTTTGGTTTTAATCTTCAACTAAGGAGCTTAAACCTCTACAAGATAAGGTGCATCTACCTTAAAGTTAGTTGCACCCCAAGGGATAGGATCAATGCTAAGTGCATGCAATCCAAGGGATGGGATCAACCCTAAGAGCTAATTGATTTTTTTTTTTTGATTTTTTAAAAATAGTTTTTAGTGCATCCAATCAGATGGCTACAGTTGAATATTTAATTTTTTTGATATTTTTATTTTTTTATTGTAGGGATAGGAAAGATTTTGGGTGGGACAATATACTACATGATCTAACAATTCGGATGTCATGGAGTAAGATTCTGCAATCGACTTTGGATTTTTTTTTTCTACTTAGCTGATTAGTCTAGTCCGATGATTGCTCTCACTTTGTAATCACTCTCCTTTCCATATGATCAAACCATGCTGAATGCCCAGATTATCTTGAATATAGATATATAATAGAGTGCAGTTAGAGTCCTTGGTGCAGCTTGGCCACATCTAGTTAGGAGCAATACAATCAAATCATATGGCTCTCTTAAAAAAAAAGAAAAAAAAAGTGGGACATTGGGCACTCTGGGTAAATCCAAATGTTCCCAAGCACTATAGAATCCTTGGCCGATTGGGTGAACACACCTAACCCACCCCGATCGAGAGGCGAGGCATGTTCATCAACACATTGGTTTTCCTTTTGTTTAGAAATACCCGCTACAACACAACGTTGCATTGTGGATCTAAGAGTGTTGCGATCTCTTTTTCAAAGATTGGACAACAAAGAGTCTGAGTTGAGATGGTCTCCCAACTCAACAAACTTTTTTTTGAAAATTAAAAAAAATGTGCATTATTCTGCAGATGGCTATGCATCAAGCATTACAATCCACGTAAATTTGTAATATCTGAATATTACAATCAATATTTTTTTTTTCTCTTTTTGAAATGAAAACATCCAATTCTAATCAGACAAATCCAAATTAGGTATACTCAGGCTATACCAAGGTTGCATGCATATCACACCACAGGTGCTTTGAGTATGATGGTTAGACACTATCCATTCTATAGGTCTACCAACTAAATGTAACCTTGCACTTTTACCATCAAATGACCTAAAATACCCTATGTTGTACTACCTTTTTTTTAACATTAAACAACTCATTCTTCATTCATAAGAAAATTAAGTAGAGGTACAAACATAGGATCAACAAAGATACAAATATACTCCCACAGATCAACAAAACAAAACACATCCAAACACAAAGGGTAGGGACCACTCCACAAGATCAACAACAATAGCTGCCACTCGCGTACTTCCTTGGATTGACAATTTCAGAATCTTTCTATTTGAATAAAGAGTCAGATTGAGCCAAGAATCTTGAGAACAACTACAGTAGGATTTGGCAGTCATATAATATCTAAAATGCAGGGTAGTCATTGAGCGCCAAAGAGACGAAACATATGTGAGCTCGCTTGGGGAGGAGAGTGGATCTCCTTAGAAGTGCCAGCTTGGGTCACTAGAGTAGGTCGTGAGTTTATAAAGCAGCAGAGGTTGGAGGAGCTCGGAGATGTGTGTCGACGGGGAGCGCACTGATGAAATTTGAATCTCGAGCAACTCCAAAGGGTTCTAAGATCCTAGAGAGGGATCTTACCAATGGCAGTAGTACTGCTAGACTAAGCACCAACGGCGCTGATGGGGAAAGAGGCAAAAGAAAATTGATCGGAAAGGGGATAGAGGTAACACAGGGCCAAGAGGGGATGCTAGAAGGAAGTGATGAGAGGAGGAAAAGAAAGATGCAATTGTAAGGAAGTGCTTGGGGGCTAGGAACCAATATGATGCTGGTGGAATCTCACTAGGGGAAAACAAAATGGTAGGGGAAACCTACCTAGAAAAAAGGGGGGAAGTGAGTAGGGGCCGAATAAGAGGGAGAGAGAGGAGGCGACCGACAGGAGGGGAGGAAAGGAACCAAGGGGGATGATTGAGAAGACAGCAGAAATCAATGGAGGCAACATATGAGTGGGGAGGGGGAGGGGGGGAGTTCTTCATGGAAGGCCCCCCGCCTAGCAACTGCCAAGAGGCGATGGGCTATTGTAGACGGTGTAGAGTCCACCAAGCACATTAGCTTATGAATCCCCCATGTACATATGTTCTTTGGCAACAGGGGAAGGGAATTCCCTACTTCAAACACATTCCATAGTTAATTTGGATTCTCTATCTCTCTCGTTGGATGGTAACTGATCAAGTAACTTAGATTATTGAAGCTCCACAGATGGCTACCCTTTTTTCTTGTTGATTTCTCTTCAATGCAATTGTTGAAGGGGACTCTAGCAATGTAGAAAGGAAGGGGTCTAATATTTGCAAAAAAAAAAAAAAAAACTATTTTGGTTCCAGGCAATTTTTTTTTTTTTATATAAAATTTCCTCTCTGCATGGAGTTCCTACAATAGTGCAATGAGAGGATCCCATCTCTTTTTCTTAGCAATAGTTTTGTCTCTTGCTTTGCCAAAAAATTACAAGTGACAATCTCGCATTCTTCTAAAACAACTTGATATAAACCGACAATCCATTAAATGTCATATGATTATTTCTTCTCGTCATATGACTATTTCAATCTTGAGTGAATGATAGAATTAGAACGGCTTCAAGCTCTCCTTTGTGAAGGTACCATGACAAAGGGACTTTTATCCTTCATTTCCAAGCTCCAGGGGACAAGCTTCTAGTGCTCTTCAAATGCACTTTTACTTAAGGGAGCGTGTTAGTGTAACTGCATTAATTTGAGTATATATGTTATTGAATTGTATCCCCAAAACAAATGCTATAAGAGTTGACCTACAATGCTCTACTCTACTAATATATCCTATCTACCATTTCTTTATGTATACTGTGTATTATTTAAAGTGATGCACGTCTCATTAAGAAAGAAATATCAAGAAGCTCCAGCAACTCTAACTTCATAGGAACCATGGATAATAAGAACCCTATTTTGTACTTTCTGACTAGAGTAATACTTGTTGTACTGTTGTCCTATACTGACCCAGTGTAGGACATCTAATCCAAGGGATTGAACGGTGCGCCTGCTCCTCGCCCAATATAGAGTGAGCCTTTTTTTTCATTTTTTTGTTTTCTTCTTAGACTTTTAAAAAAAATTTGAAGCATCTGATCAAAAATCGAATGGTACAACCAGTGAGTTCAGGTTGGCTCCGATCTGACTGCATGTTTTTTTTTAAATAACTTTTTTACAGTCAAATCGAGGTGTTTTTGAAAGTTTCTTTTTTTTTAAAAAAAAAGTCAACTCGGAGCCGACTCGAGCTCATTGGTTGTACAGTCCGATTTTTGAACAAAGGCTCTAATTTTTTTTAAAAATCTGATAAGAAAATAATAATAATAAAAAAAAAATAGTCCGATCCCTTAGATTCGATGGCCTGTGCTAGATCAATGCAGGACATATGTCCTATATTGTCCAACATAGTGCAGCAAGTATTAATCTTCTGACTAGGATAGGGGCATGTTATTAGTTCCTAGACTTCATTTCTTAGAAGCCTGTAAGCTATCTTAAGGATGGCACTAATCTTAGCAAATTCTAATCAGGTTGGATGTTTGATCCTCCTTACTGGTGAACAAGACAATGGAGTCGTCTGATCTTTTGTTTGTAGTGCTGATGAGACTTCCATGATTCCGAGCTTTTGTGACTAGACTTTAAACATGTAACCGAGTCCAAGAGATTAAAAAACGAAGGGAACCACAAACACTTCGGTTCTAATAACTGAGAGCTAATCGTGAGGAAGTGGCTTGCATATACAAGGAAGATCTTGAGCTGAGACTTTACTTGACATTGGGAGAGTTGCTGGTTGCTCTTCCTTTTTTTTTTTTTTTAATTCCGTGGCAAAAAAGAAAAAGAGGAGTAAGTGTGACCTTGATTCACTCATGTTATATAATTAATCTTTGTAGAGACATAAAAATGGTAAAACATTGTAGTGCTACATCGGATGTTGTAATAATAGACATGTGCTAATAAGTAGAGCGCAACCTCTCTTTCCAACAAAGATCTTTTTTTAATAAAAAAGACGAAATCCCACCTCCGCTTTGAAGACAATACCTCGAGAAAACACATAAATTTTTATGCGTCCACAATAGCGTTATATGTGAGAACTGAACAAAAAGCCACCAACTTGTCTGAGTGGAGACAATACCTCAGGAAGACACTCAAATTTTCACGCATCCACAACCTAAATTTAGAACTGTAAACGGATTCCCAAAGTGGTGATAATTGCACCTAATTTTCATTAGATTTATTGGATTCAAAATAGAAGAATGTTGCCTCCTAGTTAAAAACAATACTTAATATTATATCAAATCAAAATTTTCAGTAATATTCTTGATAACAAGCACATATATGTAATATGTTCTTGGGACCGACATATATATAATACTTATGATATATAGCATATAATTTTAAAATAGATGTAGTAGATAAATATAAGAAAGTGATACAATCTGCTGCATCATTTTTGTCCGAGTAATACTTGCTGCAATGCCCGGCTGTGCAATGCCCCGCTCGGGTGAGTGGGTGTTGGTTTTTATTTTTTTATTTTTCTTCTCAGATTTTTTTTAAATTTTTTCAGAGCGTCCGATCAACTCCAAACCGAATAGAATCAGTATGTTCGATTCAATCTTTCGATGTAAACCGAATTATGCACAATCCTAATTGGATATATCCTTGTTAAGCATTTTTGGCCAATGGTCTTCCTTGGAAAAAGTTAATGCATCGATGGTTAGAGTGCTGTCACTGAAGAATAAAGATCTTCTAAGTGCAAAGTTGTACCGAATTCAAGCAGTGTAGAGAAGGGATGATTTGAAAAAACTCCCTCATGCCCAACTTTTTCTACTCCCAATGAGAGGTGGATTTGAAAATTTCTCTCCTCAGTCTTTGCACTTACCGAGTTCCAACCAAAACTGGACTGACAGGATCCGAATTCGGAACCAAAGTATAGTGCTGGATGACCTCAATAGTCGAAGAAGCCCCCATCTCCACCCGCCATGGGCCCAAGGAAAAAGGGGCAGCGAATTTTCTCTTCCTCCTGTTACGTTGGAGATCCGCACAGTCAGTCTGCATCGATCTCATGTTTACCACCAAAAAAAAAAAAAAAAAAAATGCAAGGTCAAGGCCTACACTTGAATTTGACATCTTGCGAATCCTCTGTGGAAGCGTTCACATGCGGGAGGGGAGGATGGGAGACTAAAAAGTCCCCACCACTAAAGTTTATACCCTTGACAGTGCTTAAAGCCGTCACTTGAATTTAGGGGTTATTTGTTTCAAGGGTTGTTTGTTTTAGCTAAAAACAACATGATTTGAAACAATTATTTTATTTTATAGTGTTTTCAATTATTTGGAATGATGTAAGATAATGTAAAGTAGAATCATGTATGGGCCTTGTCTGTCCACTTGACAGTTCAATTCTCTGATTTTTGTTTACAACAAAGATTTACTGTAAATTAAAATAAGAAAATTGAAGTATCTTTTTTGTTTTATTTTATAAACAACCAAACAAACAATTTTTCATTCTAAAACAAAAAAAAATTCATTTATTTTGAAACCGGTGATTTACAAAGTTTTACACTAAAACGGTGTAAAACTTTGTAAATCATCGGTTTCAAAATAAGTGATTTTTTTTATTTTAGAATTAGAAAATGTTATTTTAATTATTTATAAAATAAAACAAGAGAGATGCTTCAATCTTCTTGTTTTGATTAACAGTGGGTCTTTGCTATAAACTAAAATAAGAAAATTAGACAGTTAAGACGGCAAACAAAACTCAGACAGAATTTTACTTTATATTGTTTTAGATCATTACAAACAACTGAAAATATTGTAAAATAAAATAATTATTTCGAATTATATTGTTTTACACTAAGGGCGCGTTTGTTAGCGTGTTTGCGCAGATTTCCACAGTCTAGATTATATGGAAATCTCTGACTTGACGTTAAGTGCAAACAAATGAAAAAAAATTGAAGATGGATTTGGGCAATCTAAATTATATACGTTAGACACAATGTACTGCCCCATCAGGAATAGTGGGCGAATCCATCTTTGTAGTCTCGCACATTCGGTCAAATTTTTGACATTGTCCTCCTCCTTCTAGTGTTTATTGTCTGCAGTCTTAAGGAGAAATGTCAATTCTCTGTGGGTAATATTATCCATTTTGCAGGTTACGAAACGGGTCTTTGGAAGCGTAAACAAAAGGTGCTATTAATTTTATTGCTAGTTCCTTCCACGTGTCAGAGAAGGTCATGCGTACGAAAAAGCGGCTGAGAATCGCTACTGACCTGAGTTCAGCGCAAACAAATGCGCCCTAAAACAAACAACCCTTTAGTAGAATCTAGGTTTATTCTCTTCAGATGAGTGTGATCGGTGGCGACGGGAGTGCAGCAAATTCTTATCTAGGGCGGCCATGGGGATGGTATGCAAGGTCTTTGCACACAGTTGGATGGATGGATGCAGATGTAAACAATCCTTTTTCTCTTCATCTTCCTTACATGTGTGTTAATGTTCTTTCCATTGTTTGAAAGGTCATTTAGTTGACGAAGAGATATTAATATCAAATTTTGAAATTATCAATTTTAAAATATGTAAAAATTGATTTTGATGTTAGATATTTTACATTAGAAACAAAATGAAAAAGAGGGTATGAAATAAAAATTCGAAATTTTAAATATTAAAATAATTTAAGACACTTTAAATATAAGAAACATATCATGTTATGACATTTTAAGACGTTTTGCAGTATTTTATGACACACTGTAAGACTCCTAAAAATATTTAACTTTTATGTTCAGACATGTATCAAATTTCTATGCAGAGATGGAAGTCTGCATGTACAAGAGACTGGACTAGTTCGGCTCGCCATGGAAGTCTGGATAGGTGACCAGACGAGTTCAGCGTTGCCAACCCTTGCTTCAGGGGAAGCTAGAGCAAGTTCATGTTTCTTAATCTAAGAAGAGATAATCTCTTTCATGCACGTGATTTTAGTGACGGATGTAGAAATTTTGTTTAGTGAGGTCACTTGAATCGAGTATTGTTAGTCAAATTGAAAGGGAGAAGAGCAGCGATGGTATTGGGGATTGGGAAATGGGCCAGTGGGCTGGGCTTCGTAGTAGGCCGTGAGGGGCTGGGTTAGGGTCAATGGGGGTTTAAAGGGTTTGGGTGGCCTGTCTAGTGAGATCACTGGAACCCCGGGCCTATATTTTCTATAAAGAAATTTCATATTTCAGTGAGGTCACATGATCCCACTGAATCCAAGTTGGATCCGTCAGTGGGGGACTTCACCTCAGGTCTCCTTTCCTCTTCACACAAACACCTCTAAACCTCTCAAAAAGGGGGTGTCAATGCTCGAGTCTGGCCCAGTCCGTGTTTTTGTCTGGCTCAGCCCAGCCCAGCCTAGCCCAACCAGGCCGCAGCCTCCTTACAAAGCCTATGGAGGCCTCTGCCCAACCATTTCCTTCCAGCTAGAGGTGTTTCGTTCTGGTTTGGTTTAACTCTTGAGGCAAAATTTTTGAAACTAAATCAAATTAAAATGAGTCTAAATCGAACCAAATCAAACTAAATCAAATAGAGATAGTTCGATGTGGTTTGCGGTTTAGGTGTTTTTATAGGTAGGCCAAATCATATATACGGCATATCATGGTTTGGGCCTTTTTATGAGCTGGAACAGTCAAGCATATGGACATGAACTGTTCTTTAAATTCAGAAGACCAATATTACCATCCCATCTTTAAGAATTTACAAACGCAAATGCCTATAATCCAAATAATTTCACACTAGCATTATGTCTTTTTTAAGGTATATATTCAGTTTATTCGGTTCCATTTATGAACAGAGGAAACTTAGTTTGATTTAATTTCAACTCAAACTCAAAATTTTCAAAAGTTAACTCAAATCAAATCAAAGCGGATTAGTTGGCTTGGTTTCTTCCCCTTCGTCTTGTTACTCACTTCGGCTCCGCTTCCCCAGCCCATGTCATCTTTTTTTTTTTTTTTTGGTCAGGGTCTAAAGGCCGGGTCTGTACAACTATTTACAAGCGACCGGAGTTCAATCAGAACTCGAGATTTCCTCCATAGTTGGAGATAATTCCGGTCGGGTCGAGGGGTCCGCCTAATTAGGCGATAATTCCAGATTCGCCTGATTTCTGGGGAAGTAATCCCACAGACCAGGGGATAAATATCCCAACAGCACCGTGACCATATGACTGGGGTTTTTTTAGACCCAACCAGGATCGAACTTGCAACTTCCCTTTTGCAAGGGAGGTGGGTGAACCAACTGCACTAGGCAGCTGGTTCCCAGCCCATGTCATCTATCTTTGCCCTTCCAACCCGCTAGGGCAAACCCGCCATGGCTCCTCCTCGTGCATCAACTAGTTGCTGCTAAGGCCCTGTACTGGCTTCTTCCATGCGCTGATCGTCGCCACCCCGATCTCCCTCCCCGCGAGCGCCTGCCGCCGTTATGTTAGTGACAGACACATAAATTTTATTTAATAAAGTCATTAGATACTGGGTCAGTGAGATTATTTTATTGAGTCAGAATCAATTGATCAATAAAATCATTCTAAGGAGTCGATCAAGATCAGTAGTCAGTCACACTAATAAGTTAAAATTAAACAATCTTAAAAAGTTTACAAAATCTAATAAAATCACATGACTCTACTGAATATATGTTGGATTTTGTCGTACATTTTTTGGGAAAAATACACTTGATCTTGATTTTTTGATTTAGATTTAGATTTGTTATTTGTGCGTCTTACCTGACTCAATCAGCTGATTGCGTAGTTTTTCGACCCGATCCCACTACCCATAAATGAAATAGCGTTAATTACATCATCCTAAGAGGAAAACTCTTGATTAATCGTCGGAAGATTAGAATAACACCCTTTAAAATGATATAAATAAAATATACAAAATTACATTCGAAAAATGAATGAATTTCAATTTTTATTTGAGAAGAAAATTTATTTTTTAGTTTAGAGTTGAGTCTGCGCAAAACTTAATTTATTGATTTTTATTGATGGATAATGATGAGAGACATTTTTTAATCTTTTTAAATTGATTTATGGGGTTGCATTGAAGATTTGTTGAATTTTTATGTTTGGGAGTGAAAATGAAGTTGAGTCTGCGCAAGGATGCGTAGACTCATTTGTTACTAATGAGAATGCTTGAGTTTATTTTGATTTTTTATTTGTGAGAAGAATGAAGATCTTTTTTACGGTATTTTGATTGAAGTGGATGACATTTTTTATCAAAAAAGTCTAATAAACATTTCTTATTGTATTTTTTCAGATTTGAAGTGAAGAGACTTTGGATTTGATTTGTAAGATATGGAAAGATGTTTTTTATGTTTTCTTATTTGATTTGAGTAAAAAAATATTTCAAGGATATATATTATTTATGTTTTGAATTTGCAGGGTTTGAAGGATAAGCAAGATGTGCAAATTCAATTGAAATGAGATTTCTTTTAGGTATTTTTTATGTTGTGCAAAAGGGCAAATTTGAGTTTTATTTGATTTTTAATTTACAGGAAATTTAGAATTTTATCTTGGAGATTTTGATTTAATTTTAAAGGAATTAAGGTTGAAAATTTGGATTTTAACAATTGGGGGTTGAGTTCTGCGAAGGGGAGCGCAGACTCATGAGTTACAAGCCTATTTTTTATATTTTTTGGATAATTTTAATGAGAAAAGTTAGCATTTTTGTTTGGGTTTTGATTTGTGTAAAATAAAGGGTTTATTCTTAGGATTTTGATTTAATTTGATGGGAATTTAATGGCAAAAAAAAATATATTTATTAAAATTTAGGGTTGAGTCTGCGCTATAAGGCGCAGACTCATTGGTTATCAAAGTGTTTAAGTATTTTTCATATTTTTTGTAAAAGGAGTTTTGAACTTTTATTTAGGTTTTTGACTTATATAAAGTATAAAGTTTTCATGTAATTTTTTGAGTTTAATTTGGAGGGAATTTAAGGTCAAAAAGATCAATTTTGGGAATTCAGGGTTAAGTTTGCACAGGGTAGCGCAGACTCATTTGTCACAAATTTGTTTTTAGTTGTTTTTTGTAATTTTTCAAGAACAACTTGGTGTTTTATTTGATTTCCTGATAGATAAGAATAAACTTGATTTTTAGAGAGTTTTAGATCATTTTGAAGTGGTCGGGAAGTTGATTTTTTATTTTTTGTGAATTTTAAGGTTGAGTCTGCGCCAAGATGCGCAGACTCAAGTCTGAACTGTGGATTTTTTGTTTATAAGTTGTTTTTATTGGATTTTTGGTGGGATAACTTGATTTTATGTTTTGTTTGGTGATGATTTACAGATTTGGAGCTGCGGACATGATTTAGGGGCCAAGAGATGAGGTTTTGGCCTTGAGATTGATGCGCAGACTCAAGTTCAAAGAGGATTTTGAGCAAGGCTTTTAAAAAGATGGAATCTCTTGAGGTTGAGGGGAATTCCAAGAGTTTCAAAGTGTTGGGAAGCTTCAAAGATCAAGGAGACAAGAAAATGAGTTTAAGTCTGCGCGGAGGGTACGCAGACTCAACTGAACTTGTAATTTTTTATTTATTTGAGGGGATTTGGATTCTTTTTGTAAATAGATATTTATTTTAAATGAAATAGAGTGTTTGATATATGATCTCAAGAGATATGAGCAATTCGATTTATTGTTTAGTTGATTTTTTCATTTGAAATGAGCTTATGAAAGGTGTGAGGACTCAAAAGTCATTTTTTGAAAGAAGTTTGCTAATCTTGATTTATTTGCTATGGAATATGATTTTGATGGAGTTTTGACTTGGATTTTAGAGTTATTAACTTATCTTTTTTGTCTTTTGAGCCTAAGATAGGTGCGCAGACTCAACTTTTGTTTTGAAGTTTTGTGTTTATTTAAAAGAGAGAATGTCCATTTTTTAACATTTTATGATTTAAATATAATCTAAATTTAGTTATTTTGAATCATTTGAGTCATAACCAATGTCCTTGGTCCAAGAATCCATCGCTTGACGGTTTTTGGGTTGAGTCTGCGCATGGGTGCGCAGACTTAAGTCTGAAAATGGTTTTTTGAAGTTCCTGCATAGTTCAAGTTGCATTTAAGTAGTTTAAAAGGTTAGTTTCAACCAGCAAAGTTAGGATATGAAATCCGGAGTAGAGAAAAATAGATTGTATCTCATTCCCAATCAAATTTCCATGATTATAGGTGCGCAGACTCAAAATTTGAGCATAATTTCAGGTTTATACCTCTTTCAACTTGAAGTGATCTAAGAATCACCACAAATTTGGGGAGGATAACACTGAGAAATCTCATAAGTTGAGTATGGCTACATAAAACCTTTTCAAGGAGTGATTTTTATGTGGATTTTTTCAAATGACATGATTTTTTCATGTTTATCCCATTCTTCTTGGATCATTTTATAAAGCATTGAAAATGCTTAATATAATGATTCAAAGTTGAATTTCAACCTTTCATTAGGAAAACCCAATTAAAGGTTTAGGATCTTCATGAATGATTATGGCATGAAGGGATCCGAAGGACCAACTCCCTTAAAGGGATATGTAATGGCTAATGGACTATAGGGATGGCTGTAAAGGGGGGCGTGCCGAGCATCCAACCACTCAACCAAATGGTGCCCTTAATGCCTTCAAGATGTAAGAAAAATCCACAAGGAGTAATCCAAAGTATCTCTACATTTGGGGAGCATGGAACTGCATCAATTTTCCTAGAGAATCACATATAGCCATGAACTATGGAGGTGGCTATAAACGGGGGCGTGCCGAACATCTAACCACTCACCCAAAGGGTGCCCTTAATGCCTTCAAGATGTAAGAAAAACCCACAAGAGGTAATCCAAAGCATCTATACAGTTGGGGAGTAAGGAACTTCACCAACTCATTGGGACTTTGGGACATATCATCTAAATGAACCCATGGAAAGGGGAACATAAGAATGATGTTTTTTTTTTTGTATGAGGACCTTTGATGGGTTGCCCAACATGAGATTGTTGGCACTCTTGGATCGGGACATCTTTGGAAAACATCGAAAAATATTTAAAATCTTAAAACATATAACAAGATTTCGGATTGAAACATTAAAAGCTTAACAACCTAATGTCCAAGCCATTTAGGACTTTCATTGGACCTCAAAAGGACATCTCTAGGTCCAAGGAACCTTTGGACAACTTGGGGGAGGATCAAAGAATCACCTCAAACCCAAAAATCAAGTCAAAAGAAGTGCAGACTCAGAAAACTGCAACATGCGCTGAGTCTAGGCAGGGAGGCGCAAACTCATGAATAGTGCCGCAGACTCAAACACTGTAGCACTGCAGACCGCAGACTCAGGCTGAAATCCGGATTTTTGGTGAAAAATGGGTTTAAATCTAACCCAAATAATAGAAAATAAAGTATAAAAGATACAAGGCCTAAAATATTTATTTAAAATATATTTTAAATGCATTTCTTTAAGAAAATATCATGAAAACTTGAATATGAACATATGATAAATTTAGGTATATTTTTTATCTTTCTCATGAATCTCTCCTTCTTGGGTCCATGTTAGAGGGTTTATACTCAAAGAAGCTAATCCTAAACTAGTGAGGGAACCTCCTTAAGAACCTTTAGAGCCTAAATCCTTAGTTATTAAAGGAAAAAATTCGAACAAAACCCATTCGGTTCCAACATGAAAACATAAACTCAAACTTTAATATATATGAAACTTAAGGGATTTCTCTTGGTGTTTGGCCTTGGGGGAGCATCATCTATAGAGGGAATGTGCTCCTAAGGGTCATGGGAGGCCAAGCCACCTTGAAAAAATCCCAAAATCAAAGGCAAACCAGAAAAAACAATGTTCAGGAAACCAGGACAGTAAATCATATTTCTGGTCATATCTCCATATTTAGGGGGTTTCAAAACTTGAGGAGATCATTTCTATAAACTAGAAATGCCCCTTTACCATCTCCACACAAGAAACATATACCTTACGAAGGAAAAAAAAAGCATAGAAGCAAGATAACTACCAGACTTACAAAACAGACTCAGAAAATCTAAACATTACATTTCATTGCTTTCAATCACCATGGATGAACATCTAGGGGAGATAGAAGTTTCTAATAACATCAACGAAAGAAAACATTATAAGAAAGTAAGGAGACAGAAATAAACCCCTTCTTCACCTCCACTCTACCTTAGAGAGGGGATGAGAAGAGAGAATGGCTCTTGAAGCCTACAATCTTGCTCTCTTCTTCTCTAATACTCTTTCTTTTTTTTTTCTTCTTTTTTCCTTCTTTTTTCTCTCTTGGGATGCAAGAGATGGAGGGGAATAAAGGAGGGAGACGTGCTCCTCTTGGTCTCTCTCTTTTCTTCTTCTCTTTTATCTTTTTTGGGATTTTTTTGTCTCCAACTTTTTCTTAGAGAAGATGGGAGTTCTTTTATAGATAAAGTTGGGTTACTTTTGGAGGGTAGATTAGGCATCAATTAGCCTTAGATTAGGGATAAGAAACCCATCTTAAGAGCCCTCCAATGAGGTCACAACACTTGGAGAATCATGATTGACTTCTTTTTTTGCTTTTTATCTACCACATTCTAGAAGAATCTTGAAGAGGGGACCACTTCCTTTTTCTTCTTATCCACCTTTGGGCAGATTTGAAGGGGTAAAAATAGGCCATGGGGGGGACCATTTAGGGCCCTTTAGAGGCTACCACGAAATTAGGCTTTGGCCTTTACTTTTTGGGCCCAAATTAGCCATATTGGGCTTCCTTTGCTTGAAATAATGGGTCCAGGCTTGCCCCCTTGGATTTCTTCATCATTTGAACTTAAAGTAACCTCTTTTTGACTTCCTTTGGCTTGCAAAATTGGACTTGACTGCTGCCTCTTAAATCTTCTTCATTTAGGCTTTCTTGGACAATCTTTGCACAATTGTTTGGACCTTCTTTACTTAAGATAATGGGCCCGGTTGTGCCATTGGATTCTTTCACCATTTGGGCCATAGAGTGGTCCCTTTTTTGATTCATTTGTCTTGCAAAATAGGCATGACTGCTGTCCATTAACCTTCTCTTTACTTGGAAAAAATTGTTTGAATTTTTCTCTTTGCTCATTTTTTGGCGACAACAGATCTGCCGCTGCAAATTCTTTTTTGCACCATCCTTTCAAGGCGAGGGTGGTGTCGATGGAAAGCAAGAGATTGATGGGGCGACCTATAGAGGTGGTGCCAACGGAGTTACGGGTTGTATACATTTAGAACAAGGAAAATGCTAGGCAAACGGGAAATGTTCCCCATTTCACTTGCCTAATTGACGTGGGTGCATGAGATAAGTTCTCATCATTAACCACTTTTCAATATTTTTGCAAAGAAGTCCCTTAATGTGTATCCTTCCTTTAAGGAGGTAAAAAACTGAGTAAAATTTCCCGTCCTGCTAGCAATGCTCTTCCAACCAATGACTGTGTATACTGGCTCTGGCTCAACATACGCAATCGGATAGCGAGCCTACAGATAGATGGGTCTTTGTCCAATTATCTCCAAAGCATAAGCTTAAATGTGTGTGTCGGGAAAGATGGCAAGATACAATTTAGACATTTGGCATATATGGTTACATCACATCTAGAATACTAACCATGGATGAAATAAAATGTTTGAGGAGGAAAAAGAAAACAAGGGTCCCTCGCTTATGGATTCGATGCACTTAATTCATACAACAGGCCCGGGTTAGCCATCAGGACTGTTCATGCCGTTGTTCTTCCACGTCACCTAGAATTGTTCTGCGTTGAGACGATGGCCCTTGTTGGAGTACGATATGAGCATATTAATCTTTTGGATCACCACATTTCCTGACTAATATACATATATATATATATATATATATATATATATATATATATATATATATATATATATGAATGGATCAAATGAGCTCCGAGATTCATCATGGATCCTTCTTCCAAGTTTTCTTTTCTTCATGTTTAAAAAATAATAAATTTTATCAATAAATTTTAAATATTCAATTAGACTCCTTAGGATAATTCTCATCTCCGAGGTTCTAATTTTCACTGTCCGATCTTGACTATCAATCTTAGCTGTCCGGCTGGATATGTATCAACAATCAACATCTAAAAACACTAGAGAATTAGTTAAAAATTAAAAAAATCATCAGATTAGTTTTTAGAGTTGATCTCATCTCCTAAGGTTAGTTTTAATCTCCAAACAACAACACATTTGATTAGACGACTATAGTTAAATTTTTCTATCCAATGGTGAAAATTAAATCTCAAATGAGTCTGGGCTCATCTAATTTAGATGAGCTCTTCTCGAAAGTTTCTTCTTCCTATATTTTTTAAAAAATATAAAATTTATTAATATTTTTTAAATATTCAAATAGACTCCTAGGTTTGTTCCCATTCTTGGAGCTTTATTTTTCACCATATGATCTAAAAATATTAAAAAATAACTTTCAATAAATAAAAATTCGTCAAATTAACTTTTAGTGTTGATCCCTAACAAAGGGCACACTTGATTGCATGACCATGATTGAGTTTGACAGTGAAAATTGAATCCCAAAAGTAGAAATTAACCTACAGGGGGGACTTGAATATTTTAATTTTTTATAAATTTTATTTATTTTTTTAAGATAGAGAAGCGGGAGTTCTAAAACGGGCTCACCTTAGATGAGCTCGAGGACGTGTGTATATATATATATATATATATATATATATATATATATAGATAGGGGGAGAGAGAGAGATATATATATGCTACTATGCACCCAAGGCCTTTCGTGGCCGCACAAATGCAAAGCCATCCAATCATGATCGATGGCCTACCTTTAAAATGAAAAAGGAACCCAAAAAACCCAAAGGAAGTGCGGAGTGGGTCGGTGGGAGCACTCTCACACCATCGAATCAAGATCCGACGGTACGGGTGTGTTGGCACCCTATGCCCCTTTCAAATAGCCAGCCAAAACCCTCATTTTTTTTATTTTTTTTAGTTCTAAATGCAACGATCCGATTATGACCGAATGATTAAAGTAAGATAAAATTGATCGTCGCCGGCTTCTGCTGCGTCTCCACGATCAACGTCACGGCCAGGTTGGCATCCCCGTCTTCTTCTTCTTTTATTATTTTTGAAAAATAATATTACAATGATTAAAGTAAGATAAAATGGATGTCATGAGTTATTGAAAATCTTAAAAATATATTTTATAGCACATCAAATATAAGAGAAAATGATTTTATGATAATTATAATATGAAAATCATTTACGATAATTTATAATATTTTATAATATTTTACGGCACACCAAATAGTCACGTAGTTATTCCCACTAATTAAAATTGATAGTAAAAATCATCCAAACAACCTCTTGTATCATGTCAATTTTGATTTTGATACTCAATATCATAGGAATATTAATATTAATATTATTCTAACCAAACAGGCTGTAATGTAGCCATCTGACAAACGGTGGCGACGGTAGTTACAGATTCTTGGAGAGTACTTATGATCACAGAATAAACAGATGGAACCCTAGAACTCAGTTCCACTCTCTGGGCACCCAAGGGCTTTTAGCGTCTTCGATGAACGACCGTGTGAGAAACTGCCCAGCTTCCTCATCACCCAGTTCTCTAGACCACGGCACTGTCTGAGAACGGCTGCTACCTGGTCCGGAGCACCTGCACAACGAACATAAATATATCAGAATCCACCTGGGTTTATGAAGAAGGAATAATTAAGCAAACGTTTCGTTCACATTTCAATGCATACCCACAGTTAAGTGAGAGGTGAAGATCCAAGTACCTGTACTCAGCAAAGTCGGGATTCTTTTGCTTCCCATTCCAGGTTTGCCAGCCCGCAGGGTTAATGCATCGATCCATGGAAGTGTAAGCGAAGACCACCTTGGCATACCATCCCCATGGCCGCCCAAGATAACAATATGCTGAACTCCCGTTGCCAGAGATCACACATCTGAAGAGAGTAAACCCAGACTCTACTAAGTCCAAGCAGCAGTTTTTAAACGCATAGCAAGTATACTCTTGGCCACAGTGCTCTCATTTACCATCGACAAATCACCGTTTTTGTCAAGGCAAACCTTCGGCGAAGGTGCTTAATTAACAAGAATATACTATCGAGATAATTAATGAGACCACATTAATCAGAAGTTATAAGAGGGTAAAGAGAGGCAATTTACCTAAGGAACACATATCCAGTGGACTCCTTAGCCACCTCCCTTTTCTGGGCAGTGATGAACCCAGCCGACTTGCAGTAAATATTACAGCGCTCTAGGAGAGCTCTACCGTTACCAAAAACGATGTCCACATCCCCTTCGATATAGCAATCCCTCAGATAGTGTCTCCCGGATTGCAAGTAAAGAGTGTCCTGCATAAAAATATAACCAGAAACAAATTGAACGGTCAAATGTTATCCAACTGCAGAATATGTATCCAAATGGTATAGTAGACGAGGGATCCCCACCAATATTCCCCAATCAGTGTGAGGGATACATTTTCGTAAAAAGAAAAGGTATATATCCATACTGAGTTGGATGGTAAGCTTGGATCAAATCAAGATTAATTTCTATATAGATCTTGAATGAAGACCATTAGATTGAGACAATTGACATTGAAAGGATCCGGATGATCACTTGGACGATCGGTTTCCTGAACTCTTTTCTGGGTCCTAAAACCTCATTAATTTGTTAGCAATTAACTGTGCATACTGGAAAGAAAATTTTAAATAAAAAAGTGGAGTTTTTTTTATTTTTTGACCAATGAAAAATCTGACTCCATGGAAATAGGATAATACCTGCCACCCAAGAAACCTGCAGTTTTTGAATGCACACCTGTTGGCAGACACCCGGAGAGCCACAGCCTGCCCTGAATTCTGAAACAGCACGTACAAGGAGCAAGGATGAGGAAGAAGTACTAGGCGGAGAAGATGAGGCATGCATGCATGCAAAACTCTACAAGGCTAGAAGATGAGGCATGCAGTGTATATATTGAGAGTCCGGCGCCTCTACGGTCCGCAGTATCTCCTTCCCCCCTCTACGGTCTGCAGGAGACCGTAGAGGATCTCAAGTCATATATTGAAGAGTTAAGCGGCTAGTTTGCTCATCTTGCCTGCGGAGCAGAGTTCTGAAAAGTAATGTTCTCGGCGATGAAGTCCTCGCCATCCACGATGACACTGCCGCTGCCGTAGGTCCCTGTTCCGATCACACTTGAGGGCTACAACAAGAGAAGAAGATGATGATGATGAGAGGGAGATCAAGTAGAAGCAAGAAAGGAGGAAGGAGTGCTTTGTTTGTGGCAGCTAGCTAGCTAGTGACCTGGGGGTGTATGATTTTGGATCCTGTATTCTGCCAGGTGAGGACGGTGTTCTCTGGGCGGCCGGAGCCGACAAGAGTGATCAAGTTCTTGGTCTTGGGCACGTACACCGGCTGCCGGTACACCCCGGGTTCGATCTCGATCCTGGTCCGCACTGTGTTGTTTAGCGGCACGGCGTCGATGGCATCCTGCACCGTGCGGTACTTAGCGCTGGCACCCACCTTCACCACCTTCACTGAGGACGCCATCTCTATTTCTCTCTCTTTCTCTCCAATTCTCTCTCTCTCCAATTCTCTCTTTATGGGTTTCGGAGGCTGCCCACGCGCGCTGTCTTATATAGTGACCTGAAGTCTTGCAGCAAAGAGAATTAGGTTTAGACCTCTCGTGTGAGGAAATTGTCTGATCAAGAACGTCGAGGAAACGGAATGTTTACGTAAACATGTTTCATTGAACAACTCAGAAGGGAGGAGCTCTCTTTCTTACGTTTGTCTCACTAGAAAGACGTACAGCAGGCGAGGATAAAATTTCGTAGTCGATTCCTTGGGAAATCAAGGCCAAGACCAATTAAGGCCAGCCTTAAACACGAATCTAGTGAGTCCAACCACTTAATTAAGATTCACTCAAATGTGAACCTCACCCAATATTGATCAAACTGCATGCGTATGTAAGCTTCGTACAATCTAGCTTCGCAAGTACCTAGGGCTTTTCTTCATGAAAAAACAGAAAGAAAAGAAGAGGGAAAGATCATTCTCTCATTGCCAAGGATCGATGAGCCCGCTTATGTTAACACTCCTCTTTGAGTTGTAGATGAGTACAAGCCTATGTCTGTTTTAAAAGGATTTGGATCACGTACCTTAGTGTAAGAGAGCGTGTGTTCCATAAATATGAATGTATAGATGCCGCACAAGCATGGTATATGCAGAAAGGTGGAGAATTTTCCATTTCTTTTTGTACACGTACCTCTTATTCGATCAAATGACCACACTACCTGTTCATCACATCTATGCATGTCATGACTGTGGGACTCTCTCTCTTCTCAGGTGATTTGGATTCTTATCTATATTATATATATAAAACAGAGTTGAGTTTTCTAATGTCACGTGTCAACGTCAGAATTCTTTGTTTTCCACTTAAATTTTCTCTCTCTCTCTTTCTTTCTTATTAATACTTATGTCCTCTATTAATTATTTCTTATTAATTCTCTTTTTTCTCTTTCTAATTCTCTCTCTTAATATCTCTCTCCTCCTCTCTCCCTTATTAATTCTTTTTCTCTCTCTCCTCTCTCTGCCCAACTAAGTATTATTATTATTATCTCTCTTTCTCCTCTTTCACATTTTTCTCTTCCTATTAATATTTTTATCTCATATTTTTTCTATTTCCTATTATTATTATTGTTATTGTTGTTGCAATCTCTTGAAATAATAATAATTAAATTTATTATTATTATTATTATTATGATAATTTTATGAGATAATAATAAATAATTTATTATTATTATTATTATTAAAAAATAATATTCAAAATGGTAGTCTCATGAGATAACGATAACTAATTTTGATATCATTATTATTATTATCTCTCTTTCTCCTCTTTCACATTTTTCTCTTTCCCTATTAATATTTTTGTCTCTTATTTTTTTATCCCCTATTATTATTATTATTGTGGTTGTTATTGTTGTCGTTGTTACAATCTCTTGGAATAATAATAACTAATTTTGACATCATCGTCATCATTATTATTATTAAGATAGTCTCATAAGATAATAATAATTAATTTTGATAATATTATTATTAATTTTAAATTTATTAATATTATTATTGTGTCCAGTCTCTTTCATACTTTTGTCACTCATATTATTATTATTATTATTATTATTGTTGTTGTTGTTGTTGTTGTTGTTGTTGTCATTGTTGTTGTTATTATTATTAGTATTGGGACAATCTTTTGAAATAATAATAATAATAAATTTTGATATTTATTATCATTATTGAGATAGTCTCGTAAGATAATAATAATTAATTTCGTTATTAACGAGACCAGTCTCTCTCTTATTTTTATCTTAATCTATATTTTAACACAAAATTTATTAGGATAATCTCATGGAATAATAATAATAACCTTCAGTTCACCTTTTAATTTTCTCTCTCAATTCGATCAAATAATAAAAATAAAGCTCCAAAGAATGAAAACCCTAAGGGAAGTAATTGAATATTTAAAATTTTCATGATTTTTTTTATATGGGAAGGAGATCCAAAATAATCCATGTGGCCAGACCACACTCACTATAACGAACTGCATAACATCATTCTTAGAGAGAGATAGAGAGAAAGGGGAGGGAAAAGATATAGAAGATAAGAAGGGGAAACGGCAATATCTAAGAGTTGATATTTATTATAGGATATTTGAGTTTTTTTTAGTTTTTGATCTCTCTAATCTATTTAATCCAAAAAAAACTCCGTATAACTTAAGTTTTTTTCTTTTAGTTTTTGACCTCTCTAATCTACTTAATGTGTGAGTGAGAGAGAGAGAGAAGGTATAGAAGATAAGAAGAGGAAACGACTATATCTAAGAGTTGATCTTTATTATAAGATATTTAAGCTTCTTTTTAGTTTTGAATCCCTCTAATCTACTTAATCCAGAAAAAGCTCCCTATAACTTAAGGTTTTTTAGTTTTTGACCTCTCTAATCTACTTAGTATATGAAAAACTCTCTATAATCTCTATATTTAGTGAAAACTCCCAGTAATCTCATTTTTATATGAAAATATCTCTTAAAATTCAAAGAAAGTCCCTAAATACTTGGTAATATTTTGAAAAAACTCCCTGAAAGTGGACTTTTCCAAATAAAACTAGCATTATGGGGAGCTTTCACTAAATATAGAAGTTATAGAGGGTTTTTTCTAAATTAAGTAGATTATGAGGATAAAAAGTAAAAAAATTATAATTTACTCTACATAGGTAAACTATACTTAGAATATTTTAGGTTTTTTTAATTTTTAATTTCTCTAATCTACTTAGCTTAGGAAAAACTCCGTATGGCATTTATAACTAGCAAAAAGTCCACATGATCTCGCTTTTATTTGAAAAATGCTTTAGAAAATTTGAAGCAAAGTCCCTAAATATTTCTAATTAGTTTAAAAATTTATGAGTCTTTTCCAAACAAAAGTGAGATTAAAGGGAACTTTTACTAAATACATAGATTACAAGGAGTTTCTTCCTAAATGAAGCAGATTAGAGAGCAAAGGTAAACTAGAAAAATCCGATATTTCGTTTCTAAAATTATATAATAATACAGATTGACCGTTGAGGTACGACCTGGCGGTTGGTATGCCTTGGTTGAACTATATTCGTTGAATTTTAAAGTCCACACATATTCGAAAGCAAGAAAAAGAAAATTTCACACATATTTGTCTCCCACTCGTGGGCACGTGGTCGTACAAACATAATACACACGTGGACCAGGCAGGTCCCTCCAAGGCACCCTACTGCCCACGTGTTAGTGCGAATTTGACGTACCGTCCTTCACCTCCAGTCCCATCTTTCAAGTTTTAATTTTTTTTAGAATTCATTCAAGTCTAGGCAAACCACGTTGAAATGGATTTCATTTTGGGGTGTTTGATTTGAGGTTGTTTGAATAGTCTTATATTGAAAAAATAAGGTCTTCTTATTTTTGAAATGAGCTTAACTCTGGTTTGATAAGAGGAATTTGGTATTTTGATCAAGAATTACTTATTCTCAGACTTAGTAGGTAAATGAGCAATTTCACCTTACATTCAAGAATTTAGTATTTTTCCGTGAGTTTTGTCCTGCTATCAAAGTCAAACACTCCTTATTCTAAGCAATTTAGAGTAATCAAGTCCACCGTAACCCATTCTAATATCCTTCTTATTCTCGAAATAAGTGAAATTCTAATTTGATAAGGGAGATTAGGCATTCTGGCCAAGAATTACTTATTCTTCAGAATTAGGTGAATTAGCACTTTCACCCTATGTCCAAGAATTCGGTATTCTACCTTGAACTCCACTTTGCTATCAAAGTGAAACATTCTTTATTTTGTAATAAGCAACTCAGGATAACCAATTCTATTGTAACCCATTTCGCTATCAAAGTGCTGCTAAATTTTTGAATTGGATGGTTCAATAATTTCAACATGGTACCTATTAGAGTTCATTGTTGCAAATTGGGTTGTACACTCAATTTTTGTGGTAGTCTAAATTCGACCTCCATGTGAAAAAGCATGTTAGAATAGTCTCACATAATAATAAAAAAAGATAAAATTAAAATATATTTAATAGATGGTGCCTATTCCACTCAATATCTTAATATTTTGGGTTGAATGGTCCGATAACTTCAACATTGGTAATTGATGTTACCAGCTTAGATTTACTATTAAGATATTTACTTACCAACAAAACTATGATTAACAGAAAACTAGAAGTACACCGGTCATCCCCAAATTTACCCTTAACCTTATCTCTATACCAAATTGAATTAGGAATCCTAATATTAGAAGTTATTTAATTCATAATCTTGATGTTTTTCTATTTAATATTATGCCCAATTATGTTAAGGTCCTTAAAAGTCAAAGTAGATAGAAAATTTCAAATAGGTAAACAAATGAAATGATTTACATAAAAATATGTTTCCATGTAAAAGTTTTCCTTGGAAAGTTTTTTTCAACTGATCAAAAATTGTACACAACCAAACGGATCCTTTGTTCTCAAATGCAGTCTTCTTTACACGTCAACCCGAGACCAGCCGGCAGATATCATCACCAGGGGACTTGCATCCTCCTTATCTCAAAGCTCCATGGAACAAGCTTCAAGTGCACTTTTGCTTGAGGGAATGTGTTACCTTACCTCCATTTGAATGTGTTTGAATTAGTCAATTCTCAAACCCTAGCCAAATTCAATAATCCTGTAGCTGCGTATTCATGGCCACTAAGATATATATTCTCTTCACCATTTCCTTGTGTATATTGTGTACCCACTAGTTAAAGAGACACACGTCTCATTTAGACAGGGACATGAAGAAGTTCCCAGCAATCATGGGTTTATATCAAGGGACAATAACACATCTATCTGTCTCTGTATATGATATCTTAGAAGATGATCTGAATCTTAGTAAATGTAATCAAGTTAATTAGTTTGATTCTTCTTATTGTGAATAAGGCAACAAAAAGTATTACTTTTTGTTTGAAGAGCTGACACTTTATGATTCTAAACTTTTGCTTCTAGGGTACTTTAAACATGTGAAATTGATTGGGTGCATGGTCAGCAGGATTGCCAAATCATTGTTCAGGTTATACAAACAAGTGAGGTACGATGGGTCAAACTTCAAAAAAAGAAAAGAAAAAAAAAAGCCACATTCTATAAGATGCAACAAGTATTACTCATATATCCTAGTAAAAACAATAAACGTTTATCAAATCCAAAGATTCAATAAGAATGTTCTTGATTACAAGCTCATGTATATATATGATACTTATAATAAGCTCATGTCTATATATATATATATATACAATAAATTAATAGTAAATTTCTTCGTTATCGCCTAAATGTATTATGTTCACCATAGGTGGAAGGTCTGGCCTTTTGAATCCTAAACATAAAAAGACCAGAAGATGATCTCGATAGAGACCGATAGTATGTTCGATTAGAGGCTAGTCCAATGTTGAATAAATCTATAATATACTTGAAATTAGTCGCAATTGCGTGCGATGTATGACGAGTTAGCATATTTGAATAAAAAAATATAATTAATAGAAGTGAAGTTAATATTTTATATTTTCGGAAAGAATAAATAAAATAATTATAAAAGAATATATATTCAGAAATACAAATATTTTTTCTATGAATATTTAGTTAGTTGTTTAGTAAATATTATAAGTTCAGAACTATTGTATCCAATTGAAATATGGATTGAGAAAGAAAACTAAAAAGTGAATTGAAGGTTATTATTATTATCCCATGATATTATTTTAATAAATGTTGTGTTGAAATATAGATTGAGAGAAAAATAAGAGAGAGACTGGTCTCGTTAATAACGAAATTAATTATTATTATCTCATGAGACTATCATAATAATGATAATAAATATCAAAATTTATAATTATTATTTTAAAAGATTGCCCCAATATTAATAATAATAGCAATAACGACAACAACAAAAACAACAACAACAACAACAATAATAATAATAATATGAGTGAGAAAAGTCTGAAAGAGACTGGACTCAATAATAATAATATATTATTATTATTATTATTATTATCAAAATTAATTATTATTATCTTATGAGACTATCTCAATAATGATAATGATGATGATGATGTCAAATTAGTTATTATTATCTCAAGAGATTGCAACATCGGCAACAATAACAACCACAATAATAATAATAACATGGGATAAAAAATAGGAGATAAAAATATTAATAGGAAGAGAGAAAAATGTGAAAGATGAGAAAGAGAGATAATACTAATAATAATATCAAAGTTAGTTATCATTATCCCATGAGACTACTATTTTGGCATTATTTTTAATAATAATAATAATAATGAAATTATTGATTATTATCTCATAAAATTATCACAATAAAAATACTAATAATAATATTCATCTTAATATTAAATTTAGTTATTATTATCTCAAGAGATTGCAACGACAACAACAACAACAACAACAATAGGAAATAGAAAAAATATGAGATAGAAATATTAATAGGGAGAGAAAAATATGAACGAGGAGAAAGAGAGATAATAATGATAACACTTAAGCAGAGAGAGGGGAGAGAGAGAAATAATTAATAAGAGAGAGAAGAGAGAGCGAGAATTAATAAGAGAGAGGTGAGAGAGAAAGAATTGATGAGAGAGAGGGGGAGAGAGATGTTGAGAGAGAGAATTAGTAAGAAAGAGAATTAACGAGAAAGAACTAACAGAGGACATGAGTATTAATGGAGAGAGAGAGATAATTTAAGTAGGAAAAAAAATATGATGTTGACACGTCATACTAAAAAACTATGTATTATATATGAGAGTTGATCATCTACGGTCCTCGTTGAACCATAGAGGGTCAGTAAAGTGGAAGGGATTCGCCGGTCATCCTCTATGGCCCACGTCGACCGTAGAGGGTGTAAGGATCGTGACCTTCGGACCTTGTAGTTCTAGCCTTGTGAGGGCGGAGGTTCTGAGTTGATTCGCGTCAGGACACCGGGACGTGTTTTAAACGGCGTCCACCGTCGCTGACGCATTTCAAGTTCCGCCACGTGGGCTGGTTTCGGGCCGCGAAGGTATGGCCATGTCTTGTCACCTGAACGGCGTCCACGCGTGTCGACGCCTTTCAGACTGCGACTCTGGGATTGTCAGAGTACGGCCCTGACATGTCGTCTGAACGGCGTCTGCCTTGAACGACGCGTTTCAGAGTCTTGTCAGAACAGCCGTCACATCAACTGAATGGCGTCTGTGGATGTCGACGCGTTTTAGCCAGTCTCTGGTTAACCCCGCGAGCCCTCCTTCTTTCCCTCATTTTCTCCTCTCTTCCTCTCTTTCCCTTCCGACGAACTCGGCGGCGATCCCTTCCTCCTCCCTCTTTTCCTCCCACTGTTTCATCTCTCCCTCCACTCCATCCTCTACCTAGCTCCTACCACTACCACCTCCACTTCCACTGCGGCGTTCTACTCTCCGGACGGCGGCCGACGTCACGGAGGAGCAAGGACGACCACGGCGGTACCGGCGGCGTGGTGGGGCGAGTCGGGTGGACGGCGTGAAGCTCGGAGGCGTTCAAGTGTCCGGTAGGGTGACGGTTCCCCTTAGCATCGTGTTTTAGGCCATGTTTATCCCGTTTAAGCTTGTTTGGATCTTTGGTTTCGGGGGGTAGAATGAGCATGTTTAGGAGTTCTTTTGATAACATGGGGGATTTCCATGAGTGTGTTGCCTATGGTTAGTATTACTCTTCTTTTCCCTCCGTTTTTGGGTGAATTTTGGGGTTATTTGGGGTTGAAAAGGGAGCCCTCGGGCTCCGGCGACTCTGGTTCCTGGGGCTGAAACACGTCGTGCATGGACGACGCCGTTTTGAAGGGCGTCGAGCCATCACGACGCCTTTTAGACAGGAATCGCCTGACAGAGAGTCTGTCAGTTCGGGGATTCTGGGACTAAAAGACGTCATGGGTGAACGACGCGTTTTCGAATGGCGTCGGTTAACCATGACGCCTTTTAAACACAGAAATCTCCTGAGTAAGGGCCTTGGAATTTCCGGATTTCTATGTTGAATGGCGTCTGAGGATGTCGACGCCTTTTAAAAGGCGACTACTGGTGTCGACGCCTTTTAAGGCCTGATTCTGAAGACTGTTTCACTTGAACCTGTACATGGAGCTTGAATGGCGTCGGCCTTGGGCGACGCAATTCAAGACAAAACTTCACTAATTCATGCCAGTAAAACATGTTCATACTGTTAGATAGATGGTTAGTGTGTTAGTTTAGGTGGCCTACAAGCCAATCTAACAATGTAAATCTCGTTCATTTATTAATATAATGGCATAATATTCGTTATGTGTAAATCGCTTTAATTATCGTTTCATAATGAAGTCCGTGAATATGTGCTATGGTGATCAGATTATGATGAGATCATACTAATGAAACTGATCACTTAAACACACATATTCTTAATTGTTCCTAGTCGGAGGATATCCGAGAAGGACATCGGATATCCGGTTAGACTAGTACAGATTGCTCCTGCTCATACGATGAGGATGACTGGTCTCATAAGTCATTTGTGTGGAGACACTAAGGCGAATCTGTAGGTGCTCATTGGAGAATGAGTTCACTGAACTGATCCGACTGAATCGCTGGATGGTATTGTACCTCACTGTCAACCAGCTTGATTCTATTGTCGCAGTTGCGTGGATGGTCCTCGGACCTGAGACACCAAGGACACCTTGGCGGTGGACTTCTGTACTTTGACCTTGGTCTACGAATCTCTAGCCACGAGATTCTAATACGCCAAGGATTGGGTGCAGCGGAATACCGTCGAAAGGAATTGTGTGTCAATAAGGAATCATTCGCTCTCGGTACTTAGAGAGAGAATGCTCTAGGAAGGATGCGCGGAAGTCCCTGGCCAGGGCGGACGATAATATCGGGAAAGGAGTTTTCCGATATTCATCAGCGGCATCCAATCCAAGTGAGTCGACCGGTTAGGGTTTGACAGCTCGCCATACCCTGAGTTGACTCGAGAGCATTGTACGAATGAAGGATTATATCCACGCGATAACTGTCGGCGGAAAGGTTCCAAGAGTGGGTTACTTAACCCCAAATACCTTCCGGGTTCACGCGGTGTTGCTTGGCACCCAACGTGATCGGAGGCCTGATGCGTGTTTAAATGCCGTCGTTAAAACACAAACAACATCAATCTTAATTTCCGAATCTCAATTAAAAATAACAAGGTAGTGCATGGTTGAGACCGGGTCGATCCACGGAGAACTAGAATTCTTATTTTGAAGACTTTGAGATTTTTAGCCAAATTGGTTCATAGGTGTGATTTTAAAAACAAATCTAGAAAAGGTAATTACCAAAATTCACTAATAGGTTTAAAACACCTAATTCTTGTTAAGGAACTACTATTTAAGACACTATTAATCAAATTAAACAAAATATATGCACCTAACTAAATAATTCAAGTTTAGAGAAAATAGGAGTATCCACAAGAGAAACGACAACTTGCTCACTGTTAATAGAGTAACAATTATTACAATGGTTCAAAAAAATTTAACAACAAATATGTTAACTAATTGCTTAACACTCAAACAAAGTAGTTAAATTGAAATCAGGGAACCGGGGGCTTCTGTGGGCATGGGCGAGGCTCGGCGCAGTGGGCCGAGGCAGCAGGCGCTGCAGACGAGGCGGTAGGCGCGACAGGCGAGGTGCAGCGGCTCGGCAGGCGAGGTGCAGCGGTGCTGCACGCGAGGCTTGGAGACGGCTGGGCGGGAAGTGCCCGGGAGACGCCGCGTGGCGTGCGGCTGCGAGCAAAGCACGGCCTGTGCTGGCACGGGCGACGATGCGCAACCCCGCACGCAACGGCGTGCTGCCGCGTGGCTTTGGCGGGGCCGGCTTGCAGGCGGCAGGCGACCGAGTGCTGACGCGTGGCGGAAGCAGGCCCGGCAGACGACGGCGGCGGGCGGGAAACGCCTGCGCAGCGGGCACGGGCGACGAGAACGGCCCCTGCGAAACGCGCAGGGGCGACGCGTGTTGCCGGTGGGCCCTTCGATGGCGGCTGGCACGAACCGGGGGCTTCCGCGTGTCTCCGGTGCAGGCGTTGACGTGGGATGGCGGGCTTCAGCGAGAGAAAGAGAAGAGAGAGAGCACTGAGGAAGAGCAGGGACTGACAGAGAGAGAAAGAGAAAGGGAGAGAGAGAAAGAGGCTGCGGGAGAGGGAGGAAAAGCAGAGCGAGAGAGAGAAAATGACAGAGAGAGAAATAGGAAAAGCAAAGAGAGAGATGCGTAAGGAGAGATGGAGAACAGTGGGAAAAATGAGGGAGAGAAATCTGTGGGAGAGAGAGGGATAAGAAAATTCTGAAAAAATTGGAGTCCACCTCTCCTTGACCTCCTCCCTTAGTTTTATAGAAAAGAGGGGGGTTTTGAAATTTCAAAAAGAGATTTTGAAATCATTTCATTAAGTCCCCTTTGATTAGGGGATCCTCATAAAAAACATTAATTGGTGATTTGAAATTCGAATTTTTTAGATGGATCCTCCTTTCTTCGAATTTCAGAATTCCCTCCTCCTTTCTCTCTTAGTTGGCATGTGGGCCCCATTTGAAGCTAAAATACGAAAATAAAATGTTGCTTTTGCCAGGATTCGAACCCTGGTTGCTTCCTTGACGTTCGGGTGGTCCAACCACTATGCCATCTGCTTGTTCATGTCCTGTTTCACATAAAATAACAGTTAAGTTCTCATAGCCATAAATCATTCAACTGTGCATTAAATAATTGCTGAGAAAATGGAATTGCTACCCTTATTCCATCCATGGAGTGATGAAATTTTAAAATTCAGATTCTGAATGCGCAAATGGTTTATCTTATCATTCCATGTGATTTTGTCCTTTAAATTGATAGCAAATTATGTAAATTTGATCTGTTATTTATGTAAAATCGTGGACTTAACACACCCCCCAACTTAATCATTGCTAGTCCCTTAGCAATACAATCATTTGAAAAATTAGGACTACCATGATTAAAAAGAATCACACTTTTTTTTTTTTTTTTTTTTAAAGGATATCTATTGCAAATGGTAGGTAACTGGAATTCAAGTTTTTCGTTCTCCCGCCCACTATACTTAGAATCATGACAAGTGATTGTGCATATCATTTGAGGTAATTGGAGTTCATTTCTATCATGTTTGGTATATCGTTGCCTTTACTGCCTCTTGGGGTAGAATTACTCAGGGGAGAGAATAGAAAAAGAGGTCTTTGAATTAGTTGGCTAGGTTCGCTTTTCGGTTTTCGCCCCGACTTAAAACTTTTTAGGATTTGGTCTTATTTTGCTGTGAAGGACTTTAGCACGATTGTTTTGTGCTTTGAGAGTGCGTACTTTTTGCCACTCTCTTTATTTCTGTCTGAGGGGAGGTGCATACTTTTTGCCACCGTCCTTCCTTTGACTCTTTTGAAGCATATTTTTGATTTTCACGCTTCTGATTGTCCCCTTTTTTTTTTCGAAATGACCGCTTCCTTAAAGTATTAAGTGGTTTGATCTCCTATTACGAATCCTAGCTTTCCGTTCTTTTGACCTAAAAGTAAAAATAGAATGGGTAATTCTACACTTCGGGTAACTCCAGCAACTCTATACTTTCAGGATCTTCCACTCTTTCCAAGTTACCGTGTGTGTGTGAAAATCATCTCGTCGTGATTCATTGTAGAGAGAGGGGTTAACTCAAACTTTTACTCATCCTTTTATCTCAATTTTTGATCAAGATTCCCTAAATGAAGTGTGATAGATATGAATTTCTGTTGGGGTGTGAAAATGAAACAATTTTTCTTTTGAAAATTTGTGTGAAAATTGAAAAAATTTCACAATTTTTGTTGATTTTATTCAATATGCATTATGATTCTCCCCCCAACTTGAATGACATTGTCCTCAATGGCATAGAAATGCACAAAAATTAATGATGAGGAGAGATACAACCTGAGATGTGACGAAGCTTTTCTCTGTTCTCCATGGTGGATTTTTTTTTTTTTTTTATGAATTTTCTAAAAGAAAAGAAAAAGAGAATAATTAGAATAGAAATGAGAAGATTGGGTTGCCTCTCAATAAGCGCTAAGTTTAATGTCTTCAGCCAGACGAAATTATGTTCATTGTGGGTCATTTAGCTGCATGGATTCCAATGGACAATTTTGAAGGTTTTCAATGTAAGGTTTTAAGCGTTGCCCATTAACAGTAAATGTCTGTCCATTTTTTGGATCCATGATCTTGACTGCACCATGGTCAAAAGCTTTAATTACCACGAATGGCCCATCCCATCTTGATTTCAATTTTCCAGGGAACAAACGCAATCTTGAGTTAAATAGCCAGGCTTTTTGATTAGGGTGGAAAGATTTTCTCACAATATGTTTATCATGAAAAGCTTTAGTCTTGGCTTTATAGATTTTCGAGTTCTCATAGGCTTCATTTCTTATTTCTTCCAGTTCGCTCAATTGTAAGGTTCGGTGTGAACCTGCTTTGATTAGATCAAGATTGACCTGTTTGATAGCCCAATAAGCTCTATGTTCTAATTCCACTGGGAGATGGCAGGCTTTTCCAAAGACTAGTCTGTATGGTGACATGCCAATAGGAGTTTTATAAGCAGTCCGATAGGCCCACAAAGCATCATCTAACCTTTCAGACCAATCTTTTCTGTCGGGCCTAACAGATTTTTGCAAGATATTCTTGATTTCTCTATTGGATATCTCCACTTGGCCACTAGTTTGGGGATGGTAAGGAGTAGCAAGCTTATGAGTAATCCCATATCTTTTGAGCAATCCTCGAAATTGAGAATGAGTGAAGTGCGAACCCCCATCACTAATGATAGCCTTTGGCCATCCGAACCTCGAGAAGATATTTTTCTGTACAAATTTCATCACCACCTTGTGATCATTGGTTCGGGTGGCTATTGCTTAAATCCATTTAGACACATAGTCCACTGCCACTAAGATGTATTCGCATCCAAAAGATGGTGGAAAAGGGCCCATGAAATCTATTCCCCAAACATCAAAAATTTCAACCACTAAGATTGGATTTAGAGGCATCATATCTCTTTTAGTGATATTTCCAACAGCTTGACATCTTAGGCATGTTTTGCTGAACTCATAAGCATCCTTGAAGAGTGTGGGCCAATAGAAACCGCTTTGTAAAACCTTTGCTGCGGTTTTCTTTCCGGAGAAATGACCTCCACAAGCAAGGTTATGGGAAAAGTTCAAAACACTTTGTTGTTCTTCTTCAGGCACACATCTCCGGATTATTTGATCTGGACAAATTTTGAAGAGTTCAGGGTCTTCCCAAAAATAATACTTCTATTGAGAGAAGAATTTATCTTTTTCATTTTTTTTCCATCCTTGTGGGATTTGACCAGTCACCTTAAAATTCACAATATGTGCATACCATGGTGGTGACATGTGGGAAATGGCTAAGAGGTGTTCATCAGGGAATGAATCTCTCATTGGTTCATTATCTGAAATCATGATTCGGGAGAGATGATCGGCAACCACATTCTCGGACCCCTTTTTGTCCCGAATCTCCAAATCAAATTCTTGGAGGAGTAGGATCCACCTGATTAACCTTGGTTTGGCATCTTTCTTTGTCAACAGATATTTCAATGCCGAGTGATCAGAATAAATAATCACTTTTGCCCCCAAAAGGTAAGATCGAAATTTCTCCAGGGCAAAAACAACAGCTAACAATTCTTTTTCTGTGGTGGTATAGTTCATTTGAGCATCTACAAGTGTACGACTTGCATAATAAATCACCACAGGCTTTTTATTTATTCTATGTCCCAGTACTGCCCCCATAGCATAATCAGAAGCATCGCACATTATCTCAAATGGCAAAGACCAATCAGGCGATTGGAGAATGGGAGCTTTGATCAGAGCCTCTTTTAAAGATTTAAATGCTTCCAAGCATTTCTCATAAATATGGAATGGGACATCTTTGGCTAAGAGAAGAGTTAATGGTCGGGCAATTTGGGAGAAATTTTGAATAAACCGGCGGTAGAAACCGGCATGGCCCAAAAATGACCGAATTTGCTTTACCGAAGTGGGTGGAGGAATATTGGCGATTAGGCTAACTTTAGCTTTATCCACTTCAATACCTCTTCCAGACACTATATGGCCCAAAACTATGCCCTCTTTAACCATGAAATGACTCTTCTCCCAACTTAGAACCAAATTGGTCTCTATGCATCTCCCCAGTACATTTTTCAAATTCTCCAGACAAATTTCAAATGAATCCCCGAATATTGAAAAATCATCCATGAATACTTCAAGGAATTCTCCCACCATATCTGAAAAGATGGCCAACATGCACCTTTGGAAAGTTGCTGGTGCATTACATAGTCCAAATGGCATTCTTCGGAATGCAAATGTGCCAAATGGGCATGTGAATGTGGTTTTCTCCTGATCTTCTGGGTATATAGCCACTTGATTATATCCCGAATACCCATCTAAGAAACAGAAATATTTCTGACCCGCTAGCTTTTCCAAAATCTGATCAATAAACGGGAGTGGGAAATGATCTTTCTTTGTCATTGTGTTCAATTTTCTGTAATCAATACAAACTCTCCACCCCGTGGTTAGCCTAGTGGGCATTTCTTCACCTTTTTCATTTGTCACCACAGTTAAGCCAGACTTCTTTGGCACTACTTGGGTTGGGCTTACCCACTTGCTATCAGATATTGGGTATATGATACCCGCATCTAGCCATTTCACCACTTCTTTCTTAACCACTTCCATCATAATAGGATTCAATTTCCTTTGCATTTCTCTGCTTGGTTTTGCATTATCTTCAAGATAAATATGATGCATGCATGTGGTTGGGCTTATTCCTTTCAAATCAGCTACTGACCACCCTATGGCTTCTTTATGAGTTCGAAGAACTTCAATGAGTTGTTCTTCTTGGGTAGGGTTAAGATCCGTAGCTATGATCACAGGTAGAGTTTCAGATGGGTCCTGAAAGACATATTTGAGGGATTCTGGCAAAGGTTTGAGCTCTAACTGAGGAGGAACCTGGAGCGATGGAGGAGTAGGTTCTAGATTGAGTTCAGGTAAAGGCTCAACCTTATTGGGCTGCCAGGTCTTTTTATTCAAATCTGATATGGCCATTAACTCTTCTTCCTCTTCAAGTTGGGCCGAAAGGGATGTTTCTACAATATTATCAATCACATCAATTGCAAAACAATCTTCCCCATCCTGCATATGGCCAGAAGCTTTGAAAATGTTGAGGGATAATTTGTGATCTCCAAATGAGATATCCATTAACCCAGATTTGCAGTTAATGATGGCATTTGCAGTGGCTAGAAAAGGTCGGCCCAATATGATTGGGCTATTTCTCAGATGTTGAACGGGCTCCATGTCAAGGATGACAAAATCAACTGGGAAGTAGCAAGTATCAATCCTGACAATGACATCTTCCACCATTCCTTTCGGTGTCCTAAGAGATCTATCGGCCAATTGTAGGATCACCGGAGTTGGTTTCAATTCTCCTATCCCAAATTTTTCATAAACTGAGGTGGGTAATAGGTTCACACTTGCTCCAAGGTCCAATAATGCTTTATCAAAGGTGGTTCCTTCAACAACACAAGAGATAAGTGGTGCTCCAGGGTCTTTCATTTTTTTAGGCATTTGGTTGAGCAAAATGGCACTCACTTCTTCAGACAAAAAGACTTTTTTGGGATTTGCTTTAGGCTCTCTTTTGTGAGTGCAAAGTTCTTTCAAAAACTTGGCATAGGCCGGCACATGTTGAATTGCATCAACCAATGGTATGTTAATGTGGACTTGTTTAAATAAGTCCATTAACTGTTCATTTTTTACTTGGATTTGATGCTTTCTTTGCTCTTTGCCATTTTCTAAAGCTTGTGGAAAAGGGATTTTTGGTTTATAATTCTCAGGACATTCCTCCACTTTTCCTTTTCCTTGAATGATATTGGGTTGTTCATTCTCATCTTCATCTTCTTCTCCTTTTTCTTCTTCATTTTGTTCAAGATTGGGCTGACTAGATCCTTGATTTGGGTAAGGATCTGGCAAGACTTTACCACTTCTTAAGGCCGAAATTGCTTTCGCATTTTCTAACTGTGGGCCTCTTGATGGATTTGAGCCCATTTGAGGTTGGGCTTGAGGATTAGGTAGGATTGGTTGATGTTGGAAACCCGGAGGATAGTTTCGCGGGTTTGCAATGGGTTGACTTGATAATGGGCCCACTTCCCTCCTCATGGTTGTATCAGCCATTTGACCCAATTGGGCTTCCAATTTTGAAATGGATTGTTGTTGAGAGATGACCAATTGTTGCAATTGTTGCTGTTGTTGTTGTTGATTCATGAGTAATTGTTGCAGCATATTGAATTTGTCATCATTTTGATTTGATGGCTGATGTTGTGGGATTTGATATAGAGGTTGAGAGAACATATTCTGGTTGTTATTGGGCTGAAAGTAAGGGGCTTGAGCTTGTTGGCTTTTGTTGAAAGATTGATTTGGATAGTAATTTTGTTGATGGGCCCTATTCTGAAAATTTTGTGCTTGTGGATTTGGAGCTTGGGCTTGTTGAGATTTCCATGAAAAATTAGGATGATTCTTCCAACCAGGGTTGTAGGTGTTAGAATATGGATCATGATTGGGCTTTGAATAACCCTGGGCTGCTTGGACTTGTTCTTGGATGAACGGTGGCAATTGGGCTGCCGTGGGACACTCACTGACATGGTGAGTTGGGCTGGCACAAAGACTACAAGCTTCTTGATAAGATGGAGAAGATTCAGAGTAAGGTCTTGATTGTGCATGGATATTAGATCCTTGGTTATTCGAAGCTAGGACTTGGTCTAGCTTTTGGGCCATAAGATCCATTTTGCTCATTTGTTGGGCCAGAAGGTCCACTTTATCCAACTTTTGAGCTAAAGCATTGATATCCATCTTAGGTTCAAATTCTCCTCTATTTCTTATTTCATAAACTCCAGTCCGTTTGGATGTTCCCACAGATCTTTCATATGATGAAAGTGAAGCATGATTTATAGAATTTTCACTTAGCATTTCAAACAAATCATAAGCTTCTTCTTCACTTTTGCTCATGAATGCTCCTCCACAAGATGCATCTACCATTTGCCTGTATTGTGCATCTAAACCTTCATAGAATGCTTGCACAATTTGCCATCTAGACAATCCATGATGTGGACATTTTCTCAACAATTCTTTCAATCGTTCCCAAGATTCATGAATTTGTTCTCCTGGTAATTGTGAGAATCCAGTTATAGCCCTTCTCATTGTGTTTGTTCTCCCGATAGGATAGAATTTCTTTAAGAATTCTTGTTGCATTTCGGGCCAAGTCTTAATGGGCTTCCCTATCGTTCCAAGCCAATATTTGGCTTTGTCCTTAAGTGAGAAAGGGAATAGGTAAGTCGAAGGGCATCTTCCGTGAAATCTTGAATTTTCACGGTTGAGCAAATTTCAAAGAATTCATCCAAATGTTTATATGGATCTTCATTGGTATTCCCATAAAAAGATGGGAGCATTTGGATGGTGCTTGGCTTGATCTCATAATGGCTAGCATGGACATTAGGCAATTGGATACAAGATGAATGATTATAGTCTTGAGGAATGAAGTATTCCTTCATTTGTTTTGGCATTTGTTAATTGTTTCCAGCCATTTGATGTTGAATGTTGGTTTGGTGATGTAGGTATCTCTCAATTTCTTGAATGGGTTTGATAATATATGGCTTTTGAGATCTTCTACCTAGCATACACTAGACCAAGATGAGATGAGAATGGTTATTTTTGTGATTTTTATTTTTTTAGATTTTTTTATGTTTATTTATGCAAAGACAAACAAGTTAACAACAAATTCCTAATGACCTAAGTGTGTCCTAGACTTAAAGATGAGATTTCTCACAAAATGGCTAGAATTCACTATGAATCACCCCTACAATAGATCAATCGGCCAGGTAAGAGGTGGGATAGTGGGAGGCTCCCCCTACTTTCGTAGGGACCTAATTAAATAACCACTTGTCCACTTAGGCGTTTGCCTTTGTAACCTCTAGCCTAGACACCGTTGTCCAAAGTAGAAATGAATTCAAAGCTTGTTCCAATCATAGTGTGAACCCTAGGTGCAATTGCTACTTGATTTTTATTTGGCTTGGGACAATGCAAGATGGAGTGTTTGTGGTTTGTGGGCCAAGGAAGGGTGATGAAATCCCCACCTTATCTTGTGATGAAGATGCCCTTATATTATTTGATCAATGAGATGCACACCACAATTCAATCAAGTTTGTTTTGTGCAATAATGAAATGACAATGCATGAATATGTTGTTTGCACAATATTGAAAAACTTACCTTGCCTCCCGCACTCTTCAACATGGAATCAATGGCAAAAATTTAAAACTAATGCATTCCTAAATGATGTATGTCCTAAAACATGGTGGTTTGGTTTCTAATCTTGACATGCAAATTTTTTTTTTAATTTTTTTTTTCTGATTTTTTTTTTATTTAATGAGGGCTATGTCTATTTTAAACAAATCTAAGCATAAAAATATTAACAAGATTGGAACAAACTCACCAAGTGGAGCTTTCCTTTTGTCTTCTTTTTTTTTTAAATTCCTGCAAAAAGAGAAAATGAATGTGAGTATGGATTTATACAAATGGACCCAAAATAATCAAAATTAAAATTCTAATTCCCCGGCAACGGCGCCAAAAATTGATGCGTGTTTAAATGCCGTCGTTAAAACACAAACAACATCAATCTTAATTTCCGAATCTCAATTAAAAATAACAAGGTAGTGCATGGTTGAGACCGGGTCGATCCACGGAGAACTAGAATTCTTATTTTGAAGACTTTGAGATTTTTAGCCAAATTGGTTCATAGGTGTGATTTTAAAAACAAATCTAGAAAAGGTAATTACCAAAATTCACTAATAGGTTTAAAACACCTAATTCTTGTTAAGGAACTACTATTTAAGACACTATTAATCAAATTAAACAAAATATATGTACCTAACTAAATAATTCAAGTTTAGAGAAAATAGGAGTATCTACAAGAGAAACGACAACTTGCTCACTGTTAATAGAGTAACAATTATTACAATGGTTCAAAAAAATTTAACAACAAATATGTTAACTAATTGCTTAACACTCAAACAAAGTAGTTAAATTGAAATCAGGGAACCGGGGGCTTCTGTGGGCATGGGCGAGGCTCGGCGCAGTGGGCCGAGGCGGCAGGCGCTGCAGACGAGGTGGTAGGCGCGACAGGCGAGGTGCAGCGGCTCGGCAGGCGAGGTGCAGCGGTGCTGCACGCGAGGCTTGGAGACGGCTGGGCGGGAAGTGCCCGGGAGACGCCGCGTGGCGTGCGGCTGCGAGCAAAGCACGGCCTGTGCTGGCACGGGCGACGATGCGCAACCCCGCACGCAACGGCGTGCTGCCGCGTGGCTTTGGCGGGGCCGGCTTGCAGGCGGCAGGCGACCGAGTGCTGACGCGTGGCGGAAGCAGGCCCGGCAGACGACGGCGGCGGGCGGGAAACGCCTGCGCAGCGGGCACGGGCGACGAGAACGGCCCCTGCGAAACGCGCAGGGGCGACGCGTGTTGCCGGTGGGCCCTTCGATGGCGGCTGGCACGAACCGGGGGCTTCCGCGTGTCTCCGGTGCAGGCGTTGACGTGGGATGGCGGGCTTCAGCGAGAGAAAGAGAAGAGAGAGAGCACTGAGGAAGAGCAGGGACTGACAGAGAGAGAAAGAGAAAGGGAGAGAGAGAAAGAGGCTGCGGGAGAGGGAGGAAAAGCAGAGCGAGAGAGAGAAAATGACAGAGAGAGAAATAGGAAAAGCAAAGAGAGAGATGCGTAAGGAGAGATGGAGAACAGTGGGAAAAATGAGGGAGAGAAATCTGTGGGAGAGAGAGGGATAAGAAAATTCTGAAAAAATTGGAGTCCATCTCTCCTTGACCTCCTCCCTTAGTTTTATAGAAAAGAGGGGGGTTTTGAAATTTCAAAAAGAGATTTTGAAATCATTTCATTAAGTCCCCTTTGATTAGGGGATCCTCATAAAAAACATTAATTGGTGATTTGAAATTCGAATTTTTTAGATGGATCCTCCTTTCTTCGAATTTCAGAATTCCCTCCTCCTTTCTCTCTTAGTTGGCATGTGGGCCCCATTTGAAGCTAAAATACGAAAATAAAATGTTGCTTTTGCCAGGATTCGAACCCTGGTTGCTTCCTTGACGTTCGGGTGGTCCAACCACTATGCCATCTGCTTGTTCATGTCCTGTTTCACATAAAATAACAGTTAAGTTCTCATAGCCATAAATCATTCAACTGTGCATTAAATAATTGCTGAGAAAATGGAATTGCTACCCTTATTCCATCCATGGAGTGATGAAATTTTAAAATTCAGATTCTGAATGCGCAAATGGTTTATCTTATCATTCCATGTGATTTTGTCCTTTAAATTGATAGCAAATTATGTAAATTTGATCTGTTATTTATGTAAAATCGTGGACTTAACAAGGCCCGGTCGAATTCGATGTGCGACATCAATTCGATTGATTAATTGATTAATAAAGGGTTATAAATTAATTAATAAAGTCAGTGAGGAGTCACTGGGCTTACTGGGCCATTAACTGGACTGGTACTTGGGCCTAGAGGGTCACACGCAAATGATTCTCAAGGCGATGGATAAATAAGTGGGTTTTATACAAACCGGGGGTTCTTGTGAAAAACCGCGCGGTTAGTATAAAACATAGCGAACGGGCTGAGCAGGCCAAGCTGCTGCTAACCCTGGCCGCCCCTCCTCAGTTTCTGTCTTCCTCTGGAGTCTAGGCAGATCCAGATCTGCTCCGCCGCTTCTCCGAATCCCGTTCGACGGGAAATCGTCCGCGCATTGCGGCGACCAGCGGAGGCTTCGCGGGCTGCGAAGAACGACGAACTCGAGGATATCCATCGCGGGGAGGATCGGGTGGACTTCGCTAGAGGCCGGGCGCTTGCGCGGCTTGCGGTGTCACACCGACGGAACCGAACGGTTGCGGATTCGAATCCGCACACGGTGAGAACAGATAATCTGATTATCTCGTATTTTAGTTCTCCGAAACGGGAAACGGATCGCTGTAATATTTTTATTTTTCCGCTGCGTGAGCGATCCGGAGAAACCGAGAAAACCCTACAGTGGTATCAGAGCCAGGTTCCACTGTTTCTCGTCCCGTTTCGGTCTTCGAAATTAAATTTTCATGATTTAATTCCATGCTTAAAGGTCGATTTTTGCAGGATCTGTGTTCATGAGATGAATACTTATAATCAGATTATGTTTCTGCAATTTTCAATATAGGATTGGGGTGTTTTTCCGGGGTTCTTCATGCGATGAAGATTGGGGCTTGCAGTGGCTTTATTCCGGCATCCCAAACGTTGGGATAGACAAACCCAGATGTAGATATGTCGGGGAATGTCTCCGGTCTTCCCTTGGTTCTTGGCAGGCATCAGAGAGGCCATTGGAGGCAGCCGGAATTTTTCCCCCTTCCTCAAGATGTAAAAACCAATTTTTTTGGTATTTATAGGACTTGATCTGCAGCTCTTTGAGGAGCTCACCGGAGGGCATGCCGGCGCCGGAGAGCCCGACGGCGACAGGGGTGTCACCGGCCGGCGTCGGGGGGGCCCTGCCGCCGGGCGGCGCCGCCGCTGCACGAGCCCCGCCGCCGCTGCAACTAGGGTTTGCAGGTTTAAGGGCGTCGGGTTCTGGGGTTGAAGGTGACCGGCCCGAGCCGGTTCGCTGGCCAAACCGGCCGGCCCTTGGGCCCCTGACCAGGCCCGCCCTGGCTCGGACCAGGGCGCTCCAGGTCCGAGCCCCTGGCCGAGCCAGGGCTCGCACCTGGCTCGAGCCAGGTGCTCTATTGGGCTAAGCCCTGTTAATTTCTATCCTTTAAATCCCTGCACTTGATTGCCCATTTAAATTAGAAATTTAATTGAAGTTTAATTTAAAATTTTAAAATTGTTTTGAAGTTTTAAATTAGTACTCAATTTATTTTAAATTGGGCATTTATTAATGATTATGAATCATTAACTTAATTAAAGATTCATTGATTAACAATTAATTGTGATATAAAGTTAATTATTATTTTAATAGTTAAACTAATAATTAACTTAAGTTGACTAATTTAATTGTTAAATTAGTGTTTAATAATATTTAATCTAAAAGTTAGATTATTTATTATTAAATCATATAATTGTTAATTAATATTAGAGTTAGTTATTAATTTAATTGTTAAATTAATAATTAACTTAAATGACTAATTTAAGTGTTAAATTAGTAGTCTTTAATTATTATTGTTAGTTATTAATTTAAGGGTTAAATTAATAATTAACATTAATCTTTTAGTCTAATTGTTAGATTGATAATTAATAACAAATTAGAGTTAATCATTAATTTATGTGATAAGTTAATGATTAATTTTGTTGGACTAGTCTAAGAGTTAGATTAGTTGTTAATAGTCTAATTGTTAGATTATTAATGGGGTTTAATCTAAGTGTTAGATTATTAGAAATGTTCTAATTTGCATGGAATAATCTGGAATTATTAATTCGAAGTGTGTGCACATGTGATGTGTGTTTATTGCTTTTAAATTTGATTTAATTGCATGTTAAGATGATAAAATGAGTTTTCGTAACTCAAATGCCAATTTTGATTGGATCCCAGTTTTTGAAAGCCAAAATTTATCTATTTTTGAAAACTCATTTGTTTTAGCCATGTGATGCGCTGAATCATGTGTGGGATGTTTAAAACACACCGTGGTCATGGATATGCACTTAATTTATTGTTCATGTGATGAATGGATTGTGTGGATCGTGGATGTATGATTATTTATTAATTGTTAATGAATAGAGGTCTGCGCACCTCTCTCTCTCATACTCCGATGTATTTCTACCTCCCTCTCTCTCTTGTACTCGCCATAAGGCCTTCTTCAATTTACTTGTTAATTCTAGAATTAATGTAATGTGATTGAGGCAACCGAGGAAGGAGCGAGGACGATCCACAGCTGCAACCAGGAAGGCGAAAAGATGGAGATCTCTTGCCTATGTGTTTGCAGGTTATCTAATGTAAATGTTATGATTAGATTGTGTGTGCGTTTGACTGTTGGCTCCAGTCAAACCCACTGTGCTATCCATGACCACACTAATGACATGTATGAGATGCATTGTTGTTCTTTTGATTATGAATCAAAGCAGGTTATAGTATTTAGTAAATATATACGATATATTTATATACTATCACCTAGGAGAGACCAAGATAAAAGTTATCTAAATATCCTCAGATAAACTCTAAGCCGGAACGCGAGTAGTTAAGAACTTACCGCGTGGTCCACCATTGTTATAGTCATAGGATTCGAATCACTTTAGGCAGGTTTGTTGTGCTATCCACAAGGCCTGCTTAATTGGGAGGAGAAACTGTGGCTATGACATTAGATGCCTATAGATCGGGGTAGAGGAACCATGTAGCTTTGTTGTGCTATCCACAAGGGCTGCATGCAAATCTATGCTCGTCGCGTAATGATGGTTAGCTTAGACCAGAATTAGTGGTTTGTTGTGCTATCCACAAGGCCATGAAATCTCTGGGGACCGAAGCTATGATCAGATATTGCAAGGAGTTGCAAGTCCCATGAGTTGGGTGCTCTCTGATTGTATTACAGTTTGTTGTGCTATCCACAAGGCTGTAGTGCAAGTCATTGAGATTCTGATCCTCACTAGGAGACTGTCGGCGTCTCCCGTTCTGTATAACTGAGGGTTATACAGTCCGTCGAAAATTAGTGGGAGTTAAACTTGAACAAAAGACCATGTCCTGTTTTAAATTTTAATAATTGAACATCTGCTAAGTAGATTTTACTTATCTCCTGTAGGGAATTATGTCGTCGAATAACCCACTCCGTGGCATACTTGATACCATTTTGACTTACCTAATCTACTCAGATTGGTTCAGAAGCCTGAAGAATGTCTTCAGATCTGAGCGCATTGACTTTGTCCCTGGAGCTGATTCTCTTGCTAAATCGGCATTAGATGCCCCTGAAGTAGAGATGATAGCCAACGATAAAAGATTGAAGGACAAAGGCGAAAGAGTAGTGAAGGGTGACTGCTTCTACTATAAGCAGTATGGTCACTGGAAGAGGAACTGCAAGAAGTTCCTTCATGATAAAGCTCATGGAAGAGTGAAGCTGTCTGAAGCTTCAGATATCTATATGATAGATATCAACTTGTCGGTTAGAGATTCCACATCTTGGGTATTAGATACCGGATGTGCTTCTCATATCTGCCATGATGTGCAGATGCTGACAAGTAAGCGCAAGCTGAGACAAGGTGAGGTGGAATTGAGGCTAGGAAACGGCGCAAAAGTTGCGGCGATTGCTGTTGGGATAGCAAACCTCAGGCTTCCATCGGGAGACACCTTACTTTTAGAAGATTGTTATTATGTTCCTAGCATAATAAAGAACATCATATCAATATCTTGTTTGGACAAGATAGGATATAGGTTGACAATTGAGAATAGAAGTTGTTCGATTTATTATGGTAATAAATCAATAGCTTCGGCATCTTTAGTCAACGGTCTATATCTATTAGATGTTTCTCATTACAATCTTCAAATTGATAATGCTCTTAAGAAGAGCAAGAATTGTGTGAACCAGGCCTACATGTGGCATTGTAGACTTGGGCACATTGGCGAAAGCAGGTTGCAAAAGTTGCACAAGCATGGTTACTTAACAGCATTCGATTATGAATCGTTTACAACATGCGAATCCTGCCTTATGGGAAAGATGGCAAAATCTCCATTTATTGGACATGGAGAACGTGCCAAGGACATTTTGGAACTAATACATTCAGATGTATGTGGTCCCATGTCCATCCAAGCCAAAGGTGGCTTTTCTTACTTCATCACGTTCACCGATGACTTCTCAAGATTCGGCTATGTGTACTTAATGAAGTACAAGTCGGAAGCATTTGAGAAGTTTAAGGAGTTCAAGAATGAGGTGGAGAAGCAGTTAGGAAAGAGTATTAAAGCTCTTCGATCAGATCGAGGAGGAGAATACTTAAGTACTAACTTCACATAATTCTTAAAGGATAATGGTATCCTTTCTCAGCTGACCCCTCCATATACACCACAGATAAATGGTGTATCAGAAAGGAGGAATCGCACCTTGTTTGACATGGTGCGATCCATGATGAGCTTTTCGGGATTACCAGTGTCCCTCTGGGGGTATGCTCTAGAGTCAGCAGCATACCTACTGAACAGAGTACCCAGCAAGTCTGTGGCCTCTACTCCATATGAGATATGGAAAGGCAGGAAACCAGAATTTAAACATGTTAAAGTCTGGGGTTGTCCTGTTCATGTAAAGAGGCATGATCTAGACAAGCTGGAATCACGAACTGATAGATGTAGGTTTGTGGGATATCCAAAAGAAACCTTTGGATACTATTTTTACCATCCTGATGAACAAAAGGTGTTTGTCGCCAGGAAAGCTGTCTTTCTGGAAGAGGAATACCTTATCCAGGAGAACAGTGGGAGTAAAATAGTACTGGAAGAGGTTCCAGATCCCCAAACAGCTGCATTATCATCAGATGAGATATCAGTTCCTGAATCTGTTCAGGTACACACAGATGAGCCTCGTAGATCTGGTAGAGTACCTAGACTACCCGAACGATATGTGGGACATATTGCTGAAGGTGAGTCTAAGGTAGCATATAATGAGGATGATGATCCTAAAACCTACCAGGAGGCCATAGAAGGCCCAGAAGCCGGGAAATGGCGAGAAGCCATGAACTCAGAAATCCAGTCCATGTACACCAACCAAGTTTGGAACTTGGAGGACTTGCCCGAGGGTATTGTACCCATCGGTTGCAAGTGGATCTTTAAGAGAAAGATCGGTGCTGATGGACGGATCGACACTTATAAGGCAAGGTTGGTGGCAAAGGGATATCGTCAAAGGCAAGGAATTGACTATGACGAGACTTTCTCACCAGTTGCCATGATAAAGTCGATCAGAGTTCTACTCGCCATTGCTGCACATTTTGATTATGAAATCTGGCAGATGGATGTGAAGACTGCCTTCCTCAATGGTAACCTTGAGGAGGAGGTGTATATGATACAACCAGAAGGTTTCACATCCAAAGAATCTCCAGATAAAGTGTGCAAGCTTCAGAGGTCCATTTATGGACTGAAGCAAGCTTCCCGGAGCTGGAACATTAGATTTGACGAGGCTGTCAAGTCTTATGACTTCATTAAGAATGAAGATGAGCCTTGTGTGTACAAGAAGACAAGTGGGAGTGCAGTCACTTTTCTAGTTCTTTACGTAGATGACATACTACTCATTGGGAATGATGTAGCTATGATGTCATCAGTAAAGGTCTGGCTGTCAAAAAACTTCTCCATGAAGGATTTGGGAGAAGCATCCTACGTATTGGGAATACGGATCTATAGAGATAGATCAAAGAGTATGCTTGGAATGACCCAATCCTTGTACATAGATACCATAGTCAAAAGGTTTGGCATGGAAAATTCCAAGAGAGGTTTCATACCGATGAGATATGGAATTAATCTCTCAAAGGAGCAGTCTCCTAAGACTCCTGATGAGAGGGCATTCATGGATAGAATACCCTATGCATCTGCCATAGGATCTATCATGTATGCCATGCTATGTACACGGCCTGATGTTGCATTTGCTCTAAGTGTTACGAGCAGATTTCAGGCTGATCCAGGCGAAGAGCACTGGAAGGCAGTGAAATGCATCCTTAAGTACTTGAGAAGAACTAAGGATATGTTTCTTGTCTATGGAGGAGGTGACTTGAAACTGCGAGGCTTTACTGACTCGAGTTTCCAGTCAGATCCAGATGATAGCAAGTCAACATCTGGATTCGTGTTTACATTGAACGGAGGGGCAGTGTGCTGGAAGAGTTCCAAGCAAGTAACCACTGCAGATTCGACGACTGAAGCTGAGTACATCGCTGCAGCTGAAGCCGCCAAGGAAGCAGTGTGGTTGAAGAAATTCATCACCGACCTCGGCGTAGTTCCCAATATCTCTGAACCTGTTCCACTGTTGTGCGACAACAATGAAACGATTGCGCAAGCGAAAGAGCCACGGTCTCATCAGAAATCGAAGCATATTCTGAGGCGCTTTCACCTTATCAGAGAGATCATATCCAGAGGAGATGTAGTAGTGGAAAGAGTTCCATCGGTCGACAATATAGCAGATCCACTGACAAAGCCGTTGGCTCAAATTGTGTTTGAGCGTCACCTAGAGTCTATGGGCTTATTGTATAAAGGTGATTGGCTTTAGTCCAAGTGGGAGATTGTTAGTTTATGTGGCCTACAAGCCAATCTAACAATGTAAATCTCGTTCATTTATTAATATAATGGCATAATATTCGTTATGTGTAAATCGCTTTAATTATCGTTTCATAATGAAGTCCGTGAATATGTGCTATGGTGATCAGATTATGATGAGATCATACTAATGAGACTGATCACTTAAACACACATATTCTTAATTGTTCCTAGTCGGAGGATATCCGAGAAGGACATCGGATATCCGGTTAGACTAGTACAGATTGCTCCTGCTCATACGATGAGGATGACTGGTCTCATAAGTCATTTGTGTGGAGACACTAAGGCGAATCTGTAGGTGCTCATTGGAGAATGAGTTCACTGAACTGATCCGACTGAATCGCTGGATGGTATTGTACCTCACTGTCAACCAGCTTGATTCTATTGTCGCAGTTGCGTGGATGGTCCCCGGACCTGAGACACCAAGGACACCTTGGCGGTGGACTTCTGTACTTTGACCTTGGTCTACGAATCTCTAGCCACGAGATTCTAATACGCCAAGGATTGGGTGCAGCGGAATACCGTCGAAGGGAATTGTGTGTCAATAAGGAATCATTCGCTCTCGGTACTTAGAGAGAGAATGCTCTAGGAAGGATGCGCGGAAGTCCCTGGCCAGGGCGGACGATAATATCGGGAAAGGAGTTTTCCGATATTCATCAGCGGCATCCAATCCAAGTGAGTCGACCGGTTAGGGTTTGACAGCTCGCCATACCCTGAGTTGACTCGAGAGCATTGTACGAATGAAGAATTATATCCACGCGGTAACTGTCGGCGGAAAGGTTCCAAGAGTGGGTTACTTAACCCCAAATACCTTCCGGGTTCACGCGGTGTTGCTTGGCACCCAACGTGATCGGAGGCCCGGTCGAATTCGATGTGCGACATCAATTCGATTGATTAATTGATTAATAAAGGGTTATAAATTAATTAATAAAGTCAGTGAGGAGTCACTGGGCTTACTGGGCCATTAACTGGACTGGTACTTGGGCCTAGAGGGTCACACGCAAATGATTCTCAAGGCGATGGATAAATAAGTGGGTTTTATACAAACCAGGGGTTTTTGTGAAAAACCGCGCGGTTAGTATAAAACATAGCGAACGGGCTGAGCAGGCCAAGCTGCTGCTAACCCTGGCCGCCCCTCCTCAGTTTCTGTCTTCCTCTGGAGTCCAGGCAGATCCAGATCTGCTCCGCCGCTTCTCCGAATCCCGTTCGACGGGAAATCGTCCGCGCACTGCGGCGACCAGCGGAGGCTTCGCGGGCTGCGAAGAACGACGAACTCGAGGATATCCGTCGCGGGGAGGATCGCGTGGACTTCGCTAGAGGCCGGGCGCTTGCGCGGCTTGCGGTGTCACACAGACGGAACCGAACGGTTGCGGATTTGAATCCGCACACGGTGAGAACAGATAATCTGATTATCTCGTATTTTAGTTCTCCGAAACGGGAAACGGATCGCTGTAATATTTTTATTTTTCCGCTGCGTGAGCGATCCGGAGAAACCGAGAAAACCCTACATAGTGCATGCTTTAGTGTAATGACTGAGATTTCGGGTTCTGTATTCGGGTCGGGTTCGGGCCGGATCCCCTGGTTTGGACCATGGAGGGGTCTTGAGATTTCTGACTGAATGGCGTTAGCACTGCTCGACGCCTTTCAAAAGGCGTCAGGTTGTGTGGACGCCATTTAGGGTCTGTTGGTTGTTGCGCCACGTGGGCGGGTTTCGGGCCGCGAGAGTACGGCCCCTGTCAGATTTGTCTGAACGGCGTCCACCTCGATCGACGCGTTTCAGACTGCGACACCTGCGGTGTCAGGGTACGGCGCCAGAGCGTTGTCAGTACGGCCTGTCTTGTCGTCTGAACGGCGTCCGCGGTGGGCGACGCGTTTCAGAACGGTGTCAGTACGGCCGTCCTGTCAGACTGATTGGCGTCTGCCTCGATCGACGTGTTTTTAGCGGGATTCTGGTTGACCCCGCGAGCCTCCCCTTCTTTCCCTCATTCTCACCTTCACTCTCTCTCTCCTCACCCTCTCCGCCCTCTCCGACGCTCTTCCTCCCCTTCCCTTCCTCTTCTCCCTCTTCCAACCACTCCATAGCCACCTTACCTCTCACCTCTACCTCCACCACCTCCTTCGCGGCGTTCCCTTCTCCGGACGACGGCCGACGTCCCGGCGGAGTGGCGGCGTCCTCGAGGGTACCGGCGGCGGTGTGCGGTGCGGCGGGACGGCGGCACGGAGCTTGGCGGAGTTCGAGAACCGGTAGGGGGACGAAACCTTGCATGTGTTACTCGTTTGCTTCTTGGCATGATGTGGCGTGTGTGAGGCTAGATTGAGCATGTTTAGGGGGGGTTTCCTTGTGGGAATAGCGGTGTTTGTGATCGTGGATTCGTAGCATTATTATGTGGTTGAGCTCCTCTTCCTTCCCTTTTGGTTTTGGGGCTTTTCGGGGTGCCCGGGGTTCAAGGGTGAAGCCCTCGGGTTGAACCAGGAGACCTGGTTTCTGGCGCTAAATAGCGTCGTACCTGGCCGACGCCATTCCTAAAGACGTCGGGTCAGTACGACGCGTTTTAGGGCAGAAACCTCCCTGTGCGAGGTTTCCTGAGTTAGGGGTTCTGCGCTAAATGACGTCATGTATGGACGACGCCTTTTAGAAGGACGTCGGGCCATCATGACGCCATTTAGGTAGGAAATGCCCCCGTTTAAGGGTTCTGGAATCTGGATTTCTAGGTTGAATGGCGTCGAGACACCTAGACGCGTTTTAAAAGGCGACTTCACTGGTGGACGCGTTTTAAGGATAATCTGGTTTTTAATAAACCTGTCTAAGGGTCTTGAATGGCGTCGACCTCGGTCGACGCGATTCAAGACAGGAATGCTCAAATCTGTTATATTCATGCATGTTTCACGTTGGGATGGTTCTAATGTATGCTGTGGGTTGTATACTGAGACGGAGGTTTACTGTGCGAGTGGAATCATGTTATATATGTGGTTGCGTTATGTGAATGTGAATCGGATTAACTGTGGTTTACGTCTGTCACCATGGGCCGATGGGAGAAGGGCCATGGTGTCTGTGGTGTGGTGCTTGTTGTGTTTCACCCTTGGCTGAGACAAGCAGAACCACCTTGAGCCCGTCGGGCCGGAGTAGCTGGTGTGCTATCCGAGGGGTTGCTGTTTGGTCTCAGCGGGTCGAGGTTTCCCTTGGTTGTTGTGGCAGCTTCTGGCGTGTTTCTTGCTGTGGAGCTGGTGGTGTTTCTGGTGGGAGTTGGTTTACCCTTTAGCCATTGGGCCTGATGTGACCTTTGATCAAGGTTACGAGTGGTACCTATAGCCCTTGGCCTGACGCAGCCCGGGAGAGTTGGGTTTGTGGGTAGTTCCTGTAGCTTCGGCTTGACGGGGGATCGCCGGTCCCCAGGGCCCTCCTGAAGCGCTGAGGCCTAGCGTGGAGGCAATCCGGTGGTAGGACAGTAGTCTAGATTGTTTGTGTGCACACGTAGCTGGCAGTGGCGGTACACTGAGTCCAGCTAGTCCTAGTTTGGCTCACTGCCTCACCCTACAGTGCCCCGGAACACTGTAGGGGTGGACAGGCGTGAGCAGTGGTGGTAGTGTTGGGAGGCGACGTTTGACTTCGGTCGACAGTGTGGTTCAGTCACTTCGTGGACTTTGACTGTGAGTCGTGACCTTGTGTTGGGTTCTCCAGGTTGCTTGGTACTGTTCCTGTTACACTGCTTACGCGTACGTTTCATATTTGAGTTGGGTTCTTCGGGTTACTTGGTACCGCTCTTGCTACACTGCTTATACGTATGTTTCATATCAGGTTTGGGTGCCATGTTTACTGCTTGGTGTTATTGCTATATATATTCCTGTTGTTGCACTTGTGGGTGTGTGAGTGGGAGGCAGGGGATCGGATGATCCCTACTGAGCCCATTTCTGGTGTGGCTCACTCCCTGCGGTTTCAGGTGTGGACCTCGTGGCGAGCGGAAGCGTGGTGTCTTCTTGGTGTGCGGACCAGCAGCTGTCTCTGTTCCGGGGTATGCCCCGATGTTGTTGTACTTTCCTTCTGCCTGTACATATTTAATTTGTTGGACATGTAATTATTGTTGGACTGTGTACGGACATTGATATTTCCCCTTCTGCGCACTCGTTTACCTTTGTAGTCCGTGCGATTGTTATATTGAGCCTTGTTTAGCACTTACTCCTCCAGACGTGTTGTGTGAGATCCGGGTGTGAACCCGCAGTTAATGGGCCGACATCTATTTAGTGACCGGGTCTCCGGTCATAGGATGGCGGGTCGTTACATTTAGTGTACCCGATAAAGATGTGTTCTTCATAATCGGATGGTTCTATATGTGTGTTATGCGATCGCGGGCTTTTCACGTGACCGGATCGCATTGTGCTGGGTTTTGAGTTACTGTGGACCTGGAGTGACATTGTAGCACTTTATCACCCTGTGCTGGTGGGGGCGTGAGCACAGCGCCGGTGGGGGCGTGGGCGGGGTGACGCCTAGTGAGAGAGGGTCACCTGGTGAACCCCGGGGTCAGCTAGTACCGGTGTCGGAGTGGTACATTCGGAGAGTCACTCATGCTGAGGGAAGGAGTAGCCACCTGAGCCGGTTGGGCCGGAGTAGCTAGTGTGCTATCCGAGGGGTTACTGTTTGGTCTCAGCGGGTCGAGGTTTTTCCACCGTTGTTGTGTGGTTAGCGAGTTCTATCGAGACGACAGTTGTGGGTTTCCTAGTCGGTTGGTTTAATATATGCATGTTTATTATAATACGATTGCATGTGATTTCACGTTAAGAATTAGGAATTGTACCTCTTGTGTTTATCACATTTCCGTTAACTGTACCTTGCACTTGTGGGTGTGTGCGTGGGCAGTGGGGATCGAAGGATCCCTACTGAGTCTTATCCTTGAGACTCACCCCTCCTGCGGTTTTCAGGTGAGGACTCTCAGCAGACCTAGCGAGGAGAGTGCGGCCGTGAGTTGAGCACCGTCAGCAGTTGTTCCGGGGTATGCCCCGACGTAGTTGTGATTTTATTTCTGGCCTGTATGTTTAATTATTTCCTTTTTGTTGGAGTATGTAATTATTTGCTGTATCAAGTCGCATTGTAATAACTTTTAATTCCTGCACTTTTATTTCAGTTCAATGCGATATGAATGTTTAACTTAGTTTATTATTTATCTCCCAGACTTGATTAGATCCTGGTTCGGTTACAAATTAATGATTCGGTACCCATTTAGTAATCGGATCCCCGATTATAGGGTGGCGGGTCGTTACAGTTGGTATTAGAGCATACGGTCTGGCAAATAAATAAATAACTAGGTTAAATATCATAAATTCGGCAAATAAATACATTATCCCGTACAGGCGCGGCGGTAACATAGGCTTTAGGAATCTAATTAGAACTTTTTGATTTTGTAATTGTAGGCGAGTAGATGGCTCCCAGAAGGAGGATGCCAGTTATTCGAGAGCAGGGAGATGTCCCTAGTGGGTCCGAGGCCGGAAGGCCGAGTGTTGAGCAGTTCATGGAGGCGATGATGGACACTATGGCTCGTTATCAGACACGAGACCCTAGTGAGAGTTCCAGTGCGCGGGGTCACTTCACCGGTCGTCCCGACCCTGACAAGGTCATCCACTGGCTTAGAGAGATAGAGAAGACTTTTGACACCATGGATTGTGCTGCAGTAGAGCGGACCCCGTTAGCTACCTTCATGCTGAACGATAGCGCCTACGACTGGTGGACCACCTTGAAGAGTTTGTCCTACGAGGACAGGAGTCTTAGGGAAATTCCGTGGGAGACTTTTGTTAAGGAATTCAACGCACAGTATTTCCCTAGACATGTCCAGAGGGCCAAGGAGAGGGAGTTCATGGATCTGACGCAGGGGAGCATGACAGTACTTGAGTACCAGGCGAAGTTTGTTTCGCTAGGTCAGTTCGTGCCTTTCATATCTGGGGACGAGGAGCGTCGTACTGAGAGATTCGTAGACGGACTGAGGCTCAGCTTGAGGAACTTCGTGGCGTCTCACTGTTGCACGGATCTGGCTTCCGCGGTTAGATGTGCAGCAGCAGTGGAGGCTCAACAGAGCCAGTCGGCCCGAGAGAGAGGACTAGCTGCTCAGAGCCCAGTTCGTGGCAGGGGTAAGGCAGCGGCAGCGGCCCCTTCTGCTGGATCGGGATCGTCGTCACTCGGCTCCCGATTCAGGAGATTCTTCAGGGGTGGTGGCAGCAGTAGTGGCAGTAGCGGCAGCAACAGGCCCGGGCAGGGTCAACAGAGTCAGTCTGTATCCAGTGCACCGCAGGGGCCAGCTCAGAGGCTTCCGGCAGTCTGTCAGCACTGTGGGGGTACCCATGGTGGGACTCAGTGTCCCACTCTCCCCAGGAGATGTTTTACTTGCGGCCAGCAGGGCCACTTGGCGAGGCAGTGCCCGCAGGGGTATGGTCAGGGACATGGTTCAGGTGAGCAGAAGAAGCCGAGGACCCAGGGGAGAGTGCTAGCTATCACCAGGAGGGAGGCTCGCGCGTCCAACTTGGTGGAAGGTACACTTTCTGTCCTTGGGAACTCTGCACACGTATTGATTGATTCAGGTGCTTCGCATTCTTTTATTTCTGAGCAGTTCTTAGATATCCTTTCTGCGCCCGTTGTTGAGTTATCTGATGGTTTGATGGTGGAGGTTCCTTCTGGAGACTATATGATATCTTATAACTGCTTGAGGAATGTTCCCTTGACCATTGAGGGTCATGTGCTCCCTGCCCAGTTGGTTGTGCTTGCCATTCGAGACTTTGATGTCTTCCTGGGTATGGATTGGTTGGAGACCTTTTATGCAGAGGTGGACTGCCACAGGAAGATGGTGCGATTCTCCATTCCGGACATCCCGACCTTCTTCTTCCAAGGTATTAGGCTGTCTTCCCGAGGTATTCTTATTTCTGCCTTTAAGGCACGAAGGTTACTTGATGGTGGCTGTGAGGCTTTCCTTACCTCTGTTGTTGTCTCTGATGTCCGGGATAGTCTCAGCCCTGGGGAGGTACCTGTTGTGTGTGAGTTCATTGATGTATTTCCTGAGGAGCTGCCTGGCCTTCCTCCTCAGCGAGAGGTCGAATTTACCATCGAGCTTGCACCAGGTACGGCGCCCTTGTCTAAGGTCCCGTATCGGATGGCGCCAGCTGAACTCGCTGAGTTAAAGGCACAGTTGCAGGAGCTGCTGAATAAGGGTTTCATTCGCCCCAGTACATCTCCATGGGGTGCTCTAGTCCTGTTCGTTAGAAAGAAAGATGGTTCTCTGAGGTTATGCATTGACTATAGGCAGCTGAACCAGGTAACGATAAAGAATAAGTACCCACTTCTAAGAATTGATGATTTGATGGATCAGCTGCAGTCCGCGAAGGTATTTTCCAAAATCGACTTGAGATCCGGATATTATCAGATGAGGATCCGGGATGTGGATGTTAGCAAGACGGCTTTCAGAACTCGGTATGGACATTATGAGTTTTTGGTTATGCCCTTTGGCTTGACCAATGCTCCAGCGGCCTTTATGGAGCTGATGAACCGAGTCTTCAGGACTTATCTGGATCAGTTTGTGGTTGTGTTTATTGATGATATTCTGATCTATTCTTCTTCTGAGGAAGAGCATGCCACCCATCTTCGAGCAATGTTGCAGGTCCTAAGGGAACACCAACTTTATGCCAAGTTTAGCAAATGTGAGTTTTGGCTAGACGAGGTGTATTTCCTTGGACATGTTACATCTGGCAATGGTATCGCAGTGGATCCAGCCAAGATCGAGGCGGTGATGGATTGGAACAGGCCGACTTCAGTGACTGAGATCAGGAGCTTTCTGGGGCTTGCTGGTTATTACAGGCGGTTTGTTCAGGGATTTTCTTCGATAGCAGCCCCTTTGTCGAGGTTGACTCGAAAAGGAGTTCGCTTTGTGTGGACCGAGGATTGTGAGCAGAGTTTTATTGAGTTAAAGACCCGTCTCACGTCAGCCCCTGTACTGGTGCTTCCATCTGGATCAGGCGGATTTGTGGTTTACTCTGATGCGTCTCGTCGAGGTTTGGGCGCAGTTCTAATGCAGCATGGCAGGGTAGTGGCTTATGCTTCTCGGCAGCTGAAGAAGCATGAAGAGAACTATCCTACTCATGATTTGGAGCTGGCGGCTGTGGTATTTGCACTCAAGATCTGGAGGCATTATTTATATGGGGAGAAGTTCCAGGTTTTCACGGATCACAAGAGTTTGAAATATGTGTTTACTCAGAGGGACCTGAATCTGAGGCAGCGAAGGTGGATGGAGTTCATTAAAGATTATGACTTTGACCTTTCTTATCATCCGGGCAAGGCAAATGTAGTGGCAGACGCCTTGAGTCGGAAGACGGTCATGTCATACCTCATGATTCAGGAGTGGAAATTATTTGAGCAGGTGGTGGAATCTTCCTTTATGGTCCCACGTGAAGATGACAGAGCCGTGCTGGTCAGTTTGACTGTGAGACCAGCTGTGTATCATGCAGTAATTGAGGCTCAAAGGGCAGATGTTGAGCTACCACAGATTCTCCAGAGGTCAGAGGTGGAGTTATGGGACGACGGTACGGTCAGGTTCAGAGGTAGACTTTATGTTCCGACTGAGGAGGACGTGCGCATATGTGTTCTTGATGAGGCGCACCGTTCGAGGTATGCAGTGCATCCGGGGACGACAAAGATGTATCATTGTTTGAGGAGGCACTTCTGGTGGCCCGATATGAAAAAAGATGTGGCTGAATATGTGGCCAGATGCATGACTTGTCAGCAGGTCAAGGCCGAGCATCAGAGACCTGGTGGATTGCTGCAGCCCTTACCGATTCCAGAGTGGAAATGGGAGCATGTGACAATGGACTTCGTGATGGGATTGCCTACATCCCCTAGCAGGAGAGATGCCATCTGGGTCATCGTGGATCGACTGACTAAGTCGGCACACTTCCTAGCTATTAGGAAGGACTGGTCAGTCGGCAAGCTGGCAAAGTTATTTGTTGACCGGATCGTCTCTCTTCACGGGGTGCCTTTATCTATTGTATCAGATCGAGATCCAAGGTTCACTTCCAGATTCTGGAAGAGCTTTCAGCAGGCACTAGGCACTCAGTTGGCTTTTAGCTCAGCCTACCATCCCGAGACTGACGGGCAGTCAGAGAGGACTATTCAGACCTTGGAAGATATGCTCAGAGCTTGTTGTTTAGACTGGGGAGGTTCTTGGGATCAGTATTTGTCCACAGTGTAATTTGCATATAACAACAGTTACCATTCCAGTATCGGCATGGCGCCTTACGAGGCTTTGTATGGGCGACCGTGTCGATCTCCTGTATGTTGGTCCGAGATCGGTGAAAGGCAGATAGCAGGACCCGAATTAGTACAGCAGTGTGCTGAGATTGTCAGGTTAGTTCGGCAGAGGTTGATCGCAGCGCAGAGTAGGCAGAAGAGTTATGCTGACATCCGACGGAGACCGCTTGAGTTTGAAGTTGGGGACCACGTGTTTCTCCGAGTCTCACCCTCCAAGGGTGTAATGAGATTCGGGAAGCGAGGCAAGCTGAGTCCGCGATATATTGGGCCTTTTCCCATCCTTGCTCGGATTGGGGAAACCGCATACCAGCTGGCCTTGCCGCCCAGTCTTGCAGGGGTGCATGATGTGTTCCATGTTTCCTTACTGAGGAAGTATGTTCAGGATCCGTCCCATGTCTTGGATTTTTCAGAGTTGGAGGTCGCTGAGGACCTGTCCTTTCCAGAATATCCTGTTCGCATTGAGGATCGCAGAGAACAGGTCCTGCGGAACAAGATTGTACCGTTGGTCAAGGTGATTTGGCAGTACCGCTCCGGAGGTGAGGCAACCTGGGAGCGAGAGGATGAGATGCGGGAGCAGTTCCCTTACCTCTTTTCGTAAGTTTCCTTGTAAACTGGTATCCTTGTTTGACTTTGTTAATTCTAAGTAGTCAATTTCGGGGTCGAAATTCTTTTAAGGGGGGGAGACTGTAAGGATCGTGACCTTCGGATCCGGTTTTCGGGGTCGGACCTTGTAGTTCTAGCCTTGTGAGGGCGGAGGTTCTGAGTTGATTCGCGTCAGGACACCGGGACGCGTTTTAAACGGCGTCCACCGTCGCTGACGCATTTCAAGTTCCGCCACGTGGGGGCCACGTGGGCTGGTTTCGGGCCGCGAAGGTACGGCCCTGTCTTGTCACCTGAACGGCGTCCACGCGTGTCGACGCCTTTCAGACTGCGACTCTGGGATTGTCAGAGTACGGCCCTGACATGTCGTCTGAACGGCGTCTGCCTTGAACGACGCGTTTCATAGTCTTGTCAGAACAGCCGTCACATCAACTGAATGGCGTCTGTGGATGTCGACGCGTTTTAGCCAGTCTCTGGTTAACCCCGCGAGCCCTCTTTCTTTCCCTCATTTTCTCCTCTCTTCCTCTCTTTCCCTTCCGACGAACTCGGCGGCGATCCCTTCCTCCTCCCTCTTTTCCTCCCACTGTTTCATCTCTCCCTCCACTCCATCCTCTACCTAGCTCCTACCACTACCACCTCCACTTCCACTGCGGCGTTCTACTCTCCGGACGGCGGCCGACGTCACGGAGGAGCAAGGACGACCACGGCGGTACCGGCGGCGGCGTGGGGCGAGTCGGGTGGACGGCGTGAAGCTCGGAGGCGTTCAAGTGTCCGGTAGGGTGACGGTTCCCCTTAGCATCGTGTTTTAGGCCATGTTTACCCTGTTTAAGCTTGTTTGGATCTTTGGTTTCGGGGGGTAGAATGAGCATGTTTAGGAGTTCTTTTGATAACATGGGGGATTTCCATGAGTGTGTTGCCTATGGTTAGTATTACTCCTCTTTTCCCTCCGTTTTTGGGTGAATTTTGGGGTTATTTGGGGTTGAAAAGGGAGCCCTCGGGCTCCGGCGACTCTGGTTCCTGGGGCTGAAACACGTCGTGCATGGACGACGCCGTTTTGAAGGGCGTCGAGCCATCACGATGCCTTTTAGACATGAATCGCCTGACAGAGAGTCTGTCAGTTCGGGGATTCTGGGACTAAAAGACGTCATGGGTGAACGACGCGTTTTCGAATGGCGTCGGTTAACCTTGACGCCTTTTAAACACAGAAATCTATTGAGTAAGGGCCTTGGAATTTCCGGATTTCTATGTTGAATGGCGTCTGAGGATGTCGACGCCTTTTAAAAGGCGACTACTGGTGTCGACGCCTTTTAAGGCCTGATTCTGAAGACTGTTTCACTTGAACCTGTACATGGAGCTTGAATGGCGTCGGCCTTGGGCGACGCAATTCAAGACAGAACTTCACTAATTCATGCCAGTAAAACATGTTCATACTGTTAGATAGATGGTTAGTGCATGCTTTAATGTACCCGATAAAGATGTGTTCTTCATAATCGGATGGTTCTATATGTGTGTTATGCGATCACAGGCTTTTCACGTGACCGGATCGCATTGTGCTGGGTTTTGAGTTACTGTGGACCTGGAGTGACATTGTAGCACTTTATCACCCTGTGCTGGTGGGGGCGTGAGCACAGCGCCGGTGGGGGCGTGGGCGGGGTGACGCCTAGTGAGAGAGGGTCACCTGGTGAACCCCGGGGTCAGCTAGTACCGGTGTCGGAGTGGTACATTCGGAGAGTCACTTATGCTGAGGGAAGGAGTAGCCACCTGAGCCGGTTGGGCCGGAGTAGCTAGTGTGCTATCCGAGGGGTTACTGTTTGGTCTCAGCGGGTCGAGGTTTTTCCACCGTTGTTGTGTGGTTAGCGAGTTCTATCGAGACGACAGTTGTGGGTTTCCTAGTCGGTTGGTTTAATATATGCATGTTTATTATAATACGATTGCATGTGATTTCACGTTAAGAATTAGGAATTGTACCTCTTGTGTTTATCACATTTCCGTTAACTGTACCTTGCACTTGTGGGTGTGTGCGTGGGCAGTGGGGATCGAAGGATCCCCACTGAGTCTTGTCCTTGAGACTCACCCCTCCTGCGGTTTTCAGATGAGGACTCTCAGCAGACCTAGCGAGGAGAGTGCGGCCGTGAGTTGAGCACCGTCAGCAGTTGTTCCGGGGTATGCCCCGACGTAGTTGTGATTTTATTTCTTGCCTGTATGTTTAATTATTTCATTTCTGTTGGAATATGTAATTATTTGCTGTATCAAGTCGCATTGTAATAACTTTTAATTCCTACACTTTTATTTCAGTTCAATGCGATATGAATGTTTAACTTAGTTTATTATTTATCTCCCAGACTTGATTAGATCCTGGTTCGGTTCCAAATTAATGATTCGGTACCCATTTAGTAATCGGATCCCCGATTATAGGGTGGCGAGTCGTTACAGAGGGTCTCTATTCTTTATGCCCCACTTTGTTTGCAGAATAAGTTATTACGTGGGATCCATTGACGGAATGACTTATACCAAAATAAGGGGTGTTTCGGTTTGATAATTTTGTGGGGCCCGCTGAAGGAATAAGAAGAATAAGTAAATTTTGGGTTTAAGGTGGGATGACTTATTCTCCTCATTCTCTGAATACATTATTCTGTACCAGTATAAGTCATTCCGCTTGTCAAAACAAAATTAAGTTTATTCTCCTCTTATTCGTCCTTATTTTTCTCTTATTCTCTAATCAAAGTGGCGCTATATATATAGTATAGATAGGGATCGGAAGAGAGTCCCCACAGCCATGACATGCATAGATGTGATGAACAAGTGGTGTGTTCAGTTGATCGAATAAGATATATGTGTACAAAAAGAAATGGAAAGTTCTCCACCTGTTCTGCGTATACCATGCTTGTGTGGCATCTATACATTCATATTTATGGAACACATATTTATGGACACATCTACAACTCAAAGAGGAGTGTTAACATAAACGGGCTCTTCCTTGGCAACGAAAGAATGATCTTTCCCTCTTCTTTTATTTCTGTTTTTTTCGTGAAGAAAAGCCCCACTTGCGAAGCTAGATTGTCCGAAGCTTACATACGCATGCAGTTTGATCAATATTGGGTGACGTTCACATTTGAGTGAATCTTAATTAAGAGGTTGGACTCGCTAGATTCGTGTTTAAGGCTGGCCTTAATCGGTCTTGGCCTTGATTTCCCAAGGAATCGACTGTGAAATTGTTGAAGTTATTGGAAAAAGGACAAAATTAAAAAATGTTTAGAAGATGGTGCCTACTCCACTCACTGCCTTAAGGTTTTGAGTTGGATGACCCAATAACTTCAACATGGTATCAGAGTCCATGGTTACGAACTAGGTCACGCATCCCGTATTTGTGGTCCACGTGATAGAGCCTAAAATCGGCCTGCACGTGAGGGAGGGGGCGTGTTAGAATAGTCTTGTATTGGAAAAAGGACAAAATTAAAAAGTGTTTAGAAGATGGTGCCTACTCCACTCATTGTCTTAAGGTTTTGAGTTGGATGACCCAATAACTTCAACAGAAATTTTATCCTCGCCTGCTGTGTACGTCTTTATATCTAGTGAGACAAACGTAAGAAAGAACTCCTCCCTTCTGAGTTGTTAAATAAAACATGTTTACGTAAACATTCCGTTTCCTCGACGTTCTCTTGATCAGACATTGTTAACCGTCTCATGCGTTGAGGCATGCCCACGTGGGCAAGAAGTGGAATGAGTAGGATTAGTGGAGATAAACACTTAAGTCCTCACAAAGTGGGACATTGACCGTGCGGTTGAAACCGCAACTTACACCTCTCTTTCTCATTACGATGAAATCCAATCATTCGTACTTGTCTTCTAATGTTTATTTTAAGTTAATATTTGACATTAGACTCTTTAATAATCATTCTAATTTTATAGTTGTTGCGTATATGTTCATTATTGATAATCTTTGTAGGTCGAACGAATGATGGCATAACAGAGATTGTCCATGCTCGATTAGTTTAATAACTAGTAAAGGTGAGAACTTATGTTATTTACTAATAAGTTATATATTGTAAATGTGTTTTTACATTGTGTGAATGTTGATGATAATAGTTAGATATTATGCACAAAATGATATGTTCGAATAAGTTTAGAAGATATTATATACTTCTTTAATTGACATGCAGACTATCACCATTGAGAGTCTAAAATTTTATTGTTCATTTGAGTTTCACAATTATCTTGATTGTATAGAGGTAGTTTTAATTTATATCTTCTATTTTTTTTTAATTTTTTTTTTCTTAATGCTAATGACAATGTGATTTTAATTATTGAGTATAAAATATTTTCTTCTTATTTTCAAATTATTGTTCAAGATAATATCTTGGCTAGAAGCATCAAAATTCTACACTCACTGTTTAAGGATATTTTCTTTTTGACAAAGTCTTTTGCCTTTGTTGGCCACATGTATTAGAGAAGAGCATTTACTTTTCAATGTTTTTTATGTTGAACATTATGTATTTGAGAAACAATACTTCTCCTTATGTTGACTTATTGTGGCGCTTGACTGAGTTGTATTGATTTGAATGTCAAATAGAGTGCTTTGATATTTTAAAAAACAGGATCTATAGATATGAGAATAATGTTTCTTATATTTTAGTTATGATCTTTAACGGCGATTGTTTTTAATCTTAGAGGTACACATATAGTGGCAATTATAATTGGCACAAAAATATAATATTTAAATATAAAATGATTATTTCATATTTATTTAGCAATGATTATAATTGCCGTTATAAGTATTATTTTGTTGATATTTTAACCTTTTTGTGGCATTTATAAATGCCACTAAAAGAATAAGAGAATAATAAAAAATAAAAAATTGTGGCATTTAAAATTGCCGCTAGTAATAGCCGCTAAAGTAGTCATTTTTAGTGGCAATTGATATAAACTTTACCGGCGAATCTTATAAATGCCACTAAAACCTTTAGCGACACTAGATCTAACGGCAACTGATGAATCGCCAGTAAAAGTAACAGTTGCGATTACAATCACCGTTAAAAGTAAAAAAAAACATGCCGCTAAAAGCCGTTTCTGTTGTAGTGTCTATTTTATCTCTTAAAAGGAACCTCTCTCTCTCTTTAAGTGTTGCTCTCTAAGAGGCAATCACCAAGAGCCTAGGATTTGCAGTGTGGAACGTCGGATGAAGCCCGCCACATGATTCTCCTCCTCGTCCTCTCGGAGCGGTCATCCCCCGTCCTCGAACGTCGTTGTTAAGGTAATCATTAAACCACTCGCAGTGATCCGTCTTCATGCATACTTTCGCTTGTATTATTTGATGCATGGAGGTTTTCCAACATTAGTATCAGAGCCAGGTTCGTAACGAAAATGATGGTGTGTTTTCCCATTCAACTTCTCAACCGCGCGGTGGCCTCGTTGAGCCGTAAAGCACATGTCGTTGTTGTGAGCGATGACGAACCGGAGATCGAACCCGAAGGGCTGACGGACTACGACAAGGAGTCGTCTAACGAAGTCCAATGCGCACACATTGGTCTCCCATCAAACGCCGTCTCACTGCACCGGAGTACCGCGCCTACTTTGGCGGCAAGTGCAGTGCGATTCCGATCCGCAACCATGTCCCATGCGAGAGCGAAGGCTGTGGTGAAGATGACGAAGTCCACGACGACACGGACAACAAGCGAAGCCCACCACGTCGGTTGACATCGGAAGACCGCCCGCGGGTGCTTGTGGAGGCACCGGCGGCCTCGGCACCCTGCGCGGGAGTGGTGCCCGCGTCCGATCCCGTGCATGGAGTGGATGTGGCGCCCCTGTGCAGGGGAGAGGCCATGCACGTGAGCGTGGCACTCGCGCCATGCGCAGGTGGAGCACCCATGCCCATGGGCGTGGCGCTCGAGCATCGCGCTGGTGGAGCACCCACGCCACGTGTGGGTGGGCCACCCACGCACGCAGCATGGTGCCCGCGCCCCGCACAGGCGTGGCGCTCTGTGCGGGGGGGCGCCCACGCCCGCGCACGGGGCTGCCGTGGTGAGAGTAATACATGAATAACTGAGCCCATCATGTATAGTCTGCAGAAGCCAAATGTGAGTCTTGAGACAAGGCACTGAGTGAAAGTGACTAGGTCATGAGGCTCAGGTTAATCGCAATGGGAGTGATTAGACTAAGATATGTAGGGTGTTTAATGATAAATTTATAAAGTAACACGCCCACATTTGTGGAAGAACACCATAACATGCATTTTATACTGCATGTGTGATTCTCGACCGATAAATGAGAATGATGAATTGATCTCTGCTTCATCATTGTGTGAGCTCTTGAATCATATTGTTGATCCTACTTGTATCATATGTGACCTGAGAACTATGTTATGAAGAGGAAACTCGGCGTCACTACTTTAGCATGATCTTTAGGACTAAGGTTGATACAGTCTAGCAGGACATGATTAGGAAAGCGGCCGAAATTAATCGAATTGACATTAGAGATTAAGGAAGACATCTATATATTGCATCATGTTATATGGATTATACTCCGGGGAACTCAGTCAGTTGTGTGCAGATAGAATTATGATCACATGACATTTGAGATTTAAACACCGCCAGTTATTTATCTGAGAGGTTCGGAATGTTAAATCAGGTGAATATAAGGTTGTCTAGAGTACCACGAGACTTTTAAAGAATATTGTGTTCCGTTAGTTTTAGTGATAACTTAATAGACCCTGATCGCGTTATGCTCGTGAGGTTGCACGTTTCATTTCCTGCATGTCAATTGGATAGTAGCAACTAAGAGATTTTTTTTTATTTACATTTGCCTTCTGTGGGCAAGTGGGAGATGTTAACCGTCTCATGCGTTGAGGCGTGCCCATGTGATGCCCATGTGGACAAGAAGTTGAATGAGTGGGGATAGTGGAGATAGACACAAAGTCCTCGTAAAGTGGGACATTGACCATACGGTTGAGAACCGCAACCCACACTCCTCTTTCTCATGCATCTCCTGTACCTATTCCCTCCTCCCTTTTCTGAATAGAATAAAGGAGATATATATAAGGGGAAAGGTAGAAACGAGAAACAGATGGAGTTTATTCTTTCTATTTTCTCTCTCAAAAAGAACTTCTCTCTCTCTAAGTGTTGTTCTCCAATAGGCAGTCACCAAGAGCCTAAGATTTGCAGCGTGAAACGTCGGAAGAAGTAAGCCACGTAGTTTTCCTCCTCGTCCTCTCGGAGCGGTCGTCGCTCGTCCTCGAACGTCGCCGTTAGGGTAATCGTTAAATCACTCGCAGTGATCCGTCTCCATGCATACTTCCATTTGTATTATTTGATGCATGGAGGTTTTCCAACACACATGACACTCTTTACTTGCAATCCGGGAGACAACATGTGAGGGATTGCTATATCGAAGGGGATGTGGACATCGTTTTTTGGTAACTGTAGAGTTCTCCTAGAGTGCTGTAATACTTACTGCAAGTCGGCTGGGTTCGTCACTGCCCAGAAAAGGGAAGTGGCTAAGGAGTCCACTGGATATGTCTTCCTTAGGTAGATTGCCTCTCTTTAGCCTCTTATAACTTCTGATTAATGTCGTCTCATTATCTCGATGGTATATTCTTGTTAACCACCTTCGTCTAAGGTTTCGTTGACAAAACGGTGATTTGTCGATGGTTAATGAGAGCACTGCCGCCAAAAGTATGCTTGCTTTGTGTTTAAAACTGCTGCTTGGACTTGGTAGAGTATGGGTTTTCCCTCTTCAGATGTGTGATCTCTGGCAACGGGAGTTCAGCATATTGTTATCTTGGGCGGCCATGGGGATGGTATGCCAAGGTGGTCTTCGCTTACACTTCCATGGATCGATGCATTAACCCTGCGGGCTGGCAAGCCTGGAATGGGAAGCAAAAGAATCCCGACTTTGCCGAGTACAGGTACTTGGATCTTCACCTCTCACTTAACTGTGGGTATGCATTGAAATGTGAACGAAACATTTGCTTAATTATTCCTTCTTCATAAACCCAGGTGGATTCTGATATATTTATGTTCGTTGTGCAGGTGCTCCGGACCAGGTAGCAGCCGTTCTCAGACAGTGCCGTGGTCTAGAGAACTGAGTGATGAGGAAGCTGGGCAGTTTCTCACACGGTCGTTCATCGAAGACGCTAAAAGCCCTTGGGTGCCCAGAGAGTGGAACTGAGTTCTAGGGTTCCATCTGTTTATTCTGTGATCATACGTACTCTTCAGGAATCTGTAACTGCCGTCGCCACTGTTTGTCAGATGGCTACATTACGGCCTGTTTGGTTAGTGTAATATTAAAAATTCCTATGATATTGAGTATCAAAATCAAAGTTGATATGATATAATGTTTAGGTGTTTAGTTGAAGTTGTAACAATATCAAAAATGATACAAGAAGTTGTTTGAATGACTCTTACTATCAATTTTAATTCGTTGGAATAACTACGGGACCTTTTGGTGTACTGTAAAATATTATAAAATATTATAAATTATTGTAAATAATTTTCATATTCTAAATTATCATAAAATCATTTTCTCATATATTTGATGTGCTATAAAATATTTTTTTTAAGGTTTTCAATAACTCATGACATCCATTTTATCTTACTTTAATCATTGTAATATTATTTTTCAAAAATAATAAAAGAAGAAGACGGGGATACCCATCTCGGCCGCGACGTTGATCGTGGAGGTGCAGAAGAAGTCGGCGACGAGGGCGAGTGGCTAGGTGGACTCGAGGTAGCGGAGGAGGTTGGGGTCGCTGAGCCGGATGAGCTCGAAGGCCAGGGCCTTGTGGTTGGGTGAGTCCAGGGAGGGCAGCGTCACGGCCAGGAGGCAGTGGAAGGAGATTCTGGGGTGGGCCGCGGAGACGCGGTCGACGAAGGCGGCAGTGGCGCCGGTGTTGTAGGGAGGGTCGAGGATGGCAACGGTGACTAGTAACCCGCGGCTGACAAAGACCTTGGCGAGCTCCACCATGGACCCCAGGTGGCCCATCCCCGGCAATGGGTAGAGGATGATGGTTCTCCTGTTGGTGTTCGTCGGCGCTGGCATGGCTAGCTCTCCATCGCACCAGCTACTTCCTAATGGTGGGTATTGGGTACTGCTGTGGGGGGAACGATGCAAGCTGGACCTGTGTGGGAGAACATCCAGAGCACTTCCTTGTGCCATCCGTGCTGTGCGTAGGCCGACATCAAAGAGTTCCACTAGACCACATCCCGGTCAGGTATTTGGTCGAACAGGTTGCACGCGCCGAGCAAGTCGTTTGCTTTGGACAGGTTGGCGATGGCTTTGTTGTGCGACGAGGCTATGGGGAGAATGAGGGGGCTGGCCTCGTCCACGGGATGGCCGGTGGGTTCTGCTCTGGCACCTATCGCACCCCCCCTTAACACACACAAACAAAGAGAGAGAGAGAGAACCATGGAGGCGAGCCTTGCGGAGGAGATGACGTACGGCGATGTGAAGGTGGTGAATTTTGCGGAGGAGATGGCCATGGCGATGGCTGCGACGGGATGGCGGAGGAGACGGAGAAGCTGGAAGAGAGGCGAAGAGGTCGAGCTGTCGCGGTGTCTCTCTATCAGATTTAATATAGGGTTCTGAAAACACCAGTGATATGTGGACGGGATTGACAAAGAACGTGTCATCCCTCTTGTGATTTTATTCATATTTATAGAATATTATGAGTTACATTTGTTACAATAAATTCTCAGTTCTGTTACAACCATACACGGTTATTGGGAACATGATAAACTCGAATATGACGCATGTTGTTGTTGACTCGGTTGTGCTAGACTTTGATGTGTAACCAAGTCAGCCTTGGGAGCATCAGACGGATGAGGATTGAGACGCCTGTTATCACCCTCACTCAAGTTGAGTGGACCAAGACTCAGCTTCCTCTGTAGAAACAGTAGACGTCGGTGATGCAGTCCTTTCATAAAAATGTCAGTTATTTGATCGACGGAGGAAATATATCGAACATCTACAATATTTCGAAATACGAGCTCACGCACGTAATGATAATCAATTTCTATGTGTTTTGTACGAGCATGAAACACAGGATTGTGCGTAAAAGTCATTGCGGAAACATTATCACACCGGATAATTGGACGTTGAAAAAGATATAGACCCACTTCACGAAATAAGCTACACATTCTGTAAACTTCAGCAGCCGTTTGAACAAGACAGCGGTACTCCGCTTCAGTGGAAGAGCGTGAAACTGTAGGTTGTTTCTTGGCACTCTAAGAAATGGGGTTGGGACCAAGAAAAATGCAGAAACCACTTGTAGAATGGCGGTCCACAGGGCAACCTACCCAATCGGCATCACAAAATGCATTCAATTGTAGCATGACCAGGGCGTAGATAGATACTATGAGTGATGGTTCCCTTGAGGAATCGTAGAATACGTTTCACAGCTAACATGTGCTCATCTGTAGGATGATGCATAAATTGGCAAGCTTGATTAACTGAGAAAGCAACATCAGGCCTTGTCAAAGTGATGTACTGAAGAGCCCCAACGATGCTTCTATAGATGTGAGTATCAGCCAAAGCAAAACCACTTTGTTCAAGTTTTTTTGTGGACGAGGGTGATCGGACTAGCTTACACCCAACCATGTCTGTCTTGGATAGAAGATCACGAATATACTTTTGTTGACAGAGATGCAGACCATCCTTTGTGCGCCTCACCTCAATACCAAGAAAATAGGTTAGAGGACCCAGGTCTTTCATATGAAATTGAGATTGTAGAGTGGAAATGATCTAACGTAAGACAGCTGGGTTGGATCCAGTAAGAACAATATCGTCAACATAAAAGAGTAGAAATGCCTTACAACCTTTGCCATTATAAATAAACAAGGAGGGATTTGACGTGGAGATGAAGAATCCCATGTCAGTGTGAGCCGTGCTGAACTTTGAATACCAGGCACGCGGAGCTTGACGAAGTCCGTAAATAGATTTCTGCATCAAACAAACATGATTAGGATGGACAACGTCGACATAGCCTAGGGGTTGTTGCATATAAACGGTTTCTTGGAGATCTCCATGTAAGAATGCACATTCGACGTCCAGTTGGTGGAGAGGCCAATGATTGGAGACAGCGACTGAAAGAACCACACGAATAGTAGTGTGTCTCACAACTGGACTGAAGGTCTCCAAAAAATCTACTCCAGGTTGTTGGAGGAATCCTTTGGCGACGAGGCGAGCCTTGTGACGAAGTACAGAGCCATCCGGATTCCGCTTCAACCTATATACCCACTTGCAACCTACTATGTTCATCTCAGGTTGATGGGGCACAAGGGTCCACGTGCCTTGTTTTTGAAGAGATGTAAACTCATGATCCATTGCATAGCGCCAGGTGGAGTGCTTGGAAGCCTGTGAGAAGCTAGACAGTTCTGTATCAATGGCAATGAGAGCAATGGGCAGCGGGTGTTTGGTGGCAGCGTATAGTTTCTTTTTGCATATCCCAGACTGGGACCTGGTTTGCATGGGATGGGTTCGAGTAGGTGGTGGGGCTTGTGGTGGTGGGGTGGAGGTGACGGTAGCATTGGGTGGCAAGGTAGGGCCAGGTATGGATGAGGTATGTGGAGGAATCATGGTAGGTTGTATGGGTAGGGGTGACAAAATAGGTGGTGGGTAAGGGGGTGAGGTGGCAGCTTCACTATTGGTGTATGGCAGCTCAAGAGGGGATCCATTGCTCGCAAGTGCTTGAAGGTAGAGTGGACACGTCCAAACAATATCAGTAGGGGAGGGGAAGGAAGAAGAGACAAGTGGAGGAAGCCAAGTATCATATGCAGGTGGAGTTGGGACAGGAGTGGCAGCTGTGCTAGACTGAGATGCGTATAGGAACACATCTTCGTGGAAGATAACGTGGCGAGATATATACAACCGTCCAATTTTAAGATCAAGACAACGGTAACCAAGATGTATGGAACTGTAGCCGAGGAAGAGACACGGCGATGATCAAAATTGTAGTTTGTGTTTTATGTCTGGACGTAGCCAAGGAAAGCAAAGACAGCCGAATACCTTAAGAAACTTATAATCCGGTGATGTTTTAAACAAGGCCTCAAATAGAGATCTATTAGGGACCGGGGAGATCGGCATTCGATTGATGAGGAACGTAGCAGTATGAAATGCCTCAAGCCAAAATTTAGAGGGTACTGAGGCATGAGCCAATAAGGCTAAACCAGTTTCGACGATGTGTCTATGCTTTCGTTCGACTACCCATTTTGTTCGGGCGTATAAGGACAGGACAGTTGATGAAGAATTCTATGTTGATCAAAAAGGGATTTAATTTGGTGGTTAGTAAATTCACTTCCTCCATCGGAACGGAAAATCTTTATCTTGGAATCAAAGAGGTTTTCCACAAGCCATTTAAAAGTAAGAAAAATATTAATGAAGTTAGATTTCCGATGCAAAGGGAAGAGCCAAGAATAGCGTGAGTGGTCGTCGACAAACAAAACATAATATTTAAAATTAGACACAGATAACATAGGACAAAGCCCCCAAATGTCACAATGTATTAAAGCCAGCGGTGATGTAGAAATATTATTAGACGCACAAAAAGGAAGCCGATGGCTTTTCCAAGTGGACATGAGCTACATGGTGACTGACTACCTTTATTGGTGATAGATAGACCTGATAACATGGATGACTGGATATCCTTGGAGGGATGTCCCAAACGACGGTGCCAGACAATATTGGAGACGGCAGAAAGAGCAACATGACTTGCGACACTGAATTTGTTTGGACAAAATGGATAAAGTCCTCCTTCAAGCTTCCCTGTGACTTTGTCCTTCACACAAAACCCAACATCATCAAAGACGAATCAACAGTTGTTATCTTTAGATAGACGGGAGACCGAGAGAAGGTTGGAGGCTGCTAGGGGACAAAGTAAGACATTTGTTAATTTGAAATGAGAAGCAGGTGTGGGAAGAAGACTTGAGCCGGTGTGAGATATGGATAGACTTTGCCCATTGCCGACACGCACTGAATCAGAACCATCATACTTGGTGGAAAGGGAGAGATTACCAAGATCCTCAGTGATGTGGTGGGTAGCACCAGTGTCGGAATACCACGTGCTGTCGTCCATAGATGCCGAGGCGGCCATTGTAGCAAGCTTTTCTGGAGGGTGGCGCCCTTGATAAGTGAAATTCATACGATCATAATAGTCAATGGCTTCGTGGCCACGGCACTTGTAGATCTGGCAGTGAATGGTTGAGAGGCTTGGCTAGTATTATGATGAGGTGAGTTGTGATTTTTCTTATCAGTGGTGTTGTTGTTTTGCCTGGACCAATTATTATTGCTGAGAGACCCTTGTGGAGGTCGACCATCATGCCGAAAAGGAGTGGAGCGCCCGCCACGAGAGATGTTTGGATGAGATCCCTTTGGCTTGTATTGTCCCCGAGCGTTGAAGGCAGTGAACTCAGTGTTGCCTTGCATTTGTCGGTTGAGAGTGAGTTCTTCACTAAGAAGAAAGCTCTCCGCCTCCTCTCGGGAGATAATAGCTGTTTGTGCCCTGTAACGGATGATGCCAGACACAACACTAAAGGAAGAGGGGAGCCCGTCAAGCATGGAGAAAAATAATTCATCATCTGAAACACTAGACCTAGCTGCAGCAAGTTGATCAACTATGACTTTAAATTGGTGCAGATACTCTTGCATTGAAAGATTGTCTTTCCTTATATTATGGAGTTGACGACGAAGGTTCATGACATGGGCCGGAGATGTGGCGCCGAACCTGCGCTTGAGAGTATCATAGGCTTCTTTAGTTGTTTCTACATCAACTAAATAAGTTAATGCAGTGGGTGACAAGGTGGCATTGAACCATGATAAGATCACTTGATCTTCCTTGTACCAAGCAGCATATTCTGGTGAGGACTTCGGTGGAACAGGAGAGATACCGTCAATGTGTCCCATGAAGGAATGTCTACGGGGGATAGGCTCGAATAACCCTTTCCAGATCCTATAATTGGTACCATCTAACTTGATAGGGACTAGATTTGTGATGTTAGAGATTACCATTGCAGGGGAGTGGGCACCATGAGACACGTTGTTCCCAGCTACTATGTTGTCGATTGATGCTGAGAGATTAGACTCAGAGCTCGACATTGTAGACACGTGGGGAAGACGAAGGGATTCCAGAAATCGAGTGATGTTAAGCAGGTAGCTCTAATACCATGAAAACACCAGTGATACGTAGATGGGATTGACAAAGAACGTGTCATCCCTCTTGTGATTTTATTCATATTTATAGAATATTATGAGTTACATTTGTTACAATAGATTCTCAGTTCCCAGATATTGTGGGAAGCTGTTACAACCAGAAGCAAAATACACAACTATTGGGAACAGGATAAACTCGAATATGATGCATGTTGCTGTTGACTCGGTTGTGCTGGACTTTGATGTGTAACCAAGTCAGCCTTAGGAGCATCAGACGTATGAGGATTGAGACGCCTCTTATCAGGTTCCACTTGTATTAAATCTATTACTATGTAGGGTTTTATTGTGAACTAATTTTAAAATTAATATAACTTAAACAAACACCTAAAATTAATGGTATTAGTATCAATATTGAAAGTGATATTGATATAACCATCAGATACGGTAACCAAACAGGTCGTTAGAAAATATATTTTTTTATGCTTCTTAACTTTGTAATACAATGATATATAGAAAGAAAAGGTCATAACATCTACAAATAAGATTGGATTTAACTTTGAAACCTAAGTAATTATGGCCCAAAAAAGAAACAAAATAAAACTTAAGAAACCTAACCTGTACATCATCCGTGGATGAGATCAGATTGGTCTCTCTGCTCCATTTTCAGTACCCAATCCATAGGGAAGAAGCAACATGCTATTCAAACCTGTACATATGCGGATAAATCACATTTCTAAACGACCAATTTACGATTTGGTTGCACTCAAACGAATCGATTTGAATCTACGAGAAGAGAGATTAGTAGGATATACTCTTATAAATAACAAAACCACATACGTACGTAATAACACCATAACTCTAAAAAAGATATGCGGCATCATCACGGCTCCATGGCATCACCACCGTCCGTCAGATTCCACATCACCATTCACCAATGATGAGGTTGAAACGGGGTGCCAAGTTGAAGATTTCAGGCTCAATTAAGTCTTCTCATCAAGATAGTTGTGAGAACATTTGAGATTCGACCAAGTGATACGACGATCGGATGGCGAGGATAACATCTTTGTTGCGAAATTTTTAGTGTGCATGATCTTCGCATCATGGTGGTTGTAAGGACGTTTCACAATTGATGCGACGACCAGATAGTGAGGATAAGATGTTTGTTGCTAAATTTTTTAGTCTGGCATTGCTTAATTAAGAAACTGCAACCCCTGGCTGGCGCTACAAGAGGGGAGGCTATGGAACGCTTAAGCAATACTTACCTGGACGGGGTCTATGGGTGATCAGGAAGGCCCATGGCCTAGTCTGGCGGCCCACATTGCACTTGGTGGGGGCGCCTGTCTACCATCTCCCCAAGTGGGAGAGTGGACGTCATAATTTGTGGCAGTGGGGGCCTGCGTTCGCGCGGCCCCTGCCCATTTCTTAAATCAAAATATTATGAAAGTTTCAAATTTGGATATATAAATTTTACTCTTTAATTTTTGTTAATTTTATCTTAACTTAGATTTTTACTTATTAGACTTTTTAATTTTTAAATATTTTAATAAAATTTTGTAATTTTATATTTTGAATAGAAAATATGTAAAATGTCCCCTCAATCTTTTCTAAAAAGTCTGATTTCTATAATACAGGTTATGTGTAATCTCACTTTTATTTCTATTTGAAAGAGACTATTTCAGGAGCTTTTTTCAAAATATTCATTCAAGGATAAATTCACAAGAAGTAGATTAGAGGAATTAAAAAGTATTTCCAACAAGACAGTAATGTTATGCTTCGATCTGACAAATTAGTGGTTCCTCCTGTTTTTTTTCTTTAGCTACAAATGAAATCGGGGAGATATTTCAGATAATTAAAAAAAATCAGATTTACCCTCCTTTTTATGAGAAGTATGTGTAGCATCCGTGGAAAAAGACTGCACGTAAAATATTCCTAGATCTTTTTCTCATGTAAGTTCTGTAAACAAAAAATAAACAACATATTTTGGACTCTTGAGCTAATTTTGGGGAGAAATGGTTGCTGCATGCTGCATTGTTGGATGCCATTTTATTTTTTTTATTTTTTTTGTTTGTTTTTTTAACTTTTTGGAACATTTGATAAAAAATCGGACGGTCTGGTCGGCTCTCACTTGGTTGTATATTTTTTTGAAAAAAAAAATTAGTATTTATCTCGGTTTGCTTGCAAAAAAAATTTCAAAAAAAATAATAATACAGTCGATTCAAGGTTGATCCGAATTGGCCAATTGTGCCATCCCATTTTTTATTGAACATCTCAAAAAATTTAAAAAAAATGAACAAAAAATCCATTGTTCCAGTGCAGTAAGCATTTCTTAATTTTTAGTTATTTCTTAGGCTACCATGTTCACATCATCAAATACATCCAATAGTACAAAATACCATCCCATCCCATCCATTCCATTATTTCTCAACTGCTGGGGCATAATATGGTTGCCTCCAGCCTCGAAACAAGATTAACAATGGCCCTGTTTCAAAAATTTACAAAAAAGGCTTGTCCCTATTGGAAATAAAGATAAATAATAAACAATATAGTTTAAGTTTTTACTTTTGCAGTCATCACTTGTAAAATTAAAAGTAGGGTTACGACAACTCTTTTATCATATAGGGGCGTGTTTGGCACAACTTCTAAATGAAAGTATTGTTAGACTTTTATTTAGTTATTTTGTGAGAAAAAAAGGTAGGTGTGAAAAATTATTTTCGTAATTTTAATTTGTTTTTGACTTTCGATCAAAAGTTCTAATTTAGAACTAATGGGTCAAAATCTCGTCTACCACAATCAAAATCATCTGCCTGTGATTAGAGGGCCGAGAATCAACTATCCCTGTAAAAGAGCACACCGTTAAGGGCCCCCATTGGTAATTCATGGGATCCCCTTCAGATGCTTAACGCAAAAGATTGGGAGTTTGAAAGAAAGCATAGAGAGCTTGGGTCGATCGGAGTGTACCTTAACATATGGCTTAGGGGTCTTTATATAGTGGTTCGGAGGTAGCTTCTGATCCGATTCCGACTAGAAAGAATATATCACCTTAAGTCCTTTTTGAGGACAATTGCTTAGGGAAAAGAGTCAACTTTGGAAATGTTAGATACGAGCCGAACCCTTTGACCTATCGTGATCCATCAAGGATCAGGAAGAGTGCCCTACCACATAGATTCATATCCAGGCTAGTTTCCAAATTTATCTTTATATGCTTCCGCTTGAGATTAGATTGGGTCGAGAAAGTCAGATTCTACGCGAGGGGGAGGAGTCTCGCTTGATCCACTCCTGAGGTTCTATTAGAGAAAATACTCGGACGGCCCTCCGGTGGACCAGTAACAGATCAAGCATTGTTGGTAGTAGGGTCTCTTAATTGGCCTTGGCTGTGAGCCTTATCTCATGTTCGCGTTATTGGGCCGACCCACAGACCATTTCGGCCCAGTGAGACTTTCATCCATCACTTGCCCCCCACTTCTAGCGTACTGTGTGCAACAAGAAGTAGTTTGAACGGCTACCATGTCGTTGCGGCCATGCCCAAGTTCCTTGAAAGGGAATATATGACATGCAACGATCAAATTCATAGGGGTAGAATGGTGGCTGCAACCCTGGCTTACAACTTTTGAAATGATGGGATGCTTTTCTCGTCGAGCGAAGTGCATGGTTTTTCCAGCTATCGTGAGAAGATGTGATCCCGTGCGTCGCATCTGTTCAGCCTTTCCGTGCCGTTTCAAGTAATCATGCCCCCATAGTGTGGCCCGTCATTCCATCTTCCAAGCGGCACCCCCTCGGGAAGCATCCACTCTCAGCCCCTGGCAACCACTGGTTAGAGAGAGAATGGAAAGAGAGAGAAAGAATGAAAGTGAGAGAGAGAACTAGAAAGAGAATGGAAGGGGTTGCTACAATATCCGCGAGACTGTAGCAGAGAAAGGGAGAAAGAAAAAAAGATAGAGAAGGTGGGGAGAGAGTGAGAGAAAGAGAGGGAAGAGAAAAATAAAATACTTATAACATAAAAACTAAACTCCCTCTTTCAAATGGGTAAGGGGGAATTTATAGGATCATAAAAAATTTTGAAATCCAAAAGTTTTGGCTCTCTCTTTGAAAATTCAAATTTAGATTTAGTAAAATCAATCCCTTGATTAAATGAACTTCTTATCATATTTAAGGAAGTTTGAAATTTGAAAATCAAAGGACAATTCCCTCTCTTATTTGAAAAGTGAAATATGTCTCTTAAATTTTCTCCTTTCCTTTCTCTCTCCTTAATTCTCTTTTCTTTTCTGAATTTTAAATTTTGAATCTTTAGCTTCAAGAGAAGTGGGGACCGGCTTTGACTATATTGTCCCTCCTTTTTCTGGTCACCTGGTTGTTCTTCATATGCTTTCTCCAATTGAACCACTTGCTTTTTGTGTACTATACACAGAAAATAATTATGAAACCTCTGCAAGTGATTTAGACAAAAGACAAAGTTCTCTATCATCTGATGTGATTTTGCATGAAAATTATGATTATAGGCCTTACATTTTAGTCTTCTAATTATTTAAAATTGTCAAGTTATGAATGACGCTAAAAGATGATGGGTCGAAATCTTATCTACTACAATCGAAGTCCTCTTCCTATGATCAGAGGGCTAAGAATCAACTGTCCCTAAAAAAGAGTACACCGTTAAAGGCCCCTTGTGGTAATCTAGGCGATCCCCTACTGATGCTTAAGTCAAAAGACTAGGAGTCCGGAAGGAAGTAGAGAGAACTTGGGTTGATAGGAGTGTACCTTAACATGTGGGCTTAGGGGTCTTTATATAGTGGTTCAGAGGTAGTTTTTGATCTAGTTCTGCCTAGAAAAAGTACAGTCACTTGAATTTCCTTTCAAGGGCAATTGGTTGGGGGAAAAGAGTCTGCTTTGGAAAGGTTAAATCCGAGCCTGATCCTTTGGCCCATCGTGATCCATCGAGGATCAAGAAGAGTGTCCTGCCACATTGACTCGTATCCGGGCTGGTTTCCAGATTTATCTTGACATGCTTTTGCTCGAGGTTGAATTGGGTCGAGAAAGTCAGATTCTACGCGAGGGCTAGGAGTCCCGCTTGAGTCACCCCTGAGGTTCTATTAGTGGAAAGATTCAGACACCCCTCCGGCAGGCCAACAATAGACCGAGCGTTGTTGGTGGTAGGGCCCTTCTATTGGGCTTGGTTGGGAGCCTTACCTCATGTTCATGTTATTGGGCCGGCCAACAGATCATTTGGGCCGGGTGAGACTTTCATCTGTCAAGAGCCTCTTAAATCAGAGTAAAAGTGAGATTGTTAGTATATGTTTGACTTTTATAACAACTTAAAATTTATTATAACTATTTACATCTATCATTTTTATATTATAAGAGGAAGTCAAAAATAATTTCCAACTAAAAATTATGCCAAACACTCGCTTAATAACACAACACTGCAGGAAAGAGCTACTTAACGATGCGTCATCAAAAGTGCTCTTGCAGGTGAGAGAATTTTACCATTGCCCTTATTTCGGTTAGTTTATGATCACATCATCACTCGATTATCCCGTTGACCTAGATGTCATTTTGTGTAATTGTAAAATATAATAGAATATCATAAAACATTCTAAAGCGGTATTTTACTTATGTCTAGAGCGCTATAAATTATTTTACATTAATATTATTTTATATAGATTTGAAGTTTCATAGACTATTATATTTCAAAACCTGTTCACCCATGTGATATTTTCTTAGTTATGGTTTTGATTTTCAGTTCAAAACTATGGAAAACAAAAAATAGAGAATTTTAAAATCAATAAGTTTTAAACTAAAAAATATGTTTATCAGTTTTAAAACTAATAAACATTAATATTTCATAAAAAAATTATATCAATTCAAATAACTCCTTAGGAAGGAAAAAAGGACCAAAAAGACAATCATGTTCTGGTCTTTGATGTGTAAAAAAAAAAAACGGAGAATTTTAAAATCAATAAATTTAAAACTGAAAAAAATATTTTTATCAGTTTTAAAACTAATAAACATTAATATTTCATAAAAAATTTATATCGATTCGAATAACTTCTTAGGAAGGAAAAACGACCAAAAGACAATATGTTCTCGTATTTGATGTGTAATGTGCGTGTGCGTCCCCTTTAGTCGTTGAATGCTAATTCGCCTATGAGATCACTTTTTTTGTATTTTTTATTTCATGTTCACAACCTTATCTTTTAATTCATTATTCTATATTCTGAACTATATTTTTTTCTATCTTAAACAAAAATTTGTTTCTATTATTAATATAATTTGAAGAAGACTTAGGGGTCGGTTTTGATGAGGGGACGGCTCGTGGCAGCCTCCCCCAAGAAAAGCGATACGTTTGTTTCCATAAGACCTTGAACAAAAAAAAGCGACGGGTATTCCCACGCTCCCGCGCACTTCCCCATCTTCTAATTTAGAACCCTAACCCCTTTCTCACAACCCCCTCACCATAAAATAAAAATAAAAAATATCTAGGGCTTCACAGTTCTCCGATGTCTCTTTCTGAAAGTGAGGTTTTATGATTTGTGAGATACGGACACAAATGTACATTAGTCAGACACGATAATATTTTAAAAATAAGATATGATGACATGGAGAACATATAAATATATATACATGAATATATAATTACACATATATAATAAATATAATTATTAAAATTTATCTAAAATATAAAAGATATAATTCAAATATATTAAATTTTATTATATACATAAGTATTTTGAGAAGATATACTATATTTTAAGAATTTTTTAATATTTATTAAATTATATCTGACACGACTCTCTAAAATAAATAGTAGTGTCCACCACCAAATCATAGGTGAAGCTTTTTGCGAAAGATCTGCCTGGGGAGATGGCGGAGCCCTCCGAAGTTATCCGGGTTCGCGATGTTGGCCCCGAGATTTCAGAGGTAAAATGTTCCCCCCCAGTCGCCAAGTTCTTTGTTCGTTTGGAGCGTCTGCAACACCATTTAGTTCTCGCTTTCTTCCCGTTGTTTCAGGATGATCTGCGTCAGCTCGTGAAGCCCTTCGGCGCAGTCGCCAAGCTCGTGTTGCTGCGGGAGAAGAGCCAAGTTCGTCATGTCATTGTCTATCTCTTTTCAGTTTTTTTTTTCAAATTTTCTGTATTTTTCTACCCTCTGATTCACCATGTGGTGGGTGATGTCTTATTGCAGATGAATAATTGTTTTTATATGTTTTTCTTGGATCATTGCAGGCTTTTCTCCAAATGCATGATGTGGCATCTGCCAAGACAGCTCTGCAATTTTATGCAACCGTGCAACCTAATATCAGGTGTCGCTTTTTTTTTTTCCTGGCAATGGATTGGTTTGTATGCTTATGCGTTGTTTGTGTTTATGCTAAGATTATGGAGTTTCTGCTACAGTAGCTTTTCTAAAGGTTGTTTGGTTTGCCATAAAGCACCAAAAGTACTGGTTTTGAAATCACCGGTCTTAAAATAAATGAAGGCAAAATCTCTGGTTTTAAATGCATGGATTTTTGGTTTTCAGCAATTTTGGCTTGAAAATGGAAACGGGATAAAAGGAGTGACACATGAGTCGGCACGATTGTGAAACGCAGCAAGTTATGGCACTCCAAGCTTAAGGAAAACATCATAGAGTGATTACAGCACTATGAACGTTGGGAAACCTTATTGAATGATTTAGAGCACTCTGAACTTAAGGAAAACATCATTTCATGGCATTTTATGATACTTCAAACAAAATCGTAATCAGAAGTGTAAAGGAGCATTGAATAATGGCTCCATATTCCAAGTACCATTGGTTGTCATTTACTCAATCCTCGCACTCATTCTTTCTTTGTATGTGCAATACTGGCCTCTGTGTTATGCTAAATGTTGAACAAATGCTACCAAAAATGGAAAATCATGACCTGGCATAGAAAAGTTGACATTTGGATTCCAATTTCAGTCCTGTACTTAAGGAACTTGACTCAGTCAATGTCACGTGGAGTGTTGTCTGCATCATTATGTAGAAAGCATCAAATCAAGAGTAATGCTACACTTACTCCCTTATGGTATCCCTTACATCTCCACCATCTGTTGCATAATCCAACCTGTCATGAGCTGGACATTTTGTTGCAAATGCAGATTACTGGTAGAGATATGAAGAGGATCTTTAGGGAGTACCTTGGAAATTGGTTGCATTTTCTAAAATGAATAGTATTGTATTGTACCCCAAAATTCTGTCAGTATTTGCTGTCTGAAGTTGACTCAGTGTCCTGTCAGGGGAAGAAATGTGTGCATGCAATTTTCTTCTCTCCAGGAACTCACAACAATGGATCAGGATTCACAAGGATGCAAAGATCAGGTTGGTGATAGACTGATTAATTCCTGTTTCCTGATTGGGGAACTGTTTTTATGGCTCGCAACACTGTTGTGTCAGTCAGCAAATTTTAACTGCGTCGGTGGTTTGATCTATTGAAGAGTAATCTCTGTGTGTGTGTGTATTTACGTGCATGTTAACAATAAGAATTTTTCAAATAGCAACTCTCTACACTCTTAACATTTTTAGGTATTAACCTTGCTAATGTCAATGTTTATTTTTTTCCTCTCCACAATTACATTTTTATTTGATAGCCATATTTTATAGGAATTTTTTTAAAAGATTTGATTCTTGAAAGTGTTATTCTTAATTTTTTGGGAGGTTCACCCAATAACTTAAGATTGTGAAAAGTTGTAAAAAATATCAAGACTGGGGGTTTAATTCCTATGTACATTAGAATTGGAGGTGGTATCTAAACATAAAATTCAATAAGCCGAGATATAAAGATCACCATAATACATTGCAATAAATTACAACAAAATATTTAGAAAAAATATAAAGTTGTGTTTAAAAAGTTCAAAATATTTGAAAATATTTGAACATTATGTGATACTATTAAAATATCACATGTTTATGCTTTCTTTGTCCAAATCCACATATCTTGATCTTATTACTTTATTTAGAGATTTTTATGATGCTTAGTGGAATCAAGGGGGCATATCATAACACTTCGCAGATATTCTGTCCCATTTGGTATACTCTTGTGTCGTATTGAATTAGTTTGTGGATGAATCAAGGAGACATATCATAACTCTTTACAGATATTCTATCATATTTGTATACTCCGTATCATATTAAATTAGTTTGTGGATGAAATAGATAAGGAAGAACATTATGGTGCCATACACAAAAGGGTATGACATGTCACACAGTCTCAAATGACCTATCTCTAAATCGGACTGTCAAGAACAAATCCACTCCCTCCCCTTCCCTAAAGGAGTATGCATGGAGGTGTTACATATGGATAGAATGAAACAATTAAATTTAATGGGTGGTATATTTGATTTATAGAGTAGATAGAAATTTGATGACAATTTTTTGTTATTGGTGCTTGGTAGATTGAACGTCCCATGGTTATTGGCTTAGAGAGAGAAAAAAAAGAGTGGAAGGGGTGGAGAATGGTGGAAAAAGTTATAGCAAGAGTGTCTGCTAGAGTTCTGTTAGACATGCTCATACCATATGGGCATAGTAGTTGATATTTTCCATTGACTTGGGTAATTATACTTAATTTTCCAATTTAATCTTTTCAATTGATAATTGCGCTTCTTTGTTAAGAAGAGGCATTGTAATGGTATCTCCCCTAAATGATACCTTTCACATATAAGAATAGAGATATATGTGTGATCTAGGGTAGTCCATCAACTTAGTTTACTGAACAAAAGTTATGTCAGTTCCCATAATGGCCGATAATAGACAGCTGAAACACTGAAAGGTATCATCCCAATGGGACTGACATTTTCATTTAGACATGCCTAGATGACTTTAGTATAATAGTATTATAATTAACTATTTAGTTTACACCCTGTTTGGTTAGAGTATCAAATTTGATATAGTATGAATTTAGATATTGTTATTTTTATGATGTAGAGTATTAATATTAAAATTGATATGATACAATATTTAAGTGTTTGGTTGAAGTTGTAACAATATCAAAAACGATACAAAAGGTTGTTTGGAAGATTCTTATTATCAATTTTAATTCACTATAATAATTATGTGGCCATTTGGTGTGCCGTTAAATATTATAAATTATCTTAAAATAATATTACCTTCTACTTAATGTGCTATAAAATATCTTGCAATGTTTTCAATACCTTGTGGCACGCACTTTATCTGATTTTAGTCATTATAATACTACATTTTTCAAAATAATAAATTAAAATTAGAGGCTCGAAATGTCACGTCTTTTTATCCTATTCTTGGTCCAAAATTGCCTAAAATCAAATTAAGGATTTTTGCACTAGTAATTTAAAATTAGATATTTTTAATCAATATTTTTATTTAATAATTTAAAATATTTTGCAATGAATGGGCAACAGTAGTCCGATTTGTGGATTGCAATACATGGGCAGCAGCTGTTCGGGTCTTGGGGGGTCGATTTTTTATTTTTTTTGATTTTATGTTCAGACTTTTTAAATTATTTTGGAGCGTTCGATCAAAGGTCGGATGGTATAGCTGGGTTGCTTGATCGACTTCTACCTGATTGTATATTTTTTTCAAAAAAATGGTACAAACTTAGATTTACATGTAAAAAATAAAAAAAGTTTTTTTTATAAAAAAATTATACAGTCGGAGGGGGGCCAACCCGAACAACCCGACTGTACTGCCTGATTTTTGATCGGACGTTCTAAAAAAAAATTTAAAATCTGAACAAAAAATAAAAAAATGAAAAATTGTCCTCTCAAACCCAAATGGGTTGCATAGCAACCGTCCGATCTGACTAGATCAGACGGCTACTGGCCTGAATTGCAATGCATGGGCATTGCAGTAAGTATTACTCATTCATTAATGTTGTATATCCCGTCTGCATTGGAGGGGGGGCAATTTTTCAATTTTTTTGATTTTATGTTCCAATTTTTAAAAAAATTTAGAGCGTCCGATAAAAAATTAGACAATACAACTGGGTTATTCGGGTTGGCCCCCACGGGACTATATTTTTTTTTTTTTTTAAAGTTGACATAAATCTCGATTTATGTGTAAAAAGAAATTTTTTTAAAAAAAATCATACAGTCGGGTCGGGACCGACCCGAGCAACACAACTATACCATCCGATTTTTGATCGGATGCTCCAAAAAAATTAAAAAAAAACTGAACAAAAAATAAAAAAATTAAAAACCTGCTGCAACAAGTGTTCACTCTTCTATATCAAGTTCAATACAGGCACAAGGTTGTATTAAATTGGATAGAGTTAGGGGGCTTAATTGTGAATGAATCTTAAAATTAATGCATCCCAGTCAAACACCTAAAAAAAACTCTATCCCTATCAATATTAAAAGTGATAGTAATATTGGATCTAATACCGAAACCAAACAGGGAGTTAACTTTCAACACAGTTGAATGGTTCAACATCATATTATTTGATGATCATATTCCAGCTCCTCTGAGTCTGGTTTGGCTTATGAAAGATTTGAAGAGGATATAGATTGAGCAGTGATAAGAGGTTACAACGCTTGAAGAGAGAGAACATGGAAGGTGAAGCTCTATTAGTTGTCAGATCTATGGAAGGTCCATTACAGCCTCTCCCTATTACATCACCACAAGTATTACTATTAGGGAAAAGGGACCATTACAGCCTTTAAGAAGGACCTATCCTTAAAGTTAAGCTTTATGAAACAGATGGTTGAGATCATAAGAGATGATCAAAGGGTTGCTATTCACTTTTGACTGGTGGAATTAAGAGGGAATAATCGTTTATATCTCCTTGATAGTGAATTTCATACACACATACATGCTCACGTATACTACATTCATATACACATGCATATATACACACATATACATGCATATATGTAAAATCCTTTCAATATTTTGTTGGCGAAGATGGTGAGAAGCCAGGGAAAGGAATGTTATGTTCCTCTCCGCAAAACCAACATTAATATGTCCTCAAAGAGACTGATCATTTGTGATATAGATTTGAGATACATATAATTTGGTGTCCATGACAGACATATGACTTCTTGTCATTTTAGAATCTTCTCTCATCCATGCAAAATATTGAGGAGAGCAACTTCTTTACATCACCAGCTTTCTTTGTGTCTGGCACTTTTGACTTTCAAGCAACTTTGAGGAAATGTTGTTGCCTTTTGGTTCCCTGTTTCATCTGGGCTTTCATAGAGAATACCAGATGCATTAGTTGGTGCACCATGGGGTATGGAATCAAGGATGGCAGTATCAGTACTGGTACGTATCCGTATTGGTATCGGCTGGTATCGACCAGTTTCGGCCTGGTACCGTTCCGATACTTTCTTTTTTTTAAAAAAATTGTATTTGCTAGTATCAGTATCGGTACCAGTTCAGGCCCGATAGCAGTATGTATCAGACCGATACCTGTGCGATACAACCGATACAGCCAAGTGCCAACCATGTACGGAATGCTTTTTTCTTTTCTTTTTGCAGGATGGGGATGAAGTTCCAGTCACACTTTGTCAGGATACAAATTGTGCCTTCCTGAGAGGCCAGGCCGACAGGAACTTGGCTGCACAGCAAGTTTCTAGCGCTCTTGATAAATTCTTGGCTGATTGTTAGAAATTTGAAGTTATGTCATAACAGGAAATGAAGAAAACATATTGGAAGGGCAGGAAGAAGAAATAGGCAGAAAACGTTCATTCGGGGTGCACACATGCTTGATAACAATTTACATGATGGTGGTTCTTTTTATTGCTTTTTCTGTTGTGGACTTCATAAATGAATACCATGGCACAGTAATGTGAACTTCACCTGTTAAAAATTTATATCTAAATGTGACCCAGTCCTAATAATCGGTGCCTATTCCACACTCTTGCCCGTTTCATTCAAGAGAACTTGCCTTTTTCATTCAAGAGAACAACGATGTATTAGAGAGCACGTCCATTTGAACATTCAACCATGTAGACACAATCACGGTCAGATTTATTTATGTTCCTGTGAGCTAGCACTAAAGCGTCCATTTCTCCCTTTGTTGACAGTGCTTACACCTATATCTCTATCAGCACCTCGGAAGGCATAAGGTGAATAGCTTGGAAAAGTTGTTTGATAGCAGATTTCTTTCAGGACATGTGACTAGATTATATGAATTGAGTAGAGAAAATGCGTTAAAATATAACTATTTCTGTAGCAAATGCATTTTTTAGACATGCCATCCATCTGATGATAATTCACTTAGTTTTTCATCTACATCTGCACATTTCTCTTTTTTCTCATTTTCTCCATATATGTTTCCTTATGTTGCTAGTGTTTTTAATGTTTTTTCCTCTTTTGTCCTTTCTCCTTCTTTTCAGTGTTTATTCTTCTCTACCTTCTGTTTCCATGCTGGTCTGCTGTTGGGGACTCAGGATTTGCAACCCAGCCAAATCCTCTTGGTTACAATTCATCACATGCTCTATCCTATTACGGTGGAAGTGCTGCATCAAGTGTTTTCTCCTCATGGATTTCTGGAGAAGATCGTTACATTTCAGAAGTCATCTGGTCAGCTTCTTCAAGTCTTCTGTCTATATCTCTCATGAATGAAATAATATTATTATATTTCTGAATTTGTTGATCTATTTCCTCCTCTGCTAGTCTACTGGGCTCATGTTATGCCCATGTAGCATTTTCTTGCAGTCTTCTGCTTCTTCCTCTGGAAATCTTTCATTCCCCAGTAAATATTGGAAGATGTTAATGGGTTGCGTCATTCAGTTATAACTGGTGGAATCAATCTGGCAGTTCTTTTGAAATTTGTTCTGTTTCTGCAGGATTTCAAGCTCTTATACAATACGAATCATGTCATAGTGCTCTTCAAGCAAGAAACGATTTACAGGTTTCCATGTTACTTCTGTTTTCTGTGAACTTAGTTCTTTACCTTTATAACTCCGAAGGCCACTTTCCTCTGTAGGGACGCAACATCTATGATGGTGGTTGTCAGCTTGATATTCAGTTCTCCGAGTATGTTTCAATGTAAGCAGTCTTTGAACTTGCAGTGGTTTGATTTTCTTTTACTTTAATTATCTTACTGCTGTGCTGCTCCTGTTCAGCCTTGGTGAGTTACAATTGAGTAACGTCGAGGACTCTAGGTAAGATAAAACCTTACATGTCAAACTTTCAAGAGTAAGCTGGATTAACAGTCCCATTTTCCTCTTTCTTCCAGAGATTTCACGAATCCCTCTTTACCTTTTGAGCAAAAAGGCAGATCCTCACTAGTAAGTGTCTCCTTTAGTCCATCTTTTTTCATTGATTTTTGTTGGCCATCGTTATTGTGACTAGCATGTCTAACTCCGTCGTCTGTACTGAGTTGAAAAACCATCAGATCTTTTCTATGCACTTCTAACAATTGCATTGTGATGATGATAGGTCTTTATGCACCATCTTATCTAAGACCTTTTTTTTTTTTCCTTGTGTTTAGTCTCCCCAATTTGCCGACGGTTGCTTCTTTTATTTTCTCCATTTGCTGTTCCAAACTTCCAGTTCCATTCCCACAGGTGGGTATTGCTCGGCCAATGGGATTGAGCCTTGCTCAGGTTCCTCTTTGAGTTTAGTATTTGGTAGGTAGAGATCCGTGTGGTATCTGTCATTCCAATCTGGTTTTTACTTGATTTTTGCAGGGTATTTTGTTTAATCGTCCCATGCTTTTATGAAGATTATCTAATATTAGCACTTGCTCTTGTATTAGTTTTAGTGTTGTTTGATGGGTAATGCTGCAGCAGGTACAGCTGCATTCGGTGGGGTTAGCTAGCATGGTTAGCATTCTTTGGTGTTGTTAATTTGCTTGCAGCTTATCCTTTTTCAGTCTCAACCATTATTCATTGCTAGATCTGTTTCTTATATGTTTTTTTTTTAAGCTTTTAGAAGAGCCAATGATGATGTTTATACTCATTCTTGATCATTAGTAATGGTTCTGTAGTTGTTGGTAATGATTATTAGCCATGAATTTTTTCTTCTTTGCTTTTCCATCAGTAGCAGGCTGCAAGTTGTTGCTTATGATTATCAACAACTGCTTTTGAGTTGTCACTATTTTTTATTTCCTTTATTTTGATTTTTTCATTTATTAATTGATTTAGGGGCAACTGTTTAGTCATCATAAAATATTGTTTTGTTTTATTTTTTTAAAGAAAGATATATTTATGATGGTTTTTTAGCTGCCACAATTAATATAATTTTAGGTGACAACTATTAAGGTCTCAACTGACCCATGCTCAGTTGGTATAGGTGTGTTTTCCAGGAAGCTTGTGGGAAAAGCCTAGGTTTTGAACCGAGGTGGGGAGGGTTCCTTGCCATTGTGTTATGAACCTCCAAAAAATGATGACTTAGATGTCCCAAAAATCATTTTTTTAATGACTCTCTTGGGCCATCAATTTTACTTTAAAAAGATGGGTCTGTTCAGGACTGCTTCTGTGAAGGCTATGGTACAAAAATGAATGGTGTCTTTTTAGATCTTGCTACATGGTAGATATTGTTAACTGTAACTTTTATATTTTACATATTATTAATATCAACCCTTAGATTAAATCTAAGGACTGATATGAAGACAGGCATTGGGCTGCCCTAATTCTCAGGTTAATGTTATGTTTAGGAAGTAGTAGACTAGTTTAAATGTTAAGTGTGCATTTGTGCTTCTTTTAAGAAATGTTTGTTTTCTTTTAGGTCTAATTTCAAGTTTAAATATTGTAGCTTAAAGGCTAATTTATGCTTCACTTTTTGCATGCTATTGTTAATTGTCTTTCAATTTCAATAATTACTGAACAACAAACAGATGTGATTCTTAATGTACATGGTAATGAATATTCCACTATCCAAATCGTATTCAACACATTGACATCTGCAAGTGTAGCAAGTATTTTATGTTGATGACAACATTACATCAGATTACTATGTCGTTATGTTGGGATTATTATAAGTAGCTGAGGATGGTGCAGAGCTTTATCAAAAAGGTGAACTTAATGTTCTTGTCACCTTATCTACAACAATGTAGTTATCAAATTAGAATGTTTGAGAGAGTAAAGTACTAGACATTGATGTAACATAAGATGATTTTGATATTGTATAAGTTTTATGGTGAACTTCAATTTAAGGATATGATGATTCTTATTTGTGATAAGGGAGTGAATTATTCAATTTCTTTAATGAACAGAAGGCGCGACGCAGTCGTCGTTGTAAGGTGTCCTCCATTGTTCAGAGGTCAGAGCCATCACCTACCACCCAACCATCCACCTCTCAACTAGTAACCCCACAGTCTTGTTCTTTTTGGCCGGCTGTTATTCCGTCACCTACCTTGCAGATACCTCGGTCCACATCATCTAACGCTCCATGTATTACACTTTGAATTAATAAAGTCTAATTATTGATACTCTCTGTACATACCTTATCATCCTTTTTCTTTTTTGAATCAGGCCCATCCAAACGTTGTAGGGGTCCGGCTAAGGCTACTGCTGTTAGGAACTTGCCACCAGGGAAGAAACTTCAGGTGGACATTGTGAAGGGAGGTGGTGTGGGTAAAAATGGCTCTAAATTCAATAGCTTCTTGGGAGTTGTTTCTAGATCCCACTGCGTTTTATGGCAAAAAGACTTTATGAAGCTTCGTCCAGAAATAAAGGAAGCTATTTTCAAAGAGATCCAGGTAACGAGCATTTGGATTTTTTTTCTCATCACCCATAAGTTTTGTTCGTAATTTTGAATCTTGAATTGTTAACTGTGCTATATTGTGCAGCAAAGTTTTGATTTTTCGGATAGTCCTAAGGTACGGACAGAGATTTTACAACGTATGGGGAGCTTACATCACAAACAAAGAAACAAGCTTAAAGAAAAAGTGAGTTAATTTCTATTTTAATTTGAGCATACGTATGTTCTTTTTATCGAACTTTATTCTTTGTAAATATGTGTCACAGCATTTCGTAGGGAAGTCCCTCGAGCAGGCATTTGCAGATGTCCCGAAAGGTGTAGTAGATGCCTCCCAATGGAGGCGAATGTGCGAGATATGGAGCACCCATGAGGAGCAGGTAATGTTAGTTTTTAGTTAATTAGTTGAATGCTTATTTTATATAATGCATTTATATATGATCAAATGCTTAATATTTTTATTTATTAAGAGCAGGAAATTGTGGATAAGAATAAAGTCAACCATGCTCACGTTACGATGACATATAGAGCAGGGCGAAAGAGCATACATCAAATGAAGGATAACATTGTAAGTTTTGCTGTTTAGTTTGTCATAATTGTAACAATGAAAGTTAGTTAATAGTATATATATTTTTTAATCATCATACAGAGGAAGGATGAGGGTCGTAATGTTACACGTCCTGAGATCTTCATGAAGTCATACCCTAAGACAAAGGTGGATGGGACCCAAGTGTGGGCCAATGATGATTGCAGGAAGAGGATGATAAGAAAAAATTGTAATTTTCTATGTCTACATATAAGTTTTTATGGTTAATAGTTACATATACCAACTTTTGTGACGTAGGAGCAGATGAGGCAGTTGATGACAACTCCTTTAGGTGTCAGTGATGTTGCGAGTCCTGTACTTTCACCAGATCAAGCGTTTGTCCAAGTGAATCATGGGACAAGATAGACCTGGCCGTGTACGTTGTGCAGGTTTTGGTGAGACGTTGAAAACATGGTATAAATCCTCTGATGGCGACAATGGCAGTCCTAGTTACCAGCAGCTCCAGACCGAGTATGGTCATCTGATTGGTGAGGTTGAACGACTGAAAGCAGTCATCGACCAGCATACACAGTTATTGCAATTACAGGCGGAGCAAATGCAAAGCCAAGGACAAGTTCAGGCGCAGATACAGGGGACTCTACGCCAGCTTCGGGAATGCATGGGTTTTAGATTTTCACCTCAACAGACCATTTCCAGTGATGATGATGAGGGAGATGAGAACTATGGGGCTGGAGAAGGAGAGGATGATAGAAATGAGGAGGGAGATGATTTGGAGGATTGTGATTTTGATAATGATAATGATTGACTTTTTTTTCTTCAAAAAGTTGTAATTTATTTTACCATTTTTATTTTAATAGGTAGAGGTATTGCAATCAAGCGGGTGAAGAGGGGCACCCCACACAAACACAAATCACGAAGAGTAAGACTTGCTGCGTCGTATGGGGTATAATTCTTTTAAAATAAAAATAAAAATCCGACCCATTATGTCTAACATGTTCATACAATTTGATCTCAGACGATCTAAAAAATCTGAAAAATAAAAAAAATGAACTTCTGTTTATTGGGCTCAACCCATTAAGGACATTGTTTCACTGTTTATTGGGGTATGTTTTTCTAGTTTTAGATTTTTTTTTTTTTTTAGGTCGTCTGATTCGAGATCAAGTTATACGGACATGTCGTGCAATGGTTCCGATCTTTAAAAGTTTGTAAAAATAAATAAAAAAATAGAATACACTCCATGCGATGCAGCAAGTGTATCACATATGATATCTCAGCACTAAAGGACTACATGCAGGTCGTCACCGTGTCTCCACCTATCAATTGGGTACAAAGTGAATACATAAGTTATCCGTATTTGCTCCGCTTACATATCAAATATCTGAATTTGTGCCATGATTTGGCAGACAATTATAATATTTATCCATATATTAATTTTAGTAATTATTTGGATAATCCAAATTATCTGGTTCGAATCTGGATTAAAGCACACAGACACATACATAATGTGTATGTTCTATATCTATATCGATGTTACTGTTTGATTGTAGAATATAATAACATATTCTTAGTATGACCCATCTGCCTAGAGCAAACAACCGTTACATATAGTCTAAAAATGTACATTGAGTTTTCTTTCTTTATTAATTGATGCAGTCTACGTGGTGCTAATGTGGTTCGAATGCTAGGATAAGAATAAAAGAAGAGTTTGAAACCATGTTAGTAAAATGGATATAATTTTTCGTTCGGATGTCAAATTCGCACATGACTTAAATTCAGAATTGTTATTCTGAGAAGATTGATGTAGTTTATGCATAAGGCTTCGTTTTTCAAGCCAAATTTCATCGTTTTTCTAGCAAACGGCTCAATTTTAGTTAAACTTTACTATTTTTAGTAATTTTTCAGATAGAGATAAGCTAGACTTAGAATTTGATTTTCACCATAATTCTTGTGTAGAAGTTGCTTACAAATTCATCTTCTTTTATGTGATAGATTTTCACTTTTTTTTCCTAGTGGAAATAAAAAAATCTCGTGTAAAAATAGATGTCTTTATGTAAAGAATACTAGGTGAATGATACTTGTGATTTTTCAAATTTTTGGACAGGTATGAATTCTCTCTTTCTTCTTCTCTTCTTTATGTTCTTCTTTTGAACCTTGTGCAATCAGACGGTTGCTTCATGAACATTAGACCAATTGTCTCTCATCCTTAACATATCAAATTCATTACCTTAAGAGACAACAATTCCTTTTCCCATTTGTTAGTAGATACAGGTAGTATCATTCGATATTTAACTTCTAGCTTACTGGTTTGCAATCAACTTGCTTTTAGATAAGAGTGTGTCAGCGCCACCCCCGGCTTCATGTCTGGTTTAAATCTGACCCTTTCAATATATCTTTCTTGATGGGAGACATGCTGGATGAGTTTGCAGGCAGTAAAAGGAAACTTTTAGTAGTATTGTAGTGCTTAAGAAGAGTAATACTTACTGTAATGATTGTGCATGCTGCACGCACCGTCATTACAGTATCGGATGACTCAAAAAAACTTGACTGTTCATTAGACTCGATTTTTTATTTTTTAAATTTTTTTTTAAGTCGTTCGATCGAACATTACATTGTACGGACAGTTAGAACACCTCAGGGGCGACTTAGAAAAACTCTAGGAATTATGTCTGTTCTACAATGCCGAGCCATTCTTCAGCATTTTCTACAGCCAATTTTCAGGCACAGCAACGTTCATAAAGTGCAATTTCTTGAAGATTGAGATTAGACCCATTTGCTTGATCCTTCTCTGGGTCCTTAAATTTCATTGAAAAAAAAATCAACTCATTAATAACATTAATACGAGGAGTTTTACTCCATTAATGAATATCCTTTTTCCTCTAATGAGATTTTAGGGAACATGTAAAGGTCCACGGAGAGAGTCCAGGTGATCTTAATCTATTTCTTAAGCCATTTTCTGATGGGTCCTCGAGCTACTTACCATTTGACTAGAGGTATTCGTCCAAGGATTCTCGTTGGCGCCTTTCCTAAGAAAAATCTCTTCTTATCTACTGGATCCTCTACTATGGATGCTGATATGGTGTTCTAGAAAAGAGAGGTTTCTTTCCTCATATATACTGGTTAAAGTGTACTGCATATTTACAAGTACTCTAAAAAAATAATTATTAAAATTGATAATTTAACAAAAAGAAACTATTACTATTAAAAATAATAAATAAATATAATTTAATAAATCGATCAAATGATACATGAAATAAAAGTTTAACGGTAAAAAACGTACCTTTTAGTAGTAAAAGTATGCCAAAGTGCCTCTAGTTCGACGGCATTTGACCGAACTTTCATAAGGAAGATTCTAAGTTCAAATTCCATCTCTAGTGCTTATGTAAAAGGGATTTTATCTGATGAATTTATTAGCACTTGAGTATTGTCCACCTCCCATGAGGGAGTTCTTAAGTTCCGCCTCCCATGATTGTGCCAAAAAGGGGATTTATCCATGTGTTTGAGGGGGTCTATGTCCAAGTGCTTCATAAAAGTGGTGAAGCTTGTGAGGAGCATATTCCTTTCTTTAACTGGCTCTCCAAACTTGGAATAATTGTCTGAACAGAAAGAATAATTTTGGCAAGTGAGAAAAAATCCTAATTTAGAGAGAAATTTATTTAATAGTGTATCCAAATTCATAGTCTTTCTGTTAGGAAAGAATTGTAAATGCTTAGCCAGCTAGGTTACTCTTTCAAAAGAAAGCATAATAACTTTGATATTTAAACTTATTAAATAGAAAAGACTAGAAATAATATTCTCTCTTAATCCTATCTATCTAAATAGAATATAGACTATAAGATTAGTTTCTCAATCTTAGTAGTTTATTTTTATTTTATATAAATTGTTAAATTAATTGAACAAAATAATCTTTCTATTAGGGAGGAATTTTTAATTTTGTTATTAAACTTACTGATGAGGCAGAATCCGATTCGGCCCATTAAAGCAAGTCCAAACCCCGTTCGGTCCAACAGCAGCAGTACCAGGCCCTCTGGGAGCCTTCGGCCCATCAGCGGCCCAACAGCCCTCGGCCCGTAAGCGGCACCGTCGCTCCCGGCCCAACAGGCTTCAGCCCGTCAGCGGCCCACCAGCCTACGGCCCGGGAACAGCGCGGCAGCCCAGGGCCCAACAGGCTTCGGCCCATCAGCGGCCCAACCCCCTTTGGCCCGGTAGCCGAATCCGGCCCACTCCGGTGGCGGATCAGGCACTATGGCGGTTTATCAGTAAACCCTCATTTAGTCCTATATCGGCTGCCACCGTTAACCATCCGCTATCCTTTGCTATAAATACACCGCTATTTAATGCCCAAAAGATGCTTCCCCAAGCCTCCGAGACCCTTAAGGACTACAGTCCGAAAAGCATTAAAGCTACTCTCTTTGCCTTCTGAATCGAATCTTCTTCAGGAGCTAACTTGACCGTCAGAGGGGGTTCCCCAGGGCTGAAGCCCGGGACTCCTGCTGACTGGTTTTCTTCTTCTTCCCCTCCTGCAGGAGCTCGGTTCGAATCATCGCCGACCTTCCCGAGTCGGTCTCGGCCGCCGACCTCGGACTCCTCTCCCTGATCTCGACGCCGTGCGCCGGCTGCCCCGCGACAGAGGAGACTCGGTCTCGCGCCGCCCCTTCGTCCGTCGAAGGAGCTTCGGCCCCGACTTCCCGGAGCGAGCCAGCCTTCGGACCTTCGGCTCCGCCGCCTCTGCATCCTTCGTCTTCCGGATCCCCGTCGGGCCTCTGAACACCGATCCGACCCAGCACCGGATCCATCTCTTCGGATTCCGGCTTCGGAATCCGGTCGTGATAGCTTCGGCTACATCACTTACTAATATAAAAGACTAGAGAGAATATCCTCTCATAATTTTATCTAGCTAAATAGAATAGACCATATAAGATTAGTTGCTCAAATCTCAATCTTTTTTTATTTTATATAATTTTTTAATTAATTAATTGAACAAAATATAAAAATAAAGTAATATAACATTTCATAAATACGTTAAATACCTTCTTTCATTACTCCTCTCCTTCTTCATAATATTTATCGCCATCCACCATCGTTGGGGGCAACGGAGGGTGGCATTCAATTTAGATCCCCCCTTCCCTTCTCCCCTCCCACCCACCACTTTGACTTGTTTGCTTATTTATTGATGATGGATGAATAGGCATAGTGAGATAGTTTACCAAGACTTTAGTGAAAACAAAAACAAAAAAATTGGGAAAAGCAAAGGGCTTTTTTGTATATATATTCTTAAAAAAATACTATATTTGTATCTATACCTCCAACTTCCACATTATGTTGTCAATACCCCTAAAATCTTCAACAAGTTGAGGTTATACTCCATCAAAATACCGTTAAACTAAACCTAAAGATTTTGTATATATACTCCTAAATTCATTAATATTTTATATGTACACTCTTAAATTCACTAGAATTTTGTATACGTAGTCTTGATGTTATCGAGATTTATGAAATCTTTTCGGCATATTCAGTTGGAATTCATGTTGTTTTCACATAGAGTATAACGGCGACTTTTTTGAAGATTTCAGAAGTACTGATAACAATATATGAGAGTTGGGATTATAGATGCAAATATGATATTGTAGAGATATTTAAGTAAAAGTTCCAAAAACAAGAAAAGAGGGACATTGAATAGAATCATAATTATAAGTTTAATATTAATAAAAAGTATACATCTAATAATGAATATACTCAACAGTCACCAAAGATACTGACCCTCATTATTGAACAGATAGAATACACATAAATATCCCATTATTCAAATTATATAACAACCCCATTTCCATAAATATCCAATTATTCAAATTATATAACCCCATCTACTCCTTGTTTTTGCCACCAGCACCCTCTTGTGGTCGTCTTCTTCCCCTGTTCTAACCCACTTCCATGGCGCCCGCTGCTCAGATGGATTCCTCTCTCCTCTTCCGCCCGCCTCTCCATTCCTCCTCCTCTTCCTCTACCCCCCGCATCGCTGTTCTTCCCCGCAGCACCCTGCGCTCCAGCAACAACGTCGGGTTCCGCCTCGCGTGCGCCCCGGCGCCTTCTACGCAAGCGGTGGGTGTCCTTGCTCCCTGTGTTTGCCTCCGCTTTCAAATTGTTCCTGAAGAACGATATTTTTCCTTTATTGCCGGGGGATTTGACTCGCAGGAAGTGGTTTCGAAGCCTAATTACCAGCCGGGAGCCGTCGACGACTTCTTCCTCAATTATTTCCGCAGCAAGATGGTGGAGGTGAGCTGGAGTTGTTCCTTCTCTTTCCCAATTTAGCCCTAATCTTGGGGAAAACTAATGGAGGGTTCATGAAATTTTAAACTCCAACCCAAGTTACCTCTCTCTTATGTTGTTGTTTATGTGCTTTCTCCAGAATCTTTTATTTGTTTTATTTTATTTTTGGTTTCTTCGCTTTGTTGGAGGCAACTATTGCATGGGCAAAACTATTTTAGTTAGTTCTTACCAAAAAGCAAGAAAATTTGAGTGTGGTGCTGCTAGGACTGACCGAGACTTGTTCATCATATGTTAGAAATAATGATTCGTCAGTTCATATGCACTGCCATGCCCTCACAGTTATCTTCCCTGCTGTAAAAGCTGTAGGAGGGTGGATGGAACTCGGAGAAGCCTGGATATGATGGACTGATGGAGATTGTGAACCGTCTTATGATGAAAGGAAACAAGTCGGAGGTCGAGCAATCAGCGGTATTGTCAGCAATCGGTTCTTATGCCTGTGGATTTATGGACTTTGCATTGCTTGTCAGAGGCATTACATTTTAGTGTGGAGTTATCTCGGTTAAAGTGGAATGGTTCTCTTTCATTTTGCATTTACTTCCTAGATTTCTTCTGCTTCATTCCTTGCAAATATTAGATTTATGTGCCTGTTAAATATTAGTTTTATCTGTCTATTAAGTGTTCATTATGTCTTTCTCCGTTCGTAGTTTTTTTTCCAATAATCTCTGTCATCTATCTGCTACAAGTAATGATGTATCATCTGTCTATTTGCATGTTAAAGAGTCTGATTTTTAATAATATATTTTAATGTCAGAATCACAACATTAGTTCACGTCCTCACATTGCAGCAGTGTTGGTGCTTCTAGAAGATATATCTTTATTTTCTTTACTTTTTTCACCTGTAGAAGGATAAGATCCTAGCAGCATATCCAGTATTAATGAGATTGACCAGTTGATGTACTTTCTCTTTTATGTGGGAACTACTTAAATGTAGACATTTCTGCTGATCACAGGTCAGGGTATTAAGATCATTGTTCCCCCCGTACTTTCTTGAACTTTTTCAACTGCTCGTAACACCTATTGGAGGGGGCAAATTAGCTGCTATGTTGCTTGGTACAGATTCTCTTCGACTCTGCTTAATCTTCTTTCACTGGTTAGCTAACGGAAACAGTGGAATGACATATATGCGGATTGAACCGATAGAATTATTGCCTAGTGATATCCATGTTATACCATTTCCTTTTTGATATTGTTGACTTGAATTTGGTTAAACTCGATTTGGTGTTTTGAAGCAAGGGTGACAGTATTCTCCTGTCAGTGGCTAATGGGACGATGTTCAGTCAACTCCATTGAGCTTCCTGATGGATCCTCATGCACAACTGGGGTAATTTTCTAGGTTCCTCCTTATTTTGGTTCAGCCAATAACTTCTACATGAGATGTTACTATTGTAATTTGTCACTGGTAATCATCCACGCAGGTATTTGTTGAAAGGTGCAAGTACTTGGAAGAAAGTAAATGTGTTGGAATTTGTGTCAACACATGCAAGCTGCCAACCCAGGTCAGCAAATTTACACAACTGATGGTGCATATGATGTTTTGCCTGTGTGCAGTTTCAACTACATGTTTATCCTGTGGTATCATAGTGTCACCCAGCTGAAGGGATTTTTCACTACCCTCTTTCTGGAATGGACTCTTATTGCCAGTTGATTATATATGAGGACTTTACAGGGTTGTTTAGTATATAACCCTCCAAATATGTTGTTGCTGCCTCCTTTCTGGAACAGTTGGAGATGCTGGTATGATCTTATACCCTTATGCTAGTAACATCTTGTACGCAAGGGGTTTGATAATTTTACATTTAGTTAAGAACTTCCTGATGCACAACAGAGTTGTGTGGTTCTGAGACGAATGCTTGCATGGCAAGAACAAAGCCACATGCTAAAGCAGAAATACTTGAGCAAACATCCGATAAATATCATTTGGATGAATGCTGCCATTTTATTGAAAGGTCTACAATTTGGGGAGTGGAATATTGGCGATGCATAGAAGAGGCAGACTGAGGCACCATAGGGAACAAATGCAATCATCATCATCAAAGCCCTTATCCCATTATTTGGGGTCAGCTACATGAATCTTGACCCACGATTTTGATTTATCCAATGCCATAGTTAACCTAGGAAGTTCAAGTCTACTTCTTATTACATCTGACCCCCTTATTTTTGGTCTTCCCAAGTTATCCCATCCACCTCCACCTGTATTTGATCACACCTTCTAATTGATGCTAAACTTGGTCATTTGTGCACACAACCAAACCATTTGAACCTATTTTCCCTAAGGTATATTGTCAATAGGAGCTATACATAAGTCACTATGTACATGTTCAGTCTGATCTGTCCTTATGTATCATCAGCAATTCTAAACCTTCATAAAGACATGGCCACAGATATAATGCACTAATACTTTTATATCTCCTTCCTTTATTAGGTGAACTTTGACAAATTATAAGAAGCTATTGCATTTTGACATGCATTTAAATTACGGCAAGTTATCTTTTTCAAGGTCCTCATTCCATCCATATCATTGTTTTGGTCTGCTTTGCTCTTCCCTTTTTTTCTATGGGCCTTTGACTTAGAGAGGAGGCCACTCTATCTATGCCCATCAGAATCCCTTATAAAGAAAGGGGAAAAGAGGGAACGTGCAACATATTCATCTTCAAAAGATTTATTATATCCTATTCCCAAGCCATGTGATCCTCCAGCATTGCCCACAGAGAGAGAGAGAGAGAGAGAGAGAGAGAAGCTTCTACGTCACCATCACTATGAACCATAGCCCACCATGGCATTCCCTGCATTGGATGCATCCTACTTTTTCCCTTCACCCGTGTCTGTCAGAGGAGAGAGAACTCTGAAACTCTAACCTCACAGCCATGTAAGTCCTTCTCCTTTGTCCCTTTATTAAACCAAAAACCCATACTTAGTCCCGAACCTGTAAACCCACTGACCAAACCATCACCCATTTGTTTTTACACATTTAACCATGCCACTTAACTTTCATGGGGGTGGGGGGAGCTATCCACAATTAACCTGAATAGTCCCTACCCCTTTCCACAGCCCATAGCAGTGTGAACTACACTGGAGTAGGTCCATTGCAAACCACCAAACCATTCAACGCCTTGTCTCTCAAGTCCAAATACCCTAGCTTTGTAGGGTCAAACAACCTGAACATATTCAGCCCATGAGCAAGCCACACTTTTGATCCTACCAGGCGAAAGCGTCGTATGATGTTAACGTACTAGGAAATCTATTGTGTTAGTTGGCAATTCAAAAAGTGATCCATGTTACACGATTATGTGTTTGTTTGTCACTCTTTTTTGCGTCTTGAAGTGAAACCATGTGTTATTCTAATGCATGAAAATCAAATGAAGTGCTTGTATATTCAACTGTTTCAAGATGCATTTTATCTTTTCATACTGTTTCATCTTTTCTATTGTCCTCCTTCCAGACGTTTTTCAAGAACCACATGGGGGTCCCTTTGCTGATGGAGCCAAACTTCAAGGACTATAGCTGTCAGGTGATAATGTGCGACATTTTCTTTAGAAAACTTTCTTTATGCTTTATTCATATACAAAGGAAAAGTATGCAAAAGTCAATTTCTTAACTCCAGTTCATTTTGCAATGAGAAAAATTACTGTATGTTTCCTCTGTTCCTAATGGCATTCTTTTGAAGAAAAAACAGTAAGATTAAGCCATCAAAGGATCTTGTCTAGTGGAGGATGAACAAAGTGGAGAAGGGGTAGTGTTCCTTCTCCCTTATACCTACATGACCTACTCAGAGGCATGCCAATAGGTACCACACTGTCATGGGGCATTATCACACTGTCATGGGGCAATATTTTCTCCTTAATAAACTTTTTCCTCAGAAATAACAAGGGAAATAAAAAACATTTATTTGACAGAATTATGTCTTCATCTGCTATCATCCATTGTCTATGCCATCTGCATTCTTGGAGCAGTTCCTGTTAAGCACACTGTTCTCATCCCATGGGCCTTGTTGCTGATTCACAAAAGAAGAAGTATATTGGAAAAATGAGTCATTGCAGAAAAGGAAAAAAGCATCCACAGACGGGTAATAATTTTGCATATACCCTTTTTACAAGGGCCGAAATTCTGCATTAGAAGTTTTATCTTTCTCAAATAACCCAAAAAGGGGGAAAGCTGTTTTGGTGGAGGGGGGGGGGGGGGGGTGTTGGAGAGAAGTGGCAATCCATATCAGTAGGGCAAGGTTTGACTGCAGGATCGATCTGTACTGAGCCAATCTGGCCTGTTTCATGTGTGGATTGGACCGGCCCAATTCAGGCTGGGTCAGCCAATCCTCCTACAGAGTGGGAAAGGAAGGTCAGAATTGGGTCAGCTGGTCGAAGTCTGACACAGATTAGCCGGTATGACTTGATCTGATCTGATTCTTAAAACCTTCTGAAAAGATAAAGCATTGCGAAGCTTATTTTGTCTTCATAGGCAGATAGCTACTTTTAAGGAGAGGAACTTCTCTACCTACTGGTTGTACCTGCTCTGTTTCTGTTTAGCTATTGTATGCTCATACATTGCACATTCTTTAATAACATGGTTATCCTGGCATTATATTCCTTTTTATCCAATTCCTGCCATGTTAAGCAAGTCAGAAACCATGATCACCCTAGAGTTCTGCATTTACTTCTGCATTTATAAATACATGTTTCTGTCCCATCAGTTTTTCATCTTGCCACATTTAGAACCATATCTCTGAAAGCATGTGTAAATGGTTTTTAACTTATTTCTAACACCCGCATGCTTTCAGCTGGAAAACATATGCTGGTGTATTAATTTTTAGTGGACATCTGTTTGCGAAAACAAAATCTTGAATATTTGCATGGTAACGGGAAGACAACATTAGGCCTGCTATTATGAGATTCATATTTCACTAATATAATTTATAACAGAGCAGCTCACTTCGCTCCTATACATTAGAGTTCTAAGCTATAACCCAAGTTCTGGTTTTTCAAACCGTGAAGCATGGGCTAAGTTTTCCTCAGCTTTAAAATCGTCGTTTGCTTTATTACCATGCTAACTTTTGTTGGCCGAAGAGGTGGCAAACTGGCAATATCCTCCCTGCATTGAGCATACGGTTAAGTGGCCATAACCTTCTTTGATACAGTGTTCAGTTCTATCATTTGTTTGTGTTCACGTCCTCTTGCTGAGAAATTTTTTTATGAGAGATCATTGAGCTATTGTTAGGTACAAACGACACAGAAGTTGTCAAGCAATATAAAACACCTATATTTTCTATGTTGACAGTTTAAGTTTGGAGTTGCTGCGCCCCAGTCCGCCGAGGACAAAAGCCTGTCGGAGCCTTGCTTGGAGATTTGTCCAAACGCCAATCGTCGGAGGGAGCTGAGTGTAAAGACTGCTGCTATGCAGTGTCCAAAAACATAATCTCCTGATCCATTTGTATCACCATTTAGAGAAATACTTGCTGTAATGCTTCCAGGGCATTGCAATACATCCCTGGGGCATTATAATACATGTGCGCAGCAAGTATTTCTCTGCAGTACTCGTGTTACACGATTACAACAAGAATGTGGAGTATTTCTCTACCATTTACCAATGCCATTTTCTATGGCGGGTTTTGTATGATTATCTTTCGAAATTAGACACTGATATTTAGGAACAAGAATGTGGAGTGAAAATTTTGAAATACCGACTTGCTGTTCATTATCTATACTTTTCTGAGAAATGTTACGGGAAATTTTATGTATGATTGTTTTGGCCAAGAGTTTACCTACTAACCCCCTTTGATTTGATGCGGAGGACAAGGGTGAGATGCCCTCTGAACCATGTCAACACGAGTCGACACGGACACGCATGTCGACTATACGGCACCCTTTTGCTTCGCGTGTGAAACTAGTGAGTTGATGAAGTTTGGCTTGCTGCTTGAGTTAGTGGATAAGAAATGGGTGGGGGCCACAGGAATATGATTTAAAGTAGATATTTGTGTTTAGGCCCTTCTTCCAACAAGTTTTTATAAAAGTTTCTTATGGATTACTTATTCTAGCCACAATAAGTGTTAGTGACACAATTTCATTTATTTTACTTTTACTTACATTATTTAATTTATTTTTATTATACTACCTAAAATATCAGTCTGTCATCAGAATAAAGAAACTCTTCTGTTTCGATATGTGAAATCTCAGATTACAGTACGATACACGATTGGAATATCGAAGTGGACTAAAAGAATAGGAAAAAAAATGGCACATAGCGTGTTCTTAGGCTGCCCTTAATTGGGTCCCAGGAATCTCCCTACACGTCCCTAGCGTTGTTGGAAAAATCAAGGAGTAACACTCACATTGCAGTGCTCCCAACCATTTATTCAGCTTTGATCGGACTGCTACAGCAACAAAGGTATATTTTTATGTTTTCTAAACTCTGAGTGGAGAAGATCCTAATAAGACCATGTCTACCATCTGATCGAAGATTGTTGACAATTAAGAAATTACAAGAAAAAGAGAGACAAAAAGACTCTCTGTTTCAAAAAAGAACTGCTATGTTATTATTTATTAAAATTTTAAACTGTCGATAAAAAACTAAACAGTACAAATAACTCCCTTATCCATCCCCAGGGTTATTTAAAAGAAAAAAAAACACTTGCTGTTGCTGCAATGCTCGTGTTGCAGCAAGCATTACCCATGAATCAAGAGAAGAGGAGGGGGATTCCGCGATCCTTGAGTGGGAAACTTCCGGATGGAAAAGAATGCAACGGAGACATCCACAGAGCGAAACTGATAAAATCTGATAGAAGGCATACTTCGATAAAATTCTCAGCTTGCTGGCAATTGGCTATTTAGCAGTCTGCTTATGCAGTTCCACATGTATTTATCTGCTTATTTTGAGGGTGAAGGGAGGACCCGAGGGCTTGAAACCAATCTGTCTTTTTCTGACTTCCAATCAGAGTTCAAATTGGAACTCCCTGTGCTCAGAAAGAATGGTCCAAGGCTAAGAGGTATGAATCAACAGTGACTTCCGAATAAAATTTCCATTAGACACGTTAAATCCCTAGATAAAAAAGACAACATTACATGCTTCAGAGATTAATGTTTGATAAAGAATGAATCGGCATTTAAGCCTCACAATGTCTGAACTGTGAACAAGTGATGTGCCTTCTCCAGAGTAACAGTATAAAAGCTGATCACCACAAGCCACAACAGTCACAAGAGGGGGGGGGGGGCGCACTATACTTAGTAAAAGATATGAATCATATGATCACCACAAGCCACAACAGTCACAATGGGGTAAAAAACCACTATATTCAGTAGATGATAAAAGCATCCGCATTTTCCCTCCCATGTGATGGCTACCACCTTGTTTCCTAAATCCTCCCTTTCAAAACTAAACCAACTGCAATGTCAGTTTTGGTGGGGTCACTCCATTGGGAGGAAAACAGCCCATCTATGTAAATGGGACAACATGAAGAAGCACAAGTTGGAAGGGGGCCTCGCTATCAGGGACTTTGAAGCTTATAACAAAGCCACTATTTTGAAGGTCATGTGGAATCTGCTGAATGATCACTCCTCTATGTGGGCTAATCTCCTGAGTGAAGTACCTGAGTAAAAACTCCTTTTGGGAAGTCCAGAAGACTAACAGAATCTCTCCACTCTGGTCAGCTATTTTGAAACTCAGACCCCTGTTGAAGAAAGGTAGCCAATGGTCGATCCAACAAGGTCATCTGGTTAACATTTGGAGGGACTTTTGGATTCCTAACCAAACTTGGCCTCTTGTCCCTAATCCAAATTATAGTGGTCCTGTCCCACATGGAGTGGCTTCTCTCATTACAAATCATGAGTGGAACTCTATTTTACTTAAGGACCTGTTCAGCGAGGAAGATGCCCAAACAATTGCCGCCATTCCACTTCCCAGGTACAGGGCCACGTCTGATGGACAAATTGGTTTGGAAGGAATCTAAGAATGGTGAATTCTCTGTAAAATCAGCATACAGGTAGTTAGGAGAACAACTCACCTTCTGTCTCTCAACCCAACCCCATTTGGAAATCCATATGGAATTCACACCTCACATGGGCACGGAATTTCTGATAGCATTTCGGCAGCATTTCGCCTTATAATAAAACTGTTTTACAAAGAGAATTCGGCAGAGCTTCCCCTTAGGATTGAACCTTAGGAGAGAGCTCCCCGGGACGAAAGAACTCCCAAATTCGCAGTAAATCCGGGTTAAAAAACCCGAATTTGGTCTTCAATTGGCAGCACTCCCCCTCACAATTTCACCACAATCTCCCCCTTGTATGTGAGCAGCCTGTATGCTTGTGGTGTGCACTTGTGGTGTGCTTCGTATCCCCCTTTGAATTGGAGCCTTGGGGTCCTATTTATAGGCCCCAAAGTCTGATCCGGTGGGGGGTGCCACCGGGATGAACCAAGGTGGGGGGTGCCACCGGTTGGAGCTTCCCTCCTTCCCTCTTTTTTATTTTTTTTATATCAGCCAATGGGTGGCAAGGGGGGGTAAGAGAGAGCAAATAAAGGAGAGAGGGGGAGGCCTCGGTGGGCACCCCCACCGGTTCCAACCGGTGGGGGGATGGCCACCGGTTGGACCCCCCACCGGTTGGGAACCGGTGGGGGGTCTCCCCCACCGGTTTTGGAAACCGGTGGGGGGTCTCCCCTCTCCAAACTCCCCCCCCCCCTTTTTTTTTCACCTTTTTGGCTCTTAATGAGCCTTGACCCTCTTATTTTCAGATTTCCAAGTGTGAAAGGGGTCTTTGCCCATTAAATTCAGACTTGGGTTAAGTGTGAAAGGGGTTTTAAGATGGGGTTTAAGAGGGTTCTTGCATGGGATTCTTAACCCATGTGAATGGGGTTAAGATCCCTCATTAACTCCTTCTTTTCCTTTAATTTAATCCCCCACCTCCCTTCCTCTTTTTTTTTTTTTTTTGAATTTTTAAAGAAGAAGAGAGGGAGGGAAATCCTCTTCCCCCCCCCCCCACCGGTTTCCCTCTTGGAACCGGTGGGGGCTCCCCCCACCGGTTCCCCCTCTCTCTCTCCTCCCTCCTCTTTGCCTATTTAAATAAGGGGGAGTGAGAAAGAGGGGTCCACCTTCTTCTCTTGCCATTTTGAGAATCCTGGAGATTTCTTCCTCCTTTTGGCAGATTTAGGCCCTCTTTGTGAGCTGGTTTTGGGCCCATTTGAGCTCCCTATTGGGCCTCCTTATTGGGCCACCCATTGGGCCTGCCTCCCTTGCTATTGGGCCTCTATTGAAGGTCATTTTGAGCAAGTTTGGAGAGCATTTTAGCCCCATTCCGGGACTGATTTGGGCCTGCTAGGGGTGCCTCTTGGGCTTCTTTTTGGGCTCCCCCATTGGGCCATTTATTGAGCCTAACTTTCCCGATATTGGGCCTCCGTTTAGGGGCTGATCTAGGTAATTTCCAGAACTGGTTTTACCTTATTTCGGGACAGATTCCAGCCCACTTTTGGGACTGAACTTGGGCCCATTTGGGGGCTTATTGGGCCTCATATTGACCCCACCCATAGGGCTACTTATTGGGCCTATCTCCCCCACTATTGGGCCTCCATTTCGGGGCCATTTTGGGGGAGTTCTAGGACTGATTTTGCCCCACTTCGGGACAGATTTTAGTCCACTTTGGGACTGATTTCGACCCCTGTTTTGCAGCATTTGGAGTCCCTCTTATCGCTGCATTCGGGGTCTCCCTACGGGCCCCACTATCGAGCATTGCGAAGGAGGTTCGGGAGCTGATTTCGGGAGCCGAAGCAAGCAACTTGGGGCTGCCTCAGGCTCCTAAAAAAAATCTGATTAAGGCCTTCGTGGCCTATGTATGTCTTTTACTCCGCTGCCCTCGTGATGCGAGCCAATGGTTTCTTATGGATTTCTAGTATTCACCTATATCGTAGGCGTGCATTTTATTTTGTATGACGTGGTCCTTCATGAACATATCATCATTCTTATGCATGTGTATTCTCCCATAGGAATTTCACATCGACGCGAACATGCGTCATATATGCATACTCATACAATGCAAATCTGCATATCTGTATATGAGATTTTTTTTTGGTTCAACAAATGCCCCCCACGGGATGCTCGCCGAAGACGCAGTCGGAGGCGGGTGTCCCGTGCATGTTTTCGTGTACATATCTATTCATGGCCACGGGCATATATGAACCTATGTATATACATATATATTTTGTTTGTATATGTCCCGAGGGATTCTTTTCATGTCATGCCTTGACGATATCTTGCTAATTCTCCCTATCTTGCTCACCATGGTTTGAGCATATGCAGATTTTCTAGGAAAAATAGTAATGTTGTCCCATATCTTTCGTGTAATCAATTGCACGATTTGCTATTTGTGGGTTCGGACACCCTATGTATTTTAGTACTTGAATAGCCCAACGTCACCCCAGGAGCCTTGTCTTTATAACTTTGTGACCTTCTGGGGACGTTTGGAGCTATGAAATTTCCTTTATATTCGGATCCTCTTGGCCTTTGTGACTTGGAGGGTCCTCATAAGACTGACATTATCGGATTGTTCGACACGTTGCTCGGTCCCGAATATCTCTTGGCCTTTGTGACTTGGAGATCGGTTGGGAACATGGAGCGGGTCACTCAATCCTGACAATGTCATTCCTATTCAAAGGATATTAGTACCTTTTTTCGGCATTTCCGGGAGTCCTATGCAAGACATTCCGGATTGGCCAAATATCCGCCATTGAGGCACATATATGAGGGCATGGTATGGGTGTTGTGCTAGTATTAGCACTTCATCTTTCTTATAGTTTGGGCATTTCCAGGAGCTCTACACGAGACATTCCGAATTAGCCGCATTTTTGCCATTTGTTGGCGATACATAAGCTTTGCTGGATTATCCTGACTTCCTGTCGGGATTTAGTTGTATCATCTGCTTTGTGCATTATTTTGATGTGTATGTCTTTGTCCTTCCACAGGCTGCTATTCCTGCCTCATTATTATGGCCGCGCTCGGCGATTTCTCCCACGAGGGTCCTCAGGAGGAGGAGATTGCTTATTCGGATGCGGGGTTCCGCTGGGTGGCTCAGCCACATTTGCGGATCACTATTGAAGATGCTGTCCCCATTCGCCATGAAAGCATATATAGAGACGGAGAATTCTTCTATTTTTTTCGGGGCGAGACCGCCCGGCACCTTCCCTCAGATCTTTCCATCTACGAGCTGCTCCAATCATTCATCTATGTTGAAGATGGGGTCGAAAGACCGCTATCTCCTGCGGAGCGCCGCGACTTAGAGTGTGCCATTTTATTGGACCGGGACAATATGGAGGGGCTGCTCTCCTTTTCATACCCAGCCTTTCCTCTTGCCGTTGACCGATTGTGGGAGTTTCCTACTCCCGAACAGATGGGGCCCATCCGGGCTATTCTTCGGGTCCACGACATCAGCCGGACCTACCCGCCAGCTATGTGGACGAGAGCATGAAGTCGTCCTCTTGAGGTCGCCCGACACCCTCAGGGGGTGTTTCTGACCGAGGCGGAAGAAGGTTCTATCCATGACCAGTCCAATTTCAGCATACTATTATCGGACATATGCCGGGGCGTTCGCCCCGCATGGGACGCCCGTCTCCAGATCAGGAGTTCCCATGTCTTTCGCCTGGGGGCTACAGAGTGGCTCTTGTATATATTGAAGCATCACCGGCCAATCCTTGACAGAGCCGGTATATATGAGGCTGTTTTAGCGGCTCAGTATGATTATCCCTGCCATCACGGCTTCGTCCAGGCGATCGCCGAGCGGTATATCCGCGATACTAATACTATCGCGACTGTTGAAGGCGAGACCGCCATCGACCTCTGGGCCTTACATCGGATTTCAGCTTTGCCGATCGTAGGGGAGCCCTATGAAGAGGGAGTGTTAGATGAGTTCCATCGCAGCACTACTGACGGTACGGGGAGCTATGCTACCCCCTATTGCTACAGGTATTTGCTGAAGGTATGGCGGGACTTATCCAAAGCCAAGCGCACCGCCTCATCCTCCACTGGGGGGAGTTCTTCCGGCCCGGGGAAGGTATCACCAGCTGCCTGGGTCAGATTCTTCTTTGGAGGGCCATTCCGCTATCACCGAGGCTTTGCCAGCATCTTCGATGAGCGGGTCCCTTCTATTTTGTCACATAGGGACATACCTCGGAGAGGCATTATCATTGCGCCGGAGCATCAATCCGAGAACCCATGGGGCCTGGATGATATCACTTATGTGGCGGCTTATCTAGCATATTGGGTAGTTACTTTTGCTGTCCCGTACGGGGACGAGGGGGCTTTGCGGCCCGAGGTTTTACTAGCGGCTTCCCGATTTGCAGCAGGGACCCGCCTTGCTATTGCGCCGGCGGCACTTGCTAGTGTATATCATTCTTTCGGGGCTCTTTGCAGCTCGGCTACCCCGAATTCGTGTTCAGTGGTGATGGCCACTCACTATGTCAGCGCCTGGGCGGGACTCCTGCTTCCGGGTTATTCTCCCCTTGGCAGGGAGATGGACTCTTCACTGCCCACCGTGCTCCGACTGGCCAGCCAGCCTGCCAGCCAGGGGACGGGTCAGCTTTCTTACGCCCGCGCGGCCTTGAGTTTTATACCCTTCGGCTCTCCCCGGAAGCTGGACTTCGACCACTCCTCGCGGAATTTCCGGCCGTATCTCGACAGAGGAGGAGCCGCCGACCGAGCTTGGTTTGACCCATGGACGGGCCGTATGGGCCATAACGGCGTTGCATTAGATGGGTGGACTCTAAGTACTCACCCGTCCCTGCTCATATTGAAGAAGGGGCGAGATGTCATCCTGGAACCTTATTATCCGAACCGCTTTGCGCGGAATTTTGGATATGATCAGATGATTCCTTCCAATCTTGCCTTTGTCGAGCTACCCCGGGTGTATCAAAAGCGGAAGAGCCATCTTGTTGCCCGGCTGTGGTGGAATTATTTTCAGCACCAAAATTCATTTGGTCCAGTGGCAGTGCCTCCCCCCACTCATGAAGGGGGTATGACTGTTTCCATTGCTGCTTGGTGGCACAAAAACCAAGGGGAATTGCGGCTCAGGCCCGATCCAGAGCAGACGAGGAGTTCCTCTCAGGCTAAGTCCACCAAAGGACTTGGCCGACATACATATAAGGGACGAGCTGGCCCATCGGCGCCGAAGGCGAAGAAGAAGAAGGGCGGCGAGGATGATGGCTTTTATGAGCTCGCCGCTCCAGGGTATATATGGACTCATCAGTTCCTGGCGGACTGCAAAATCCCCAGAAGATTTGAGCACAGTACCCGGCTGCCCGTAGGCAGTTTCAATGGGGATCCCGCTAGAGATTGGCTATGTTATCTCAGCCGCATGCTTGCTTGCTTCGGCCCTCGCCGCGAGGCATTCCTGATATTGCGGGCCGAGACCGTCGGCGATGTATGGCGGGTAATGGGGCAGGCGGCGACCCAGCTGGGGATGCCTTTTGATTCCCTTATACCCGAACCACCGAGGTCTTTTGCCGCGGCAGGTATTCCCATTTCTATATTTTTCATTATTTACCTTATGGCATATGTGCATTGCCTCTATATCAATCCTTTTATTTTGCAGGAGATGTTGTCTCCCCGCTGCTTGCGACTCCTGGAGGATCTCCCGTGCATCAGTCGCACGAGGGAGGGCCTCATATCCTTGCTGGGGAGGCGGCTGCACCTCCTGCCAATATTGGTCCCACATCGGAGATGCAACTTCTAGTGGCCGCGGCGAAACAGGCTGCTCGGAGGAAGCGGGCGGCCGAAGAAGAGACGGGAGGCCGATCCGTTCGGCCCCGGCTGTCTCCTGCCTCTCCGCCGGCTCCGACGCTTGTCGGGAGGCCACCTTCGCTTATTGGTAAGAAATCTGCTGATTTCTTTTATTTTGAGGATTAATTCCCCTTTTGAATACGACTTCTTATGCTGCATATATATTTTTTGTTATATCAGAGGAAGGCGAATTTATCGGTGAGAACGCGCCTCAGGCGGCTATGGAGCCCGTCGCTGGCGAAGTTCCGCCTACAACAGATGGGGCTGACTGGCCACCTTATCTTTGTATGCTTGTATTTCCATTCTTGTCATATCCAGAAGGCTCTCCCCTTCCACTATTCCATTTTTTTTTTTTCCAGGGGCCTATGTTCCCGAGCCTCCTGCTCAGGATCCCGTTCGAATAGCTTCGCCGGCCGTTGCGGAGGTATGGGGATATATGCATATATATGTATTTTGGCAAGTCGGTTTTCATCCCTTGCTGGGAGTGGCTGCGATTTTAATCATTCTCCTTTTTTGCTTCCTGCAGGAGAATGTGGCTACAGCTACAACTGTCGCATTGGGCAACAACGAGGAGCTGGGGGACCTCAATTGGGCCGACTATGAGCCCTATAGGTCCGATGTCCCTCTGGTCGACCAACTATATCATGAACTTTTGGACGACCAAGGCCGTTTCGGTAATATTCAGCTTTTTTGGCCGACATATCGCAGCTCCTTTGGCTTTTTGCCTTGCACAGGATCTGATTTCTTTTTGATCTTTTTCCTATGCACATTTTACCTTTGAGGAACTGATGCGCTCAGCCTCTAGCCATTCAGGCTCTTCCTTTATGAAGGGCCTGGTAGGGGACTCGACCGCTCCCCCTGCAGTGGATAGTCCTCCGCTCGAGGGTAAGTTATATTTGCACTGATCTTCATGGCGTTTTCAACCACCTTGTTCTTTTCTGGTAGCCAACATCAAATTTTGTGTTACAGAAGTTATCGAAACTATGCCAACCGCGGCTGCTTCTCCTTCTGTGGCTCCTCCTTCGGAGGATAATTCGACTGTCCCTCTTGCGTTTTCCTCGGCAGAAGGGGAGCCTGCAGCGATCGAGGCCATCCAGGAAAGGCCTGCGGCTACATCACCAGGTAGCTCTATTTTCTTTGCCTGGTGCTTAGAGCTGCACATATTATGTCTTCATATATATATTTTTGACCGTGCCTTTCTTGCCTGTTTTCATTTCTCGGCATAGGCGTCATCTTTGTGCCCACCCAAAGGTGGGAACGCCGAGAGGGGGTCAGATCAGCCCCTGGGCTTTTTTAGGGGAGCGCTGAGGGGTCAGCAGCATCGGCTGCACGCGCGAAAGCTAGGTCCCTTCCCATTTGCTTCAGCCAAGTCCCAGCCGTCGGGGATATTGATACCTTGGCAGGTATGAGGCCTCTTATCCCTTGTTATTTCTGCATTGGATGTTATTGGATATTGACTCCATTTTTATTATGCAGCTTGGAGGGCTTCGCTGCCCGATTCTCCGGCTCATTCAGGGGACACCGCCCCCCTTTCCTGCTCAGGGGGAACTCCCTGGACTCCTCGGGTTGAGGAACCGGCTTATACTCCGACCGAGCTGCTTGATTATTTTGGGGATGAGGGCGAGCCTGAGGTCGCTCATCCAATCACCTTCGATCGGGGGGTGGGTTCGCCGACGCGGAGCGGCTCCACCGCCAAGTTGCCGCCTTCGTGTCACTCAGGGGACACCGAATCTCTTTTTTCCTCTCCCCAAAAGGATGAGAAAGCGGGTGCTTCCAACCCTGAGGAGATTACTGAGCCAGGTAACATCTTTTTTCTTTCATTTTATTGCCGGCCTCATTTATTAACACTATCATTTCAGCTTTGGTTTTATGATATTCCCTTTCTCTTTTCTTTTATCAGGCGGGGAAGGCCAGGATGACTCTGCCGCGCAAGCTGCCCAACGAGCTCAACTGCGGGCTGAGTTGGAGTCCGCTCTCAAGGATGTTGCCGCTCGAACTGCAGAAGCTTCTGAACTCCGAGCCGATAGAGAGACATTGGATTCTAGCATTGCTGAAGCGAGGTCCCAAGTCTCCGCTCTCCGTCTTCAGCTAGAAGAATTGGAGAGGGGCTTGGAAGAGGGCGTCGAGCAAGTGGCGACCCTCGACCGCCGTCTAGACGAACTCACCCGAGAGCGAGACGCGTCGGTGGACAGGGTTGAGGCTCTCCGTCTTTTATTGGACGCCTCGCAGGCTTTGGTGGTGCGGGAGCCGACTCCGGCTCGGGACTAGCTGTCGGGTCTCCCTCCCCGCCTTTTTTGTTCTTGGTATTGTTTCGTACTGAAACGCATTTTTGAGTCACCCCGAGGGCTTGTCTCGGGCTCCTACTTTGCGGTCATCTATATGAGAGCTTTATGTTGGAAATGGTATTCATCTCCTCTTTTTTTCTTTTCTTTCTCTCTCTCTCTTTTTTTTATAAACCAATGCCAGCGCCCTTTCGGGTTTTCACCGACATTAGCCCCCTCTTATTTTTGCCTGCACGCCCTCGCGGGTTTTCATGCAGCGGGGTTACCCGATTTTGCCTAAGGCGCCCTTTCGGGTTTTCACCTTAGTTGGGTATAAGACCTTTTTGCCCTTAGCCGATCCCAATGCGGATGAGATCGGTTAAGTCCGTCGGGGCACCTCGCTTTTTAAGCCCCCTTCTTTTTCTTTTTTTCTTTTTTTCTTTTTTACAGAAATTCTAAATACTATTAAATATAAGACTATTATAAATATATGCCATAACTGAATCAACAGTCATTAGGGGAATATTCAATATGGGAACTTAATATGATATGGGTACACGAGAAGGGTCGTCTAAGGTTTAACACTCCTCGTGGGTGAAGCATGAATTTTAGGGTCTAATACCTCCCGCAGGCGAACATGGGTTCTAGGATATAAAGCCTCCTGTAGGCTAACATGGACTTCCAGGATACAAAGCCTCATGTAGGCGAATGTAACATATGAATTTCCAGGATATAAAGCCTCCCGTAGGCGAATATGAAATATGAATTTCCAGGATATAAAGCCTCCCGTGGACGGATATGAAATATGAATTTCCAGGATATAAAGCCTCCTGTAGGCGAATATGAAATATGAATTTCCAGGATATAAAGCCTCCTGTAGGCGAATATGAAATATGAATTTCCAGGATATAAAGCCTCCTGTAGGCGAATATGAAATATGAATTTCCAGGATATAAAGCCTACCGTGGGCGAATATGGAATATGAATTTCCAGGATATAAAACCTCCCGTGGGCGAATATGGAATATGAATTTCCATGATATAAAGCCTCCCGTGGGCGAATATGGACTATGAATTTCCAAGATATAAGGCCTCCCGTGGGCGGATATGAAATATGAATTTCCAGGATATAAAGCCTCCCGTGGGCGAATATGGAATATGAATTTCCAGGATATAAAGCCTCCCGTGGGCGAATATGGAATATGAATTTCCAGGATATAAAGCCTCCCGTAGGCGAATATGGAATATGAATTTCCAGGATATAAAGCCTCCCGTGGGCGAATATGGAATATGAATTTTCAGGATATAAAGCCTCCTGTAGGCGAATATGAAATATGAATTTCCAGGATATAAAGCCTCCCGTGGGCGAATATGGAATATGAATTTCCAGGATATAAAGCCTCCCGTGGGCGAATATGGAATATGAATTTCCGGGACATAAAGCCTCCCGTAGGCGGATATGAATTTCCCAGCCATTGAGGCACACCGGTGGGACTGGCGTGTATCAGGGTCGCTTCAGGGTATAACGCTCCTTTAGGGCGAATTCGACCGTTTACGGCACACCGATGGGACTGTATCATATGGGACCATAGTATATGGGTATGCCGATGGGACTATGACTTACAGGGGAATTTTGGGGTATACCGTTCCCAAGGACGCGAAATAATATTTTCGTATTGCTTCCCAAGGGCGGACGAGAAAATCTTTACCCTTCGTGACACGCCAGTGGGACTAGAGTATGTGAAGGGAAAAATTCAGGATATAACGCCTCCTCGGGGCGGCAATGAGGAATTTCAGGCTACCACGCCTCCTTGGGGCAAAGGAATTTCCTTAAACCCCTTTGTGGTATGTCGGTGGGACTAGTTTATTCCCCGGGGGGATTCCGGATATATTACCTCCTTGGGGTGATAGGGAAATTCTCGACCCTTTTATGGTATGCCAGTGGGACTGGCATATGCCCAGGGGGGACTTGGAACATAATGCCTCCTCGGGGCAAAATTCTGGGGTTTAATGCCTACTGTCGGCGAAATATGAATTTCGGGATTTAATGCCTCCCGTAGGCAAATTCCGGAGTTTAACGCCTTCCGTGGGCGACATATGAACTTTCGGGATTTAATGCCTCCCGTAAGCAAATATGAAAATCTTCATTGCATAGTATTATTGACAGGAAAATATCTTCTTATCGCAATTATATGACGTCTTTCGAGAATATGTCTATGTATTTACATTTGGTACAACATGAACGGGGATTATTCTCTTAGGCTGCATCGAGCAGAAGAGTAAGTTTTCCCACTTCCTTACCGAGTCGGGAGGTTATCGTCATCGTCGCCTCGGTCGTAGCCCTTGATGGGACATTATTGTACCACCAGTGTGGTACCAAGGGTTTATTCGTCATTGGCGACTCTAATATCCTCCCTGGGTAAGGATGTGGGAAAACTCAATCTCTGCCCTTAGCAGGCCGAGAGAGTTCTCCCCCCGCCGGGGAACAAGTATGCGGCTTTGTGGGCCTATGTGCTCACGCACGAGCATTATTGGCTTTCCTTGGCGCAGATGGCTTTTGCGCGGTATTCCCCGACGAGTTGCCGAATTATCTCGTCTTTTGCGACATATATTGGGCTTCACGGCACCGGGTTATGTTGTTGTCGTTGCTCGGGCTGATCATGTACCGGAGCGTAATACAACTTCATATGTCGGCCGTTCAGTGGTGGGAAGGCCAGATTCCCTTTTTCGTCCACCAGCCTATAAGCACCGCCTTCGTAGACTATGCTTACTATGAAGGGTCCGACCCAGTTTGGTTTGAACTTATTTTTGGCCCGAGAGGCCATAACATCTTTATGCTTGACCATTACAAGATCCCCCTTTTTGAAAGCTCTTTCTTTCACCAATTTATCGAATGCGCGAGACACTCGGGCCTGATATATTTGCAGACGCTGATACGCTTGCAGTCTTTCTCCTTCGAGGTCCGCTAGTTCCTCATAGCGTCTTTGAGCTTCGTCCATGTCGCCTTCCTGTACTCCATAGTGCAGGGCGACCCTATAAGATGCGAGCTCTATCTCTATCGGGATCATGGCTTCTGCTCTGTAGACCAAAGAGTATGGGGAGCACCCCGTTGGGGTTTTGTAGACGGTACGGTAGGCCCATAATGCTTCATGCATCTTCTCGTCCCAATCCCGCTTTCGTCCCCCACTGATCTTCACCAGAAGTTTGCAGAGGGTTTTATTGAAGGCTTCTGCCATCCCATTGGCTTGAGGATAGTATACTGAAGACGCATTCCAGTCTATATGAAATTTGGCCGCCATCTTATATATTGTTTGATTTTTGAATGGCGTGCCATTATCTGATGTGATCCGGCTGGGAGTTCCGAACCGGTATATGATATTATGTCTGACGAAGCGTGATACCGTTTCGCCGGTCACTTCCTTCAGAGGAATGGCTTCTGCCCAACGGGTAAAATATTCCGTTGCAGCAAGAATGTATTTACACCCCCGGGATGACGGTGTCAATGGACCCACAACATCCATTCTCCAATGGGCGAAAGGCCATGTCGGGGTTGTCGGGTGCAAGTAATTGGGAGGTCGCCTAGGGATAGGACCGTAGGCTTGACATTGGGGGCAGCTTCTCGCCATTTTCTCGCAATCTGCGAACATAGTTGGCCAATAGAAGCCTTTATTTTTGATGTTGATCTTCATTTTTGCGCCTGACTGATGAGCTCCGCACATCCCGGCGTGAACTTCCTTCATTATTTTGCGGGACTCCCTTGGGGAAAGGCACCGGAGTAGAACCGCATTTTTGTCCTGAGGGACAAGGCGATATACCACGCCATCTATCAGCCGATATGAAGTTGCTCTTCGAAGCAGTTGGATTCTTTCGGCTTTGCTATCGGGGAGCCAGCCATTCTTTATTTTGATGATAGGGACGCGCCAATCATCTTCCTCTTGGGTATTATGGTCTTCCAGTGCATTGATCTCAAATACTGTCGGACCATCTCCTTCATTTAATGAGGTAGGGAAGAGTCTCCTGTCTCTCACCACTATTTCAGTCTCCCCTTCGGGAGGTAATTTTAGCGCTACCGCTAATTTGGCTAACGCATCGGCCTGGGCATTTTGGCCTCTTCTGATATGTTCTATTGCGAAGGTATATAATTTTTCGCTCAGCCGGACGGCCGCCGCATGATAGGTTATTAATTCGGTCTTCCTGACCTCGAATATGCCGAGAATTTGTCGGATGACCAACAGGGAGTCCCCGTATACCTGGATACACCTGACACCTATCTCTAAGGCAATTTCCAGCCCTACAATTAGAGCTTCATATTCTGCCTCATTATTGGTCAGGGATTCCATTAGGGCACATGAGTGATGCAGTATCCCACCTTCCGGGGTGACTAGAACCAAGCCAGCTCCCGCCTTTGTGGTGGATGTGCCATCCGGCTTTATGATGGTTCTCGAGGCCCCATCGAAGTATAGCTGCCATGACTTTACTTCTGCTTGCTGCGCGTCCAGTATTTTCTGTGCAGGCAAGACTTCTTCATCTGGCAATTCATTATTCAGAAGGGAAGTTTCAGGAATTGGGTGTGCCGCCAAGAATTCGGCCATACCCTGTCCTTTTATCGCCCTCTGGGGAACAAAGGTAATATCAAACTCCATGAGGAGTAAGGCCCATTTCCCTAACCTCCCAGACAACACAGGCTGGCGAAGTAGGAATTTTAGCGGATCAAACCGCGATATGAGTTTGACTTCATGTGCTAACAAATAATGCCTCAGCTTCTTTGTGGCAAATATAAGTGCCAGGCACATCTTTTCTGTTGGAGTATATCGGTGTTCAGGACCCACCAACATCCTGCTGAGGTAATAGAGCGGTTGCTCTTTCCCATCCTCATTTTCCTGCGCTAGTAAAGCTCCCAAGGAAGCATCCAAGGCTGCAATATAGAGTATGAGTGGTTTACCCTTTATGGGTGCCCCCAGTACCGGCGGCTTGAGGAGATATTCCTTTATATCATCAAGTGCTTTCTGGCATTCTTTGTCCCAAATAAATGGGGCTCCTTTCTTCGTCAATCTTGAGAAGGGCCTGCACCTTCCGGATAGGTTGGAGATAAACCTCCTGATATAGGCCAACCTGCCTTGCAAGGATCTAAGCTCAGTTAGAGTCCTGGGAGGGGGCAGCTCTCTGATTGCTTTGATTTTATCGGGGTCGATCTCGATTCCCCTATATCGGACTATGAAGCCCAAAAACTTCCCGCTAGAGACGCCGAAGGCGCACTTCATGGGATTCATTTTAAGTTGATATTGGCGAAGCCTTTCGAAGACTTTTCTTAAGTCCCCGAGGTGGTCGTCTTTCTTTGCAGACTTAACGACGAGGTCATCAACATAGCATTCGACCAAATTATGCAGCATCTCATCAAATATTTTGGTCATGGCCCTCTGGTATGTGGCACCGGCATTTTTCAGACCGAAGGGCATCTTTTTGTAATTGAATATTCCTTTCGGGGTACGAAAGGCTGTATGATTTTTATCCTTGAAGGCCATTCTAATCTGATTATAGCCCGATGATCCGTCCATAAAGGACAAGGCTTCATATCCTGTGGTGACATCCACCATGGTTTCGGTTATTGGCAATGGGAAGTCATCCTTCGGACATGCCTTATTTAAGTCACGAAAGTCAATGCAGACTCGGACTTGGCCATTCTTCTTCTTCACCGGCACAATATTTGCCAGCCATATTGGGTATACGCATTCTTCGATGAAGTCGACTTCTCGCATCTTGTCCACTTCGGCATTCACCATAATTTCTAATTCAGGGCGCATTCGCCTCTGGGCTTGCTTTATTGGCTTGACTTCAGGGAGAATTGATAATTCATGCTCCGCCACTGAAGGGTCCAGACCATGCATTTCTTTATAATTCCAAGCGAAACAATCTCTGAATTCTATCAAGAGTTCAGTGTATGCCTGTCTTTCTCCATCGCTCAGGAGGGCGCTGAGGAAAACCGGCCGAGGGTCTTCTGGGTTGCCGAGATTGATCTCTACCAGTTCGTCAACCGTGGCTTGTCCTCCGTCCTCTATCTCTCGAAGAGCTGGCTGGAGATCGATGAAGTCCTCCTCTTCATCCATATCGATCGAATAGGCTTCATGCCATTTGTCTGTATTTTTACGCGGGCCTTGGGAGATCGCATCGGCGGCTTCCGAAGATCCTTTTTGCCTTTCCATATTGGTATCATGGCCTTTATTGGTGTGCTGGGAAGGCTCTGCCGGGCATTGCTCCCCTTCACAAATAGCATTCGCTTCAGCTAAGGCTCTCTCGACAGATGGAGGGATTTCTTCACCTCCATTTCCCAAACTGCCAAGCTTGATATGGCCGGTTGGTTCCTCTACCCCCGATAGTAGGCTCACCATATGGATTGTATATGGGGTGGAAGACCCATGACGTGGCCTGTATCCAAGGCCTCTTCTATCTTGACTGGATGACTGCCCCCTGACTTGTGCAGGATGCCATAATTCTCGAAAGAATTTATTCCTGGCTGCACTCTGTCTTTCTGGGATGCTTTGGCGTTTGCACATTTGTATTATATATTGGGGCATATCGTCCAATTCTTGGACCACCTCTTCGTCTTCCGGCCGGACATTTTCATGTCCGAAACCGTCTTCGGGAGGACCCTCTGGCGCGAGATCTCCCTTATAGAATATGATGCGCCGCCCGTCTTTATGACGAACTGCGAAGGTTTTCAACTCTTCCACAGTGTGGACTTCTCTGGGGAATATGGGCTTTGTGAGGCCGGGAGGTATGCATATGCTGGCCTCTATTTCTCTGCTAATAGCATTAGCTTCCAAATTGATGGTTGGCCTGCCGAATTTTGCCGATTTTCGATGAGACTGGCCGGGCTTCATTCCTTGCCGAAATCTAGCAGCTTTGTCTTCGTTGATTGTAATTCCGCCTTCCTCATCGGAAGACTTATCGGTTATCTTCTTCCCCTTACGGCGGCTTTCGCCGGTCGTCGGGTCTGAGGCCTTATCAAAGTATAATTGTGCATCTGCCAGATGGCAGTCATATGCCTTGAATGGCTCCAAATCGGCAAATATCCGGTGTTGCTCACCGTCCTTTGTATATTTGAGGCATTGATGGAGAGTTGAAGGCACCACCCAATTCCTATGTAACCAAGGCCTGCCAAGTAGTGCCTTGAAGGAAGTATTGGAGTCGACTATGAGAAAGGACACTTGGGTCACCCAGTCGTCCAAGCATAATTCCACATCAACTCGGCCAAGGGCTTCTTCCGCCTCTTGGTTGAATCCCGATATCGTTATGCCTTGCACCTTTTTCATGTATGGAGTGAGGTATAACGCTTGAAATGTTTTGAGGGGTAATATATTTACGGCAGAGCCTGAGTCTACCAATATTCTATCGACCTCCCGGCCATTGATTTTACCCCGCATGTATAGCGGTCTATTGTGGCATGGCGATGACAACAACATATCATCATCGGTAAAAGCTACCGTAGCCTCATATGTTTCATACGCCTGAGCCTTTATTTCGGCTATATGGACCTCATATGTTTCAGGATTTTGCAAGGCAGTAATCAACGCCTCTCTTAATTCTTTGCTCAAGGCTATTGCCTCCCATATGCTAAGAGATGCTGGCATTCTTTTCATATTCTGCAACACCTTTCGATCCGCCCTGGCTCGGGCTTGTTCGATAGGAGGCATTATTTCCGCCATGCTGTGAAGGGTCTCCTTCAAGGCTTTTGACTGCTCCCCGGAAATCGGGGATTCTTCTGTCTGCATTTCCCTTTTTGTAGGATCAATGTGTTTCTTCGGCGAATAATTCCGCCAAGGTCTCGACTTCCTCTGCGGGATTTGGCTGGACCAAGGGGTTTATCTGTCCCGGCTCCTTGATGGATTGAGCATTTTCTGCCTGCGGAGAGCATTCTTCTTCATCAGAAGAAAGGCAGAAGCGAACATTACCCCGGACTTTAGGCCTTAGAATTGGCCCTGGGGTTTCTCCCCTGAAGTATATGATTTTATCTTGCTTGGGTTGATTTTCATCCCAACCGTTATTGCGATCCCGACCTCGGCCTCGGCCTCGGCCTTTATTTTGATTTCTCCGGTTCCCCTTCCTTTGATAGGTAGCCAACGGGGTCCCGGTTTCTGGTGGAGCGTGCCCCACTTCACCGCCGGAGTTATCTTGCAGTTGAGCCGACACCATATGACAGGCTCGATATTGTTGTTCCATCTTTTCTATTGTTAACCCCTCATCCCAGAATAAACTGACATCATCCGGAATGGAGAGTTCATCCTCAGTGGCCTTTCGCATGCGGCCCTGGAGGTCCAACAGCCATGCTCTGAGGCGAGCTCGTCGGTCGAACTCCTCCCATGGGACATATTGATCCAGAGGGACATCCTCTGTGGGCCGATTTGGCTGATATTCTTCTAATTCATCTATGATTTTCTGCAATCTTCGAAGTGGTGAGTCTTTGTCCTCAGACATATTTATGGCATTAGCAAGCATTTCCTGCTTCCTTAGCCTCCTCTTCTCACTTCTTTTTCTATTCTTTTCTTGCTTCTTTCTCCTTGCAGCTTCTTGAATGAAACTGGGTTGGACTGGCATTTCTGGAAGTGGGTCGAAATGAACCACAGCTTTCCCTTTTACCGTATGTGTTTGCAAGGATTTAGCCATTTTAGGCTTCTTTTTCTTCTTTGCCTTAGTCCACGGACTTCCTGGCTGATCGTGGTCAAGAGTAACTTTAACAGCTTGCTCGACCATCGAATCTGGCAACATTTGATATTCGCCAAATATTTCCTTTATGGACTTTTTGGAGGGACCCACCTCCAAATTTTCTTGTTGACATTTCATATCCAACATTCGTATTCTCGTGGCTATGGCTGCCACGATATCAATGGCGGCCTATCAAGTGCCATTTCCTTATGTGTACTATCTGTGACGTCCTTCATATTGGAGGAGAACTTATGGATCATATTCGCAGAATAATTAGTCACATGGGGTTGTGGGGGATCAACCAGATACTTCCCCATATTTATTTGTCCTTCTTGGATTAATTTTTCTATCTCATCCTTGAGGACGAAGCAATGCTCCGTTCGGTGCCCAAGGGCACGGTGGTATTGACAGAAATTAGGATCATTTGTCATATGCATCTCTTCCTCCCTTTCTTGGCTTTGGAAGAGCGATGACTTTCTTTTTCATACAAAGTCGGAAAAGTTCACGAACTTTGTCTTTGGGGAATGAGTAGGGCTTTGCGCGCCTTTCCCATAGAGTTAGTGAATTTCTGAAGCGTATTCCAGCCTCTTTATCGACCATCCGCCTGGCTTGATGCCCTCTTTCGGCTATTCTCACGCTTTCATAGTTTCTTCTATAAGAGGTGGTTTCTTCTTGGCGATATATTTCCGAGTCCTCTCTAGGAAACATAGTCTGTTTGCCTCTTTTCCTCGAAGGGCGATCGGGATCCGATTCCATCCCCTCAGGAGAGAAGAATCTGTCAACCTTGTTGAATGACAGAGTTTCTGAGAATTGCCTGGAGAGTCCCTCCATCATCTGAGTAAGCTCCTCTTGCTGACATGAAAGTCGTGTCAGGCTTGTCTGGATTCCTTCCAATACCGCCATGACCGAGTCCCCAGGGGGAGGAGTTGCTGGAGTATATATTGGTGTTGCCTCGCGCTCCGGAGAGGGCCTCACCGCTTCTTCTTCGGGATGGTACCCGGATGAGCTCTCGCTCATATAGATGACATTGACAGCAAATGCCTGCCTATTTCTTTGGTGAGGCTGGGGAGGGCTTACCAGATGTTTGCCCATCTCCACTGCGCCTTCACGGATGAGTCTTTCTATTTCATCTTTACAGACATAGCAGTCTTCTATGACATGCCCTAGCATGCGATGATATGGGCAATAATTTGGCTCATTAACCCTGCCTGCCTCGGCTGGCTTTTTGGGTTCAGGGAGCAATAGAAGTTTCGCCCGCATACATGTTTCAAACAATTTTTTTGTATGCTCGCGGGTGAAAGAATATGGTTTTTTCATTCTTTCAGCAAGAGAAGAAACAGGCGCCTTCCCTTCCCCCTTTTTATTGACTGCCGGGACACTGGGACCTCCCCTAGCCTCGCTCCTTTCTGGAGCTGGAGAAAAGTTGACTGTATTCACCTCTTTAGCCGGAGCGCCCCGCTCCCTGGGCACTTTCCCCTTATTTGGAAGTATAGTGGGGTAATCGGCGAAGAACATCTCGATCTCCGTCACGATATTATTAAGTTGATCAAAGTTTCTGACATTAGCTCCGATCAGCTTCTCATTTATCTCAGGCTTCAAGCCCCTTTTGCACAATCTTACCGCGTCTTCGTGGACGGGTGGATTGTCGCACCTCATGCTGAGGTTCCGCCATTTCTTAATATAATCCACGGCGGATTCATTCTTCCCTTGTTTAAGTGTCACCAATTCGGTGATAGTGACCTTCCGCTCCGACACTTTGAAGCGATCAATGAATTTTTTCTGCATTTCTTCCCAGCTGCTTATAGAGTTTGGCTTCAATTTGGCATACCACTGGAATGTCGTGCCGCTGAGGGAAGTTGAGAAGAACCTTAAAATGTATGCCTCCTCAGTTGCCAACTCTCCCAGATCACTCATATAGTGGGCTATATGCTCTTGAGCTGAGCCCTCCCCGTCATATCTTGTTACTTTGGGGCGTTTACTGTGATCTGCTGGAAGCTTTTTGAACATATGACGAACCGGGAACGGCACCTTATATAAGTCAAATGTGCTTATTCCTTCGTCTTGTTCGGCCATCTTGGCCTCAACAATTTGCTCAATCATGTGCTTTTGCGATGTTGTCGCATCCTCTGCCGATGCACGTGATTGACGAGCATTATAGTTGGGCTCTTCAGCCCTATCTTCCTGAATCTCCTCAGGACTGAAGTTGACCTCAACAACCGGGGGTCCTGCAGGAATGGCCCTAGGCGGAGGTAGATTTATTGGAGGAGCCGGGGCAACCCTTTGTTGTTCCTCCATCTTCTGTATCAGGCCATATAGCAAGGCCTTTAATTGCTGATTTTCCTGCCTAATTTCCTCAAGAGTCTGAGGTTGATGTTGTTCCTGCGGCAGTTGCGCGACCTCTGGCTCCTGGGCATTGGCCGCACCTTCATTGGCTTGGGACGGTTCTGCCCCCTGGCCTACTTGGCCCAGCAGGCGCATAGCTTGCTCCATTTGGCGAGTAATTGGCCCGCCTCTTTGCATCATCCCAGCGGTATTATTCGGCTCTTCCGATTGAGAAGACTGCCAATTTGTGCTGGAAGTATAGCAGGTATATATCCGGATGCCATCGTCCGTCATCCGGGCGGTCCTCCTCTTCCTCTGTGCTGGTCGTACCAAAGCACCGAGTCTTTCAAAGACCGAAGCCCGCTTTTGGGCGGGTTGTTGCGCCTCACAGGTATCCTTCTTTCCCCGACTTCGCTTATGATGAAGTCGAGTCGATGGATGATTTATCTCCTTGACCAGGTCTACAGGCCTGGGAGGTTGCTGCTCCGCCAGGATAACCCTAGCCTCGTGGATTTCGCGGGCTTCCTTTTTGGTCACCCACATCTTCTTTAGGCGAGGCGCATGACCCTCATGACGTTCGCCCCCATTTTGGGGAATAGTATCATCCTGCGCTCGGGGTATATCATTGCCCCCTGTGCGTCGGGATGTAATGTACGCAGGCCGATGAACCACGGCTTTTTGCGTTTTCTTTTTCTTTTTCAAGATTGCCACCTCCTGGCAAACCCTTGGCAGAATCCCAAAACGGTTGTGAACCAAGACCGTCGGGACATGCCGAGTTTCTGGAACGATTGGTTCCCCGCCATCCAAGCGGATGCGCAGGTCCCCAACCAATATTGTTTTCCCGGTCCGGGAGGGACTCGGGGAAGCATTCTTTTTCTTCTGCCCCCTGCTGGACGAGGAAGCATGGAATGTAGTAATAGTATTGGCGGTGTAGACGACCTGCCGCTTCCCATCTCCATTGGCCTCCTTTGCGCGGGAGGCGCGCTTCTTTGCTTCTGCCGGAACCGACTCCGGCGCTGGGACTACTCCCAGGAAGTACGGAGATCCCACAACCGCGGGGAAGTTGCCGAAGCTGGTCGGCACAGTAAGATACCCACACTGGACGTGGGCCGCCACGGCAAGGGGACCATAAGTGACCCTTGCTGCCATTATCGCTCTGACGAGTGAAAGACTTAACCACTTGTATAAGACATGGCAAAGTTAGTAGCATAGTTATGGTGAGGGCATCACCGGACGGAGAGATGAAGGGGAAGAGAGGTCCCACCGGACGTGCCATCTCTGTTTGCGCGAAGATTTTTCTAACCTTCGTCGGGACCTGACCTAGACATATCTCTCCTCCTATGTCGGATTATTCGGAAATCCATTTTTTTCTTTGTTTATCTAGAGGAATTAGGGTCGGCTTTATATTTTTTATCGGATTATGAGGGCTTGGGATTAGCCCTCAGGGAATCCGGGACTTCGAATCAAGCGAAGATTCGAGTATATGACCTCTCTCCACTGACCTCGGTCAGTGTTAATTACGCTGAGCGACTGCTCGGCAACCCTTGATTAACCATCCATATGATACCCTTAATCATGCAAAAGCTACTAATATAGGAAGCGCATGCATATGCAGATAAAGATATATTTTAGGTTGACTCCTTAACCTCACCCCAGTTCGAGGACAATTTTTTATGTGATTTGGGATTGACTCCTGGTTATTAGGATTGGTTCCAAGTTTGGAGGATTAATTCCAAATTATACGGATTGATTCCCAATTTTTAGCCCTACAGGGACTTTTTTGTAATTTTACACCTTGAGGGGTTTTTATGTAATTATGGGCGCCTTATGAAAGCACAACAATTTACAAGTATATGTGGGGTGGATTTTTAAAGGGTTCCACACTTTATGGGGGTTATAAAAATCAATTTTAAAGGTATGAGGGTTTTTTTTTGTAATTTTCCCTTAAACTGGGTTATCAAGTTTTAAGATTTGATATTGAGGCTATTGGAGAGAAATTTTACTCATGGTATGATTTTTAGGGCTTTCGGGGTTATACATGTAAATATCATACATAGGGGTATTTTGGTAATTTTATATTTATGTATTATGTTCATTATTAATAGTTTATATCCTTTCAGATTTTTAATTTCTCTGATTTCTCGCTGATTTTTATTGATTTTAATCATTTCATTTTTTTTATGTTTAATTTGATTAATTTAATTAATTAATTAATGAGATTTATTTAGGTTTATTATAATTTTCTACAGATTTTACTGTTTTCTTATAGGTTTTCCTGATTTTTACTGGTTTTTTCCTGATTTTTAAATGATTTTTCGAATTTTTATTAATTAATTAATTATAAATTATAAATTATCTTTTGGTTTTAGTCATAATTTTTATACAGTTTTCTGAACTCATATTTTATTTGTTTAGGGGGTGAGGCTAAGAGTTAGGTTGAAGGTGCAATCAATTTCATTTAGTTTTTAGGAAACTATATACATATATGTATTATTATTGAAATATGATAATTATAAGATTTAAATGACACACACATGGGCACAGAATTTCTGATAGCATTTCGGCAACATTTCGCCTTATAATAAGACTGTTTTACAAAGAGAATTCGGCAGAGCTTCCCCTTACGATTGAACCTTAGGAGAGAGCTCCCCGAGACGAAAGAACTCCCAAATTCGCAGTAAATCCGGGTTAAAAAACCCGAATTTGGTCTTCAATTGGCAGCACTCCCCCTCACAATTTCACCACAATCTCCCCCTTGTATGTGGGCAGCCTGTATGCTTGTGGTGTGCACTTGTGGTGTGCTTCGTATCCCCCTTTGAATTGGAGCCTTGGGGTCCTATTTATAGGCCCCAAAGTCTGATCCGGTGGGGGGTGCCACCGGGATGAACCAAGGTGGGGGGTGCCACCGGTTGGAGCTTCCCTCCTTCCCTCTTTTTTATTTTTTTTATATATCAGCCAATGGGTGGCAAGGGGGGGTAAGAGAGAGCAAATAAAGGAGAGAGGGGGAGGCCTCGGTGGGCACCCCCACCGGTTCCAACCGGTGGGGGGATGGCCACCGGTTGGACCCCCCACCGGTTGGGAACCGGTGGGGGGTCTCCCCTCTCCAAACTCCCCCCCCCCTTTTTTTCACCTTTTTGGCTCTTAATGAGCCTTGACCCTCTTATTTTCAGATTTCCAAGTGTGAAAGGGGTCTTTGCCCATTAAATTCAGACTTGGGTTAAGTGTGAAAGGGGTTTTAGGATGGGGTTTAAGAGGGTTCTTGCATGGGATTCTTAACCCATGTGAATGGGGTTAAGATCCCTCATTAACTCCTCCTTTTCCTTTAATTTAATCCCCCACCCCCCTTTCTTTTTTCTTTTTTTTGAATTTTTAAAGAAGAAGAGAGGGAGGGAAAGCCTCCTCCCCCCCCCACCGGTTTCCCTCTTGGAACCGGTGGGGGGGTTCCCAACCGGTGGGGGCTCCCCCCACCGGTTCCCCCTCTCTCTCTCCTCCCTCCTCTTTGCCTATTTAAATAAGGGGGAGTGAGAAATAGGGGTCCACCTTCTTCTCTTGCCATTTTGAGAATCCTGGAGATTTCTTCCTCCTTTTGGCAGATTTAGGCCCTCTTTGTGAGCTGGTTTTGGGCCCATTTGAGCTCCCTATTGGGCCTCCTTATTGGGCCACCCATTGGGCCTGCCTCCCTTGCTATTGGGCCTCTATTGAAGGTCATTTTGAGCAAGTTTGGAGAGCATTTTAGCCCCATTCCGGGACTGATTTGGGCCTGCTAGGGGTGCCTCTTGGGCTTCTTTTTGGGCTCCCCCATTGGGCCATTTATTGAGCCTAACTTTCCCAATATTGGGCCTCCGTTTCGGGGCTGATCTAGGTAATTTCCAGAACTGGTTTTACCTTATTTCGGGACAGATTCCAGCCCACTTTTGGGACTGAACTTGGGCCCATTTGGGGGCTTATTGGGCCTCATATTGACCCCACCCATAGGACTACTTATTGGGCCTATCTCCCCTACTATTGGGCCTCCATTTCGGGGCCATTTTGGGGGAGTTCTAGGACTGATTTTGCCCCACTTCGGGACAGATTTTAGTCCACTTTGGGACTGATTTCGACCCCTGTTTTGCAGCATTTGGAGTCCCTCTTATCGCTGCATTCGGGGTCTCCCTACGGGCCCCACTATCGAGCATTGCGAAGGCGGTTCGGGAGCTGATTTCGGGAGCCGAAGCAAGCAACTTGGGGCTGCCTCAGGCTCCTAAAAAAAATCTGATTAAGGCCTTCGTGGCCTAGGTATGTCTTTTACTCCGCTGCCCTCGTGATGCGAGCCCATGGTTTCTTATGGATTTCTAGTATTCACCTATATCGTAGGCGTGCATTTTATTTTGTATGACGTGGTCCTTCATGAACATATCATCATTCTTATGCATGTGTATTCTCCCATGGGAATTTCACATCGACGCGAACATGCGTCATATATGCATACTCATACAATGCAAATCTGCATATCTATATATGAGATTTTTTTTTGGTTCAACACCCAGAAGCTGAAGCATCCTCAGGGATCATCGAGGCCTCTCTTGTACAATCAGGAACTAGAAGACTGAATCACTCTAACCCAGAAGCTGAAGCACTAAGGTTCACTTGGGAGCTGGTTCTTAACCATCATCAGCCGATCAACATTGAAGGTGATGCCCACCCTTGACATCATTAGAGTATTACTGAGAACCATGCTTGTTCTTGGAAAATATTCCCTATAATCCAAGATTGCAGGACTCTGTACACACGGTCCAATATCTCCATCCGACACATTCCTAGAAGCTGCAACCAGGCTGCCCATAAGCTGGCCAGATGGGGTCTTACTATTCCCGATAGTAACTGGCAGGACCTGGTAGGTCCCTCTTGCATCCTTCCTTTTGTAATTGCTGATACGCAACTTCTGAGTACTTAATGCATCGGAGCTAATGCTCCACCCTTGCCAACCCAAAAAAAAACCTCTGACTTCTTCACAACCAGTTGGCGCATGCAGATGATCCAATAGAGTTTAACGTCACTTTTCAATCGGAAGCGCATTTAGACCTTCACAGCTTTAAACCCAACTATTTCTTTTTTCTTTTTCTTTCCTTTTTTTGGGGGAGAGGGGGGGGGTTGAAGAAATACACACATATTACCTTTTGCCAAAGACAGCTTAAACCATTTTAGTAGTAGGTAGCAATTTCGAGCTTTTGGGGCAGAATGGAACACTAATCCTGCCTACTAAGCCAAGCGATGTCTAAGACAAAATTGATATACACATATTACCTTTCTCATGTCTGAGTATAAAGATATTTGTGAATACATATTTCTTACAAAAAAGAGAACATAATGTTATCCGAAAGTCATATTAGAATGTGAATTTATGCTAACGTAGATATCTTGGAGAAACACACACAGGTTTCTATCCAATGGATGTAAAAGAACTTACAATGCCAAAACAAATCTACACAGCATTCTTGAATACAAGCACGTTTTGAGTCACCGACATAACCAACACCTGAAGAAGCAGTGCCACTCAAATTAGTAGGCGGACTACAACTTGTCCAGGAGTGCCTGTGTATTCTCAGTGTGATAACAAATACCACAACCTAGTATTCGCCACAGATACAACGAATAAATTGACTGCATTGATGCTACTGGAGGATTAAGCAGCCCTAATTGATTGGGGCTAGTGTATTAATTACTGCACTACTCCATGAGGTGGACAAAGGATGAAAGGGGAAATACAAAGAAAACACACGATTAAGGAGAAACATAAGAGTCATGGATCTTAAGATATATTACCTAGTACAAAAAAGATTCTACAATTGACTGCATTGGAGCTACCAAAGGATTAAGCAGCCCTAATGGATTGGTTAGCGAATTACTTATTGCACCAATGTATGAGGTGTACAAGGGATGAAAGGGAAATATGAAGGAAATAGAGAATGTAGAAAAAACATATTAAACCACAGATCATCAGATATATTATCTAGTACAAAACAGATTCTACAATTTGACTGCATTGGAGCTATCAGAGGATTAAGCAGCCCTAATGGACTGGTTAGCGAATTAATTATTGCACTAATCTATGAGGTGTACAAGGGATGAAAGGGAAATATGAAGAGAATAAAGAATCTTGAAGAAACATATTGAACGACAGATCTTCATATATATTACCTAGTACAAAAAGGATATTCTACAAGTCATTTCACACCAAAACTTACAAGTACTCAACTGAATGAAAGAGTATCATACATAACGAGGATATCAACGATCCCAACCAGAAGGCCGCCTTCTTTCTCGAGGTCTATCTCTAGAACTGCAGAGGTTTTGAAAAAAATCAAATTATAAAGATGCACAGAAGTTGTTCGTATATTTACAGGATTATGCGAGGAAGCAATTTGCACTATTCCACATAATGCAGATGACACATACTGCTACCAAACAAGTGTTATTTTACATTAAAATTTATAGTTTGTAAGAAATGCTTTTTGCCAAGCTATACATGGTCAGTTTGGTACAGTGCAAAATCTGTTACATGCACAGATGTTCCAGAAAGGTTGATCATACTATGGATGTCAAGATACAGAAGTCAGTGTGCTCTTAAGTTCTTTGAAGTTCTTGAATCACCAAACACAATTATAGTAAACTTTTTCTGAAAAACCTGTGCATGCAACTATTTTTACAGCATGAAATGCACCGTATGTTCCCTCCAACCATTAGATTAAAGAGTTGCTGTTCAGCCATCCCAATTAGCTACTGAAAGAACGTGAACCATAATGGTTATAACCTCTTCCAAGAATTAGTACTTTTTTCGACCATGATTAAACACCATTTGTATGTAGCAACATATAAATGCAAGTTAATATTAGAAAATAAACTAATGAATAATATTTGAAAATAAATTCAAACCTTTCAGAGGCCTTTTGATTTTCATTTTCATTGGAATGTGTTGCAGGACTTCCTCCAGCCTTGGAGAAAGAATTGACAGAAGGGACATTCTGTGTTCTATATGATTCACCACCTATTGAACCACCAGAAACAAAACCAGGGAGGGTGGGCTTCTTACTAGCAAATGCATTTGATTCACTTCTGCTCTCACTTTGGGAATTAGATGATGCAGCAACAAAATTGCTCTTGAACTGAACCATCATTCCCGTCCTCAGTGCATTTACAGCAGCTGTCCGACTTGGAACAGCCTGAGACGCTGTGTTTGTGGACTCAGGATTGTAACCAATACCAAGGCCATAGTCCACACCACGCACGCCTCTTCCCCCACCACCCCTCCCTCTGCCGCCTGATTTTTTGCCTCCTGCAAAGGACCATGTACAAATAAGAGAAATGCGACAGCAACATATCCAGATTCGTGCGCATTAAGAATGAGTTCAAGGTAATTTCAAGAAGTTGAATTCATTCTTCACTGAGACCAAAGACATACCAGATCCTTTCCGTGCATCCCTTTTAGCTCTAAATCTTCCATCCTAAAAGATTTGCACAAGAATAAAACACTGATCAGATATAGTTCCAGATCATGTTAATGATCAACTTTGCAGTTTTTTTTTAATTACTCTAGTTGTAAAACATTTCCTGGAGTATGTTGTCCATATACTAACATGTAAAAGATAATCTGCATTAGGAGATAATAGAAAAGGGGAAAACGACATAAGCAAAGAGGAAAGAAATATCAAGTTTGCACGAGTGCATTTTAGAGTAGAAACCCTTTTGCTTTGCAACCATGCGATCCCAAATTAGAAGATTAAGAGCATTGCTCTGTGGCCAAAAAGAACACTGGCCCCTGGAATAAAAGGCAAAACAACCCTTCGAAATAAAAACTGTTCCCAGACTTGAACTCATCCCTATGGTGTGGGTCCGAGCTCCCAGCCACCAGGCTAGGAGGCTCCTAATAGGAAAAAAAAATCAAAAAGTCAAGACTCTTAAAAAAGCAAGAGATATGATCTATCTTTCATGGTCACCAAATGGCAAAGGACAACCACCAACAACTTTTTTTAAACTTTAGACAGTTTCAAAATGAATAGAATAAGATAAGGGATTGGATCCAACAAGAAATAGAAGGGAGTATCTGCAAATGAAATCCAAAGAATGAAAAATTAGTGAGGACAGAATCAAAAGTAATAGACAATTTCATAATCTTTTTACCTTCATCGCAAGGTCCATCAGTTCAACAGGCACATTTTGACCAGCAGCAATCAAACTATTTACCAATTCTCCAGCAAACCGAGCTTCTTTCTGTGTAATCAAGGTATATGCAATCCCATCTTTGTCCCCAGCACGACCAGTTCTTCCAATTCGATGGACATGCATATCCATATCTCTAGCAATATCAAAGTTCACAACTGACTTAATTGATTTGATGTCAAGTCCGCGTGCAGCAACATCAGTTGCAATAAGGACATGGTAAATTCCTGATTTAAACTTCTGCAAAGTATCCATGCGAGAACCCTGGTCCTTGTCACCATGGAGAGCTGCGACCTTGAAGCCTTTGTGAATCAGCTGGGACTCAATCTCATCTACTGTGGCCTTCTTGGAAGCAAACACAAGAACATCTCCCTCATCAATCATTTCAGGCAGTTTTCCAAGAAGCCAAGGCATCTTCTCTGTATCAGATGGAATCACATTAACAACCTGAGTAATGTCTTCATTGGCCCTTCCAACTTCACCAACTGTAACTCTGATAGGGTCTGTGAGAATTTCTCGGGCTAGACGTTCGACTTTCTGTGGCATTGTTGCTGAAAATAATAAAGTTTGTCGGTCTGGTCTAATCTGACCAACAATTGATCTTACTTGTGGCTCAAATCCAAGATCAAACATCCTGTCAGCTTCATCAAGAACTAGGTATGTTGCCTTCAGCATGGTTAGAGCCTTCATCCTTAGTAAATCAATCAATCTCCCAGGTGTAGCGACAACTATTTCACAACCAGCCTTGAGTTCTTTAAATTGATCAAGCTTAGACATTCCACCATAGACAGCTGCAATACGTATACCATGAGATTTAGCAAATTTCTTTGACTCTAGGTATATCTGATGTGCTAATTCTCTCGTAGGTGCACATATAACTCCTATTGGACCCTCTTCTTTCTCAAGTTCAGGCTGATCCATTATATGAACAATCATTGGAAGCACAAATGCTGCTGTCTTACCGGAACCAGTTTTTGCAATGCCAATAATATCTCTTCCAGAAAGCACAATGGGTAAAGCTTGACACTGTATTGGTGTTGGTTTTTCATAGCCTTGTTTCGAAATAGCACCCATTAACATGGAAGAAAAGCCGCAATCTTCAAACTGCTTAACCGGCTTTGGCACATCAAAACCTGAAACCCTTATAGCCAAGCTTTTTCTATATTCTGTGACATCTTGCTCAGTCATTCCTGATATAGGACACAAGATAAAAGCATTTCAGGAATCTTCCAAATCAACATCATTTGAAATAGAACACCCAATAAAAGCCAAGAAAACTATTGCTAGCATGAGTCCTATGACTACAGGAATGCATTAAGATCAAACCTAAGTCCATATCTCCTTATTTTAGACATAGATGAAGTAACAAAACATTTACATGATGATATTCCTCGGTGCATACTATCTGCAGATCTAAGTCATGAGAGTATAGATTATAGAGGGTTTAAATGCTCACTAGAACGTCATAGGCCTCAGAATTTAAAGATTTCAGGATTAGTTGAACTAAGCCAGATATGCGAACTATAACTTTAATAACTCAAGACACATCAATCAGATTGATTATGGTTGATGGGTAAGTTAATCCTCAAAGTAGTAATTTTCGGTATCTTAGTTCTCTAATGGGGAGATATCGTGTTAGCGCAAGTTGGACGAAATGGAGTGAATATGGGGTCCTTCATGATTGACATGTAACTTTGAAGGTTAAAGGAAAGTTCTGTAGAACTGCTGTGAGACTGATGATCTTATATAGTATCTAATGTTGGGTAAGAAGTATATAGCACGGATAAAGATGTTGAGATGGATGTGTGGAAGGACAGAGAAATATGGGGAATGCTATATTGCTATATATATGTGTGGACTTGGGACTAGCTTCAATTGAGGTTAAATTGAAGGAAAATACACTTACATGCTCTACGCAGAAAAAGCGGCATCCAACTTCAGCGCCAGTTAGAAAGTGTGATCAAATTCATGTGGAAGAAAGATAGTAACGGAACTCAAAGAAGGCTTGGAATGTTCTAGTTCTATATAGTAAGAAAGGACTATTTTTTTCTAGGTTTAAATACTAATGTGACACTTGGTAGAATAAAATGGCAGGATATGACTCATGTAGCCAACCTCAAATAAAAGGGACAAGATTGTAATGATGATAATGATGACCATGACGATGATGATGATGATGAATAAACTCAAACCTCAGGTCATACTAGTACACAAGAGTGGATAACATACTTCTAATTGCTCATATTGAAAAAACAATTTCAACAGCATGCATGACAAGCACTATATTGCACATGCAAATACATTAAGGATAGACGGTAGAACAAGAGAAACAAATCATCCCTTCCAAACATGAGTACAAGACGCCTTAGCGTGTTGAGTGATAATGAGAGCTTGTGGTTCTACAAAGTGCACATATAAGTATGATTCTAATCTTAGAGATCAACAACATCCGTAAAAGAAATCCCTTTCAGTCTCAGACTGATTATGTTTAAGTAAAAAAAATAATTGCAAGAGCTTTCACTGAACTTCAAAATAGGATGACCTTCTAGCATCTCTCTTTTTCTTCTATGCTGATATCAACCCACAAATGCAGTTCTAAAAATTAAACAATATGCTTTCAATGACATGCAAAATTTAAGAAGAAAAATTCATGCCCAAAGAAAGAGATGAATACATAAACAAATTAATTTAAATATGTGCAATCATGTTACCATGAATGAGGGGGAGCCTTGGTGCAATGCTAAGGTTGCACTGTTGTGACCTGGAGGTAATGCATACAACTCTAGACAGCGTCTTTGCAAAAAACAAGGGTAAGTCTACTTTGAATTGACCCTATCCAGACCTTGCAGTGGCAAGAGCCTCGTAGCACTAGGCTGCCTTTTTTACTCATTTTCCATAAATCAATCAATCTGAATGGTGATACAATCTCAACTTTAAACAAGAATTTCATAGCAAGATACACAATACACACATAATATGTAATGATTTGATCCAACCCTTGCAAGGTATTTTGTCTGCTTTGGGCCAAACCCGCATGATTTTATTTTTAAAAGGCTCATGAATATAAATCCTTCATATACGACCCCACAATTTTTTCTCTTTTTCGATACGGGACTAATCTAGTTCATTAACACCCCAACCCTCTGTCATAGTGGTGACTCTACACTATGGCAGCGTCACTCTGACTTACTCTATGGATAGCCCTTTCTTACGGGTAGTCATTTCATACTGCTCAACTCGTGACTGAGTTACCATAGGCCCACCAGCTTCAAGAGCTGTTTGTTCATGAACCTTCCCATATCGTATTACACATTTTGCTTTGATACCATTATATAATGATCCGATCCAAACCTATGAGGTATTGTCTATTTTGGGCCAAGCTTATAAGATTTTGCCTCCAAAAGGCACCTCAAAGGTTATGAATCCAAATCCTTCATATATGGTATTGTCTATTTTGGGCCAAGCCTATATGATTTTGCCTCCAAAAGGCACCTCAAAGGTTATGAATCCAAATCCTTCATATATGGCCCAACAACTTTTCTGTTTTCCAATATGGGACTAATCCAATTCATTCTCGGCTCAGCCCCCAGAAATAGTGTTGATTCAACACCTTGGCAGCTCCACCTCAACTTACTCTACAAGTAGCCTTTCCTACAGGTAGTCCTTTCCCCCTGCTCAGCTTGTGACTAGGTTACTGCACAATAGACTACCAATTTCAACTTAATGTGCAAGTGTAGGAACAAAAGACATTCAATAGAAGGATAAAGAATAACTAAATTCTTTATCCATACCCTTTTGGCCATGTGCAAGGGAGGGACAGGGGAGGATAAGTTGAGACAAATGCTCTTGAATGAGCAAAGCGAAGAAAGTAGTGCATTCAAAAACTAATAAAAGAGAATGACATGGCATATGACATTTTCTATTATTCTAGAATTCTCTTCTTCTACGTATCTTCCATTCTTGAACATTAAACTTCATATTATTACATGTGGTTTATAACACTTAAAGATGACAAGTTTTAGCAGTTGGGGCAATTAAAAAGGGAAGTAGAAAGTTTTATGGGCATTTTTCACAAGTCTCATTGCTCTTAAATGGTTTGATGGTGTGAGTTGTTAGCCTTTGTTAGGAATCAAACTCCCAATTTGATAATGAATGCCAGGGGTCAAACACCAAGCATGGTTGTTACCCTTCACATGAGGAACCTTTCTAGAAAGGGCCCCTTTGAGGTCACCCTCCCAAGTGCTGAGAATGTTTACTACCTTTCAGCAAAATAGAACTGTGTTACCACAGATATTGTTATCCAAGTGTGTCACAAGTCCCTATTCTTGACATAATTCATAACAAGATATTTAAGCCAACATCCATGAGCCATTACAATCCACAAATACATTTAAGTTTATTGTAAACTCATTTTCCATATTAATCTTAATTGGATGGTTACCAAAAAGGTTTGTCATAAACTCAAAACCTCCCTATATATGTGCTTGCCATAGACCTACTTGCAGTTGGTTTATGATAAACTCAAAGAGTGTTTACAAAGAACAACTAAACATGGGTTTAAAGGAAATGTATTTGTGATAAACAGGTTTATAACTGATATGTTTACAATAACTACATCAACATTTTGTTAAGTTGCATGCAAACAGGGTCTTACTTCTCCAAAAGCTTTAAAATTTCCAATATAGGTCAAAAAATTCAAAACTGAAATTCATGAGCATCCCAAAGTCTAGGGAACACGAATTGTTTCCTATAGGACGCAAACGAATAACAAACACATTCAAGAAGGGAGGGGTCACCGGACCTTTTCACATCACAACGCCTTTAGGTACTTGATTCATTCAAATTCAAATCACGAATATAGAGAATTTAGCTATCAGCTGCGCCTAGCTCAGTGGTTGAGCTGGGCACTGACAAGGGGTTGGGAGGGTGGGCACCAGGGATCGATCCAGGTAGAGGGCAACACCCCCCCCCCCAAAAAAAGGGAGAATTTAGCGTTAACGTTTGGAAGACCAGAAGAAAGAAACAACAATAAACTTTCATACGTCAGGAGAAAGAAAAAACAATAAAATTTCATAAGTCAGGGCATAACTTCTGAATCGTTCAACCAATTCTGGCAAGACCCTATCAGACAACCCAGACAACAGGCGAAAACTGGGATTTTTATTCCACGCATACCTGATATGGAGGGCTTCTCCTCATAAAAATCCTTGTTGAACGGTTCATAGTCGATGATGCTGTGATCCAGCGGGGGTATCGGCTCGATCTTTCTCTTGTCGACGACCACGGGGTTGTCATCGGAGTCGTACTCCACCATCCCGGCGTCTACGGCCTTGGCCGCCGCGTACACCTCCTCATCGGAGTCGTACCCGGCGTGGAGGGCCTCCGAGGCCAGCGCCAGGCCCAGGTCCTTCTTCGCCCTCAGGAAGCTCTCCACCGGGTCGTCTTCGTCCTCCGCCCGGAATCTCTCCCCCTTGTCCCGCTTCTCGCCGGCCGCCGGCTGCGGCGGCGCCCGCTGCACCTCCTCCTGGATCCCCTGCATGAACGCATCCAACGGGTCGATCTCGCCGTCATCATCAGCGACGCCTCCCTCCGTCGGGGCGTCGGGGGCGTCGTTCTGGTCGTAGGCGATGTCGTCGAGGTCGTGGTCGTCGTAGTTGTCGTGGCCGCTGCCGCCGGCGGAGGAGGATGGGGGCACATAGAGGCGCTGGGGGGCGGGGGCGCGCTCGAAGCTGTAGGTGGCGGGGCGGCTGATGCCGAAACCCTCGAAGCCGAACTTCCTCTTCGACATGGCTGCCCCCTGGTCGGCGGCCTCCCGGAAACCCTAGGGTTTCAGCAGCTGCTGCAATGTGGTGGGGGTTGGAAGGGGAAAGGGAGAAGAGCACAAATTAGGGTTTTTGGGGGGAGAGGGGGTGTGATTTGGAATCTGGGAGTCGATTCGTGATCGCGCTATCCGATTCGGATGTGGAAAGAGGAAGAATTTGCAGAGAAGTGGCGGGGGCGGGGGGGGGGGGAAAGGTTCCGAGTTTGGGTTGGATGCTAGAAGAACTAATAAGATATCTCAGAGGAGATTTAGCGGGTGCATTGTGCCCCACCAATAGAAAATTACTATACATAGTATTTCGGGGAGATAGAATCTTTTAGGTTTAACTTTTTGAGCCTTTGGTATCTTCTATATGTGGAGATGAGTTGTAGGAGAACATTTTCTTTATGTCGCAACGATAGAGACAAACTAATAGAAATCAGGAAACACTTCCGCATCCAACTTTAAACATGGGCGCTCCCTCCACTCATTACTTAGTCATACTCAATCAGTGCGTACGGAAACGTTTATAGAGGGGGATTTTTAATGATCGGAAAAAAATGAGTGGAAAACATGAAAGAGACAAGGGCATTAAATGCTCCTTTGTAAAAAGTCAAGATTAAAATTGACTCTTATGTGAATAGAGAGAGATAGGAAGAAAAAGAAAAAAAAGAGGAGAAAAAAAAAACTAATTAAATGTTATATGGTAATGAGCTTGGAGATGACTCTCAATAATTAATTAATGACAAGGTAGGACTATGTGCAATAAATGCACAATTTTTTCGACTCCAAGGTAAGTTTTGAGAAGCGGGCTCTAGAGAGAGAGAGATAGAAAGAAAGAGAGAGAAAAAACTCTCTTCTATGAGTTTTTGGAGTTTTTGAAAATAAGAGTAGACCTCATGAGATCCTAAAAAGAAATATACTTAAATGTGACTTAAGTGGGAGGAGTTTTTTCAAAATTTAAAGAACTTTGATGATGATGGTGGGATCTACTCACCAAAAATTTTTAACACAAAAAATTCCTCTTTCTCATTATTATTGTCCTTAGTGCTCTTCCATCTTTTTATGACAAATGATTTTTTTACCTCCATTTTTATGAAGCGAGATCTTTTGGATCTTTCTCTTATATGTACTCTGGACATATGGGAGGAAGGTGAATAGGTTATTTGACCATGAAATGATGAATTGTCCTCCATCACTTCCTCCCCTCATATGTCTAGAGACATACGGAGACACATAAAAGGAGGTCCAGAAGATCCCATTCTTATGACCAATTATCTAAGGGCATATAAGGCCCTAAGAAATATGTCAAAAAATCTCATCTCACATTTAAGAATAAAAAGCCAAAAGTTAAAATTTATTAAATCACTTTTTTGTCAAAGTTTGTGAGAGATATAGATTTTAAATGATGAAAATTGACATAAATATATTATTTGGGGAACTTCACAACAAGGAAGATTTGAGATTTTAGTTTTATCTGAAGTTAAGAAAAAAATCAACGGTAATATGGGTAGCATATGAGAGGTAGGCACAATCTTTTTTTGTCAAACGTCTCTTTCTTTTTCTACAAAGTAGTCCCTTAACTACTTTTTATAAAAATCTAGAGAGAGATAAAATTATGCTTATGTCTCTCTTCAATTATAAAAATACTTTTTTAAAAAATCAAGACAACTTAGTGTTGTTTAAAAACAGTCTTTATTTTATATGTAATTCTATTATTGGAATCGCTACAAAAGACGTTCAAAACAAGCCCACATATATAATTTCATATTATGTTATGATTTGAAGGACACTTTTGAAATGAGATATAAACATCTTTTTTTATCTTTATATGTCCTTAGACATATTGTAAATGAAGTATATTTATACTTCCTCATCATTTTATAGCAGATGACTTGTTTACCTCCTTCTCATGTGTCTGAAGACATACAAAGGTCAAAAAAAAATATCTAGATGATCTCATTCCGACACCTCTATTTGTATTAGAGAGTCATCTTAGATACTCGCATATAATACGACACTTGGATAACTCTTGTAAACTTCTACTTTAAGATTTTAAAAATAAACACTACATTTTTTCAAAATACTATATGTTAAATATTTCTTAGAATACTTATTTGTATGCTTATATGTGATATATTATAATTATATTAATTATATTTAAAATAAGTTTTAATACATATTTTATTATATGCGTAAATATATATTCATGTGCATATTGTTGAGAATGATTCTAATAGTTAAGGAGACAATTACTTGAAAGTCGCGAATGAGGAGATCCATGCCGAGTAGTAATTGAAGTAGCAAGCTTGTCTTTAATACTAGAGTCTCTCACAAGTTCCACACAACAAAATCTTAAGATATGAAGTGATATCCTAAGGCGAAAGAAATGATAGGAAGACACAAAGAGTGAGAGAGACTGAGACAACAGCAACCGATCCCCTCTCATATATTTATATGTATATATATATATGAATTAGCTATTCCTCCGACAAAAAGAAGACTCTTTTAAGTCTTGAATTCAAGTCCGTCTTGACCTTATTTATAAACAATGTGAATAGTTGAGTTTAAACTCGACTCGAGCTCATGTTTCAATTTATTTATATATTCTCTATGTCGTATCGTGTTTTGAAAATATTGTCGTGTTTAAAACATATGTCTATATTAACACTTAAGACTCATGTCCACAGTATTGGAAAACTTTACAATAAATGTTTGGGGAACTTCACAATACGAAAGATTCAAAAATTTAATTTACCATCAAGTCCACAATAAATTTGTATAGAATAAAAAAATAAATAGTAAAACTAATAGAATATAAAGGATAAGTAAGACTTCTTTATATATATTTTTTTCCTTCTTCCCAAAAAGTAGCCCTTTGGTTGTTTTTTACAAAATCTATAAAAACAAGATTGTGTTTATGTATTCCTTCACTTGTAAAATTATCCTTTTTAGTAAACTAAGATAACTTAACATTATTTAGAAATACCTTATGTATCGTCAGTGATTTCATTATTAAAATCGTTACAATAGACGTTCTCAAACAAACCTATATGTATGGAATTTTATATTACATTATAATTTAGTAAATACTTCTGAAACGAGATTTATATTTCTTTACTTGAACCTTTATATGTCCTTGAACACATGGGAGATAAGGTGTACTTATACTTTCCCATTATTTTATAACAAATAATCTATTTACCCTCCTTTACATATGTCTCAGGATATCAGGAAAAAGATTTAGAAGATCTCATTATGACACTTTCATTTGTATTAGAGAGTAATGTCAAACATTTGTATATGACATGACACTTGCGGATACTCATATTTAACTATTTGCTTCAAGATTTTAAATACAAGAGACCTTTTAGAATACTTATATGTATGTTAAATATTTTTTAAAGAATTGGGATCTCCTCATAGTACGACCAGACCGAGTCCGGTCAGTACAGAGAGGGGGATGGGAGCAGAATTTTGAAAAATCTTGTTGCCGCCGAGTTGAACAACTCGGCGGTCCCCACCGCCCCCTCTCTGCACTGACCGACTCAGTTCGATCGTACTTTAAGGAGATTCCAATTCTTTTTCAAAAGACGTATTTGTATGTTATTTATATTTTAAATAATTTTAAATACTTATTTTATTATATGTATATATAATTTTCTATTAATATGTATATGTTTATATATTCTCTGTGCCCTAGTATCTTATTTTGAAGATATTGGCGCGTTTGACACGTATTTATATCGATACTTTACATTCGTATCTATGTCTCACATATCATTAGTCATTATTAGATGAGATCTTCTAGACCTTATTTTTTAAACTAAAGTATAATATCAAATAAGGTAAGAATGAATCAGTCATTTCATCGAAAAAATGAATGTGGACCTCACATTCACTCTTGTTTCATATAAGTGGAGATATACTTTGAACTAAAACATAAGGTCCAACATATCTCATATGTCAAAGAAGTCACTATAGCATTCATTGTTACTTTATTAGACATATATTTTCACTAATAGTTGTGACATCATTATCATTGTTACTAACTTTTGAAAAAAATTAAAATGTTAAAGTTTGCTAAATCAGAAATGAAATCTTATAGACATTTTCTTCAATATTTTTGTGCACCCTTAGGCGTCGTTTAATAAAGATTGAAGTTCACATTCAGCATGTTTAGATTCGACGTGAATCAACACAAGTAAGATTTTTTTTCAAATGAAAAAAAGCGAGTCAATCCATGAAAAATTTAGATTTAGATTCATGTTGAAAATGACATTTTTTCTAGAATGAATTTTTCCACGTCCTCATGAAAATAAGATAGAATGATGATTTGCATATTCACATATACTCATTTTTGCTACTTTTCACTTATCTTAAAAAAAGTTATTCACAAAGGACAGTGAAGAATAAATTTATTTTTGATGTAGTCTCAAATCTAACTTTTTTTTTTTTTCATTCTAATATGACTTAAAAAAGTAGAAGATTTTCCTCAAATCTAAATATTTAGGTTGATGAGGTGACACTTCTCAAAATTTAAAATTTCTTAAAATTTATATTTGAAATCCAAAACGAGGCTTTAGACATATGGAGATGAAAGAAGGTGAATTGATTATTTGATCTTAAAATGATAGGATCATATCCCATCACCTCTTCCCCCCACGTGTCTAGGGGCACGTAGGGGCGTAGGAAGAGAAGATCCAGAAGATCTCATTTTGATAAAGTATTATTTTTTGCCAAAATTTATGATATATTTAAATTTTGAATGATGTGACATAAACAAATAAAAAAATAATTCAATGGACTCGATCGCACCATACAGTCGAGCCTTACATTCATGGGTCATTTTTTACTCTACCCCTTCCGTAAAAAGCAAAGTAGTAAATTAAAAAATACCCATGACAGTAGGGACGACTGCACCATGTGTTCGAGTCCACTGAATCATTTCTCAAAAAAATATTGTTTGAGAAACTTCATAGTAAGACAGATTGAAAATTTTATTTATTATAAAGTTTAAAGTATATTTGTATGGAAGAAAAAGATAAATGATAATATGGATAACATATGAAGGGTGGGCAAGATTTTTTTGTCAAAAATATCTTCTTTCTTATAAAAAGTTAATCTCTTAGTTATTTTTTACAAAATCTAGAGAGATATGAGATTGTTCTTGTCTCTCTTCAATTGTAAAATTATTTTTTAAGAAACTAAGGCAACTTAATATTATTTGGAAATATCCTTTGTTTTGTTAGTGATTTCAATGTTGGAATCACTATATAGAATTTTTTTCAATAAGTCTATATATAGTTTCATATCACGCTATAATTTGTTGGACACTTAAAATAAAATTTCGACCTCTTTTTTAAAATTTTAATATGTCCTTAAACACATGTGGAGGATGAGACATACTTATATTTTTTTCATCATTTCGTAACATATTGTCACCAATTAAGCAAGACCAAATACATATCCAAACCTATATATTTAAAAGTTTGAAAGGCTTTTTAAAAGGTCCAATCCCAAAAGCATGTCATTTGGTCTATAAAAAGGCTTAAAAAGTTCAATAAACTAAGAGACCGTCGTGGGCTGTAGTAGTCCATATTTGTATTTGCCAATTCTTTATTTTTCAATGCTAAAAAGTTGCAAAAGAGAGCCCAACTTCAAAAAAGGCCAACAACTAGTCCATAAAGTCACTTTATGGAGAAGGAAAAACCTAGGATCTATTCGTGACCTATTTTTCCTTCTTCAATTCAAAAGAAAGAAGGTGGTCATGTTCTCTTTTGCCTATGTAAAAAGTAAACTTCTCACAAAAAAAAGAGTAAAAAAGTTTGTAGAAGAGCGTAGGTAGAAAATAGAAGATGCGACGTAATGTCTATCTTCTATTTTTTTTTTTTAAAAAAGAGATGATGAGCCTATGATAGAGACTTGACCTCTCTCTTCGGCCTCCTATTCATTAATATCTTTTTCTATACCTTTTTTAACAAAAAAGATATCCTTTAGGTCTTGAACCTACAGCTAAATATAAAAGAAATAGACTCAACCCCATGAGAAAAGTTGGAGACAGTGGGAAAGAAGGAAGAACAAGAGAACAAAGAAGAAAGAGAAAACCAGAGAGGAAGAGCTCCCCTTTCCTCTCTCCACCATAGGAAAATTAGAAGAAAAAAGAAGAAAAAGAGAGAGAGAGAAGAAGAAGAATAGAGTGAGAAAAGAAGAAAGGAGGAGGGCTCGGTTGAGACAGATCATCCCCTTTGTCCAATCTATCTCAAGGTAGAGAGAGAGTTGAAGAGGAGGATTTTTCTTTTAAGTTTTTATATGTAATTTCTCCTTTAAATTCAAGGTTACTTCTATCTCCCCCATATGTATCTTCCAAGTTTGGTGTTTTTTTATTGGATGAAATAATAAGTTCTAAGTCCCTAAATTTTAGGGTTTGTTCACTTAATTTTTATATTTTGTCCTTCATAAGGGTGTTTTTGTTGTGGATATGGCAATAGGAGATCCCTTAAACCATGAGGGAAGGTCCGTTTGAACATAAAGCTCCCTAAATGCCCCCTTATAAAGTAAAATGTCCAGTTCAACCTAAATTTTTGACGCACGCTTCTTGTATGATTTTATTATGTATGCCTCATTTGGGGTACTTTTTCCACTTCGATTTGGATGGAGGGGACGTCCTCTATATGCACTATAATCCTATCATAACCAAATGCCCCTAAGAAGCCTCTTGGAATTTTATTTCCTTTATTTTGTATGTCTATGTCAATGCCTTGGTTCATGTTAGTTTTCCTTTGCTTTCTTTCTTCCCTTCAATGGAGAATGGTTTAGTCTATTGGAGTACCTAAGAGAGACTCTACACATGTTGGGGGTGGAGTTTCAAAGGCATAAATCTCCCAATGCACTCCACTAAAGGATAAGTTTTCTTATCTACAATTAGATGGCTGCATTATGTTTTGATGATTTTGGAGTTTATTTCTCCTTTTAAGGCAGGGTTGGGCTAATGAAATGACCAGGAGCCCATCCCAAGTCATGGATTAGAATGCAACTAAGGCTTTAAGCCTCCCAACATCCCATTTTGTCAAGTTTTTAGCTCCAAAATGGCCACTAATTTGAAGTTCAGTGCATGCAAATTTTTGATTTAGCAACCTTCTATTTGACAAGATGGGGGCAAGAGAAGGGTCCTTGAGTTAGCTCATGACCTGCTAATGGGTTGTATAAGCCTAGGGCCATCTCCCTCCACTTTGGATGAAAAAGTAAGGGTTTGTCGTTTCAGATTTTTATTGAAGTTTGGTTTAATATTTATGGTTAACTTTCACTCATGGTCACTTGAGCTTTATTTGCTTGGAAATGGCCCATGGAGCTTCCTTAATTTATGAGAGTAAGCTTCCAATATATAGCTCAAGTATGCATGGTATGCCCTTTGCACTATATATCTATGTTATGATCTTTAAATGTTTTAAGCTTTTTTCAGATTTTCTTCAAATGAGGTTCACTAAAGAATTATTAGCAATATCAATGCTAATATAGCTCTTTAAAAGAACTTCTAAAATGATACAAATGTTATCTCGATACCTCATGTAATGTGCATGACTTGGATATAACATGGCCTAATGATTGAATCCCAATAGACCCACTCAAGCACAAGTCGAAGTTCTCAATTCCTCCTCTTACAGAGGTGTATTAGATTACTCTTTATGAGTCTTTCTTGCACCTTGAAAGCATCAAGGGAACCGTATGGGTGAGTAATTGTACATGGAGAATCCCCCTTGACAACCACAAAAAATGAGGTTCATTGCATGCAAAAGTCCCAATAGGGAACACAGCCTTTGGGTTCTTCTTATCGCATAGTTCTTCATGACTTCTTAAATTGTCTCACATTTAGACTTGCTTGTTAGTTTTCACTAATGAGAAGGCCTAGTATGTGAAGACATGAAAATCATCTTTGCCTATTTCCTTAAAGACTTTAAAGTTTAAGGAAATGCCAAAGAGGAATAAGAATTCATAAAACTTCTATGTTATTGGAAGACTCCCTTATAAGGAGGGCTATGTAAGGATCGTACATGGAGAACAAGAACGCAGTAGAAACAATGATTTAAATAAAATCCCGCCGTCAGCGGTCCGTTTCAAGTAAACTAGAAAGAAGAATAGGTGACCATTCATCACCTTACGCAGATCCGAATCTACGACCGTTTAGTTTCGATGGAGTAATGCCACCAGCCGTGCAAGTGTCCGACCTCCAACGGTATCCACGCGGTTCTCTTCTTTGAGGATCGTCCTCGTCTCCTCACTCGGTTCGGTGCAATCACCGAGGTTCTTCCTTCACGACGGTGCCCGCGGCATGTAGGCTGAGCTCTTCGACTGTCGGAGACAGAAGCGACGAAGACGAAGGAGGGGGAGCCTGGCTCGAGGGGGTGCATGGAACAAGAGAGAGAGAGAGGGGGGCGACCAGTAAGAGGGAAAACCTAGAGCTTGGCCCATGATTCCCACACGGATATGATTTATATTAAGTGGGCCATTTTTTTGTAAAAGCCTCTAGTTTAATTTTTTGTGTTTAAAAACTATGTTTTTCCCGGTTTGAAGCATGTTTAGGGATTTTTTTTTTTGGTGAAAATACTAATTGCATGAAATGAGAAATTGAGAGTTTTAATGGGTATTTAGGTTCTTCTCCTCCTTCTCCACTTTTCTTAGTGTTTTACACGATTTGGGGGAAGAAATCCCACCCTGTGGATTAGGAGATGGCGGAGGAAGAACCTGTCTGCGAGGGTTAAATGACGTCGGGGGACAGCGACGCCTTTTAGAAAGGCGGCTTCCACCCGCGACGCGATTTAGCCCAAATAACAGACTCTGTCTCTAGACTGATGAGCGTCCAGAGACAGCGACGCCTTTTGAATGGCGACTTGCATGCACAACGCGTTTTAAGTGAAATCACTCCGAAGCCTGTCTCTATTTTTGTCGTTATCAGACGACTAGGGACAACGACGCCTTTCAAAAGGCGGCTACATATGACGACGCGTTTTAGGCTATTTTCTGGGGCCAGTTTTTATATAAACCAGTTTAAGAAGCTTGAATGACGTCGGCCTTGGGCGACGCTATTCAAGCCAGAATTCCATTAATCCCTGCAATGAACACGTATTTACATTGTTAGATAGTTTAGTTAATTGCATGCTTAGAAATGTACTCGATGACGATGGGTTCTATGTGATCGGATCGCAACGTGTTGTATTTTGTACGATCGTGGGCCTAGAGTGATAGTTGTTAGCGCTTAGGCACCCTGTGTTGGTGTGAGAGTGACACGACGCCGGTGTGGGAGTGGCGGGGTGACGCCTAGAGAGAGGTTCACCTGGTATACCCCGGGGTATAGCTAGTACCGGTGTGGGAGTGGTACATTCGGAGTGTCACTCATGCTGGGGGAAGCAGAACCACCTGGAGCCTGTCAGGCCGGAGTAGCCAGCGCGCTATCCGAGGGGTTGCTGTTTGGTCTCAACGGGTCGGTGTTTCCCGCGTTCGGCCGTGTGGTTGGTGTGTTTTGCCGAGACGCTGGTTGTGGGCTCCGTGGTAGAATGGTTTCAGAATTATGCATGTTATATTTCGAATGCATGTATTTTATATCGAATCTAGAAATTATGTTTATTGCTTTACTTGTTTAAATTATCTATAATTGTGTTGCTACACTTGTGGGTGCGTGAGTAAGCGGTGGGGATCGAATGATCCCTACTGAGCCTTTTCGATGAGACTCACCCCTGCGGTTTTCAGGTGAGGGTTCCAGGCAGGCGTAGCGAGGAGAGTGTTGCTTTGGGTCACGCGCCAGCAGCCGTTGTTCCGGGGTATGCCCCGATGTAGTTGTTATTTTATTTTTTGACCTGTATGCTTAATTATTTCCTTTCAGTTGGAGTTTGTAATTATTTGCTGAGTCGAGTCGCATTGTAATAATTTCTAATTCTTGCACTTCCTTTTTAATTCAATGCGATGTGAATGTTTAGCTTAGTTTATTATTTATTTCTCAGACTTATCAAGATCCTGGTTTGTTTCCAAATTAATGATTTGGTACCCATTTAGTAATCGGATCCCCGTTTATAGGGTGGCTGGTCGTTACATTTTCAATTAATTACTTAACCGAATTACATCTTCATACAAATCTGGCCGGACCTCTAATCAAGTTGGGTGCCAAACAACACCGCATGATCTTGGATGGTAATGAGGTTAAGCAACCAGTTCAAGAAACCTTTTCGTCCACATTTACCGCGCAGATATAATCCTTCATCTATACAATGCTCCCGAGTCAACCTAGGGTATGGTAAACTGTCAAATCCTAATCGGTCAACTCACTTGGATTAGACACATCTAATCTTTGTTGGAGAACTCCTTTTTTGACACAGTGTCTGCCCTAGCTAGGGACTCCCATGTATCTTACCTGGAGCATTATCTTTTTAATTATTGAGAGCGAATGATTCATTATTGAACACACAATTACCTTTGAAGGTCTTATGTTGAAGTCGATCCTTGACTGTTAAGAACCCCGTGTCTAGGGATTCGTTAGACAAGGTCGAAGTCTAGAAGTCCACTGACAAAGTGTCTTTGGTGTCTTAAGTCTGAGGACCATCTATGCAATTATGACGTCGGATCAAACTGGTTGACAGTTAGGTAACTTACTATTCAACCATCTAAGTTAGATCAATTCATTGAATTTATTCATTAATGAGTACCTACAGGTTCAACATAGTGTCTCCACAAGTGACCATGAGATTAGTCACCCTCATCATATGAGTTGAAGTAGTCTATACTAGTTTTATCATATATTTTATGTCTTTCTTAGGTATTCTTTGACAATGAACAATTAAAAGAGTGTGTTTATAAGTTGTTAGTCTTAATATTATGATCTTATTATAATCCAACAACTATTACACACAATTATAGACTTCACTATGAAATGAATAATAATAGAAATAGTTCACAATTAAATTTGATTTACGTATAATGAATGCATATTACCATAATTAAATAATTGAATAAGATCGTGTTTGATTGGCTTGTAGGTCAGACATAAAACTAATTGGCTCTCCTATAGAGACTTATGCTACCATAATCATAGTTTTGAGACCATCTTAGTATCTCATTTTTGAGATTTAAAGTGACCTAAAACCATTTCAAAGCAAGAAGTGGACAAACCAAGATGATTGCTTTAGAAATTTGATTCTACAACCTCAATCTTGCAAGTTTTGAGGGAAATTGGGTACAAATTACTTTTCCAGATCTATGGTTTCACTAATATAATCCTATTAACGCTTTCTAATATCATTCTATGAGTTTAGCATCATGACTGTACAGGTCGTTCTCAAGACCAAAGTATATTTGTTAATTCTGCACCCTAGTTTCTAATTTATATTATATCTCCTCAATGTCCAAATTTGAAGCTACATATTTGATGTCTTTTGCACTAATGACTATGAGGACCATGCATAAACTTGACAAGATGATGATAATATGCGAAGATGATTTTTTACATTATAAAAGAAATAAAATTCACTATTTGGCCAAAACTTAGTTTGATTCTGCAACCTACTTGAAAGATCATAAATGAAAATCTTGCACATATTCATACAAGTGTGGTTTCAAATTTAAATATCCCTACTCTAAAGGAAGGTACCACAGAAAACCTTTTAGTAACACCCTTAATTCATCCATAGAAAAAATTCTTCATTTCATAAAGATACTTGTTTGATTATGTAACCTCCCCTTGCAGATCCATATTAAAAAAAAAAAAGCCAACATATACATAAAAGGTGTTTTCCAAAACCCAATAAAATCTTTCTTAGAAAGATATAACTTCGTGAAGGACTTCTTAAATTGCATATTAGGGTGGTTAATTTGAAGCACCTATTATTTTCGAAAGACATCAAGTTGATTCTGCAACCTACCTACCCATGCCTATATGATAAAAAGTTGCTTATATATTCACATTCAAGGTTATTCCTCACCACTAAGCCCTTTTTCCAACAATAAAAGTCTCAAACTCATCGGCTCTCTAAGCCTTCAAGTTGATTTTGCAACCCTTTATGTATTTATGTTTGACAGATGCTACAACTTAGACACGCTCATGAAAGGCTTTGTAAAGAGCAATAGAGTTTTCCTTAATGAAATAACACTGCTTAATATCATTCGAACAATATGGATAAGCCATTTGCACTATCCATCTTTAGTTATCTTTGAATCCTAGTTGACTCTGCAATTTGCCGGATAATCACGTTCAATAAGATTATTTCTGATAATTATTTCTAAAATTGTTCTTCATATCAATAAAGTCTTTTCTAAGATAAAATAACAGAAACTCACATAGATGCCATATAATGCTAGTTGCATGCCAAGCTCATCAATTTTTCAAAGTAACCAGGTTGATTATGCAACCTACTTTAACATTTACTTATAGAAAGCATTCATATTTAAATGCATCTAAACATATTTCAATGCATCTAAAGACACTTCAACACCATAAAAAATCATAAAAAGGTCATGTCTCTATCACTTGCATGGACTTCTACAAATAATCATGTTGATTTATAACTTGTCCACATAGCCTCCTTTAAAGAGATTTTCATGATTATACCACAAAAAATCATTTAAATAACTTGCCATACTTAGCCGCATAAGAAATCTTTAAGCTTTCTCAAGTTAACAGTTGATTCTGCAACCTACTCACTTGATTCTACAATCTATTTATAGTTTTTTGCTTAAGATAAAATTGACTTTCATAGGTATCAAATATGTTATTGGAAATATGATAAACTCTCTTTCCACATAAAACAATAACCACATCCAAGTCTCACATTTGGATAAGCTTACACAGAACTATCCTAAAAAATGTTCATTTACATAAGCCTCTTCATTAATAAAAATAGTTCTCATGTTGGCAAAGCTTAGATGTACACAGATTGAAAGTCAACCATATGGAAAGTTGTTAGAAATCTCGATTATATTTAGTTGGTACACATTTTAAATAAAACAAAAAATCCTAGAAAGTTTCAGCCTCAAGTTGATTCTACAATCTTACGGGGGTTGCAGATTCATCTTCTAAAAGCCATCTTTCTCTAAGTTCTAAAGTTTTTTTGACTATAGGATCAATTACATCAGTTTAAAGACTTTGAAACCCTTTTGCACACTCATGTGAGGCACATTCTCAAAAGAAGTTGATGATAAGTCTTCAAAGTCACCATTTTGGAATTGATTAAGGGACATGAGAGACTACAGAATCAACTTTGCAAGTTCATTAAGAGATGAATTCGAGCTACATCTTTCTTCAAATTTCCTAACTTTTCAAAACCTGAAATTAAAATACAAATACACAACATCATTACTAGGAATTTTCAATATTTCTAAATTAAATCACAAATCAAACTTGTTAATTCATGCAATTACTTATAAGGGATGAATTTCACTCACTTGATGCATGCATGTTGCAATTGCTATTCACTCACTTGATACATACATGCTGTAATTGCCATTTCTTATTCATTATAGAGTGTTATGCTAAGTTCTTCCGACAATTAATTAATGATTTTTCTCTTCAAAAGATGTACTTAATGTTATTCATTTAATAACATATCCCTAAATCACACAGTCAAACAAATCAACACAATCATTTGATAAGTCAAATAATGCCCACTAATTAGGTAAATCCCTAAATCACACAAAAACACACCACATGGCAAATGACCTATTTACTTTACTCTTCTTTTCATGCGTCTAGGGACACACTAAGGGCTGGCCTATTTCGTGGATCTGGTATTTCAGATTTCTTGTTCCCAAATCTCTTATTCTTAGAACAAGAAGAATTCTCTTTAGTATACTTTTTCTTATTCTAGGAATAAGTAGTTCTTACCTTTTAGGTGGAATGATTTACTCCACTTGTTCTAAGAATAACGCGTCCGCGCTTCCAAACTAGAATAAGCAAAATAACATATCATATTCGAGGCTTATTCTTGAAACAATCGGGCCTAAAGGTTTAGAGAAAAAGATCTTAAGGATCTCATTTTGACACTATTATTTATTTATATTAGAGATTGCACATGATATGACACTAGAAAACTCATTTCCAACCTTCTATTTTAAGAATTTAAGAAATAAAATAGTTGATATTTTTTAGAATACTTATATATATGATAGATATTTTTCAGAATAGTTGTCAATATATAATTTATATTTTAAATAAGTTTTAATAAGTATGTTTTATTATATATTTGATAACTATGTATTAATATGCATATATTTATATATTCTTTATCCTCATACCCTATTTTGAAGATATTACTGTACTTGACATATATGTCTATGTTGACACTTGATGCTCGTGTCTATACCTTACAAATTGTAGATATTACGGGATGAGATCCTCTATACCTTATTTTTTGAACTAAAGTATGCCACCACTCATATGAGACATAAGTGAATCAATCATTTTATTAAAAAAAAGAGTCTAGAACTTATATTCACTCTTGTCCTATGTGAGTAGAGACATTTTTATCCAAAGAGTGAAGTCCAACATATCTCATATTATAAATAAGTCAACTTTGATTTAAAAAAGTATCCCAACTCAAAAAAAGTTCAAAAAGGTATGCCCCACTCAGATGAGATAGAGTGAATCAATCATTTTATTGAAAAAATTGAGTGTACAACTCACATTCACCTTTGTCCTATATGAGTGGGGATACACTCTGATACAAAAAGTGAAATCCAACATATCACGTACTACAAAGAAGTCAATTGTGACATCCATTATTCTTTTATCAAAACATCTTTTCTTACTAACAATTATGGCATCATTATAATTACCACTGACTTGTGACTTATATAGTAGACAACGACCATTTCCACATAGATTGAAGGATCAATAGGTACGGAAAAAATATTCCTTTCGTGTACATATAATTTATAGAATTTATTCCTCAATGATGATTTTTGAATCCGAAAAAGTCACTCAAATAGGTAGAAGTAGAAAAGCCACGTAGAAGTGTTTCCTATTTAGATTTATCCTTAAATTAGGAAAATAATAGTGACTCTAGTGTGTTGAGCCCCTTAGGTGGATTTTGATGAAACAAAACTCTTATAATTATAGTGAGTGCTATTGGTAAGTATAAAGGTGAGTAAATGTTCATTTTTAAATGTTAGAGGGATATACTGTCAAATATTTCTTTGTGTGGGTATGAATGTGATAAGATTTTTGGGTTGCAAATGTCATTTTATATAAGATTAAAATGTCGCCAAAAAGGGTCCCAAAAAATCTAATTTGAAATGAAAAGACTAAATCCAAATAGGTGGGTATTGGTTGACCAACACCGGATTGGTTGACCAGAATTAGAACTCAGTTTTTACTGAGTGGCTTGTTCGATCGACCAATTGGCTATTGGTCGACCAATACCATAATTCAATTTTTTCGAGTCTATCTTATTGGTCGACCAACTGGAAATTGGTCAACTAGAATGAATAAAGGTTTTGGGGGTTTATTTTTCTTGCACTGCACATTGGACGTCCAATTTTGGGTTCTGGTCATTCAGAACGACCTAGGCGTCCATGTGACTGGGCAGGCTGACCTGTTCTTATATGTCCCAGAGTAAAGACAATCACATGGGAGCCTTTATGACAAAAGGGCTGACATGGACTGACATTTCACCTTTTTCTCCCATGACAATACATATCTTCATTTTTTTTTTGAAATTCTAATGTACTTTTTGGAACCTTTTGGAAGCCTACTTTTTGCCATTCTATGTTACACATCACCATCACCTTTTACTTACTACCTTGTTGACTCTTCAAGGAGAACCTTTTGCTGGGCACATTTTTGTCCAAGTCACATTATGTAGTATCCTACTAACTGGTACATCAATAAATCAATCAAATGTTAGGATTCAAAATGACATAGACTATTTTACATTTAAAAAATAAAAAGTTTGTAGAACCTTCCCAAGTTGTACCTTACTACTAGGGCTTCTCTTGGAGGCCTATAAAAGGAAAAGTATGGTAATGTTTGGAAAAAGGTTTTGGAGGGAAATCGTGAGGTTCCTTGAGAGAGCTATTGTGTGTTTTTTACCTTCTTCTTGTACTTATGCTCTACCTTTAAAAAGAAGTTTTCTTGTGAGTTTGTCTTATGTGTGCAGGTCAAGGAGGAAGGTGTTAGCTTGGAAGATCTTCATCCTCCTCTTGATCAAGACCAAAATCATGACCATGGAAAGCTTCCTCAGTGTACAAAGTGTCTTCTTCCTTTAAGAAGAATATCTTGGTGAAGCTTCACAAGCAAAGGCTACTAAGAGGATTTGGAGGGGTATCATTTATATCAACTCATCTCCTAGAATAAGGATACCATAATAAGTGAGTTTAAAGCTTGTGCTTTCTTTGTTCATTTCATGTTGTAATATTTGAGAAAGCATATGTTTTCTTGTGAGGGGAGTGTGGTTTAGAAAACTAGGATTCCTATCTTTTTTCTATTTCTTATTGTATACCTTCCTTGATGAAAGATGACCAATCTTTAAGGAGATTGGAGGTTGTACGCCTTCCTTAGTGGAAGAGGGCCAATCTTTGGGAGGATTAGAGGTAAGTCTTACTAGGAGCATTACATCTAGGAGGAGTCTTACTAGAGATATTATATCTAGGAGAAGCCTAACTAGAGACTTGATACCTAGTGTGCTTGGTTTGCTAGGACTGAATCTACTAGTGCTATACTAGAATTGAATTTATAGTGGAAAAGCCCAATGTGGTTAGGGAGTGGATATAGATCACCATTTAGTGGACCGAACTACTATATTTCTTGCGCCTCTTATGTGATTGTACTTAGTATTCTTATCATTTCGATTATCATTATGTGAACCATATTAAAGTTTTATTGCACGAATTTAAGATTTCTAAAAAAGTTTTATGATCTTATTCACCTCCCCTCTAGGGTTATTACCATATCTCTAAATCCAACATGGTGAAATTTATTCATTCCACCTTAGGCCAATGCATATATTTGGCCAAGCTTATTATTTCAAAAAAGTGACATCCATTATTTATTTCATTGATTATATTCTCTTTAGCCTCCAGAAGCAAGATAAATGTAGAGAAGAATATTTTTTTGTTGATAGATTATTTTGTCATTCATCATTTTTTGTTTGCAAAAGATAGTAAGATAAATATTTTTTTTTTCAACAAGAGAATTGGATATCTAACCTCTTTTCTTTTATTTAAAGGGATGACCTCGGATAGAAATCACTTGGTCATCCTGCGCTTTAATAGAATATTAGACCCTTTGAATATTCTAATTGATCAGCAATATTTTAATATGGATGACTAGACAACCTCTTATTTCACATCCATTATTTGTTGCCAAATGAGGGATTCGAAAATGTTTGTTAATATTTTACAAATTTTGAATTAGATGAGTTGTCTTGAATTTTTTACTATTTAAAAATACAAATCAAAAGAAATTGATAGGCATGTGTTTGTCTTCTTCTTAATGCCTTTAAAAAAATAGTCCCAAAATCACTTTTAAAGATAGACCCTCTCATTTAAGGATAAAATGATCTCATAGACCATCTCATTTAAGGATAAAATACTCTTTAATCTTCATCCCACAATACTTATCATGTTTACACTTATTTGCTTGAGAAGTTATTACAATAAAGTTTCAAATAATTTGATCGCATAATTTGTTTATCACGACAGTTTCCAAATAAAATATGTGATGAAAATTTTAATAATAAAACATCAATAGGACTTAACATCTATGTTAGAAAATTAGAAAAGATCCAACATTTTCAAATAACATCTTGATAAAAGAGAATGAGATCTAGAACCAAATAGGGTGGATTTTATATATTATTTTACATGGACAACTAAAAAGGTACAATTAGGTCAAATATAGTCAAATGAGCCCACAAGAAAACTCGAGATCACCACTACGTGTTCCCATTAGAAGACGAACAACATGCCAACTAGCTATTAAGTAGCCTCTACCAATCTTATAAGAATTATAGAACTAAAGTCTACATTGGGAAAATGCAAGACACTTTAGGAAAAGGCAAGTTTCTCTTGAGGACGATACAACTTTCTAAGTGACTTAATACCCATCCGAGAGGTGGCCATTGCCTTAATAGACAGTTAATGTGATCCGTTCTGGAGACTTTAATAGCCTTATTTTACCTCCACGATCTAGGCTACTAACCCAATGATGGAAAGTCCTAATGATTGGGCAACGTTGACTGGGCAGTTGACTGGTGTAGAGTGTGATAGATTTATAATTAAATTTAAAAAGATGCTATATATGAAAATTAATATTTAAATAGTGCTAAATTGAAAACAAGTCTACGCGGAGACAGAAAAGGTGGGCTTGGAGTTCCTACCCCATACAAAGGACACCCCTGCTGAAGTTGTTCCTTAGGTACATGGCAACATCCGGCGCCGGTGTCATGCTGGTCGAGCTCTACCTTCCGGCTCGAGTTGAAAAGAACATGGTGAGAGGGAGAGCCACCGTCCACCTGCTGGATGAACCCGGCGGCAGGAAGCTGGAGAGGATGAGAAGCCTGGGCGACCGCGCGGCCAGTGCTTGTTCCACAGAATGAATGGGGTGTGCATCGTCCCGGAGCAGTCGGGCGAGTGGGGAGACGAAGGGGAGAAGGTCTTCGTCTACTCCACCTCCCTTGGGTGCATCATCTCCATGTATTTACTGGAGGAGAGCGGAGACTGTTCTACCAAAGGTGTGCCTCTCCCCTCTTTTCTTTCAAAATCCTAACTTACTGTTTTCTTTGATTTGACGGTCTCCATTTTGTCCTTCCCGGTTTGCTCCCCGGCGCCCCACGGCTAGGTGTCTTAATGCTAGCCGCCACCTCCTACCCCTATCTTTCCATCCTCACTTCTACTGGCTTTCGGTTACATGTAGGTTCCTCTCCTGTGTTACTTGTCCGGTAGTGACCCCGGAGTTGTCTCACTGTTATCGACGACCCGCAGTTGATTCTGAAGTGGATCTTGGAGAAGATTGGAGTAGCCCGCGATCCAGGCTTCTTCAGTATGTTGCTCGTCGGCGTATGTCCCCGGACTTGTGCCTTACGTCTGCTACGCATTTGGAGTTTGCAGTTTTGCTCTGGCTTTCTCACCGGGTTCTTGGCGGTGATCGACTTGTCAGTTCAGTGCGTCTACCGGTTCCCTGGTGGCAATTGGAAGGCACCTCTGCAATGTCTCTGTTTTCTCCTTGCGTTTTGCCAATCCCTCCTGTATTCTTGTTTATGTGGTAGTGCTTTCAGCTGGTTTCACATCTCAGTGCGCAACGTGCTCCCCCTGTACGTTACTCGAGATTCAAAATGTACGACGATCTTGGGTAGTTTTATTCCAACATGCATGGGACATCTCCTGTGCGTGCAAAGGCAGGAAAATAGAAGAATACAACAATGCCACATTTGAACATCATTTTATAAGATAGAATACACATAAGGGTGTAAATGAGTCAATGGGAGTCTAGATTTATCCTATTCAAATTTGGTTCAATTAATTTTAATTGAGTTTGAGTTCGAGTTATATAATTGTTCAAGTGTAGTTCATTTTCACATTAAACGAACTTGATCGAGTATCGAGTAGCTTGCGAGTCTAATAAATTTATCAGCAATTAGTCTGAAAATCTTTAAATTTAAATTTATGAACTCGATCCAAACCATAGCAAGTACAAACGAACTTGCATCCCTGATTATTTGATAGAAACACTAAAAAATGTTAAATTTCTTATTAATTAAATTTATTCATGAATATAATAATCTTACAAATACTTCAAAGAGATCTTAAGGAGTACTTAAACAAGTTCTTAATAATTATTAAAACAAGTTCTTAATGATCACTTAAATGAACTTGTTTATGAGCATAACCCAGTCGAGTTGACCTATGTTCAATTATGACTCGTTTAATGGATCGAGCTCAAATTTTTGTTTAAACTTATTTATTTAATTTAATAAACGAATCAAGTGAAACTATGTTCGAGCAGTCTTATGAGTTGTTCACCGTATTACAACCCTAAATACACAATCTGTTCCACTCTAGGAGCGGCATCTAACCTAACATTTACTAAACTAATCGTTAGTGTTACTAGTGGATATGGAAGGGTCCTGAGTGGTCAGAAGAAGTTGCATACGCACAAAGTCATTATAAAGTCACTTAAATTTTTGTGTATTTTTTGTTTTCTTTCTTTCATTCTTATTATGTTTGAAATATATGCGCGACCCGATTTTCTTTACGATTCTGCATTTTGAAGGCACACACAAATTTAAGATTTTTTAGTTATTAATTACTGTATATATTTATATTTGAAAATAAACCCCTGTCACTTATTTTGTATCTAGAGTGGACACAAAAAACCTCATTCTTCCTCGGAAATAAATTCGTTTAGAGATTAAAAAAATAGATAATAAGGACTAAAAAGTTATTGATTTTAAGTTTAAAAGAACCAAAATTGGATATGAAATATACATAGAGTTTTTTTCTAAATGTGATAGTTTGGAGGGACTAAGAACAAGAAAGTTTTATTGTATATATATCCCTATAAACTACTGTATTTGTATGTGTGCCTATAACTCTCACATTGTTAAAAATATTTCTACCATCTTTAAAAAAGCTGTAGTTATATTTCTCAGTCAAAATATCTTAAAATCAAATCAAAAGATATTGCATACATACATCGAAATTTATTAATATTTTTTTATAGATATACTTAAATTTACTAGAAATTTACATATGTATCCATGATTTTATCATGATTTACAGAATCCTTTTGACATGTACATTTCGGTTTTGGCATATCTTGACGGAGAGGTATAATTGCAACCTTTTTGAAGATTTCATAGATACTATGGTAATATATGAGATAAGGGGTATGCATACAAATAAAATGATTTACAGGAATAAATATGAAAAATCTAAACCAAAATATCCAGCAACTTTAACGGGAGGTGTCAAGGGGAGCCCAAAAGGAAGGAGCTCTCGGCGGTCGTGCTTCTAGAGGGGAAGGCACGTATAGCGCAGGGTAGCCTGTGTAATCCATGGTGATGCAGCCATGGACGGAGGAGTAGACGTAGAGCTTGTCCCCTCCGCCTCCCCACTTGCACGGCTGATCGGAGACGACGCATCCACCATCCTCTGCAACGAGCACCGCGCGGCCGCCCAGGCTTCTCATCCTCACCAGCTTCTTGCCGGGTAGGTCTACGAGGTGGACGACGGCGATCCCTCTTACCATGTTCTTCACCATTCTACCCAAGAGGTAGAGCTCGACCAGAATGACGCCAGCGTCGGATGCCGCCAAGTACTTGGGGAAGAACTGCTGCACCACTGGTGTCGGCGGTTCCCCGCGCTGCAGCTCCACGGCGGTCTCCTTCAGGTAGCCATGGGGGTGGAACTCCAAGATGACGACCCCTTTCGTCTTCCAACTCCAGGCGTAGACCTTGCCCCCTGAGACGGCGGGATGGCCGAGCTGCTTGTCCACCAGCCTGTGGTAGGACCAGCCAGGGTCGGCTGAGCCGAGCCGGCGGTATATGATGGTGTAGTGCCGGGTCCGACAGCAGGCGAAGATCATGCAATCTGTGGAGCTCGGTGGAGCTGTTAGGACGACCCAGAATAGGTGGTACGCCTGGACCTGCGGGATGGCTTCCGCCGTGGCCCCGGCCAGTGGGTGGACCAGGCGGAGCTTGATGTTGTGCTTCATGTAGGTGAAGGAGAAGTCGTCCTGCACGACGAAGTGGCCGTGGCAGAAGTTGAGGATCCTCGTGTTGGGGGCCGCGACGAGCTTGTTGGAGAAGGACTTGTCGTGCAGCGGGCTGTAGAGGTGGGCGCCGTTGCAGAGGAGGGGAGGCTGGGACTCCATGAAGCCAGCCCGTGCGGCCTTGGCGACGGACCGCCACGCCCTGCAGGTGGCGGCGAAGGCGAGGTGGTCCACGAAGCAGGGCAGACGCTGGGAGATGCAGAAGATGGCGAGGTCGGGGAGGTCCGACCAGTCCCGACGGCTGAGGCCGCCACCACGGCCTGCCGGCTGCTGCCGAGAACGAACTCTTCTTGCCATCTTGAGAGAGAGCAAAGCAGCAAAGCAGAATAGAGAGCAGAAGGAGAGCTGTGCTAAGATAAATAGTCCCCCTACTCTCTCTCTCTCTCTCTCTCTCTCTCTCTCTCTCTCTCTCTCTCTCTCTCTGTTCGTGGTACAGATAGGAAACGGACTTCGCCGGCGGCGGTTTCCTATTCGGACAAGGACCAGCGGCGGATCCTTCTAGCGATCCCAATAGGAGACCCAAATCCGCCACTTGTTTTGGTACCGATAAACTTTATGCAAAAGTAATAGTGATGCAAATTCGAAACCTTTTCGAAACATTCGATTGATGCTAACTGGGAATTTCCTACAGATTACTGGAGAGATTTTTCCAATGATCCGATCCATTGCATGACATATCGTCGTTCTAAAAGATATATTACGTCAAATAAGAGAACGTCTCTTATCTCAAAATGCCAGCTACTCTTTCCAAGGTTTGATTAAAATGGCATTTCGTCTTTCTAGCTAGTTCGTTTGCCTATGGATCGAGTTAATTAAATGTGAAGGCACGTATATGCTAGTGTTTATGTTATGTTCGGCTTCTTAGAGGTGAGGTTCTATACTCCCCTCTCCTTAATTTAAAATGCTTTAGATCCACCACATCGTTCAAATCTATTTTGAAAGATTATTATTATGGGCAGTGGCGAAAAAGCTTGGAAGGGGGAGCAAAGTTGAGCAATGTGAAATAGTCTTCATAATTTTTATATAAAAATAGAAGTCTATTTAAAATTGAGTTGATGTCAATATATGTTCATATTTCAAGATAACCGCAATATCCATTCATTATTAATAAATACTTAACACATCTTTTTTCAATGTGTCCTTAGAGTACTGTTATTCATGTATCGATGTGATTCTATTCCCTCAATTTATTACCGTTCCAAATATCTCTCAATCAAAATTTTCATGCATTTGCAAGTCATATCTGAGAGGTTGAATAGAGTGAAACTGTATTTTTTTCAACTCATCTAATTAGATTTATGGCTAATTATGTAAAAAAATCCATGGTATGCAACCACCCCACATAGAGTTTCTTCTCGCCCTAAAATGAATCCTACATCGGAACAATCCATCAAAAGTGAGAATCTTGAGAAACATATCCAATGATTCGGGTGGCAATAGAATATTGATCCTAGGGAATTCTGTCTGTATATGGTGAGTGTATACGTTTTATTTTTCTTTTTACAATTACACGTTTTACAAAAGGTTTTCTGCATATATACACGAGAGCGTTATTATTCAAGATCAGTCCTTTGAGAACAGGTATTTGTCCAACCATTACTATAAATTTATAGTATCCACTTAAATATGTTTTTTTAAGGGTACATAAGATAAGAGAAATACTTGTTGCATCACAGGTATCCACTTATTATTCAAGATCAGTCCTTTGAGAACAGGTATTTGTCCAACCATTACTATAAATTTATAGTATCCACTTAAATATGTTTTTTTAAGGGTACATAAGATAAGAGAAATACTTGTTGCATCACATAGGGAGCAGCTATTTTTTTTTTTTAAAAAACTTATTTAAGGTCGATCTGATCATGTTTGACATGTTCGTATAATTTAATATCTGATCAGTCAACAGAAAAAAAATTTAAAATAAAAATCGAGCCCAGTACAATCTTAAAAAGAAAGTTTAAAACATAAAAAAAAGTTGGCTCCACCTCAACTTGTTGCAGCAAGTTTTACTAATAACATGCAAATGAGCACGGCATTTTCGAAATTTAATATTTAGGGTGATGAATATGAAATTATCCATTTACTAAAATGTTGTATGGCGTCGATGGAGATTATCGATGCTTATTCAGGATTTTTTTCTAAGGGCCGGGCTTGGCGCGCCTAAATGGTGTCTCTCTAGTTGGTTTGTTGAGCGTTAAACTATATATGGATGTGCTCTCATGGCTTATTTTAAGTGTACCTGCTTAAAGGCAATCCTTTCATTTATTTAAACTTTTTGACTAAAAAGTATGACATAATAGTTGAGAGTAGGGAAAAGCAGGAAAACCATCTCAAACCTCCAAAGAGGGGACAAAAACAAAAATCATCTCAAGTCCATGTTATGACCAATTGTAGTTAAACATGCATCTTTGAACATTAATATTGCACTTCACAGTTCCAATTCTATTTTCATCGCTTGTTGTTTGTGCTTTTTGTAGGGAAAAGTTAAATCTCTTGGAAGGAAGCTCTTTGTTGTTGGCTGGCCGATAGCGAGGAAGGTAAATTCACAATCTCTTGTGAAGGAGGTATTTTTCTTATTCCACGTTAATTGACTTGTAAGTTAATTTTTCTTTATAACTTGATTGATTTGGTGATGATCACATGATTACGGGAGTTTCGAGGAGGGCATCCAAGTTAGAAGAGCTCACTATATATATATATATATATATATATATAAAGCACAAATTGGAATTTATGCTAACAAATTTGATGGGGGAGAATCCGACTAGACCCAGCACTAGGGGGCCGGCCCAAATAAGAGAAAGGACCGAAGAACATTCGGCCCATAAAGTCAATCAAATAGAAACAGTTTAGGCACCTTATTGAAATAGTGTAGATTCGGCTCAAGTGATGGGCTCAATTAACAACCTTATTCGGCCCAGCCGTAGCGAATAATAAACCAAAATGGGTCCGGCCTATTTTGGTTAACCGTTGTCCAGCCATCGGCCTATTAACGGGGTATTTTAGCAATTTCCTCTCAAACCCCTAAATATAGTCCTATATCGGCTGTTACAAGAAGAGAACCTCCATCATCTGCTATAAAAAGAAGGCTATTCATTACGGAAAAGGTACACCTTAAGCACTTAAGCTTCTTCTTCCTTCTAAATTAGTCTTCTCCAGAGACTTACTTTATCATCGGAGGGGGTTCTCCTAGGCCGAAATCCAGGACCCTCACTGATCGGTCTCTTCCTCTCGCAGGAGTCTCGGCTGCATTCTTCGCCAACCTCTTCGTCCGGGTCCGTCTCGGCAACTGGTCCTTCGGTTCACATTCGGATTCTGCCATCGGAATCCATTAGTGATAGCTTCGGCTACATCACTTGGCGCCGTCTGTGGGAAAGAAGCGTAACAACCATGTCTCATCGATCGATGACCAGACAATCCGACCAAGATGAGGCGGAGACGCGAGCGACTCCGGCGCAATCACTCCACGCCGAAGGTACTCCGTCCGTCCTTCCGCAAGGTCCTGTCCTCCCAACAATACCGGAACCCCGCGCTCCCAGGGACGACTGAGTGGAAGAGCTCCAACAGCAAGTGGCCACACTGACCGCTATTGTTACCTCTTTGGCACCATTGCGGGATATGGTTTCTGCTATCGCCTAGTATATGGGGCTGTTGAACCAGCCTACACAGCAGGTATCGCCTCTTCCTCAGTATTGCCCTGTTACTTAACCTGCGAAGGGGCAGCCAACGCCCTCCCGGACGTTTCACAACGAAGCAGCATCGGCGCGCAGCGAACCATTCGGGCCGCAAGGCCGAATTCCTCGCGCCAGTCATCTTATGACGAAGTAAGACAATGCTTCGTCTGGATTTCATCCGACCGAGGCTGAGAGACGTTCGGCCGCTACTTCAACAACTCCGGAGCTGGACCAGAGATTAACAGAGATGGGGAAGGAAATGCAGCAGATGGTTTCCCGGCCATATGGGGCACCTCTCGCTAGCACTATCCTGGAACAAACTCATTTCTCCCCGGAACTTCTAGCCATTGAAGTACCTTCCAACTTCAAGCTACCAAAATGTTCTCTGTATGATGGAATGACAGATCCAGTCTGCCGTTTCCAGAGATTTAACTCTTACTTCTTATAGACACGCTAATTTTGACGTCATTTCGAGTAAATTTCATATCATATAATAATGCCTCAGAATGGTCTGATAATTAATCATTAATTAATTTTTATTGATCTTTTAAGTGTCGGGTTTAACAGACATGTTTAAGTTAATCAATTAAATTGATTTTAGCTCAAATTTCAGTTAAAATATGAAAAAAGTCTAAAATGCGTCGACCCATGTGGACGCTATTTAGAGTTTATTCGTATTTTAACGTTTAAACTTGAATTTTAATTAATTGATTTATTAACTAAAAGGCGTCTGTAGAGGACGACGCGTTTTAGGTTTCCTAGGCTGTCTTAACTTCTCTCCCGGATGTTTATCCTTATCTTAATTAGGGTAAAAGACGTCTACACACGTGGACGCGTTTTAGCTAATAAAGATAAAGATAAGTTTTCCCGGATATTTATCCTTATCTTAATTAATCTGAAAGGCGTCAGCCAAGGTGGACGCGTTTTAGATAATTACAGATAAAGATGAATTAATCAGTGATTATCTGTCGGTTAAGGTAGATAAATCCGAGATTTTTTCTATGTAAATCGCGAACGCAGAAAATGCCTATAAATACCTTGCCTATCAAGGAGTTAAAAAAAAAAAAAGAGAGAGAGAATTATTGAGCCACAGCGTTATAGCAATTTGGAGATCGAAGCAACCACGCCGGAGCGCTGCCATTTACAGAAGACGGCATCCTTCTTCCAGATCTTCATCCTTCAAGGCTTCTCCAACTGGGCATAAGTTTTTCATATTAGAATTTCATTTCATTCATTAGTTTCATTCTCTCATATTCACTTCATGCAACACACACCACGTCATTAATTTTCCAAAACCCATCTGTTCTAAAGGGGTTTCAAAGTCATTTAAAACAAGTGAGTTGCTGTTTATACATGTTTATAATCATGGTTAGCTTTGATATTATTTCTATTTAGATTCTCATCAATATTTCTCCTTTATTTTTCTGTCTCTCTGTCTGCTGCATCCAACAACTGAATAACAAGAAATCAAAAAGAGGGAAATCAAGCAAAAGCCAGGAGAACTTCTGGACGATCCTCAACATTCAACAGCAAGAACAAAAGAACAAAGAGGCTCTCTTTCTTCAGCCGGCTGAAGGAGGGGAACCAAGGACTCAATCCTCCGCATTCGAACAGGTAGGCGATCAAACTCTTTTGAAGCTTTTTAGTTAAAAGTTTCTGGCGATCACAGCACCTTAGTTGCATTTTTTTTAATAGGTTCATTTACCCTAAATAACATAGTTTATCACATTAATCACACGAGCAATTGTTCAGCACCTACAGCTCTTTTGGCGATCACGGTGGGACTTGGTCTCGCCGTCTTTTAATTTCTTTTGTTCTTGCTATTATCATACCGGGCACCCACGGTGCACCACTTGTGTCTTTCGACACGTCCTCACCGATTGGTGAGTGTTTAGTTTAAGTAATTTCCCTCGTGCACCACGTGCACACCCCAGTGGCAAGATCTTGCCTCCCCTTGATTAGTTTAAAAAGCTGTTTTTGGTGATAAAATGCTGTGTGATTGTGTGATTTCTTAGTTGTTTAGATAGTAAACCATCCTGTTTAAAATCTGAAACTAAAAATCTTTGCTTGAGTTGATTATTTACTGCATTTTACCCTGTTTAAGGAGGATTCGACCCAGAAAATCCTTCTCGAAATCTGTTTCTGCGAACTAAAAAACGTCCAGGAACAGCGACGCGTTTTAAAACCGCGTCAGTACGCCTGGACGCCTTTTATCCTCCAGATTATCTCTGTCGTTCGCATCTGTTTCTGTGAAATAATTAAGCTCTGTGTTGAATAGCGTCTACCATAATCGACGCGATTCAGGCAGTTTTTAGTTATTTTCCAGGTTTTCTCTGCTGTTTGCATCTGTTTTCTGTGAAAGAATTAAGTTCTGTTTTGAATAGCGTCGACTATAATCGACGCTATTCAGACAATTTCTTAATTATTTTTCAGTTTCCAGATTTCTGTATTGAGTGCTAGCTACCCATTACTCTATTAAGCATTAGAGGCCATCCAGGTCGCAGGGCATATGCATTGAGGCTAAAACCCTCCTTTTCTTAGGAACACATTACTCGACGTTAGCAACTCTCTCTGATTGGGTTGGTCCCTTGATCAGACTAGAGAAGTTGACGTTGAGACCTCCATAAGTCCCCAAAATCAAGGTATTCCTCCTTGATCATCGGGCTGGTTGTACCAATTGAAGTCCCGGCTAGATTCCGAAAGCGTTGTGAGAGAAAATCTTAGACAATAACGGTGGAAACTGAACTGAAACTAGGATCCTTCCCTGAGCGAAATTGTGGTTTAATCCAATTCAAATAACTCAACAAGGAATCCTGAAATCACGTTAAGCATCCACTTGTTTGATTAATCTCTGCACAACTTGTTTGATTAATTTTCTGAAAAGAGAATCTAATATAATGTTGCTGCGATCAGGCAGAGATTTGAGTATGGCCCAAGACGCCATTATCAACTACGAGGGAGATGCTAATGCCCCTCGCAATTCTGATTTCAACTACGAGAACGGGAGAGATGCTGATGCCTCTCGTAATTCTGTCCCCATTCCAGTTCGACATGACGGGAATGTCCGAACTCCTCTTTTTAATCCGCACGATCAATATCATGATCTTCCTCCGCATGAATATGCGATTCCTAATCCTGACTTTGAGGGGGACATGAATCAGCATGATCCCTCATCCTCCGATCCTATGGATCTTGTCAATGCTCTGGGAGTTCTTGCCTCCCGACTGGACCCTCAGCAGTTCGAGGCGATCCAGTCTATCTTGAAGGGGAAGGCACCCATGCAGCTTGTTGAGCCGAATCCTGTGGCTCCCCCCGTTGTTCCTCAACAACCTCCTCCTCCTTATATCCATCAGGCCATGGAAGGCCTTCACATTACTTCTCGGCCCACTGGGCCGCAACTTTCATCGTCCAGGCAACCGGCTAGACCGCAAACGCCTATTCATCAAAATGCCCTCGGGCATGGCGGAAGCTCTGCCAGGCCTCAACCTTATTACCCTCCTTGTCCAACGTACTCTAGGCAGCAGGCCTATCAGGTACTTCCTCCTCCTCCTCCTCCCCAGGCAGATCTGACCACGCAGACGTTGCTGGCCAAGATGGAGCGCATGGATGAACAATTCAACAATCTCCAGAAGATGATGGGGGTTAAAGCTGTGCCGGAAATCAATTTGCCGAGCCTGCCAGTGTTCCATCTGCCACCCTCTGAAATGCCAATGTATCGAAAGTATAATGGTACTGGTAACCCCTTCACGCACCTGAAGGAGTTCATGTACGAATCCTCTTTCTGGCAGAATGATAAGAGGTCATTGGCTTTCTTGTTCAGGAGATCCCTAGAGGGACCAGCCCTCGAGTGGTTCTTTTCTTTGGAACCCTCAGAAGTAGAGGATTATGGTATCGTTTCACGCAAATTTATCCAACGATACCAGGACAGAGTCGCACCCTCCTTGTCTATCACGGATCTTATTGCAGAAAAGATGAAACCGGACGAGGAGTTTGTCAGTTTTGCTGACAGGTGGCGGGGCCTGGCTGAAAAAGTGAAAGATCACTTGTCCGAATCCGAACAAGTGAAAATGTTGATTTCTAACGCCACTCCCCAGTTCAAGCTAGTCCTCTCCTTGAACAACTTGACGAACATGGCAGAGCTCTATGAAAGGGCACGGTACTGCCAGAATGCTTTCAAGGACGCTACGTTTTCTAGCGTCTTTGATCCTCATAGACCTAACAGGCCTCCACCTCGGAAGCCTGCAGTGCCGAATTCTCCTAGCTCAGGTCCAACTACTGAGGGCACGCTCTCTCACGAGCAGGTCAGTACCATGAACAATAACTCGCCCCAGTTTGTAAGGAATCAGCAGTACCAGAGGCCACCACAGCCGAGTCAACAGGGGTACAGGCAACAGCAGAACCCCCATTACCAACAGCAGTACCAGCGGCCCCAGCAGCCGAGTCAGCAACAGCTACAGCAACAGCCGCAACGGCAACAGCAGTATCAGCAGCCACATCAGCAGCAACAGCAACAGCCACAGTACCAGCCGCGTGCACCGCCGGCGTACCACAATGTCCCTCCTCCTGGTGACTACAACCAACAAAGGAGACCTCCAGGCCCGAAAAGGGCAGAGTACCCGGCCCTCCCAGAATCCTTGGCGGATATCTTCAGCGCTTTAATGGCAGCCAATGCCTTAGTTTTGCCGAGAGAGAAGGCCGTCTGGCCTCAAAACGCCGATACGTCCAGGTATTGCTATTTCCACAGACAACCTGGGCATACCATTGACACCTGCTTCCAATTCAGAGATTATATCCATGATCTCAATGAGCAGGGCAGCATAGACTGGGAGGAAATGAAGAAATACATAACAGCCCTGAAGGCGAGGAGACCGCAGCAGCAGCAGCAGCAAGCAAGACCACCGGCACAGGCAGTAGCACCACCCAACATGGGAATAGTGCAGAATCCACTCCCGGAGCACCAGAACCAAAATCAGGTTGCTCCCATCCTGACGAACAGCCAGTCTGAGGCTGGTCGTGGGCAGCAGTGGAGAGTAGAGGACTCTTCCTCTCTTTGTTCAACGGGTCACGTTCAAAGTACCGCAGAGCGACCACCACGCCGCACCATCCACATACCAAGGCCACAACCCATTACCATTACCCCCATACCCACACCCACATATCACTCGCCCACACCCAATAACCCATTACCACTACCCGCCTTCCTTAGACCCATCACGCCCCGCACTCCTACGCCTCCATCATATAACCCCCCGCAAACCAACAACGCGCCCCTCCTACCATCTAGGCCGCTATTACGCATACCATTTCCTACTTCACCCGCTACCACTACCGCTTATCCAGATATGCCCTTACCATCTAGACCGCTATTACGCGTACCATTCCCCACTTCACCAACTACTTACCCATCTACCATCCAACCCTCTAGGCCTTTAATCCGCACCGCGCCATCACCACCTAGCCCTACGCCATCACCTACATACCAACCTTCTACGCCATCCGCACCATCCAACTCTGCGGTACTTAAAGTGTCACCCGGATCCTCCACGGTTGAGGAACACGCGCTCCGGAGTGGAAGGATTTTCAACAAGGTCTTTCCTCAGTCCACAGTCAGAGACGGCCCATCACAGCCGACTGAGGAAGCCCACAATGAAGAGAGTGCACCAGGCACTCAATATGACCTGTTGAAACACCTAGATCGGACACCGGCACGGATCACTATACTCGAACTGATCAAAAGATCCAAGAGTCACCAAGAAGCTTTAATGGAATATCTGCAGAAGGTGATGGTCAATGAAGACGTGCCGGTAGAGAAGATTGCAGCACTACTAGTTCCTCAGGGGGATCAGCCCTCTATAACATTTCATACTTCGGAACTAGCACCGCCAGCAGCCAGAAGCATGGCTCTGAGTATCACGGTTAACATCTGTAAGAAGGCCGTGGATGCATGCCTGGTCGACACAGGGGCTTCGATCAATGTTCTACCTCCGAAGACCCTGGAGTTATGCGGTATGCCCAAAGAGAAATGGCTGCCCAGTCCCATATCAGTAACAACATATGACAATTCTACCCGTTCCCCTCTGGGAATGGTTTATTTAAAAGTGGAGCTGGGCCCTGTAAGTCATGCAGAGGTCGAATTTCACATCTTGGAAATCGACCCTTCCATAAATGCCATTTTAGGTCGTCCTTATATTAAAACTCTTGAGGCGATTCCTTCTACGAATCATCAATGCCTCAAATTCCCTTATAAAGGACGAATTATTAAAGTAACGAGCATGCCGATCCTTGCTGCTACTCATTCATTGAACATTAAATCTGCTGTTTTACCTGGCCGGCAACCTTTTCTGTCGGTATTACAGGTCTACCGCCCAGTGGCTGATCCTTTGAAAGCCGCTACTATTTCTCCATATCCATTAGATGCTATCAAGAGGGGGAAGTGCATGAGTACCCCAGGATGGAGGATTATGATGAAGAACGGCTACAAGCCTGGGAAAGGTCTGGGCACACAGTTGCAAGGCAGGACCACTCATGTCAGAAATCATCGAGCAGCACCTGGAAGTGGTCTGGGCTATAGGCCAATAAAACTGAAGCAAGATCCGGTTCAGAAAGCAGAGATCAAAGAAGGCCCGAAAATCTGGGAGGCAATGTCTACACCACCTAAAGAAGGCCGAGATCCCTTAACATGGACCCTGTGTACGCATTTCGTGAAAGGGCCCATACTTAGCCATGACAACACGGTAGTCATTACTTCCTGTTTTGACTTCCATGATATTTATGGGAGGGACTTGGCCAGACATTGCTCTGAACTGCTTACGTATCAATCCTTGGAGGCTCTGCGGCCTATGAAAAGGAGGAAATTTGATGATCTTGAATGTGAATGGTACAGATGGTTCGATCTCAGGGACCTGTATATTGCACTGAACAGACTATTTCTGGATCCTGCAGAACCTAAGTGGCCGCCGCAGATTGATGAACTAATTGAAAGCCCTGGTGCTATATTTGACAAGCGGATACTGCTGTCCGAAGAGACTGATGAAGGGGAACCAGATGACCCCTATGAAGCTGGTTATACAACAGATCTGCTCTGGAGAGGGACATATCCTTCACATGTCTTCATGCTCCATACCTTATTTCGTACACTGCTCTTGACCCCGACTTGGTCGCGGGTCGTAATTGAAGATATTCCACGGGCTCCGCCCGTCATGATTACTCTGTCCCCTCGGGACATTATACCACAACCTCCTCTCGATCTAGAGAGGTTGTATGATCTGATCTGGGACATATTACTATATGATCCCCCCAATCCTCTGGCCTTGGTGCCACTTACTCCGTCTGATTCTCCTCCCATTTGTATTCATTCCTGCTTTATGTTTAATTCTTTCATTTTCAAAAAAAAAAACGCCATTTTGGCAACAAATTCTTCCCAAATCCTCATTGAGGAAACATCTTACTTGTCCGATTGCACCCCATCGCGCGGGTCCTTCGGTCAAGATTCTCTCTTAGATTTACTCTGTCCCTCCCCTCGGGAGGATTCTCTTGTATTTCCACTTGTATCACAGGATTTTCATCCTGCTTCATCTTCGTTAGGTTATGATAGTGAAGTTAGGCAGTCTAGTCAGGTTAGTCAGTCTAGGAAGCCTAAGGGTAGGCAAATTCCAGATAGATACCTCCAGGACTTAGCTGATAAGTGCTCTTCTTGCTCTTTGATTCCTCAGCTTTTAGAAAATCCAATTCAGATGCCAGAAGATTGTATGGACGATGAGTCAGTCAATGATGGGTATGTGGTGTATGAATTAGTACATGAAAAGGACCCCATTGAGGAAGATGACGAGGACGCGGCTGAGGCATATGCTAGTGGAGTGAAGAGATTTGATGAACCCTCAGCTGCCGTAGAAGAGCCTACCAAAGAAATTAATTTAGGGACTGAAGACGAACCTAAGGTTGTCCTCGTCAGTAAAAATCTTCCTACAGAGGATGAAAACGCAATGATACAAGTACTAAAGGACTATAAGGACACTTTCGCCTGGAGTTATGAAGATATGCCAGGGTTAGATTCGTCTTTGGTTGAACACAGGTTGACATTAAAAGACGGAGTTAGCCCGGTCAAGCAGAAGTTAAGGCGATTCCACCCACAAATGGCTCTAAAGATGAAGGAAGAGGTCGATAAGTTGCATAAGGCCAAATTTATTAGAGTTGTCCTTTATCCACAATGGGTGGCTAATATAGTCCCGGTTATGAAGAAGGACGGGAAGGTCAGAATTTGCATTGACTTCCGCGATTTGAATCGGGCGTGTCCTAAAGATGATTTTCCATTGCCTCATATTGATGTACTCATCGATAACACCGCTGGCTATGAGACGTTATCATTCATGGACGGATTTTCAGGATATAATCAGATTAAGCTGGCAGAAGAGGATCAAGAGAAAACATCATTCACTACACCTTGGGGAACATACTGTTATGTTGTCATGCCATTTGGATTAAAGAATGCTGGAGCCACTTATCAAAGGGCCATGATGGCAATATTTCATGACATGATGCATATAGATCTGGAAGTGTATGTGGATGACTTATTGGTTAAATCGAAAACAAAGGCTGAGCATGCCAAAGTTTTGGCAAGGGTATTAGAAAGATCGAGAGAATATCAGTTGAAGATGAACCCCAAGAAATGTGTATTCGGGGTATCTTCAGGAAAATTGCTTGGATTTATCGTCAGTAAACGGGGAATTGAGATCGATCCTAACAAGGCGAAGGCTATTAGAGAAATGCCACCTCCTAAAAACTTGAAAGAATTGAGAGGATTAATCGGGAGGTTGCAATTTATTCGCCGTTTTGTCTCTCAGCACTCACAAAGGTGTAAGCCTTTTTACGAGCTTACCAAGCCGGGAGTCAAATTTGATTGGGACGATAAGTGTCAGGAGGCGTTTGATGGATTGAAGGACTACTTAGCAAGTCCTCCTGTTCTGAGACCACCATCTCCAGGCAAACCATTGATACTTTACATTTCAGTCCTGGATGATGCAGTGGGGGCTGTCTTAGCACAAGAGGATGAAGAAGGAAAAGAGAGGGCAGCCTACTATCTCTCTAAACTTCTCAACCCCGCTGAACAGAGATATACGGCGATGGAGAAAACATGTGCAGCATTGGTCTGGGTTGTGCAGAAATTAAAGCATTATTTTCTAGCCCATGAAGTCCATCTCATCGCTAGGATGAATCCGATCAAATTCCTCTTGGAGAAATCTGTTCTTACTGATAGGTTAGCGCGATGGCAAAGCTTTCTATCTCAATTTGATATCACTTACATTCAACAGAAAGCGATCAAGGGCTATGCCATAGCAGAACATCTCGCTCATCATCCCCTTCCTAGATTTGATCCAATCCGATCAGAGTTTCCGGATGAGGAACTGATGTCCGTAAATCAAATCAGAGATGATATGTGGACTCTGCATTTTGACGGAGCTTTGAATTCTCTTGGAAAAGGTATCGGTATCGTTCTGTTATCACCTGAAGGTATCACCATTCCACAAGCCTTTCAGCTTGATTTTCCAGTCACAAACAATATAGCTGAATACGAGGCACTCCTTGATGGCCTCGAGGCTGCTCATTTTCATGGTGCTACCAAACTCAGGATCGTAGGTGATAGCCAACTGATTCTTCGCCAAGTGCTGACCAAGTATCGAACTCTCGATCCCAAACTCAAGCTTTATCAAGAACTTACTTCTGCTTACTCAAAGCTTTTCACGAAATTGATCTTTGTCCATGTCCCTAGGAATCAAAACATCTTAGCTGACGCTCTAGCTTCACTTGCATCATCTCTTAATTTTCCAATCAGCAAACAATCTGAATCAATCATAGTTCATAGGCGTCTTTCACCTGCCGTGAAAGACCCTTCATTCCTTAGAACTAAGGAGAAGTTGCTGAAGAAAGTCAGAGACGGAGATATCATTGAAAAAAGAGAAATCATGTTAATGGAGCTGTTAGAAGAGATGGATGATGAACAGAAGCCATGGTATTATGAAATTGTAAAATATTGTGAAGATCAATCATATCCTGAAGAAGCTACAACTGAGGAGAAGAGAGCTATCAGGAGAGTTGCTCAAAGATACACCCTAGTTGGGGGATCATTGTATAAGAGAGGTTTTGATGGAGTTCTTCTGAGATGTCTAGACGAAGATGTGCTTTGGAAGGTTATGGAAGGAGCTCATAGTGGAGTTTGTGGTGGTCATGTCAATGGACAGATGCTAGCAAAGAAGATCCTTAGACAAGGATTTTATTGGCCAACCATGGAAGAAGACTGCGTAGGATATGTCCGTAGGTGTGCTAAGTGTCAACTTCACGCCGACAAAATTCATTCTCCTGCATCTTCACTCCATCCTGTTTCTTCCCCATGGCCTTTCTCCATGTGGGCTTTCGACATTATTGGACCCCTTGGTAATCTAGATTCCGGCATCAAGCAAAAATCTTTCATTCTCACGGCAACGGAATACTTCACCAAGTGGGCAGAAGCTGAAGCGTACGTGGAGATCAAAGCATCAACCGTCTGCAAATTCATCATGAAAAACATCATCACTCGATTTGGAATCCCAAGCACCATCATCACCGACAATGGACCACAGTTCGTGTCACAGGAATTGAAGGACCTTTGTAACAGGTATAAAATTGCATTGCATCATTCGTCTCCTTATTATCCGCAAGGCAACGGCCAAGCAGAGGCAACAAATAAGACTTTGATAAAAATCATCAAGAAAACGTGCAAATCTAATAAATTTGCAGATTGGCTAGAAAAATTGGTTGAGGCTCTATGGGCCTACCGAACTTCAATCCGCACGCCTACTGGGCAAACTCCTTATTCCTTAACATTTGGAATGGAGGCAGTAGTTCCATATGAGATCCTTATACCGTCATTAAGAGTACAATTGAATAAGGAATTTTCCATTGATGAACATCGTTCAGCACTCCTTGCTCAATTGGAACTTTTAGACGAGAAAAGATGGTCAGCTGCTAATCATGCAAAAGTCTATCAAAATAGACTAGCACGTTTTTATCAAAAGAAAGTCATTGAACGTAAGTTCAAAGTCGGTGAAATGGTTGTTAAAAGAATTTTTATAAAACCTGGTGGTCCGCGTTCTAAGCTCCAACCCAACTGGGAAGGACCTTATGTTGTATCGCACGCTTTTCCTGGTAATGCTTATCGTCTTGTTAATGCAGAAGGAGAAGAGTTAAAACATCCATGGAATGGTTTACATCTTAAGAAATACTACCCAGAAGTTAAAGAGTCGATCAGTATGGTACAAAGACCAGTGGAATCAGAAAGTTTATAAACTCAAATTTCCTTATTAGTCTGGATAACTTAACTTTAAGCCCATTACTGCACACACTGACACGTTTGATTCGTGAGTAACAAGAGATGACAAGTCCTAAAGAATATCGAAAGCTTGACCACAAGTGTAAAGTACAAATCATTCGTTTTCAAAACAAAATTCTGTTTTAAATTCGGCCCATGATGTCGGAACGAGACTTAGAATAGATTACCAAGAATACCCGCCATCTTAGTAGGAGGCCGTCATAAAAAAAATGGGGGAGATCCGTCCCGAAGAAAAAGAGTGGAAAAGAAAAGCAAAAGGCAAAAGCCAAATGTCAAATCAAAAGGCCATTACACTACAAACGTTACATGAAGGCCATGAAATGAAATGAAAGGGAACGCAAGGTCGATAAATACCCCGGAAAGAAATGACCGAACCCCAACGGATATTAGGGTAGGAAAGGGACATCTTTTTAAGTCTCCGGAACCTTCTCATGGGCTTTCTAAACTTATTCATCTTTTCTTTCTAAAGAGATGTACTTCAAACTTAAGGAATTGCTTACATTGACTAAGGGTCAAATCATCAAATGGGATCACGAATGGAAACACAAGTTCAAACACGATGGGTTTAAGTTAAGTTGTTAAAGAACAATTTGGAAATTAAGTTAATAAATGAATATGATCTTTTGATCTGAGTACCATGCTGATCTCTTAGTCAAAAAAACCCAAAAAAAATACATAAGTCAAAAATCCAAAGAAAATACATAAGTCAAAAAAACCCAAAGAAAATACATATGTCAAAAATCCAAAAAAAATACATATGTCAAAAATCCAAAGAAAATACATAAGTCAAAAAACCCAAAGAAAATACATATACATCAAAAATCCAAAAAAATACATAAGTCAAAAAATTCAAAAAAAAATACATATGTCAAAAATCCAAAAAAATACATATGTCAAATTCAAAAAAAAATACATATGTCAAAATTCAAAAAAAAAAAAGCATATATTTCACAACCCCAAACAAAAATGAATATTTCAAAACCACAAAAATATTTCAGTTAGCATCTGCTTGTTGCATTTAGTATGTTTCATTCCTTTTATTTTCAGTGAGCATCTGTCTGCTTGTATGTTGCATTTTACTTAAGTTTGATTATTCTCATTACCTTTGTTAATAAAGGCTATGCCCCTTGACCATTTTACCAAGGATAGGATCAAGTAGTCGGTTACTTAACCATGCAAGGGGCTAAGCCTGAATAGATGCTTAACCTGTTTGTTCAAGTCATATACAGGACACAAGGCATTGATAGTGTTAGAATTCGAATAGAGAACAGCCAGAAACCTGTTTCTAAAATTCAAGAAAACCTAAGTAAAGCTGGAAGATCCCACTGTGGGAGTCATGAAGTCCTGACCGTGGCTAAAAAGACGGTTATTTCTATCCTTGTATTATTTCATGTAATTATTTTTGCATTCGCATTACTATATGATAAATATTTATTAGATCATATCAAGGACCTTGTAATTTTGATGAAACTGGAATTTGAGTTCCCCTACAACAAAAACAGTGATAATTCCAGAAGAATCTTAATCACACGGATAGGCCGTTGGATTGTTAATTAGTGAGGACGATGGTTCCACTTTTGTGAAACGGTGCGTGGATAAACGAGCTTCGGCTTAGTACTGAATTACAAGAATTGGTATCTTGACTCATTAATGACAATTTAACAATATTATCCTTGATTAATTTGTATTTTATTTGACTTTATATTTTTCTTTTAGCCCAGCATGCATCATGTAGGACTTTGAAATCATTGTGATAAGAATTAATTATTGATTAAGTTTCAGACCATTAATCAAATAACTCAAAACATGATATGAAATATTCCATTCTGAATTGAGTATCTTGATTGTCTTTGAGGTTCGCTTGAAGATATCATTGGAATTCTATCCTTTTTTTGGATTCTTTATCCAATATTCTTGTTTTCTTTTAAGATCCATCATAGCTGTAGCACGTCCACATTGGCTGGCAAACGCTCCCTATGATGAAACCTACAGTGTCTATGACCTGGGGTACTTCCCACTCCGAGGAGGTTGATCGACCTTATTTTATTTCATTGTCTACCTCATCCAGACAGGATTGATTCCATTGATTTCTTTGAGCTATCTTCATTGATAATTTCGAGAAAAATTCCAATCATGTGATGTTAAGAGCGTGTCTCATCACACCTTGGCATCACCTTTTCAGTACATTCCATTCCATTTCACTCCCTTGCAAAGACGATGCCAAGGTGAGGCAGCTGTAGACACGCTAATTTTGACGTCATTTCGAGTAAATTTCATATCATATAATAATGCCTCAGAATGGTCTGATAATTAATCATTAATTAATTTTTATTGATCTTTTAAGTGTCGGGTTTAACAGACATGTTTAAGTTAATCAATTAAATTGATTTTAGCTCAAATTTCAGTTAAAATATGAAAAAAGTCTAAAAGGCGTCGACCCATGTGGACGCTATTTAGAGTTTATTCGTATTTTAACGTTTAAATTTGAATTTTAATTAATTGATTTATTAACTAAAAGGCGTCTGTAGAGGACGACGCGTTTTAGGTTTCCTAGGCTGTCTTAACTTCTCTCCCGGATGTTTATCCTTATCTTAATTAGGGTAAAAGACGTCTACACACGTGGACGCGTTTTAGCTAATAAAGATAAAGATAAGTTTTCCCGGATATTTATCCTTATCTTAATTAATCTGAAAGGCGTCAGCCAAGGTGGACGCGTTTTAGATAATTACAGATAAAGATGAATTAATCAGTGATTATCTGTCGGTTAAGGTAGATAAATCCGAGATTTTTTCTATGTAAATCGCGAACGCAGAAAATGCCTATAAATACCTTGCCTATCAAGGAGTTAAAAAAAAAAAAAGAGAGAGAGAATTATTGAGCCACAGCGTTATAGCAATTTGGAGATCGAAGCAACCACGCCGGAGCGCTGCCATTTACAGAAGACGGCATCCTTCTTCCAGATCTTCATCCTTCAAGGCTTCTCCAACTGGGCATAAGTTTTTCATATTAGAATTTCATTTCATTCATTAGTTTCATTCTCTCATATTCACTTCATGCAACACACACCACGTCATTAATTTTCCAAAACCCATCTGTTCTAAAGGGGTTTCAAAGTCATTTAAAACAAGTGAGTTGCTGTTTATACATGTTTATAATCATGGTTAGCTTTGATATTATTTCTATTTAGATTCTCATCAATATTTCTCCTTTATTTTTCTGTCTCTCTGTCTGCTGCATCCAACAACTGAATAACAAGAAATCAAAAAGAGGGAAATCAAGCAAAAGCCAGGAGAACTTCTGGACGATCCTCAACATTCAACAGCAAGAACAAAAGAACAAAGAGGCTCTCTTTCTTCAGCCGGCTGAAGGAGGGGAACTAAGGACTCAATCCTCCGCATTCGAACAGGTAGGCGATCAAACTCTTTTGAAGCTTTTTAGTTAAAAGTTTCTGGCGATCACAGCACTTTAGTTGCATTTTTTTTAATAGGTTAATTTACCCTAAATAACATAGTTTATCACATTAATCACACGAGCAATTTTTCAGCACCTACACCTCTCTGTTTGAGGGGTTTATGAGGCAGTCCGCTGTCGTCTCTTCCCTCTCACTCTTAAAAAAATAGCCTCTACTTGGTTTGAAACATTGGCCCCCAATTCCATTCATTCATTAGTACAATTAGGTCAACTGTTTATCAATCAATTCTATGATGCCACTCGGCAATGCAAAACCTCGGCCAGTCTACTTGCCATTCGGCGAGGGCCGACCAAGACTCTTCAAGAGTACTTTATCAGGGTCCGGACCGAAGCAGCCTAGATTCCGAACCTGGACAGTTCAATTGCGGTCTCGGCCATCATCAACGGATGCACAGACGAGGGGCTTCTCAGCTCCATCAGAAAGCGTCATCCTCCTACCTTCTAGGATCTAGTGGCTCGGGCCCACAAATATATCAACCGGGAGGCCCTGATGATGTCCAAGGGCAAGAGTGCTGTCGAAACAGTATCGGCTATTACCCCGCCAGCGGCTCGTCCTCGCTCTGAAAATCATGAACCCTCTCGTAAGAGATACTGGAGAGAAGAATGGGGCAGAGACAAAAGCCGATATCTGCAGTAGCGGTACATTCCACTACCAGCTACTCTCTCCCGGATGTTCATGGAGGTGAAAGGCATGCTTCGGCAGCCTGAGCACATCAAGACTGATCCTCACCGAAGGGACTCCTGAAAATATTGTGAGTATCATCGAGAAATTGGGCATTCAACAGACGAATGCCGACACCTTCGGGAGGAGATTGATCGCCTCATCCGAGACGCCCCCGCAGCGCCAAGGCAACCTCAACTCCCAGATAAACAAGCACCACCACCGCCGAAGGCTACTTCGACCCTGGCAGAAGCATCGCATCAGCGACCTAGGGCCGGATCAATCATGATGATATCTGGAGGACCGGGAGAGGGAGCACGGCGTCGTCGTGCCGAGGCGGTGTCAGATGTAGCAGCGATCGATGCTAGGCCGAAGCGACCTCGTTAAGAAGACATCGTCTTCGGCCAAGAGGATTTGACTGACGTTTAGGTCCCTCATGATGATGCCCTTGTTGTAAATGCTGTATTAAAAAATTATGATGTTCACCGTATCTTCGTTGATAATGGGAGTGCACTTAATGTGCTTTTTTTATGACTGTTTCTTGAAAATGGGTCTGACCGAAGCTGATATGAAGCCTCACCGGGGGCCCCTGTTCGATTTTAATGGTGCACCTTGTCAGGTGGAAGGCATCGTCCGGCTACCTGTTACCCTTAGCACAGCACCGAGGCAACTAACTATTAAGACGGATTTTGCCGTCGTGAAAATCGATTCAGCCTACAACGCCATTTTTGGCCAAAGGCTAATCGGAGAAATTGGAGCTGTGCCCTCATCCTTCCACCAAAAATTGAAGTTTTATACCAGTCACGGAGTCGGCGAGGCGAAAGGGAATCAAAAAGCTGCTAAATAATGCTACATGATCTAGGTCAAAGGGAAGGCTGCGGCCGAATCCCTTTCGATCGAGTCTTCGGCCGAAGCATCTCTAGGAAAAGAGCTTGTGTCTATTCCACTTCCAGGAGGAGAAGGCCGAACGCTGATGATAGACTCCGGCCTTGAGAAAGCCGAAGCCGAAAGACTCGCCAGCTTCCTGAAGGATAACCTCGACGTCTTTGCCTGGTCTCCCTCAGATATGCCTAGAGTCGACCCGGAGGTAGCGGAGCACCGATTGCACATCAATCCAGATCAACCTCCGGTCAAGCAGAAGCGGCGCATCTTCAACCAGGAAAGGAGAATGGCCATCAAAGCTGAAGTACAAAAGGGGCTGAATGCGGGACATCTCCGGGAGGTACATCATCCGGAGTGGATCGCCAATGTGGTGATGGTGCCCAAAAAAGACGGTAAGTGGCGAATGTGTGTTGATTTCACTAACTTCAACAAGACTTGTCCGATGGACAGTTTCCCGCTGCCTCGGATAGATCAGATGGTGGACGTCACTTACGGCCATGAACTACTCAGCTTCTCGATGCCTATTCGGGCTATCACCATATCCGAATGCATCCAATGGACGAGGACAAAACAAGTTTCACAACGGACCTCGGCCTATATTGCTACACCTGGATGCCTTTCGGCTTGAAGAATGCTGGAGCAACTTATCAGCGTCTCGTCAAAAAAATGTTCGCCCCACAGCTCGGCCGAAACATGGAGGTCTACATCGACGATATGCTGGGAAAAAGCCGCGTCGCCACTAATCATTTGGCCGATTTGGCCGAAACATTCTCTACTTTGTGCAGGTACAAAATGAAGCTGAACCCTGCCAAGTGTGCTTTCGGCGTAGCTTCAGGGAAGTTTCTCGGCTATATGGTCACTTGCCGAGGGATGGAGGCGAATCCTGCAAAGATTGCGGCCATCCTTCAAATGCGCCCTCCGGCGAACATCCGAGAAGTTCAAAGGCTAAGCGGGCGAATTGCTGCACTGAGCCGCTTCATGTCGAGGGCAGTGGACCATTGTTTCTCTTTCTTCAAACTACTAAAGAAGACCAACAATTTCTCCTGGACAGACGAATGCCAATTGGCTTTCGATCAACTGAAGACTTATCTTTCTAATATTCCAGTCTTGTCTAAGCCAGTCTAAGGAGAACAACTGTTCATTTATCTCGCCGTCTCAGAAGCAACTATCTGTGCCGTCCTTATCAGAGAAGAAGATGGTATTCAAAGGCTAGTTTACTATATAAGCCGAGTGCTCCATGGAGCGGAGCTTCGGTATCCAACTCTTGAGAAGCTGGCCTTGGCCCTCGTCGCCTTCGCAAGAAAGCTTCGGCCCTATTTCCTTGCACATTCAATAAAGGTCCTCTCGGATCAACCTTTAAGGTAGGTTCTCTCTCGGCCGGAAGTGTCCGGGAGACTAGTTAAATGGGCGATTGAATTAGGGGAATTTGACATCTCCTATGGACCTCAGACTGTAATAAAAACTCAAGCTCTAGCCGACTTCATTGCTGAACTTACTCCTGAGTCATCTTCGGCCCCTCAACCAGAGATAGTCGGATCAAATCCTGAGGCCGAAAGAACTTCGGTTCCAGTATCTTCGGCTGCTGAATGGCAATTGTATGTTGACGGATCCGCATGCTCTTCGGATAGTGGCGCCGGGTGGATCCTGGCTTCTCCAGAAGGACTCGTCACCGAGTATGCCTTGCGCTTTGCCTTCCCAGTCACTAACAATGCCGCTGAGTACGAAGCCCTCATATTCGGCCTTCGGGCCGCTAAAAGGCTCGGTGGGCAAAAGATAAAGGCGTTCAGCGACTCTCAGCTTATCGTCCTATCTTTAGGTAACTCACAAAATCATTGATGAATTCATTTCTTTTGAGATCGTGCGGATCCCTCGGGCCAAGAACACTCGAGCCGATGCCCTCTCTCGGCTAGCATCAACACATGATGGGGGAGGAAGCCGAATGGTCTTGGTAGAAGAGCTATCTGAGCCAAGTCTCCAAGAACCCAGGGTTATGCAAGTGAATGATTCCGAAGGGGAAACCTGGATGACTCCATTAATCGCTTTTATCCTCTGAGAGGAGCTCCCGTCCGATCCAAAAAAAGCAAGACGCATCCGGTAGCGTTCTTCTCATTTCTTAATTATAGAAGAGGTATTATATAAGAAATCATTCGGCCGACCACTCCTCCGATGTCTCGGCCCGACCGAAGACAATTATGCCCTTCGGAAAGTACATGAAGGAATTTGCGAAGCACATGCAAGAGGACGGGCCTTGACCCACAAACTATTGAGGCAAGGGTACTAGTGGCCTACACTCCGAGAGGACGCAGCTAGTCTCGTCCGCCGCTGTGACTAGTGTCAGAGGTTCAGTTATCTCATTTACCAATCAGCAACAATTTTAACACCTCTGTCAGACCCTTGGCCTTTCGCCCAATGGGGGATTGACATTCTGGGACCCTTTCCCATTGCCACCGGCCAGAGAAAGTTCCTTATTGTAGCAGTAGATTATTTTACAAAATGGGTTGAAGCCGAGCCTCTTGCGTCTATCACTGATAATAATGCCTGGAGCTTCGTATAGAAGTCTATTATTTGCCGCTACGGCATCCCTCGGGTGATTATATCAGATAATGGCAAGCAGTTTGACAGCAACCGGTTCAAAGACAACTGTTCAAGCTTCGGCATTTTGCACAAGTTCACTTCGGTAGCTCACCCTCAAACAAATGGCCGGGCCGAAGTCACTAACCGAAGCATATTACGAGGACTGAAAACTCGCCTCGGCGAAGCTAAAGGCCGATGGGTAGAAGAGCTGCCGAGTGTACTATGGGCTTAGTGAACAACAAGCCGAGCACCTACCGGTAGGGGTGTGCACGGTTCGGTTCGGTTCGGTTTTGGAGGAAATTTCTTCAACCCGAACCGAACCGAAAAATTTCGTTTCGGTTCGGTTCAAACCGAAATTTCATATTTTATTGATATTAAATGTATATATATGTATTTAACATTAAAATTATATTTTAAAAATACTTATTTATACATAAATATGTATATGATATTAAAATATTAAAACATTTATATGCATAATGTTAATATAAATACCTATTTACTTTAAAAAATCAATTTATTCGGTTTTTCAGTTCGATTCGGTTTCGCAACTTTCTGAAACCGAACCGAACCGAACCTGACTCCAAACCGAACCGAATCACTCGGTTCGGTTCGATTTTTCGGTTTGAACCGTATTATGCACGCCCCTACCTACCGGAGAGACCTCATTCCGATTGGCTTACGGAGTGGAAGCAGTTATCCCTGTTGAAATCGGCCTGCCTTCGCCGAGGGTTCTTGCTTATAATCCGGAGAATAATGATGAAACCCTAAGGGATCACCTTGATCTCATAGAAGAAACTAGGGATTAGGCTCGCATTCGGCTAGCAGCATACCAACAATGCATGGCCCGATATCACAACGCCCGAGTAAAACCTCGAAGTTTTGAAGCCGGAGACCTTGTGTTGCGGAATGCCCATGCGTCTAAGCCAGCCGAAGCTGTAGGAAAGCTATCTCCAAACTGGGAAGGCCCTTATCGGGTGAAAGAAGTAATCCGACGAGGGGCCTATCGGCTGGAGACCCTCTCGGGCCAACCTCTCCATCATATCTGGAATGTAGAGCGCCTTCGGCGCTATTTAATGTAAAATGTTTTTCCGGGCATCGACCAGACACCTTAAATGAATACTTTGTTCTGAAATATTGTGTTCGGCATTATTCTAAGTCCGTGTAAACCGTACCGGGAGTGGCTTCGGCTATGCAAACCATATCGGGAGCGGCATTATTCTAAGTCCGTGTAAACCGTACCGGGAGTGGCTTTGTCCATGCAAACCGTATCGGGAGCGGCATTATTCTAAGTTCGTGTAAACCTTACCGGGAGTAGCTTCGGCCATGCAAACCATATCGGGAGCGGCATTAGTCTAAGTCTGTATAAACCGTACCGGAAGTGGCTTCGGCCATGCAAACAGTATCGGGGAGCGACATTATTCTAAGTCCGTGTAAACCGCCCCGGGAGTGGCTTCGGCCATGCAAACCGTATCGGGAGCGGCATTATTCTAAGTCCGTGTAAACCATATCGGGAGTAGCTTCGGCCATGCAAACCGTATCGGGAGCGGCATTATTCTAAGTCCGTGTATACCGTATCGGGAGTGGCTTCGACCATGAAAACCGTATTAGGACCCGCATTATCTCAAACCTATAAGAGAACAGAAATGGTTTCGGCCACATACAGGACCGAACCCGGTTACTCTCTTGGGACATCCTGCAATTGATCCAACCAAAGGATAACATATCCGAAGAATACAAAATGCATAGAAAGATTGTTTAAGACAGGTAAAAACAAGTCACTTTTATATATACAGGAGGTACAAAAACGGGCCATGTACTCGGCCTCGGCAACTTGAAAATAGAAGCATCCGGGACAAGCCCCCGGATCAGCTATCAGCGTGCTCGCCATCTACATCGACAGGGGAGTAGCTTGGAGACGTCGGAGGAGTGGTCTGAGCCTCCTGCTGCATCTTCCGGAGAAGCCGGGATCCTCTCGGCCTTAAGCTGCTGCCACCAGGCTAAGAGCTAATCGCCTTCTTCTTCGGTAGGGATGCCGAAACCACTCAAATCTGTGTCCAGGCATGCCTTTTGGGCAATGGCCATCGCCAGATCGAACATGGTTGCAGCCGCTTTGGCCCCGGCCTCGAGCATCTCATCGGCGTATTGCGGACCTTCTTTCGCCACAGCCACGCGAGCCACGTCTTCGACCTCTTTGGTCTTTGCCTCCAGTTCTGCTTTAAGGGCCGAGACGACTTCGTCATGCTTGCGGCGTTCTTCATCCAATTCCTTTTCCAGTTGAGTTATCTTTCCGATGGCTTCTTCATCCTTGTCCTGGATCTGGGCCTTGAGAGATTCGACCTCAGTACGGGCCTGACCCAGCTGGCTTTCGGCCTTCTTTTGCGCCTCGGAAGCTGTTCGAGTTGCCTCCTTCTGACTGGCCAGGTCAGACCACAGCTTAACAGTTGCCCCGATGAGGGCGCGATGTTGGCCTCGAGATCTTGCTGCACCGAGGCCACTTTGCCCGCGGCTAGTTGATCCGCGGCCTCGTCCACATCCATCAGCTTTCGCTAAATGAGAGCCTGGCGGCGAGCGAGAGCCTCGCACATGATCGTGGCCTGAAAGAAGAAAGCGAGAAACATAAGACGAAGCAACAAGAAATAGTAAGTACTAAGATAATCGAAGCTCACTCACCTGGACGGTATAACGAACACACTGCCGGGAGAGACCCTCCGAAGACAGCTCCCGGATTTCGTCCTCGGCCATGGGGATGGCCAGGCTCCGTGCAAGCCGTATGCACGTCTGGAAGTCATCCAGACTGTCATCCGTGAAGACTCCCGTATCCAGACGCCAAGGCTCATGTCCGTATTCCCGGGACATATGAGTCCCGGCCTTCCCAAACGGGAATGAAGCTCCCGTCTCCGTTGCCGTCGTCGCGGCCGGAGGTGAGTCGCCCCTTTGCGGCTGAGGCGGTGAGGCCGCTAGTGGCGCCTCCCGCTGCGAGGCTAACCTCTTAGCCGGCCGGGTAGACTCTCTCTCATCGTGGTTGCCCTGCCGCCGCCTCCTCTCGGAGCGCTCGCTCCCATGGGCAACAACCTTGCCTTTCTCCCGTCTCTCTCGTTCGAGAGCAGCCGCGGCCGCCCTTCCTTCGGCGGAGGCCGCAGTCTGTCGGACCGGAGAAGCATCCAACACCGATATGACATCGGCCGACAGCCCTTCGGCTAGGCGCGGCCTTGACAGACGGGAGGGCGCCGACTGTGTTGAGATCCGGGCCATGAGCGATTTGAGGCCGGACATATCTGAAAGAAAAACGAAGAGTTAGAAGAAATTCGGTGACGATCGTATGACCCAAAGCCGACTTACCCTCGGCTGCAGCTTCGGCACCCTCGGGGGGATAACGGGCCTTGGTCTGGCCCCCGGTTGTCGCGGCAACTCTCGCCGCGGTCTCTCCCGAGGCTTCATCAGGAAGAAGATAGGGAGAGGCCCGCGCAGGAGAATGCGACGGGTTCGGCCAAGCTCCCATCCTAACAAGCCTATCCTCGTCTTCTAGAAGCTTGGCTATATTGAAGGGAGCATCATCCTCGAAGAGATGGGCGTCGGCAAGCTGCCCGAGGCTGAGGGAAGGGCTATCAGAAATCTCCTCGACTAGGGGTCCCCATTCGGTAGGGAAGGGCCATACACTTTTATTTCCCTCCGGTAGAGTAATGAAGAAGAAACCCCCTTTCCAATGATGAATGGACAAGGGCTTCCCGGAGAAGATGCCCCGGCCGAAGCGGGGAATGAAGCAGAACCAGGAAGATTTTCCCTGGGGTTTGATTTTAAAAAGATAGCGAAAAATATTTACAGAAGGAGAGAGACCGAAAGCAGAATGAAGGGCCAAGAAAGCATATACAGTCCGCCAGGAGTTCGGAAAAAATTGAGACGGAGTCAGTCCGTAGAAGTTCAAAAGATTAATGATAAAAGGATGAAGGGGAAGACGAACCCAGCCCGAAAGCTGTGTTTGTAGATTGAGAAAGCACCCAGCCGAGGGGAGTTGGCCCTCGTATGCCTCCCAGGCCGGATGGATGTCATCCAGGAAGGGATTAGATACCAAAGAGTAATGTCCTTCATCGATTGAGTGCTAAGGGGAGAAGCCATGTCCGAAACTTCCTCGGCCGGACGGCGGCCAGAAATAGAAGGCTAGGCGGGAGCAGGGACTGATTCGGTTTCGCCCGCCATATCAGAAAGGAAGGAGTTCAAGGAAAAAGGAGACGATAGAGAAGGCTGAGGAGCAGGTTTAGACGAAGAGCAGGATGAACTGCTCTCGGCCGAAAAGGAACTACTGGACATGTATCAAAAGAAGAAAAGGCTGGAGTTGAGGCTTACCCTCAGATTAGGAACTCCCCAACGATCGACAAGACGTCATCGGATGGCCTCGATGGAACACTCGCGGCCGGAGAAGAAAAGATGTGCGCGGTGTTGCTCGCAGGAACGCTCTGGCGCGAAGAAGAAGAGAGAGAAAGTGAAGGAACAGTTCTGAGGTGAACGAAGCCAGTATTTATAGGGGAACCTAAGGGGGTTGGATGGCAGACCAACGGCCGAGATCCTTCGACCTTCCGGCTGCTCCTCACTCGGATGTTCGCCACGTGTCCCGTCCTTTGTCATGATGACGAGCGGGCTGCGCGATCGGAGAAAAACAATCAACGGCTGGGAGTGACCCGACCCTTCAGGAGCTTCGGATTTTACTCTCGGCATTTCGCAAAGTTGAGAACGACGAGAGTAGGGGGCCCAGTGATGGGGGAGAACCCGACTAGGCCCAGCACTAGGGGGCCGGCCCAAATAAGAGAAAGGGTCGAAGCACATTCGACCCATAAAGTCAATCAAACAGAAACAGCCCAAGCGCCTTATTGAAATAGTGTAGATTCGGCTCAAATGATGGGCTCAATTAACGATCTTATTCGGCCCAACCGTAGCGAATAAACAACCGAAATGGGTCCGGCCCATTCTGGTTAACTGTTGTCCAGCCATCGGCCTATTAACGGGATATTTCAGTAATTTCCTCTCAAACCCCTAAATATAGTTCTATATCGGATGCTACAAGAAGAGAACCTCCATCCTCTGCTATAAAAAGAAGGCTATTCATTGCGGAAAAGGTACACCTTAAGTACTCAAGCTTCTTCTTCCTTCTAAATTAGTCTTCTCCAGAGACTGACTTTACCATCGGAGGGGGTTCTCCTGGGTCGAAATCCAGAACCCTTACTGATCGGTCTCTTCCTCTCGTAGGAGTCTCGGCTACATTCTTCGCCAACCTCTTCGTCCGAGTCCGTCTCGGCAACTGGTTCTTTGGTTCACATTCGGATTCTGCCATCGGAATCTATTAGTGATAGCTTCGGCTACATCAAAATTATTGTAGCTACAAAGTCGATAAACAAAAGCCAAGCTATGTGGAGGATGCGTTCATCTTTAAGGGAAGAAAAAAAATAATTCTTTAATTAGACCACTATCTAATATCCTTTCTTGTAGTGTAGACTTCTTCCCACCTCTGCATGCAGAGATGATTTGCAAAGCCCGCTTATCATTAGATTGGATCCTTGGTATTCCTGTTAGAATGCCTTTGTTCAAGTGATGATGATCACGGGGCCACTCACAATTTTAGATAGATTAAAGGTAATTCTTGGACAGCTGCATGTCATCCTCAACTTGGGACGAAGGAAGAGGTATTAAGGGTAACTCAAAAAATAAAACTATCCTTGCCGCATGAAGTTAAGTATTCCTTGGACCCTTTTATATCCTCTTAGGAGGACTTAGATCCAAACGTGTAATGAGATAATCTCTTCTTTTTAAGTGATGCGGTTGTTACATACAAATTTAAGCTGATGCGACTAATTAAGAAGTAACTATTGGATATTACTGTTTTTTTTGGAAAGACCTTGAAGAGAGGAAAATTGACAATCTGATATAGGACATATGTGTCCAACAATTTTAACTGATAAGGAAACGATTAAGAATATACAAGTACAAATAAATTACATTTGCTTGTATAATATCTCACATTATTTTCCACCTCTTGTCTAGTTTTTTGTTAATTGTCTAGTACCTAATGTTATTTACACCCTCACATTTTTCTCTTCTCAAAGTCATGTACTTTTCTATAGTCAGTGATCTTGAGAAATCTGAAACGCACAATCATGCTGTGTAGTTTTGCTGCAACATGGGATATCTCATGTCTTGTAAAACAAAGAACATAGAGGACTACAACATGGACACATTTGAACATCCTATTTTCTTGATGTACTCCTGATCTCTTAAACCTTCTGTTACGATAATCAAAGTGTATTCAATTAATCATGATGATAGAGGGAGTAATACTCTAGGAGAGTACATTAAAAGGATGTAATAATAGCATCATCCTACACAACACATGTTCCATTAGACAAGTGGCAACGTACATAGCACTCCTATAGTAACATTAGTATTAACCGTGGATATGAAAGGATGTTGAATAGCTGAAGGAAAACACAGAAGAAATACGATTCAGTGCGTTCGGCCTTATGATGAGGTCGAGTTCTATACTCAAAGAATAAAATGAAAAATATCCTTAATCGTAAAACTAGTCGTCACCGTGAGGTCGAACTCCCTGTATCATTCCTGAACGCAGAACCTATATACTTGAGTACATTATGTGTTTTAACTCTTTCTCTCTTCTCTCTTTCACTCTCGTTCTGCCTGTTCTTTCTGCATGTGGTCTTCTGGGCTGAGAGTGATTTCCATCCAAGGGTAGACAAGCTGCTACACATTTTTAAGGCACACACAAATTTAACAGCAGGTGTGGAAGAGAGCCCAGAAGGAAGGAGAGCTCTTTGGCCCCGGCCCGAGAGGGGGAGGCACGTCTTTGGTTGAATAGTCTGCACTCTCCTCCAAATAATCCATGGTGATGATGCACCCAAGGGAGGTGGAGTAGAAGTAGACCTTGTCCCCTTCGCCTCCCCAATTCCCCGGCTGTTCGGAGACGACGCACCCGCCATCCTCCGCAACGAGCACCGAGCGGCCGCCCAGGCTTCTCATTCTCACCAGCTTCATGCCGCCGGATTCATCCAGCAGGTAGACGATGGCTCTCCCTCTCACCATGTTCCCCTCCATTGCACGGAAGTAGAGCTCGACCAGGATGATGCCGTCGCCGAACGCCGCCAAGTTCCTGGGAAAGAGCTTTAGCAATGGCCAACACGGCGGCTGCGGCACCTCCACGAAGGTCTCCTTCAGGTAGCCATGGGGGAGGGGCTCCAAGATGACGATCCCCCACCTCTTTCGGCTCCAGGCGTAGACCCTGCCCCCGGAAACGGCGGGTTGGCCGAGCTCCTCGTCCACCCGGCACCAGTGGAAGGACCAGCCACCATCGTCGCCTGCGCCGAGACGGCAGTGGATGATGGTGTGGTTCCGGATATGGCAGGAGGCGACGACCACGCAGTCCGGTGAGCTCGGCGGCGCCGTGAGGACGACCCAGGAGAGGTGGTAGGCCCAGACCTCCGGGATGGCTTCCGCCGCCGCCCCGGTCAGCGGGTGGACCAGGCGGAGCTTGATGTCGTGCTTCCTGTAGGTGACGGAGAAGTCGTCCTGCACGATCAAGTGGCCGTGGCACAAGTTGAGGATCCGCGTGTTGGGGGCCTTGACGAGCTTGTTGGAGTAGGACTTGTTGTGCAGCGGGCTGTAGGGGTGGGCGGCGCCGTTGCAGAGGAGGGGAGGCTGGGACGGCATGAAGCGACCACGGGCGGCCTTGGCGACGGAGCGCCACGCCCTGCAGGTCGCCGTGAAGGCGAGGTGGTCCACGAAGCTGGGCAGGCGCTGGGAGATGCAGGAGAGGGCGAGGTCGGGGAGGTCCGACCACTCCCTACTGCCGAGGGCGCCATGGTCTGCAGGCTGCGGCGTACGCGGAGCTCTTCTCGCCATGTTTTGACACAGTGCAAAGCACAACAGAGAGCAAGGTAGAGAGCTGTGCTTATAAAGGAAACTCTCTCTCTCTCTCTCTCCCCGCTGTGCAGACTTTGAAGAGGAAACGGACCGCGAGGGTGCTGGTTTCCTATTCGTAGTAGGAACGAGACGAGACCATCGCGGCGATTGCCTTCCAGTTTTGATCCCACCGTCGAAATTGGAGATTAACGGCCCGCTGCACAGTATGGGCTTGGGCCCAACGGTGTAATCATTGTCCGAGGCTTTCGGAAGAATTTGGACCTCTGATTTGCACGGCGACGGCTGGATTTTTGACACGCGGTCGCGCCCGAGTGAAAGATTGACAGAATTAATGAGATCGGTTATGTGATTTGTAGGACTTGAAGCATGGTTGGACTGATTAATAATCCGACTTGATCAACAACTTGTGAGTTTAACTGTTAAGAAGAATATATAGGTAGAACAATTAATAGGTCTCAAAAGGCTGGGGAATGAGCACTTGCCTCTTAATTGGAAGATCTCAGGTTCAATTTTGGTTGGAGCCTAAAAACTCCCAAGCCATACAGCTTATAGTGCTGTTAAGATCTTTATCTTCTGGTCCGTGTGATTACTTCTTCGGATAATCAAGTGGATCTGAAATTCTTGTCTAATTAGACGGACTTCTCGACCGGCGAAACTATCTCCAACTTTGGAGGATATTTCGAGATTGATATCCGGTCGCTTGTAAATACTTGTATATACCTGACCACTATGTCACTGATAAAAAAAAAAAGTGAATCAACCGGCCGGTAGTTTTTCCTGAGAGGTAATGAGTTCGAGGAAGTTGGGAGCATAAATGCTCTTTCAAATTGTTTGCCCATAAATATTATAGGACTATGTCCTCTGTCCGCTTACTTCTTTGAAAATCAACTTGGGTCTAAAATTATCACTTAATTAGTCTCAATTATGGGGGAATCATCTTCCTATTGATTAAAAGATATTAAAGTTTATCTAAATTGAAAACTTGATTTCTTATATATATATATATGTACATATCTGACCAAGTATAATCAACTCTTTCAAAAAAGAAGTTAAAGGGAATGCAAGAGGTTGGATTCAGACGACCTCCTTCCTTCAATGGTAGACTAAAATCCTCAAATTTGTTTTCTTTTGGATAAGAACTGATAAAAATTAATGATTTAGCATTGTAGTTTTTTTAAAATATGCTATTGACGTCAACCTAACACATTAATGACAGATGGTGCTACGTTTAATTGCTAATGATGATACGGATTGGGCATGCCTGGATGATGTCTTGATTCTGCGTTTATAGTGTCATTTGATACTTGAAAATATGTTTAACTGTTCTAAAAAAGAGCATTTGGTCTCATCCCATGGATGTTAAAATTAAGGAAAAGAGAAGTCAACCAATTAAGTCTTCAGTAAGATTTTACATATTATAAAATAAGTGATTATGATATATTTTTCAAATTTTTTTTTTCCTACGACTCATTTTACATGAAAACAAACAGACCCATATGTATATCTTTTTCTATAACGATGTAATTTATACTTTTTATTTTTATTTTTTTTAAATGAGATATAATCCCCATTGGTTTGAGACTCAAATGTCCTTAAGTTCCGCCAGTGACAGCCTATGGTCTTTCACTTCTTTTCTGAAGAGAGGATATGCTCTCAGTACATGTTTGAATTGGAGTCCAGTAGTATCGAGAGGGGGAGGTCCTAAGTATTTGAGAACTTTTGAGATCACATGAGGAGTTTTTTGCAATGTTTGACCCTCTTCTCCCTCTCAATATTATTGGACTCCAGTCCAAACATGTACTAAGAAGATTCCTTCTCTTTTTTGAAGGGAATAAAAAAAGAAGTCAAGACATATATTCGATCTCGTAGTTCATTTTACGTCTTCTTGGAGGTAATATATCCTCCCGTTTAATTAAAATTCTTTATATCTGGCGCATTGTTCAATCTATTTTAAACTTTCATTTGTATGAATGACGTGCATGAGGAATAGGAATTTTTTGCACATTAATTTGATAGAAAGCATATAAATATTATGTTTGAACATATTACGATTTTCGTAAGGAGAACGCATTTCATCTATTAGGATATTAAAAAACGTACCGCATGAGAGCCTTGTGAGTCGTGACAAGTCATAACATTTTTTTGTTTATTTCAATATAAAATTCTATGATTCACTAGTTTTAAAACTATCAGTTTTAAAATTAGTAAAATTTGTGTAAGTTCAAGTGCATTTTATTTGAATGCTAATAAAATACATGAAATAAAATAAAAAGCTGCATAAATTGTCTGAATTTCGTTTATACTCACCCTTCCTTGAAAATCTAAACAAGGGATTGAACCTCCAATTAGGGATGAAAATGTTTCACATTCGGTGCAGATCTAAAGTAGATGCATGATCCTATTTATTAGGCTACTAGTTTAAAAATACTATTCATTAATTGTCCTATAAACTAATAATTGGTCGGACAATCAGATCTTAGTGTACATACCAGTTTCAAAAGACTATCTATTAACTGTCTTATAAGCTAACAACCTGTCAAATAATCAAGCCATCAGTTACAATTTGCATCCCTACCTCTAACTGGACATACAAAGGCCCAACATGATTTTATTTTACGGTACCATTGAATCAAATATCTGAAAACACTATAGAATAAATGGAGACAAATGGCCTAACACGTTTCCAACAATTTTAAGGATAAGAATACATGATGGTTAGGTAAATGGTACACTATTTGATCGATCGTCAGGTAGCCTTCCATTCTGAAGGTAGTTTGGAAGGGTTAGATAATCCTTTCTTGGCCTCTACTTGAGGTTGGAAAAGAAAAAGGGGTGGTTTGGTGCCTTGTAAAATGTCATAAAATATTATGAACAGCTGTAAAATGATATTTTCCATGTGCTTAAAATATTGTAAATAATTTTGTGTTATTTTTTATATGTTTGGTTCATCGTAAATTGTCGTATTTTAAAATTCATTAACTCTTAAAATTCTCTTTCGAGCTAATTTTGATTCAGCCCATTCCGTAAACTAAAATCAGTAATTTTCAAATTAGTGATCTTAAAATCAAGAATTTTATGTTCACTGATCTTAAACTGGTAATTTCAAGATTAAAATTTTATGACATTTTATGACACACCCAAACGAGTCTTGAGTGAAAAGTGGAGCCAATATTTGACATACATGCATTAATATTTAAGAAAATCTATCACTTACCCTTTTAAGGGTGAGGAAGCTTCTATATGTCATAATTTCTGGTGACAATCTCTATATTTTATGCTTTAATTAACGAATTTAATAAGGGCACTCGTTAGAACTTAGAAGGATTAAAAATGGTGGCAAAATGAGCGGAATCAAAATTAAAAATTGCAACAAAACAGAAGATTATCCGTACCCGCATTATCACCAATCTTTTTTTTTTTTAACACAAACATTATCACCAATCACCCTCAGATTACTCCTGCAATGGAATTTTAGAACATTTTATGGCCCCAAGAGAAGGGAATACCATCATGATGACAACCAATTTTTTAGGCAAATTTATATTTCCGGTGAAGCATGAAACCCGCGAATCCCGTCACCGTAATGTAGAGTAAGAATTCTTACCTTCTTCATAAGGGAACGGCCACTGGTGTGGCGGGGTAAAACACGGCGGTGGCGGCAGCGGGAAAGCCCGTGGCGGAATGGGAAAGTGTCCCAGAGGCCGGAGTAGAAGAGGAGGGGAAGCGCAATGCAGAGGAAATGGAAAGCCCGGAGGCGGATGGGGCGGAGGGGAAGGTGGAGGCGGCGGCGGTGACGGAGGAGGGACCGTGGGCGGCGGGGGAGGATTAGGAGAGAACGGCGGGGATGGAAAAGGCAATGGGGCGGCCGGCGGCGAGGAGGGTGGGGAGGGAGTGGGCGGCGGCGGAGAGGCCGGCAGAGGCGGTGGATCTGGCGAAGGAGTCTGACCGGGTAGACACCCCGCGGCGGCGACGAGAGCGTTGATCGACGCGCTCTTCCGCTTCGTCCGCGGCCTCCGGCCGGCGACGACGAACGCGGCGGGGCAGCTCCGCCGCCGGCGCTTTCTCCCCCGGCGCGGTGCCGGAGAGGAAGAAGAAGACGGAGTCGACGGCTGCGAGAGGACCGGCGACTTCCCCCCGCAGCGCTCCGCAGCATTGTTCACCGGCGCCAGGGCGTGGACGACCCGGACGGGGCACTCCTCCCAACCCAGCGCCGCCAGATCCGACACCACCTCCTTCGCCCTGGGGACGCGCCCCGGGGAGACCCCCCGCCGCAGCAGCGTGGACCGCGCCGGGGACATCAGATCGACGCTCTCCAGGGCGTCCAGGAGCTCCCTCTGTTCGCAGCAGCGGTGAGCACACGAAGGGGAAGGAACAGAGGAGGATCTGGTCGGTCGTCCTCACCTTGGGCCGGCTGTGCAGCTTGCAAAACCCATGCATGTGTATGATCTGAAACAAAGATCACCATCGCCATAGGAAGCAACAAGAACAGAGATCGGCAAATAGGAAGCAGAAAAATCTACAGAGGACGCAAGGTTAAGACGAGGCTGGGCTGTTGGTCTATACCTGGTGAAGCTTGGGGAGGGTAAAACGGCCGTAGTCCTCGTCGCCGCCGTCGTCGTCGTCGGGTGAGGAGGAGGAGGAGGCCTCCTCGTAGAAGGCCATGTACTCCTCCAAGCTCACCATCTCCACGCGCCTTCCCATGGCTTCTTCGCTCTGCTCGTTCTACAGTGTTCGCTATGTGCACTCCGGGGAGGGAGGCGAGGACGCCGGGGTTTCTGCCGAGGAGGAGCGTGACACGTGGCGGAGATCTAACGGTTCTGGGGGATTTTGGGTTACATCGTGCGGTTGGGGATTCCTCCGGCTGTCTCTCCAGAATGAGACTGGCAGTAACGCCGACACTACCAGAAGGAGGGGGAGGCCTTGCCGTTGTTGGCGTTTACCGTCTTTTATCGTCTCTTGTTTCATGAGTGAGTAATCCTCGGATCACGTGATTGGATGGCGTGTACACAAAAACTATGCATTGCACATAATTTTATTTCGTAATAAATTTTTTATTCTTACTTCGACCGTTTAGGTTATTTGATAAGAACATTGAAAAACACTTGAAATAGAACACCTATTTTGAAAAAAAAATCCTTGAAAAAGATCTTTTTACTTTTGAAGAAAATGAGATTACGAAGAATTTTTACTAAATATAGAGATTATAAAAAATTTCTTCAAAAATCGAGCAGATTAGAGAGATAAAAACTAAAAAACTATCAAGATATTTTTAGGAAGAATGGTTGGAGTGGTGTATGTAATGGTTAACAGCCTTTTTTCAAGTAAAAGAGCTCTTAAAAAAAAGGATTATGGAGTTTACGAACATGAATAAAGCCCTTATTATAAAGGAATGTGAGTAGAATCGTAGATGGCAAGTAGGAATTAAGGAAGCAAAATTTAGTGGTGCTTTTGACGAGTGTCTTGAAGCAGCCTCATTTTTTGTTCTAATCAGGGGATCAGTACCTCATGGAGAGTTCCCATTGTAAGCAGTGGAGTATTTACAGGGTAAAACTAAAAGAAAAGCACTGAAGATAACGTTAAAAAAAAAAAGAAAAAAAGAAGGAAAACTAAAACTCACAAAGTGACTCTAAATCGTTCAAACAACTTCAAAAGAAGTCACTCCTAAACAAAATGACAAATGGAGTCTTTGAGTAAGCGAATCAATTCATCATATGGACAAAAATACTTCTTGTGCCACCTGAAGTGTAATGTTACACTATTTAGATTTTGTCTATGCAGATTTGAGCTGTTGAATCTCATGTGGGTTTCTTTTTTTCTGCAGTCATCTGACTAATAAATTTTTTAAACTTTTTCAACACAAGCTTAAGAGATCTCGAGAAAAGCAGTTTTATTGTTACCAATGTACCCACACACGTTTTTTTTTTTTGAACATTAAAAGGAGCTACCTTTCATTTAACCAGAAGATAAGCTTTGACTAAATGTAGAGAAGAATATTTTTTTGTTGATGGATTATTTTGCCATTCATTAGTCGGATCATTAGTCAGTCCAACCATGCTTTAAGTCCTGCAAATCACATAACCGATCTCATTAATTCGGTCAAGCTACCGCGTGTCCAAAATCGAGCCGTCGCTGCGCAAATCAGAGGTCCGAATTCTTCCGAAAGCCTGGGACAATGGGCTCACCGTTGGGCCCAAGCCCATACTGTGCAGCGGGCCGTTAGATCTCCAGTTTCGACGGTGGGATCAAAACTGGAAGGCAATCGCTGCGATGGTCTCGTCTCGTTCCTACTACGAATTGGAAACCAGCACGCTCGCGGTCTCACCGTTGGGCCCAAGCCCATACTGTGCAGCGGGCCGTTAGATCTCCAGTTTCGACGGTGGGATCAAAACTGGAAGGCAATCGCTGCGATGGTCTCGTCTCGTTCCTACTACGAATAGGAAACCAGCACGCTCGCGGTCCGTTTCCTCTTCAAACTCTGCACAGCGGGGAGAGAGAGAGAGAGAGTTTCCTTTATAAGCACAGCTCTCTACCTTGCTCTCTGTTGTGCTTTGCACTGTGTCAAAACATGGCGAGAAGAGCTCCGCGTACGCCGCAGCCTGCAGACCATGGCGCCCTCGGCAGTAGGGAGTGGTCGGACCTCCCCGACCTCGCCCTCTCCTGCATCTCCCAGCGCCTGCCCAGCTTCGTGGACCACCTCGCCTTCGCGGCGACCTGCAGGGCGTGGCGCTCCGTCGCCAAGGCCGCCCGTGGTCGCTTCATGCCGTCCCAGCCTCCCCTCCTCTGCAACGGCGCCGCCCACCCCTACAGCCCGCTGCACAACAAGTCCTACTCCAACAAGCTCGTCAAGGCCCCCAACACGCGGATCCTCAACTTGTGCCACGGCCACTTGATCGTGCAGGACGACTTCTCCGTCACCTACAGGAAGCACGACATCAAGCTCCGCCTGGTCCACCCGCTGACCGGGGCGGCGGCGGAAGCCATCCCGGAGGTCTGGGCCTACCACCTCTCCTGGGTCGTCCTCACGGCGCCGCCGAGCTCACCGGACTGCGTGGTCGTCGCCTCCTGCCATATCCGGAACCACACCATCATCCACTGCCGTCTCGGCGCAGGCGACGATGGTGGCTGGTCCTTCCACTGGTGCCGGGTGGACGAGGAGCTCGGACAACCCGCCGTTTCCGGGGGCAGGGTCTACGCCTGGAGCCGAAAGAGGTGGGGGATCGTCATCTTGGAGCCCCTCCCCCATGGCTACCTGAAGGAGACCTTCGTGGAGGTGCCGCAGCCGCCGTGTTGGCCATTGCTAATGCTCTTTCCCAGGAACTTGGCGGCGTTCGGCGACGGCATCATCCTGGTCGAGCTCTACTTCCGTGCAATGGAGGGGAACATGGTGAGAGGGAGAGCCAACGTCTACCTGCTGGATGAATCCGGCGGCATGAAGCTGGTGAGAATGAGAAGCCTGGGCGGCCGCTCGGTGCTCGTTGCGGAGGATGGCGGGTGCGTCGTCTCCGAACAGCCGGGGAATTGGGGAGGCGAAGGGGACAAGGTCTACTTCTACTCCACCTCCCTTGGGTGCATCATCACCATGGATTATTTGGAGGAGAGTGCAGACTATTCAACCAAAGACGTGCCTCCCCCTCTCGGGCCGGGGCCAAAGAGCTCTCCTTCCTTCTGGGCTCTCTTCCACACCTGCTGTTAAATTTTTGTGTGCCTTAAAAATGTGTAGTGGCTTGTCTACCCTTGGATGGAAATCACTCTCAGCCAAGAAGACCACATGCAGAAAGAACAAGCAGAATGAGAGTGAAAGAGAGAAGAAATAGAGAAAACACACACAATATACTCAAGTTTATGGATTCTGTGTTTAAGAATGATTCAATTACCTCGTCTACCTAATGGTGAGATCAAGTTTCACGGTTAAAAGTATTTTTCATTTCACATTTGACCGTCGGACTCGATCTCACCATAAAGTCGAACTCACTAAATCCCTTTCTCTTCTGTGTTTTCCTTCAGGTATTCCACATCCTTTCATATGCACGGTTAACGCTAATGTTACTTCAAGAGTACTGTTATGTACGTTTTGCCACTTGTCGAATGGAACATGTTTTGTGTAGGGTGATCTTATTCTTACAACCTTTTGATGTACTCTCTTAGAGTATTACTCTCTCCATTATCATGATTAATTGAATGCGCTTTGATCATCATAATAGAAGGTTCATTGAAGAGATTAGGAGTACATAAAAAAAAAAAAGGATGTTCAAGTGTGTCCATGTTGTAATCTTCTATGTTCTTTGTTTTACCGGGCATATACGAGATATCCCATGTTGGAGCAAAACTACACAGGATAATTGTGCGTTTCAGATTTCTCAAGATCATTGACTATAGAAAAGTACGCGACTTTGAGAAGAGAACAATGTGAGGGTGAAAATAACATTAGGTACTAGACAATTAACAAAAAACTAGACAAGAGGTGGAAAATAACTTTGGCATAAATTACAATTTGTGCTTTATATATATATATATGGACTAGTTATAATGAGTCCTGAGCTCATCTAACTTAGATGCCCTCCTCAAAACTCCCGTGATCATGTGATCATCACCAAATCAATCAAGTAATGAAGAAAAATTAACTTACAAGTCAATTAACGTAGAATAAGAAAAATACCTCATTCACAAGAGATTGTGAATTTACCTTCCTCGCTATCGTGCAGCCAACAACAAAGAGCTTCCCTCCAAGAGATTTAACCTTCCCCTGCAAAAAGCACAAACAACAAGCGATGAAAATAGAATTGGAACTGTGAAGTGCAATATTAATGTTCAAAAGCTGCATGTTAAACTACAATTGGTCATAACATGGACCTGAGATGATTTTTGTTTTTCTCCCCTCTTTAGAGGTTTGAGATGGTTTTCCTGCTTTTCCCTACTCTCAACTATTATGTCATACTTTTTAGTCAAAAACTTTAAATAAATGAAAGGGTTGCCTTTAAGCAGGTACACTTGAAATAAGCCATGAGAGCACATACATAGTTTCACGCTTAACAAATCAACTAGAGAGACACCATCTAGGCGCGCCAAGCCCGGCCCTTAGATAATTTCATATTAATTACCCAAAATATTAAATTTCGAAAATACCGTGCTCATTTGCTGCAACAAGTTGAGGTGGAGTCCAACTTTTTTCATTTTTAAATTTTTTTTAAAGATTGGACTCATAGGGGCTCGATTTTTACTTTTTAAAATTTTTTATGTTGACCGATCAGAAATTAAATTATGCGAACACGTTTCCTGATCTCAGACCGACCTTAAATAAGTTTCAAAATAAAAAAATAAAAATTTAACTACTCCCAATGTGGTGCGACAAGTATTTCTATTATCTTATATACCCTTAAAAAACATATGTATCAAATATTCTATTTACGTGGATGCTATAAATTTATAGTAATGGTTGGACAAATACCTGTTCTCAAAGGACTGATGTTGAATAATAACGCTCTCGTATATATACGCAGAAAACCTTTTGGAAAACGTGTATCTCAAGCGATTCTCGCTTTTTGATGGATTGTTCTGATCAGTGGCCGATCCAGTATTTTTTTAGTGGGGTCTTGAGACTTCATTAATTTTGGCCAATTTTACTGGCCCAATTCAATACAGTCTAATCCGGAACCCTGCTTACCCAGCCCAAAACTCTATTGATCCAATCTAAGATCCCATATGACCCAGTCCAAAACCTCACTGATCCAACCATACTAATGATTTAATGTCCAATGATCCTATTGGACAAAATTTCTACGTCTGCCCTTAATTCCGATGTAGAATTCATTTTAGGGCAAGAAGAAACTCTATAAGGTGCTTGCATATGCGTATGCATGGATTTTTCTACATAATTAGGCTTAAATCCAATTAGATGAGTTGAAAAAAATTACAGTTTCACTCTATTCAACCTCCCAGATATAACTTGCAAATGCAAGAAAATTTTGATTAAAGAGATATTTAGATCGGTGATATATCGAGGGAATAGAATCAGATCGATACATGAATAACAGTACTTTAAGGACACATTTAAAAAAGATGTATTTGGCAGTATTTATTAATAATGAATGGATATTGTGGCTATCTTGAAATATAAAGATATGTTGACATCAACTCAATTTTAAATGGACTTCTATTTTTATATAAAAATTATGAAGACTATTTCACATTACTCAACTTTGCTCCCCCTTTGTTGGAAATGTTATATAATAGTCTTACATTGGTTAATTTCAGTTGTGGCCAATGCTTATAATCTTGTGCCTCTTCAAATTCAACACTTGAGTTTTGTGCTTTGTAAGATAGTATCAGAGCAGGTTTTGTGATTTGTAAGACCCTTCCAAGCTTTTTCGCCACTGCCCATAGTAATAATCTTTCAAAATAGATTTGAACTATGTGGTGGATCTAAAGCATTTTAAATTAAGGAGAGGGGAGTATAGAACCTTACCTCTAAGAAGCCGAACATAACATAAACACTGAGAGCATATACGTGCCTTCACATTTAATTAACTAAATCCATAGGCAAACAAACTAGCTAGAAAGACGAAATGCCATTTTAATCAAACCTTGGAAAGAGTAGCTTGCATTTTGAGATGAGAAATGTTCTCTTATTTGACGTAATATATCTTTTAGTGATTTGGATTTTATGTGTTCATATTTTTGTTTCAAACTTTTGAATCTTGAAGATGTACGGTAAAAAATATGACAGAATATTATGTCATAACAAATATCTAAAAAGGTCACATTTATACATTTCTAAAATTAAGACTGCAATTTTAAATAGGTCAACTAGAGTCCTAGTGGGTCATCCTAATAGTTGAGTTGGAGTGAACCCGATTAAGCTAGGATTGGGTTGTGTTATAGTTGGGAGGTCTTTCAATCCAGTCTTTTGGGGGATTTGATTGCAGGTGGCCAACACGACCAAACCCGAGCTAAACATTAATATATATAATAATAATTTAAATTCGAGTTACAGTCCTATGCACAATGCATGCATATATAATTATATTGTAACTTCTTCCGTTCATGTTTAAAGTTTCACTGTCTGTTCCTTTCTTCCTTTTGTATAGGTATAGCTCCTCCTTTGGGTGTTCTGACCATAGACGCTTGATTGCAAACTTATTCCTGAATGCGAAGACATGCATGTGGGGGCATTGTGATGATTTTGGGAGTAGGCGAGAGAGTAGATTGATTTTGGAGATATGTATAAAGAAACATATCGTTTCTATCCTTGGATACTAAAAAAATATTCTTCTTTAATATAAATCACTAAAATATATTTGATAATCTGAACAGCAACTTGAAATCCTAATGGAGTTGGACCAACCTTAATTAATTAGGCATCATAAAATCAATAAACTTCTGAGTATACTAGTTGCAGCCATGCCCCATGCAGTACGAACCCCAAACATTACATGATTTTAAAATTTCATTTTAAAAGTTATGGGTTTATAGAAGAACTTAGTAAAGAACTCTGGCATAAAGTTAGCATCTGTAGGAAATTCCCAGTCAGCATCAATCGAATGTTTCGAAAAGGTTACGAAGTTGCATCACTATTACTTTTGTATAAAGTTTATCGGTGCCAAAGCCGGTGGCGGATTTGGGTCTCCTATTGGGATCGCTAGACGGATCCGCGCACCGCTGGTCCTATCCGAATAGGAAACAGCCGCCGGCGAAGTCCGTTTCCTATCTGTACCACGAACGCAGAGAGAGAGAGAGAGAGAGAGAGAGAGTAGGGGGCTATTTATCTTAGCACAGCTCTCCTTTTGCTCTCTATTCTGCTTTGCAGCTTTGCTCTCTCTCAAGATGGCAAGAAAAGTTCGTTCTCGGCAGCAGCCGGCCAGCCGTGGTGGCGGCCTCTGCCGTCGGGACTGGTCGGGCCTTCCCGACCTCGCCCTCTTCTGCATCTCCCAGCGTCTGCCCTGCTTCGTGGACCACCACGCCTTCGCCGCCACCTGCAGGGGGTGGCGGTCCGTCGCCAAGGCCGCACGGGCTAGCTTCATGGAGTCCCAGCCTCCCCTCCTCTGCAACGGCGCCCACCTCTACAGCCCGCTGCACGACAAGTCCTTCTCCAACAAGCTCGTCGCGGCCCCCAACACGAGGATCCTCAACTTCTGCCACGGCCACTTCGTCGTGCAGGACGACTTCTCCTTCACCAACAGGAAGCACAACATCAAGCTCCGCCTGGTCCATCCACTGGCCGGGGCCACGGCGGAAGCCATCCCGCAGGTCCAGGCGTACCAGCTTTTCTGGGTCGTCCTCACAGCTCCACCGAGCTCCACAGATTGCATGATCGTCGCCTTCTGTTGGACCCGGCACTACAGCATCATCTACCGCCGGCTCGCCTCAGCCGACCTTGGCTGGTCCTACCACAGGCTGGTGGACAAGCAGCTCGGCCATCCTGCCGTCTCAGGGGGCAAGGTCTACGCCTGGAGTTGGAAGACGAAAGGGGTCGTCATCTTGGAGTTCCACCCCCATGGCTACCTGAAGGAGACCGTCGTGGAGCTGCAGCGGGGGGAACCGCCAACACCAGTGGTGCAGCAGTTCTTCCCCAAGTACTTGGCGGCATCCGACGCTGGCGTCATGCTGGTCGAGGTCTACCTCTTGGATAGAATGGTGAAGAACATGGTAAGAGGGATCGCCGTCGTCTACCTCGTAGACCTACCCGGCAAGAAGCTGGTGAGGATGAGAAGCCTGGGCGGCCGCGCTGTGCTCGTTGCAGAGGATGGTGGGTGCGTCGTCTCCGATCAGCCGTGCAAGTGGGGAGGCGGAGGGAACAAGCTCTACGTCTACTCCTCCGTCCATGGCTGCATCACCATTGATTACACAGGCTATCCTGCGCTATACGTGCCTTCCCCTCTAGAAGCACGACCGCCGAGAGCTCCTTCCTTTTGGGCTCCCCTTGACACCTCCCGTTAAAGTTGGTGGATATTTTGGTTTAGATTTTTCATATTTATTGCTGTGAATCATTTTATTTGTATGCATACCCGGCCCCTTATCTCATATATTATTATAGAATCTCTGAAACCTTCAAAAAGGTTGCAATTGTACCTCTCCGTCAAGATATGCCGAAACCGAAATGTACATGTCAAAAGGATCCTGTAAATCATGATAAAATCATGGATACATACGTAAATTTCTAGATTCTGTAAATCATGATAAAATCATGGATACATACGTAAATTTCTAGTAAATTTAAGTGTATCTATAAAACATATCAATAAATTTAGATGTACGTATGTATGCAAAATCTTTTGATTTGATTTTAAGATAGTTTGACTGAGAAATATAACTACAGCTTTTTTAAAGATGGTAGAAATATTTATAACAATGTGAGAATTATAGGCACACATACAAATACAGTAGTTTATAGGGATATATATACAATAAAACTTTCGTGTTCTTAGTCCCTCCAAACTATCACATTTAGAAAAAAAACTCTATGTATATTTCATATCCAATTTTGGTTCTTTTAAACTTAAAATTATTAACTTTTTAGTCCTTATTATCTATTTTTTTAATCTCTAAACGAATTTATTTCCAAGGAAGAACGAGGTTTTTTGGTGTCCACTCTAAATACAAAATAAGTGACAGGGGTTTATTTTCAAATATAAATATTTACAGTAATTAATAACTAAAAAATCTTAAATTTTTGTGTGCCTTCAAAATGCAGAATCGTAAAGAAAATTGGGTCAACCACGCGCATATATTTCAAACATAATAAGAATGAAAGAAAGAAAACAAAAAATACACAAAAATTTACGTGATTTTATACTGACTTTGTGCGTATGCACCTTATATGTTAGGTTAGATGCCAACAGATTGTGTATTTAGGGTTGTAATAGGATGATGAACGGCTGGTAAGATTGCTCGAACGTAGCTTTACTTGAGTCGTTTATTAAATTAAATAAATAAATTTAAATAAAAATTTGAGTTTAGTCTATTAAACGAGTCGTAATTGAACATAGGTCAACGCGACTCAATTATGCTCATAAACAAGTTCATAGGAACTTGTTTTTAATAATAACTAAGAACCCGTTTAAGTACTCATTAAGATCTCTTTGAAGTATTTGTAAGATTATTATATTCACGAATAAACACATGTAAAAAATATTTTACACGTGAATCGAGATTTGTGTCTAATTTTTTTTTGAAAAAAAAATATACAATCGGATTGGGCTGATCCGAACAACTCGAATGTATCTGAAATTTTTGATTGGACGTCTTAAAAATTTTAAAAATTTAAGAAAAAAATTAAAAAAATTAAAAAACATCTTCAAACCGTCCCCTAAATTTTAGACGTGTGCAGCATGCATTGCGATCCACAAGATAATGCACGGCGGCTGGAGGTGGAGACGAGGGGGAAAGGCTGGGAAACGATTGAGGGATGGGCGGTGGAGGGGAGCCCCTGCTGGAGACTCCCCCCACCCAAGAGCACTACCGACGATGAACACCGAGGACCGCCCGCCGGACAAACGTTGCTGCCAAAGCTGGCCAAGGTTCCAGGGAGAGGCAAGTTGATGGGAGCTCCCTCTTGCTCCACAGGAAAAAAAAAAAAAAAGTGTTATGACTTGTCACGGCTCACAAGGCTCTCATGCGATACGTTTTTTAATATCCTTATAGATGAAATGCGTTCTCCTTACCGAAATTGTAATATGTTCAAACATAATATTTATACGTTATCTATCAGAAAAATGTGCAAAAAATTATTATTCCTCATGTACGTCATTCATACAAATAAAAATTTAGAACAGATTGAACAATGCGCCAGATATAAAGAATTTTAATTAAATGTGAGGATTACCTCCAAGAAGACGTAAAATGAACTACGAGATGGCATATATGCCTTGACTGGACTCTTTTTTTTCTTCCCTTCGGAAAAGGAGTGAAAGACCATAGGCCGTCACTGGCGGAACCAAGGGACATTTGGGTCTCAAGCGAATGGGGATTATTTTTCATTTAAAAAAAAAACAAAAAAGTAAAAATCACATTTTATATAAAAAAAAGAGATACATTGTTGTCGATCCGTTTGTTTTCATGTAAAATAGACTATAGAAAAAGTTTTTTTAAAAAATATATTATAATCACTTATTTGATAATCCATAAAACCCTACTCTCGTCTTGTTCCTACTACTACGAATAGGAAACCAGCATCTTCGCGGTCCGTTTCCTCTTCAAACTCTGCACAGCGGGGAGAGAGAGAGAGAGATTCCTTTATAAGCACAGCTCTCTTCTCAGCTCTCTACCTTGCTCCATGTTCTCCTTTGCACTGTGTCAAAACATGGAGACAAGAGCTCCCCGTACGCCGCAGCCTGCAGACCATGGCGCCCTCGGCCGTCGGGAGTGGTCGGGCCTCCCCGACCTCGCCCTCTTCTGCATCTCTCAGCGTCTGCCCTGCTTCGTTGACTACCTCGCCTTCGCCGCCACCTGCAGGGCGTGGCGGTCCGTCGCCAAGGCCGCACGGGCTAGCTTCATGGAGTCTCAGCCTCCCCTCCTCTGCAACGGCGCCCACCTCTACAGCCCGCTGCACGACAAGTCCTTCTCCAACAAGCTCGTCGCGGCCCCCAACACGAGGATCCTCAACTTCTGCCACGGCCACTTCGTCGTGCAGGACGACTTCTCCGTCACCTACAGGAAGCACGACATCAAGCTACGCCTGGTCCACCCGCTGAACGGGGCCACGGCAGAAGCCATCCCGCAGGTCCAGGCGTACCACCTATTCTGGGTCGTCCTCACAGCTCCACCGAGCTCCACAGATTGCATGATCGTCGCCTTCTGTCGGACCCGGCACCCCACCATCATCTACCGCCGGCTCGTCTCAGCCGACCTTGGCTGGTCCTACCACAGCCTCCCGGAGGACAAGGAGCTCGACCAGCCCGCCGTCTCAGGGGGCAAGGTCTACGCCTGGAGTTGGAAGACGAAAGGGGTCGTCATCCTGGAGTTTCACCCCCATGGCTACCTTAAGGAGACCGGCGTGGAGCTGCGGCGCGGGGAGCCGCCGACACCCATGGTGCCGCAGTTCTTCCCCATGTACTTGGCGGCATCCGACGCTGGTGTCATGCTGGTCGAGGTCTACCTCTTGGATAGAATGGTGGAGAACATGGTAAGAGGGATCGCCGTCGTCCACCTCGTAGACCTACCCGGCAAGAAGCTGGTGAGGATGAGAAGCCTGGGCGGCCGCGCGGTGCTCGTTGCAGAGGATGGTGGGTGCGTCGTCTCCGATCAGCCGTGCAAGTGGGGAGGCGGAGGGGACAAGCTCTACTTCTACTCCTCCGTCCATGGCTGCATCACCATGGATTACACAGGCTATCCTGGGCTATACGTGCCTTCCCCTCTCTGTCCCGGCGCCCCGAGCGCTCCTTCCTTTTGGGCTCCCCTTGACACCTCCCGTTAAAATTGGTGGATATTTTGGTTTGGATGCATACCCCTTATCTCATAGATTATTACAAATATATCTGAAATCTTCAAAAAAGTTACAATTATATCTCTCTATTAAGATATGCTAAAATCGAAATGCATATGTCAACAGGATTCTGTAAATCATGATAAAATCATGGATACATAAGTAAATTTCTAGTAAATTTAAGTGTATATATAAAAAGTACTAATAAATTTAGATGTATGTATGCAAAATCTTTTGATTTGATTTTAAGATATTTTGACTGAGAAATATAACTACAACTTTTTTAAAGATGGTAGAGGTATTTAAAACAATGTGAGAGTTAGTTATAGGCACACAAAGAAATACAGTAGTCTATAGGGATATATATACAATAAAACTTTCTTGTTGTTAGTCCCTCCAAACTATCACATTTATAAAAAAACTCTGTATATTTTCATATCCAATTTTGGTTCTTTTAAACTTAAAATTAATAACTTTTTAGTCCTTATTATCTATTTTTTTAATCTCTAAACGAATTTATTTCCAAGGAAGAACCATGTTTTTTGGTGTCCACTCTAAATACAAAATAAGTGACCGGGGTTTATTCTCAAATATAAATATTTACAGTAATTAAAAACTAAAAAAACTTAAATTTTTGTGTGCCTTCAAAGTGCAGAATCGTAAAGAAAATTGGGTCAACCATGCGCATATATTTCAAACATAATAAGAATGAAAGAAAGAAAACAAAAAATACACAAAATTTTACGTGATTTTATAATGACTTTGTGCGTATGTTAGGTTAGATTCTCGATTATGCTCATAAACAAGTTCATTTAAGTGATCATTAAGAACTTGTTTAAGTACTCCTTAAGATCTCTTTGAAGTATTTGTAAATTTATTATATTCATGAATAAACTTTAATAATAAGATATTTAACATCTTTTAGTGTTTCTATCAAATAATTAGGGATGCAAACAACTTGGTACTTGCTATGGTTTGGATCGAGTTCATAAATTTAAACTTAAAGATTTTCATACTAATTGTTGATAGATGTTGATAGATTCATTGGACTCGCAAGCCACTGGATACTCGATCAAGTTCGTTTAATGTCAAAATGAGCCACACTTCAACAATTATATTATAAATATTCGGTTCAAACTGAAACTCGAATTCAATTAAAATTAATTGAACCAAACTTAAATAAGATAAAACTCGACTCCAATTGACTCATTTACGTTGGTCACTGAGATAGAACAACACAAGGAGACGTACAGGGGGAGCACGTTGCTCACAGAGAGAAGAATAAATGAGGGATTGGCAAAACACAAGGAGAAAACAGAAACATTGCAGAGGTGCCTTCCATTTGCCACCAGGGAACCGGTAGACGCACTGAACTGACAAGTCGATCACCGCCAAGAACCCGGTGAGAAAGCCAGAGCAAAACTGCGAACTCCAAATGCGTACCAGACATAAGGTAGACGTCCGAGGACATACCGACGAGCAGCATACAGAAGAAGCCTGGATCGCGGGCTACTCCAATCTTCTCCAAGATCCACTTCAGAATCAACTGCGGGTCGTCGGGAACAGTGAGACAACTCCGGGGTCACTACCGGACAATTTACACAGGAGAGGAACCTACATGTAACAGATAGAACACACAAGGAAACCGAAAGCCAGTAGAAGTGAGGATGGAAAGATAGGGGTAGGAGGTGGCAGCTAGCATTAAGACACCTAGCCGTGGGGCGCCGGGGAGCAAACCGGGAAGGACAAAATGGAGACCGGCAAATCAAAGAAAACAGTAAGTTAGGATTTTGAAAGGAAAGAGGGGAGAGGTACACCTTTGGTAGAACAGTCTCCGCTCTCCTCCGGTAAATCCATGGAGATGATGCACCCAAGGGAGGTGGAGTAGACGAAGACCTTCTGGGGGCATTGGGAGGTCCAGACAGCTCGGTCAGGGCGATCCCGTTCTGCATTGAAGAATTTACAATCTGAAATGTGGGTTAGGGGTTTGAAAAATAAGAGCCAAAAGTCTATTTAAGAAAATTAGTTTTCTTAGGATTAGGGATTTTGAAAAATATACCGTTAGGAAAAAGTAAATTATTCCCTAGTTAGATAAACTTTTATTTTAGTAAAAAAATTTAAGCTTCTCTTTCACTCTTCATAGATCATTCTTTCATTCTCCAAGGAACGATTAAGATTTAATATTAACTCACAAGAGATTTGACTTTAACAGCTCTTTAATTAGATAAAACTTTTATTTTCTCAAAAAAAAAATCGAAAAAGGAAAAAAAAATCCTTTCTTAAGGAATAGAAAGTTTTCATAAACCTCTAATACATCAAAGAGATGCACTAGAGATGAGGTAAAACAAGAGGAAATCTAAAACTCACAAAGGCTCACTTTGTTTACATAATAATTTAAATCAGAATAAGATTTTGAGAATTTCTTAAATCAAAATTAAAAGTATTTTGATTTGATAAGTTGTTGGTATTTCACCTAAAATAAGAAGAATTACACTGTGCTATTCTAAGTGATTTGGTTGGAATAAATAGAATAAAAAGTGAAATAAGAGATGAAATTAGAGAAATTAAGAGAACTAGGCATTCCAAATAAAATTTGAGGAGTTGGAGGAATTGGGAGAATTAGACATTCCCGCAATCAAATCATAATAGTATTTATACTGGTTATCCGGGCCCTATTCCACAAACAGACTCTAAATCGTTAATTCAAACAACTTCAAAAGAAGTCACTTCTAGACAAAAACACATTTCCAGTCTGTAAGCTAATGAGTATACTATATGAAGAAAAATTCTTCTTGTACCAAAATGTACTTCTTGTACCACTTGCAAATTAAATGTTGCACTGTCGCAGCTTTTTGCGAGAAGTGATCATGTGTTCTTGTAATGGAGATTTTTGTCAAAAATTTGCATGACCCACGCAGACCACGGTGCCCCCGAGGCCTAATTAAGTTAGAGTTTTTTGTATATATATCCCTCAAAAATACCGTAATTACATGTATACCTCCAATTTTCATATATTACCATCAATATTTTTGCAATCTTCAAAATGTTCTATTAATGCCCATCTCGTCAAATTTAGGTTAATTTGAACGAAATACGTCAAAAACCTTGTATAAATTATGACATGGTTGGAGATATCGGGGGTACAAAATGCAAAATTTTAGTATATTGAGGAGTATATATGTAAAATATTAATAAATTTAAAGATATTTATGTCAAACCATTAAATTGAGAGATATAAAATATAATATTTTGAAGATTCCAAGAGTATTGACGATAATATGTGAGAATTGAAGTATTCATACAAATACATTATTTTCTAGGAATATATTTGTAAAACACCCGTTAAGTTATAACCATAAGGATCCCTTACGTGGGATTGGAGGAGTTTCTCTCCCGGTCATCACTGTTCACCTAGTACGTATTCTCGTTGTGTTCAGAGCCAATGGAGACAACTAGTAATTTTCTCATCCCATCATTTTTAAATTTACAATTATTTGAATAAAATATTGAACAATATATATGAATATTGAATTTGGGTGATTTATGAATTTTGTAGTTAAAAAATTGAAAATGTTGATTTTTCTCGTCACCAAATCACACCCTCTCCTTCCGTCCCCTCTATTCATTAGTTGGGTTAAAAATTATATTTTATTAGTATAGTTCATATACTGAAAATATTAATATGGTATATGTTATAATTAAAAATGTTATAATTAAAAAATATTATATGTAACTATAAATTAAATATTTATATAATATGGTAATTATTAACATATAAGAATTAACATGATAAATAATAAATATAAATAATATACGACAAAAAAGTATATAACACGAGTGAAATAAAATTATAAAATAAGTTTAGTAAAATAGAGTAAGGCAAATATTTAAGAATAATATTATTTTTAATACTAATATAATTTTTAATTTATATTATAAATAAATTATAATATAAATAATTTAGAAGTAATATTTTATTAACAAAGAATTTTCTTAATTTTTGGGTGCCATGACTTATGTTCTGAGAGAGAGAGCTAGTCCGTCTAGAAATATAGACTTATGACTATTAATAAGTTGTTTTAAAATAGGTAGGACGAGAATTATGATCATTAACGAGTGTTTTAAAATAACAAGAGATGAGAAGAAGAAATAATAATCACAATAATTATGAATACTAATGACTTCTCTTAAAAGTTATTTAATAATTTTTTAGAGAAAAAACATCTCAAACTACCATGTCAGCATAGTTAAGGTTTATATTAATCCTTCCCTACTTTATCTCTTGCTCAACCGTCTGCTCATCCAACTCAAACTCGTTCTCTCTCTCTCTCTCCTTGGTGATGGTTGTTTTGTTTTAACGGCAGGAGGACAGAGACGGAAGAAATAGGATACATGCATTTATAACGGTGGGGATTTCCTCCTCCTTTATATTAGAGAATCCTTAATTCTTTTCCTTAATAAATGGCCATTGTGATCGACCTGGTTGAGGAGAAGGACGGTTCTTTCCCGTTCTCCCTTCACCGGCCCCCTCTGTGTTGCTACCTCGTCTGTGTGAGAATCTAAGTGAGAACAAGATGAGCCCCTCCCATTTCTCTTCCTCTTCCTCTTCTTCTCGGCGTTCTGCATCGCTTCCCCCCCGGCCGCCGCCCCCGCCCCCGGCCCCTCCGTCCTTCACGTGGACACTGTTCAAGAGGCCTGCCTCATGCGGTGGAAAGACACACCTGAGTACACACGCTGCGTCGCCCTCCTCCGGCCGGCCCCGGCAGCCACAACGCCACCCTTGTCGACCTGGACGTCCTCTCCACGGCGCTCGCCCTCCGGGCCGCCCGCGCCGGCGTGGAGCGCTTGCAGGCGCTGCAGTCGGGGGGCACCGGCGACGCGTCATACAAGGAACACCTGGCCCGTTGCCTATCGGACCACAGGAGAGCCATAACTGACATGGAGACCGCCATGCAGGACATCCTCCAGGGTCTCTACTTCGCCGGGTACGACCTCGACGATGCCAGGGACTACGCTCAGTGCGACGTCGGCGTGGGCGAGGACCCTGTGAGGGCGCAGAACGAGGAGATCACCATCCTCCTCAGTGTTTCCATTCATATCTGCTACTTGTACTGCCAGAAGCATGCCAAGTCTGATATAGACTGCGCTTTTTAATAAGGGAAGAGATACTCTCCGAGCAATACTGAGAGGGGGGGGGGATTTTTTTTTTAATAGTTATACTTTTATTTTTACATATATATTTTTATCCTACTTACAAGTCTGGGGGGTATTTAACAGTTGTATCCATATGTTACAAGTCCCAAACCATCATGGCCGCTTTTTCATTTTACTGCAAGGAGTTCTTTTGTACATTGTAAATGACATAATTAAAATATTGTGGAGTGTCATAAATTGATAGATTTTAAAATTGTGTTGACAATATAATGTTTCTTTTTACCCTAATTTATACTTTTCAATCTAAAGATATTGAAAAAATAGAACGGAAGTTTTTAAAACTCAATATTTTCGAAATCAGATATTTTACTTTCAAGTAAAGTTTATTGACCGTATTGGATCGTATCTTCTCAAATATGGTACGATAGCGTTCTAACTCGGATCGACTCGGTCTGACTTGTATGAGTTTAGTCAATGAATTTGTTAAAATCAATAAATTGCTTGTTAAAATTAATGAGTATAAAGTCACATTTTAGAGAAATGTATGCTATTAATAGATATAAAAATATAATTTTACTTATCAAATAGGAAAAACTCAACTTAAGACTTTCTATTAAGTATGTATGAGTCGGCACAATCCGATCCGATTCGGTGCATATCAAAAGATCAGGTCGGCTCAGATACGAGTCGACTCGTACGAGCTGGTCCGATCCTTTATGATACGACAAACCATACTTTCAAGGCAGATAAATATTTTGCGATGTTTTACATGTATAAAATTTAAAGTAGATGAGCTTGTATCACAGGCTTGTAAGTTGATTAAGTGCATTTGTGCTTACCGGCTGAGTAATTAACCAGCTTTCAGTGAACTATATATGGTCATTAAGACAACGCCTAATTGTGACGTACATTAATTTTTTCTTTTAAAGGAGAAATGAAGATGATTAATGGAAATTGTTATGGATGATTACAATTTTATCTTTGAAATAAAAATAATTAGTAATTAACTAATAAAGAAAAAGATCATGGGATATGAGTGGTGACAGGTAACATAAGACACCTTTTTTAAACATTCAAAATAAATATCAAAAATTGATCACTCAAATGACAGGAATCTTGCCTGTATTAGCAATATATTTCAAATAGGTAGAAATTTCCAGAGGTAGCCGAGTGAATGAGATCCGCGAAAGAATGGTATTAGGTTTCATTCTGCAAATAAAGTTAGCAGTCCACAATTGAAAAATCTAGGAAGGAAGCTTTTGATGGATAAATTATCTCTAAGAAGTAATTCAACATAATCCTCTTCTTGTTAAAGATTGAAGAGGATCTCCATGTGATCCATGGGATATTGATATTGAAATTCCATTTGGGTAGAATTGGAGAAGGATCAGACCTCTTCAATTGGGGATTGGCATGGAAGTATTTATCAACTAGAAGTAAGTACTAAGAGATTAGCATCTTCTTCTAAGAGAAACATTTATCATCTATCCATATGCGTGGCACTCTGCATGCATAGATAGATAAAATGTCAACTTCGATTTCAATTTTCTAAGGAGTTTTTTTTCTTTCCCTTTTCCTACGGGCATAAACGTCAAGAAGAAAAGTATTATTGTTGAAACTACTGCAACCAAATTATAACAGACTTTAAAGGGATGCTTGGACCCACTTTTGGCTTTAACCACCAATACTAAAAGAGTCCGGTTCTTATTGGTGTAAGTTTCATTGGGACTAAGTGCAGACAGAGGGAAGAGAATTTTTCAAAATCACCTTTCATTCGGAATAGGAAAAGCAGTGCGCAAAGAAGTTTTTAAAATCTTTACTGACCGAGTTTAGTCTAACTTTGTACTTAGAAGATATCTATTCATATGAAAAGGCTAAGTTGAGTTCAGAGATTAAAACAATTTGAACTGCCACACTAGTCAATTCATGCCTGTGTTATAAACTCTAGTTTTCTTCTCATATAAGAAGTTGCAGTTTGACGCTTAAAGTTGGAAGCAAAAAGATCACATTAACATTTTGGCTTTTAGAATATAATTTATAATACTTACTGAGAATCATTTGAGAAAAGGTATACAATATTTATACAAAAAAAAAAAAACTTCTTTAGTACATTCTCAGAGTACTTAGCATTTGGGTCCACTCAAGTTTTCTTCAAAGAGGCACGTGATGAGAATATTGGACAGGTCCCTGGTAGTGTAGGTATTATGTGGCAAAAAATAAGTTTGGATATGATTCTGTTTAAATTTTAAATAAAACGGTCAAAATTTTAGTTAAGCAATTAAAATGTCAAACAAAGATTCAACAAGAAATCTATAATTTTTAGCAAGATTTTTAAAATTCTAAAATAACAATTATAAGATATAATAAATAGTTATTAATAAAATTATTAATTTTTGTCAATGAAAAAATGATTTTTTTTATCATATGGCCTCATGTTGTATGATATTTAAGTAGTAAAAGTCTTATTTTAATTTAATAATATATATGATATTTAATTAGTAAAAGTCTTATTTTAATTTAATAATAGTGTGTATTAAATGAAAATATTAAGTATTTTTATATTACACATGAATAAAATAGTTGATAAAAAAACGAATATTTTTCCTACCTTTCAATTGGATGCTGCGTATAGGAGTTTTATTTGAGAAATTAAAAATATGTGAACTATGTGTATAATGCTGTATTTAACTATAGGCACATGCCAATGTTTTTCAACATACCTTATGAATGTGACTCTAATTTACTTGTCCAATGTCTGCAAGCATGGCAATAAACACGGCTTAAACCATTTCTAAATGTGAACTTCCTATTCTACTCTATGAAGTGGTTTTATCTAGGGAATGTAGTTAGACCACTCGGTCGTAACCATTCAGACATAAATATATATCTTTTAATTAATTCTTGTAGTTATTGACATTAGGGCATCTTTAAATTATCTCAAAAGGTCACCATGTAAGACATTTTTAAACTTTGACCTATTTATTCTGAGCGGAATTAAAAGCCACTTATTTTCAAAAGTGGGGATTGGGGATTCGTGTAATGCCAACGTTTAGAATCCATGTGTGTATTCTAATGTCATGTCAAAACTGAAAAGAGAAGAGCCACAAAAGGCATGTAGGTCTCAATGAGCTTTCCTCAAAGTTGGCAGGTAAATAGATTTCTCTTTAAGTAGCGAAATAAGGGCTACATGGAAGAAGGTATCAACACATTTGAGATAGTTTCATCATCCTTTGGTACTTAGAAACTTTCAATCTCAAATTCCCCAGTTCTACGAGGGATCGATATTTGGTTAGATTTTAGTTTTCAAGTTGAAGATGGAAAATAGAGCTTCCTAAATTAGAGAAAAAAAAAATAGAATTGTCAAGGAATGTTATAACTTTTATAACTATATCTAAAATTAATTATAATCATTTTCATTTAACATTTTTAAGTTAAAAAAAGAAGTAAAAAATGACATCCAACTAAAAGTTATGACAAAACTCGTAATGCGCTTGAAGGGAAATTTAACACGGAATCAGAGGTTAAATTTGTTTTACAATAATAATCCCGAGTAGCTTATCTTACTTTTGACTCCCAATAACAATGAATATTCCATTCTATCTCATTTAGCCATCTGTATACTTCTCTATGCAACACTAATAGTTCCTCGCGGGTGTAGTCAGTTCATGGATTGTTCATCTATCTGGGCAGAATTGTCATCCTTTTGGACGGTCTTTCAAGGGATGCACGTCTCCGTCACTTTCTTGGCAGCTGTGTTGCATCTAGTGCAGTAAATCAAAAAAATTGAAGACGTTCGGTAGGCTCGATCCCAACTCCTTTGAGACTAAGGGGCTATTTGTTAATCTTTAATGAATCTCCAATCAGATCCTGCAAATTTCATATTGTTTGATTCATTGTATAAATTAACATCTGATTCACTCTCTTAAATCTTAAATCCCTCTTAACTTTTAAGTGACAGGAAGGTTATTTTTTTTATTTCCATAGGTAACCCTTGTGCTTCCAACGCTGCATCTCCTTCCACGGCACGCCGCCCTGCTCACTCGACACGCAGGCCTGGGTGCGCGTGCGTGCTCGTCTTCCTCCTTACTTGGCAACCCAATTCCACGTACCATCCCTCCTTCATAATCCCAAACACCATCACGTCAGCTCAGGGATCTTACTACTTACCACCAAGAAAGCAATGCTGAGGGCCTCCTCCCTGAGGTATCTCCTTGGCGACCGCCTTTTCCTTCTCCTTTGCACTTGCCGCATCCATGGCGGACAACAGAGCCACTCATCGCCCCACCACTCAAGTTCATTCTCTACTCCCCTGCCGGATCCGATTTTTGAGGCGGAGAAAGGCGCCACATTGTTGGTGGGTTTGCCAGGCGGCGGTTGGAGGGTTTGCCCAGAGAAGAAGGGAGTGCCGACGGCGTGGGCAATGAACAACACCCAGCGGAGGAAGAAGGGGACGAAGAAGAAGGGCTTATGGGGCAGGCCTCTATTCTGATTGGGAGCCCAAATAACGCTCATCTGGGTGGCCTCCATTTTGGTTAGGTGCACGTTTGATGGTGGCAGAGAAGAAGAAGGGTTGTCTTCAGATGGAGAGGCGGACGGCAGCTCCAACGGAGACGAAGAAGACACTGCTTTTGAGTTCTTGGAATCCTTTAGGGGCGTCCACGGTGTGCCGCGCCAGAGAATGGGAGTGGCAGGGAGAGCTCGCGAGTTGGAGGAGGAGAGTGACTAGTCCCGGCACCCCCTGGTGAGGGAAACCTGCCGCCTGATCGGCCTCCGGCACCAGTGGAACCCAAGGCTCGAGGGGGAGCTCCCTCTCCTGCTCAAGAGCCTCTAGTCTCTGCAAGTCTGCACCGTCCTTCGCATTCTACCCGATGAGCGCGTCGCCGTGGACTTCTTCCACTCGACAGACCGACATGATCTATCTTGTGTGGAATGCCATATATCATAATATGATCGTATGAACAGGAGAGAGACGGTGGAAGAAGTAGGTGGGAGAGGATGTGTAAGGATTGAGGTTCGGATCCGGTTATTGGGTTAGTTTCAGAATCGGACCCCTTGGTTTGGGCCCTTGTGGTGCTAGGGCATGAGTTCAAGCTCGACGCGATTCAAACGGCGTCCATTTGAAAGGACGCGTTTTAGAGTGTGCCACGTGAGTGTTACGTGGGCGGACGTTGGGGCATGAGAGTACGGCCCCGGTCTTATTGTCGGAATGGCGTCTTGTATAGGTGATGCCATTTAGACATCTGATAGTGTACAACTCCCGTCTTGTCATCTGATTGGCGTCTGCCTTGGACGACGTGTTTTAACAAGTTTCGGTTTGACCCCGCAAGCCCTCCCTCATTTCCCTTATTTCTCTCCATTTTCCTATCTCTCCTCCCATTCCCCTCCGATCCGTCCGACCTCTTTCCCCTTTCTCCTTACTTTCTTCTCCCCATTTCTCCTCTCCCTCCACTCCATTAATCTCCCTAACTTCCACCACTACCACCACCATCTCCTCCGCGGTGTATCTCTCTTCAGACGACGGCCGACGTTCCGGTGGAGTGACGGCGTTCACGGTGGTACCGGCAGCGGCTTGTGACGTGGCGGTTCGGTGGTTATGAGTTAGGAGGAGTTCAAGTAATCGGTAGGGTGACGATCCTCGCGATGTTTTGTTTAAAACTATGTTTTCCCACTTTTAAAGCATGTTTAGGGGAATCTCGGGGCGAAATTGCTAATATCACAAAATTAAGATTGGTAAGTTTTTATTGGGTATTTGAGTTCTCCTCCTACTCCTCTATTTTATGACGTTTTTGTGCCATTTGGGGGATAAAACCCCACTTGTGAATTAGAGGGGGAGGCGGAGGGAGAACCTGTCTGTGAGGGTTAAATGACGTCTGGGAACAGTGACGCCATTCAAACGGCGACCCCCGTGCACGACGCGTTTTAGGCCATCTTCCGAGAAAAATCAGTTTAGGAGTCTTGAATGACGTCGGCCACGGGCGACGCGATTTAAGACAAAACCTCATTAATCCATGTAATTAACATACGTTTATATTGTTAGATAGTTTGGTTAAATGCATGCTTGAAACCGTACTCGAGGATGAGGATTTCTACGTGATCGGATCGCACTGTGTTGTGTTTTGCGCGACTGTGGGTCTAGAGTGACAGTTGTTAGCGCTTAGGCACTCTATGTCGGTGTGGGAGTGACACAGCGCCGGTGTGGGAGTGGTGGGGTGACGCCTAGAGAGAGGGTTAGCTGGTGTACCTCGGAGTATAGCTAGTACTAGTGTGGGAGTGGTACATTTGGAGTGTCACTCGTGCTGGGGAAAATAGAACCACCTAGAGCCGGTTAGGCCGGAGTAGCCAGCGCGCTATCTGAGGGGTTGTTGTTTACTCTCAGCATGTCGTTGTTTTCCGCGTTCGGCCACGTGGTTTATGTGTTTAATTGAGACGTTGGTTGTGGACTCCGTGGTGGAGTGATTTCAGAGTTATGCATGTTACATTTACGAATGCATGCATTTTATATCGAAATTTGGGAATCTTTGGGAGATGTGTTTATTGCTTTAGTTATTTAAATTGCCTAGATTTGTGTTGTTGCACTTGTAGGTGCGTGAGTGGGTGGTGGGGATCGAAGGATCCCTACTAAGTCCAATTCGATGAGACTCACCCCTACGGTTTTCAGGTGAGGGTTCCAGGCGGACGTAGCGTGGAGGATTTCGCCTTGGGTTGCGCGCCAGCAGTCACTGTTCTGGGGTATGCCCCGATGTAGTTGTTACTTTTCCTTTCAGACCTGTACGCTTAATTATTTCTTTTCAGTTAGAATATGTAATTATTTGCTGAGTTGAGTCGAATTGTAATAATTTTTAATTCCTGCACTTTCCTTACAGTTCGATGTGATGTGAATGTTTAGCTTAGTTTATCATTTATTTTTCAGACTTACCGAGATTCTGGTTTGGTTACAAATTTTAATAATTCGGTACCCATTTAGTAATCGGATCACCGATTATAAGGTGATGGGTCGTTACAGGATGTTAGACATATGCTAAGATGTTTGTTAAGTTCGTTTATCAAACAAAAAGTTATATTAAATTCTTAATTGTTTGCAGCAATTTTTGGTAACACAATCAGACGTTAGACTTGAGAAGTAGATTTTTGATATTCAGATTAAGGGTTACCAAACAGCCCCTAAGTCCCAAAAACCAATGGCATATGTTCCCCAAAAAAAAACACCAATAGCTCCATTATCTTCTTTTAGCCATCTACATAGTTTCGTATCTTTCAAGGATTCAATTTGAACGACCTAAATAAATGAGATGCTTTTGTTATAAACAAATGGACACCAAGGAAGAGGAAGGTTGGCCAAGCAAAAGATAGATGGAACACACAGTTGTCGTCTTCACTTCACCTTCCCACTGCTGCAAACACAGGAAATGCCGACCGTGGAGTTCACGTCCGTCGGCAGTAGCCGGGATCAACGACGGGCTCAATCGTCGGCAAACACATCTCTCATCAGGCGACGGTCAGTTTTGGAGGACCGTCGGTGGGTCGTGAGCGCCCGACGGAGGCAACCGTCACCGATTTCGAATCCTAGAAGACGACGGTCCCACGATCACAACCGTCGGCCGTTTTGAATCCATCCACCAATAGGATCGTGAGTGCTGGGCGGCAACGTTCTCTTCCCTTCCATCTTACGCAAGCGGGGGCAAGGTCGTTTCACATCTTCCCTTTCCATCTTACGCAAAAGATCCTTTCCTAGCTTCTCCCAAATCCTTCTCTGCAGCTCGCCCCTTTCCTGCATATGCGCCGGCCTAGCTAGCTCCGCCCTCCAGCTACTCGATCGCCGGCCCGCCCTCGCCAAGAAGGTCCGGTCCCCATCGTTGCCAAGGGAAGAAGAAAAGGGAAGTCCGGGCATCGCCGTTGGCCTCCGCCGCTGGCGTCCGCCGGTGTTCTTCTTGCCGCACTGCCTCCTGTCAAAGCCACTGGCCTCCGCCACGGCCAAGACGCAGCAACAGCAACCCCACGGCGGTGCGTGAGAAGGTATTATCTCTTACCTTTTAGTTTTCTCAAAGCCTCTCCAGCAGCATCCACATGCACATATGAAACCAGACCTATATATTTGCTCCAAAACCCACCAATGCAAACATAGGAAACGCAGATCTATTTTTCCAATAGAGCAAAATGTTTAACAGGAAACACAGATCTGTTTTACAAATAGAACTAAGCCCTTAAAGCCTATTTCATTTTTTCTGTTTTTCAATCATGACCAATAGCATGTTATATTATGATCTTAATTTCTCTCTTGACTTGGTCCTTCCCTGCAGAAGATGGATGAGCCTAGCCAGTGATCACCTCAGCTGGAGGATCCTGTTGCTTGACGCACCACGTCGGAAGGCCGTCAAGCAATAGATTGTTGAGGCTAGAGGTTGTCAAGCTAGAAAGAGGTAGAAGCCATCTCTCTTTTTCCTCCTAGAGGTTGCAGAACATAACTTAATAAGACATCACATAAACTGTTTGAAGAATAGACTAAAAATTGTTTGCTGTCTGTTCTCGTTTCTCATGTAGTAAATGTTTATTTGTTGTCTCTGTTCGACGAAATGCTTGTAGATTATGCTATCCACATATGTATCAGGAGAGATAGCAACACTTCCCTGCTATCTTGTGATTCTTGTTAATTACTTGTAGCTGAACCATTCCCGTTCCCCCGATGGATCAGATCTCCTTTTGAAGCGGGCTAATTAAGTATATAAGACTCAATGGAACAATGGCTTACGACTCATTCTCATTGTTGTCAGGTTCTATGTTTGTGTTTGGAGGGAAAAAAGAAAGGAAAACCCCCCACTGCACCTAATAAAACCAGCTGCATTCCTTTGGTTGACCGTAAAATGTAGTCAAATTTCGGTTTTAAAATTATTTATTTTAAAAAATCATTAAAAATAAATTATCTGAATCAGAATCAAATATTACGATATTATGTTAGAATTGTAATCGAAATGCCTTTATTCGATTCAGAAAATAATTGTTAACGATTAAATAATTTTATATAAAATATAAATATTTTCATATGTCTAAAAAAATAAATATTTACATTATTATTTTTCTTGTTATATAGAAAATAATTAATTTTTAATCAAACTTATTTCTTTAAGAAATTAATTGATTCATTCATAATTTTTAGGTTAATTCTAGCATAATGATAGTTTTGATAATTAATGGAATCTAGTTTTGATTTCGATACATCTTAAAGTAGTGTTTCATTTTTTGTCATAACCATTAGTATTTTGATATACACAGTTATAGTTAATTTTTTATTTTCTTTTGAAGATGGAACACAATTATGTCACTGATAAGAGTTGGATGTACATGTATAAAACTAAGTATGAAATAGTCAACCCTCACTTTTTGGCTGGAGTAAGTTATTGTGTGGAATTTGCATTAAAGAACTCTAGTGGCGATGGAATTATGAAATGTCCATGCTCAAAATGCGAGAATAAGTTTAATGAAGACAAAGACATTGTTCAATTCCATATCATCAGAGACGAATTTACTCGGAGGTATACAACATGGCATTTTCATGGAGAATCTCGTAAGAGGCCTCGAGATGAAATAGTTTCACCTATTGACTCTGAAGATGATATATATAGAATGCTTAATGATGCATTTATATGGCAACATGTCACTGATGAGACACAAAGTAGAAAGCAAAATGAGCACTTTGAACAATTTGAACAACTTATGGAGGAAGCTAAGAAGCCACTTTATGTAGGATGTAAGAAGTACTCAAGATTGTCTTTCATAGTACATTTATTCCTGCTCAAGTGTCTACATAAATGGAGCAATAAGTCATTCTCTGCAGTGCTTGCCCTTTTCAAAGATGCATTACCTGAGGACAATACCCTTCCGAAGAGCTGGTATGAATCAAAGAAGATGATGTTTGAATTATGGTTAGAATGCAAGAAGATACACGCATGTCCAAATGATTGCGTATTGTTCAGAAATGAATTTGAAAATCTAAATAATTGTCCAAAGTGTAATGCTTCAAGATGGAAAGAGAGAGGAAGTAGTGGAGAAAGAAAGAAGAATATGCCTATCAAAGTTCTTTGCCACTTTCCTTTGATTCCAAGGCTTCAACGATTATTTATGTCAACTAAGACTGCAAGTTTTATGAAATGGCATTATACTACTCCAAGATATGAAGATGGAAAATTAAGTCATCCTAGAGACTCTGAGGCTTGGAAAGATTTTGATCAAAAACACCCATCATTTAGTAGAGAACTGCGTAATGTTAGACTTGGACTTGCAAGTGACGGTTTCAGTCCATTCAAGATAGCAGCAGGTAGTAGTCGAAGTACGTAGCCTGTTATCATAGTAGTTTATAATTTACCTCCATGGTTGGCTATGAAGCAATCTTTTTTCATGATGTCTCTTCTCATAGATGGTCCGAAATCTTCTGGAAATGATATTGATATGTATCTTCAACCTTTGATTGATGAATTAAAAATTTTGTGGGAGGATGGTATAGAGACATACGATGTAGACAAGAAGGAAATCTTCCAGATGCATGCCGCTATCTTATGGACTATCAATAATTTTCCAGCATATGGGATGCTATCAGGTTGGAGCACATACGGATATAAAGCATGTCCTGTTTGTCATGTGCAACATAGTTCAATATATCTAGCCGTAAATGTGTGTACATGAGGCATCGTCGTTTCTTACCACTTGATCATCCATGGAGGGACGATGAAAGGACTTTCAATGGTGCAATTGAGTATGCACAAGCACCTCTTCCCCTATCTGGTGAAGATGTGTTGAAACAGTGGGAGAATTACAACAATGTCATATTTGGGAAGATTTCTAACAAAAGTCAAAATCAACAGTTACCTGATGGTTGGAAGAAGAGAAGTATTTTTTTTGACCTTCCATACTGGAAAACATTACTGATTCGTCATAACTTAGATGTCATGCATGTTGAAAAAAATGTGTGTGATAATATTTTGAATACAATTTTACAAAAGGATGGAAAAAGCAAGGACAATATCAAAGCACGTCTTGATTTGGAGAGATTGAAGATAAGGAAATCTTTGCATCCAAAACTTTCAAAGAAACGAGCTGGAAGGTTTTTTTTGCCTCATGCCTCCTACAACATGTCGAAAGAAGAAAAGAAGATGTTTCTGCAAGTGTTGAAAGATCTAAAATTACCTGATGGATTCTCCTCAAATATTTCTCAGAGGGTGCAAATAGAAGAATGCAAAATAATAGGAATGAAGAGTCATGATTGCCATGTACTAATGCAACAACTTCTTCCATTAGCCATAAGATATACACTTACAAAGTCTGTTGGTCTTGTATTGAATGATTTCTGCATATTTTTCAGAGAATTATGTTCCAAAGTTATTGACATTGCAACATTAGAGAAATTGGAACAATCAATCTCTATAATTCTTTGCAAGTTGGAGATGATCTTTCCTCCTGCATTCTTTAGTGTTATGATTCATTTGACAATGCATCTTGCAAGAGAGGCTAAACTTGCTGGACCTGTACAATATCAATGGATGTACCCAATAGAAAGATACTTGCTGACACTTAAGAATTATATACGTAACAGAAGTAAACCCGAGGGTTCAATTGCTGAAGGGTATCTTATGGAAGAAGTGACAACATTTTGTGCACGTTACTTAGATGAAGTTGAGTCAAAATTAAATAGGCCGGTGAGATTTGAAGATGGCCCAATTGGAACTGGAGTTACAAGTTTGATAGCAGCTGAAGAAGCATATCAAGCACACCGATTTTTACTATTCAATACATCGTCGGTCGAACCATATTTAATGTAAGTTTCGTTCTATTAGTTATTATGTTTACTTACCTTATTGTGTCTTTTTATTAAAGTTTGATAATTTTTTATCTTGGCTATACACAGGATGCATAAAGAGTGGGTGAAAACTCAACATCCTTCTTGGAGTGATGATCGGGTCCAATTAGAACAACATAGAAATTTTGTTGGATGGTTTAGGGATTATGTAAGTTTTGTTTAATACTTTAATTTTTATAAGTTGTACAAATAATGAATGAAGAAAGAATTCTAACATATTTATATTTTTTAATAGATTGACGAGTTAAGGGGGCAAACAGAAGTATCTGATGAAATCATGTGTCTTGCGCGAGGTCCGAAACATAGCATTATATCATATTCTGGCTTTTTTGTGAATGGTTACAAATTTGAAACTCACCTTGTGGATAGTTCACGTGTTACTCAAAATAGTGGTATAACAACTATTGATGATTATGATAATATCTTCTATGGCCGTTTACAAAGTATAATAGAGTTTCAATTTGGAACTTTACAACGGATACATCTTTTTAAATGTACTTGATATGACATGAATGAAGGATCTGGATTTGTAGTGGATGAGTATAAATTAACTTCTGTGAATACAACACGGATAAGTTTTGAGGATGAACCTTTTATCTTTCCATCACAAGTACAACAAGTCTTTTACTCTAAAGATCCTTTGAAGGCGGGTTGGAGTGTTGTTTGTCGTTGGAAGCCAAGAGACACTTATAAAGTGCTTATTTCTGAAAATGAAGATGGACCTATTGATGATGAGATCTTCATAAGGAATATAGAACCGACAATCTCAACAGAAGACTTAGTAATTGAAGATGATGATGTTTTATGGGTGAGAAGAGGACTTGGAGTTAGTAACCGAATAACTAAAAAGGAAATGAGAGAAGCACGTAAAAAACAACAAAAAAGGAAGAAATAGGTATATTATTTTGTGTTTTCTATTACATTGTTGTATATCCACTTCTAGTATGTATCTTGTTTTATTCTTAATCTTATTGTTTTTTTTGCATTTTTAGAGAATGTCACTCAAAACAAAGTTTCTGTCATTGTCATCAGTTCTACAAAAGAATACCTCTACCTCTCAAAAGAAAACTTTACCATGCCTTCCCTCAGGTATATGTTTCAATATTTATGAGAATTTGTTTCAAAGTATATAAATATATGTTATCATATCGTAAGTAATATTTATAGGTGTTCAAAGGGTCCGTCGTGAGACACTCGCACCAGTTCCTGCTTCGGTCTCCCAAAATAGGATTCCATCTTCTCTTCCTCCAGGTATACATACTGATTAAAAGTCCATTTAATTTGTAAATTCGCATGCATATTATAGTTTTTTTTTTTTTGCAGCTACTCAAATAAATGAATCACATGTAGATCTTTCTAATCAGAGAGTTCAGCATGAAACACTCACATCAATTCCCACTTCTTGTCTTCCACCAGGTATACTTTTCAATTAAAGTGTATTTTATACTGTTAATCTTTGTTATGAATTAATATGAATGAATATTTATATATTTTGCAGGAATTCAAAAAGATGACTCTCATATAGATCCTCCTTCTAAGAGAGTTAGGCATGAGACATCTAAATTGATTCCTACTTCTTCCTCGCAAAGTAGAATTTTGTTATCTCCTCGTCTAGGTATTAATTTTTTTTTTTTTTTTTACTAAGTGCATGGATATTTATATATTTTATTTTTATAGATATTCAAAGGAATAATTCCCATATAATACCTAATGATTAGAGAGTTCACCATGAGGGCTCTACATTTATGGCAGGTATATTTTGATTAGATGTTATGTTTATATTCAATTTTTTAAAGCATTACTTATCTTTAGTTTACATATCATCTTTATTAATATATGAATAGGTAGACTCTTTTGAATTAATACATAAAAAATTATAAATTTTATTTTCTTTTCAGATCTTCAGAGAAATGACTCTCATGTAATTTCTAGTGATCACAGAATTCACTAAGAGGCATCCACATTTATGGCAGGTATACAATTGTTAGATGTTTAGATTAGATTTATAATTTTAAAGAAATACTTATCTTTAGTTTATTCATAGTTATTAGTGAATTAATAGTTTAGGCATTCCAGTGAAGAAAAAGAGTTCAATTCAATGTCAAAATGTACTTACAGTTGCAATCAATAGAGCTGAAGATGTATTAGAGACAAGTCCAGCATATTCTAATAGAGAAACAGAGCGACGAGTCCATATATCAAATGAGGTTTTGGAGGCACACTATGAAGAGATGAATAAAAGCAATTCTAGTCATGTAGGAGCTTCTTCAGCATCTGCTTCTACAGTGAGGAAGACTAGATGGCCGACTCAGGAGTCAGCAGTTCTACCTCCAAAAGGGGAGAAGTGGAGATGCTTGATCATTGATGGTCAACCAGTCGGGAAAGCCGCATCAAAACTTGCAACTGTCCTTGGATTATATGCGAGAATGGAAGGATATTTTCCTCCTCACAAAGAATGGAAGGATCAGTCAATACACAGTTTTAATGATGTAATGAAAGACCTAATGGTAAGTTATTTGTTTTTTTACTCATCTTAAAATATATTCTGACTTTTTGATATAGATAATAACTGTTTGATTTTTCAGAGAGACTATGAGTTTGTTGATGATCAGGAGAACCCAGCAAATATGACAGTCGTCACTCATTTTTGCAAAGAGTCATTGCAGAAAAAACTAAGGGAATGGCGTTGGTGGTTGAAGAGTCACTACTACATTGACAGTCTTTCGGCGGAAGTTCTCAAAATAGCTCCTGAAAAAAGAATTACTCAACAAAATTGGGAGCTACTGTTGAAGTACTGGGAAAATGATAAAAAAGTATCAGAGGCAAAAAGAAATAAAAGAAATCGCGGCGAGGATCGGGCAACGCATACACTTGGGGCGAAGTCAATTGCCCGTCATAATCAAGATGAGATAACTTTAAATTAATTTTTTGTATACGCTTAAATTAAAAAGATGCATTACTAATATGTATTATTTTTATTTGATTACAGCGTGATGCATTGGGAGATGGTTACACAACACTTAAAGTATATCTCAAGGCTCATCAAACAAAGAGTAGAGATTATCCTGATGAATACACGTGCATTATGTGTGTAAGTGCATATCAACTCAAACTTATATATTCTATTTTTTTTTAATATTTTCTTTTATTTTAAATTTAAGATAAAGTTATAGCAATATGTGCTGAAAGATAAGTCACAAACAGTTCAGAGCCAATTGTCTTATCTCCTATCTTGGATGTCGTGTATAAAGGACATCATGGAGGTTATGAAAGAGGTCGTGGATTGGGATGGTCTAGAGCAGGATCTTGGCGTAATATACAAATTCAGGATTTCCATAATAGCAACACACATCTCACAACTGAGTTGTATACTACGCAATTAGAACTACAGAAAGCAAAAGAACTAATAGAAGCATTGCAAGTTCGAGAGAGAGATATGCAAGTTCGAGATAAAGATATGTAAGAAAGATTAGAAAGGATGGAAGCTATGTTATCTATATATTTTTCAAATATCTCAGTAAGTCTAATTTATATTAGTTATTCCAAAATAAAACAATGCATAATTCTTTCATCGCTCTTTTTTATATAATAGTTTAGAAAATAATTTATTTTGTTGACATAACACTTTATTATGTTTGTTATGATTGAAGGTTGGAGATGCAAGCTTGAATAATGGAACACCTCTCTCACAACCCTCAAATTCGTGAAGACATGAAAAATATGTTGTCCATGTATTTTTCAAGTAACTTAAAAGCCTAAAGTAATTTCAAAGACAACGATGCATCATTCTTTTATCTATTTCTTTTTTATGCAATCATTTAGAAGAAATTTATTTTGGCGATTTGTTTAACACCTTATTTTATTTTCTTATGTTTATAGGACGGAGATGCATGTTGGATAATGGAATGCATATGTTGCGGGTAGCCCCAAGTTGATGAAGACATTGTACTTTTTGTTTCACTTCAAACGTGACACTAGATTTCATTTTAAACTTTATTATTTTGAATGAGTGGTGTTAATTTGGAACTTATATGGACAATTTTGTACTTTGTAATTTTTGTGGATCGCTTATATTTTGGAGATTTAGATTGTACATCGATAGAGATGTACGTTCCTATGTTATATTTAATTAGATTGTTCGAAGATATATGGATGCACGGAAGGTGTGATCTTTTTGTTCGATATGTAAATTTTATATGGGATGTGTATAGATTAGTCAATTCTTTAATGTTATGTGATTAAAGTGTATTTTACAGCATTGTAATAGAATTAAGAACAAGATTTTTACCGACAGTTAAACTGTCGGCAAAACTATGTGAACATCTATTCATTGTGAATAGACTAATAGCCGACGGTTGTTTCGTCGGCAGTGTTGACAAAATAGACGACGGTTTGTTCGTCGGCATTTTTGGGTACATGGCCGACGGTTAGAGCGTCATATTTTTTGGGTACATGGCCGACGGTTAGATCGTCGGCAATATTGAACTATTGGCCGACGGTTTCGTCGTCGGCTATTATTGGGCACATGGCCGATGGTTGTGTAATAGCCGGCGGTTTCCGGAGGCCGACGGTTGGTTTCCGTCGGCGATACAACGGCCGATGCATAGAATGGCCGACGCCTTCGGGACGACGGGCTAACCGCCGGCGATCTTAGGGGCGACGGTTTGACCGTCGTCCATATGTAAACCGCCGACGGTCATAACCGTCGGCGGATCCAGTGTTTGCAGTAGTGATGATCCGCCTCCCTTTCTCTCGCCTTCATTCCCTTATATATGCATGCATGGACACAGAGATGGAAGCACGTGCAAAATATGTACCGGAGAAGAATCTAATTTACCACTTCTTCCCTGGTTCAGCTCTCCCATTCCTTCTCTTCTTCTTCATCATGTGCTTCTCATCTTGCTGTGCCGACACTGTCGAGGAGGCATGCAGGCTGGCCTGGAAGGACAAACCACAGTACGCAGCCTACATGGCCTCGCTCCGGTCGGCGCCGGGGAGCCAGAATGCCACCCTCCCCGACCTGGTTGTGCTGTCCACGTCGCTTTCCCTCAGCGACGCCGCAGCCATCGTGGAGCACATGCAGGAGCTGCAGTCGCGTGGCATCGCGGCGGCACGCCGTATCAGCGGAGGCTGGCGCAGTGCCTGGACGGGTACCTGAAGACCATCTCCACCATGACGTGCAGCCGGCAGGAGATCTGGGACGTGCAGTACGGCGCCGCCGGGTACTCCCTGGCCTACGCCGTTGACGACACCGGGTGCGTCAAGGCGGTGGGCGAGGTGACACTGATGGGGCGGACCAACTGGGAGATCCAGCTCCTCGTCCGGGTCGCCAAGGCCATCTGCTACGAGTACTGCAAGAAAGACGGCCAAGCATGTGAAGGATTGCTTGTTGAGACTACGAATATTTCGTTCTCAACATCGTTGCCTCTATCCCATATACTTGGAGGGGGGTTCCTCTCAGTACAGGTTTAGACTGAACTCAATCAGTACAAAAAGGAAAGAAGAACGTCTTTCAAAACCTCTCCTCTGGAAATATGAAAGAGCTTTTTAAAAAAATTCCCTCTTTACTGACTGAGTCCAGTCTAAACCTGGACCTAGACGTATGACCCAAATATTGAAGAGTGTGGTTGCTTGTTGTAATGAATAGATCTATTATTATCAATCTTAACATTACTATTAATAATAAATATTTGATTATACTCTATTTATGTTTGGTATAATATATTGTCAAGATAATTTTTTTTATAAATCTAATCATGCGTTACAAGTTAAAGGCAAGACAATTAACTAGAACTCCCCCTCCTTATTCCCTGCACCTCATGTGGTGCAGCAAGTCTTATTCTTCATATATACTTAATTGTATTGACCATTTTACAAAGATGTGTAATTTTAAGGGATTGTATGCAAAAATTCGTAAATTTTCTTACAAAAAGAAAAATGCCATAACTTTTAATTATTTTACATTTGACTGTATTAAAATTTTCTTCTCTCAAATGTTTAGTGGGCATGATGGATGGTTATACACAATAGTATGTCTAATCTCTTTCTTACTTTCCCAAAACGTTTTCAACTATATATTGACAAATTGAAATTTCCCTTTAGCATTACATGGTTCATATTATCTAGAGTTCAAAGAAAAAAGAATAAAGGTCTCGTCTATACTTGGTCCATTTTATTTTTGTTGCTATCAATTGTCAATTAATTAGAGAACAATTAAGCAGCCTATTACATAAAATCCCAAATTTTAATCCTAATCCATATCATGTTTTATTCTTCTTTTAGTCCTCAAGAAAAAAATTGGAGTATTATTACTTATTATTGTAATATTCTTATAATAAAAATAACCTTTTTATAAGTTTATCCCGCTCAACCTACATTTCATTTACTAGCTTTCCTATGGATGGCATTACCTACATCACAATGCCCAGCACATCACGGTTTGTCATAATTACTTACAACCTTTGCAAGAGGTAAAGATTGTACCACAAAGAGGATTTAATTTAGAAGAATAATAGGAACAAATAATGTACTTCTCTGAAAGCAAATTAGAGAAATGAGCAAACATTGTGAAGAGAAGAAATTATACCTTCGAAGATATTTCAATTTCGAGAAACACTTGCTGCACCACCTCACCCCCTCCATCGCATACATGGCAGCTGCAACAGCAGTGACTTTTTTTTTATTTTTTAAAATTTTTTAGGTTGACCCAATCATGACCAACACCTTTTGTATAGGCGGATCTATGATCGGACGGCTCAAAAAAATTGAAAAGTAAAAAATCGAACCCAATAAACAATAAATTGACTTAATTTTTTTGAGTCGTCTGATCGAAGATCGGATTATATAGACGTGTAGGACATGATGAGGCCTATCTAGAAACTTCAAAAATTCAAAAAGAAATTAGACTGCACCACATGCGGCAGTGCAACAAGTATTACTCTGTAATTTCATATCATGTTCTTTAATTTCTTGGAGAGAGAGACAGAGAGACAGAGAGAGAAAGAGTTAATGGCTTGTTTTATTGGAATATTAATTTTGATAATTAATATTTTTAAGGTCTACGATATTCATATTGAAATTTGTATTATAAAAATGCAAAAAAAGACATTAATACTTTTGAGGTCTACGATATTCATATGGAAAATAGTACTAGAAAATGCAGAGAAAGGCGGTTGTCGGATGGAGGAGGAAAAAAGAATTAAAGGGTGGGGAAAAGAGGGGAAAAAGAGTGTTGAGACTAATACCTACTATTAGTAATTAGCAGTAACACAAAGTTAGTACTAATAAAGCTATCTAATACTTTATCCAAGCACAACATTAGGTTTCAATACTTAGGGTCTGTTTGTTTTTATGTAAAACAGGCCACAAGAAAAGTTTTTACCGAAAAGTATCACAATCACTTATTTGGTTATTTGTAAAACTCAAGTCAATAGAAAAAGGCATTCAATCTTATCTCATGGATGTCAAAATTAGGAAAAAAAAGAATCAACGAATTAAGTATTCGGTTGACTTGAGTTTTATTGATAATTAAATAAGTGATTGTGATATACTTTTTAGAAAAAACTTTTCCTTTGACCCATTTTATATAAAAACAAAAAGACCCCTAATGTCATTTCTTTGTATCAATAATTATCTGAATTATACATGTATTATATATGAATTAGACTTAAAATTAAAAACATGCATTTTCCCAAAAGTTTCCATTTTTTAGCCTTCAATGTTTTACACGTCAACCAACGCCCCTTCGAAGAAACATATATGGAGCAAAACAGATGTGCGCCTACAAAGTCGATGTCATGTTTGATTGAAATATTAATTTTGACATAGTATTAATATTGATATTCTTATATTTATAGCATTAATATTAAAATTAATATTAAAGGAGCACAGAGGAGGATGACTGAAGGAAAAGGTAAGAATTAGAGGTGAAAAAGAGAGGGAGAGAGGGTCTTTAGACTCAAAAGACTAACATGTAGGCTGTTCAGAACCACTTTTTTGTCTAAAGTTATTTTATTCTAAAAATCATCGCATTTTATTTTTATTTTTAAAAATGATGTGGAGATGTTTGGGATAATTTTAAAAGCAAAAAACAAAAGGTAGCACCAGCCCAATGCTAGGAAGTTCCTGGGAGTTCAAACACCATATGGACCAGCCTTGATTAGCATCTGCAGGGGTAATTATTGCCTAGGAGGAGAGGAGAGATGAAGGCTGGACCTGCACTTATGCGTGGCAAAAGTTGGAGAGATAGAAGTGACTGGGGAGTCACCCCCTAGACTGGGATCAGTATTAGTAGTAGACATCCTCAAACAGAGGTTAACTTCATTAGACATATAGTTACATAATAACAATGGGACTAAAGATGGTTTCATGTTCCTGATGATACTCTTTAAAGTCCCTTAAGTATTTTTTTACTTTTTAAGATTCCTTTTTCTATCACTTTGCTTTGGAATTTTCTCAAGCATAGATTGGGCATGTTAATTTGGACAGCTACAAACTTCCTGAATCAGAAGTCACTAGGTAGTCAAGGAATCCCAATGATTCTAGAGCTCAAACCAATTAGTTATTTGTTACCCTATATATACATCATTTCCAAAAAAAACCGTCATATGACCAATCCAGAACATTCTTTTGATATGAGTTTCCAAGGAACAGAGGTTTTAGTACCCTGAACCCTGGAATACAATGGTTTTAGTATGTCAGGAAGTGATGTTACCATACCATTTTCCATTATGAAATAGTTTGAACTGAACCTATCAAATAGTGTCACAACTACTTCAGGTGACATCAAAATCTGACCCACAAGGAGGCTATCCTTACTGGAATCCCTGTTAGGTAATTGTGTACCAACTAATAAATTAAAGCTAAACCATCAGATTGATGACCATTGGCATCTAGTATTAGAGGAATCTTCATATTCCTCAACGAAAAAATAAAAGGAACATCCATCACATCCAAGGTCCACCAAACAGACACGTACCAAACACAACACATTTGAGGAATCAGCTCCTTGTCGGATCCTAATACAGGATGTACACACTTGAAGCCACAGCAAATAGGAAGAGAAAGGGCACTTTCTTCAACTCAATCTATTAACTGACGAGTATCATGAAGGATAACTATTGTTCTTACAAAAGCAATGAAATCCAAAATAGACAACAAAATAAAAACAGTTGCAATGTTAAACATCCGGCATCTACTAGCCACAGGAATTTTTTTGGCAAATTCCCTGTATAGTTTGCACAAGGAGTTTTACTAAGGACAGTAATTGTTCTCTCTAAATCCGTAAACTTGTCATTCTTCCTCAGAATTTCAGACATTGCTCTCCAAGAATCTGGAAAGTACTCCATGATTTGGGAGCTTCTAGCATTTACTAGTCTACAGTCACAAGTACACATCGCCAGCTAGCTTTACAGATGAAGCCGCAACAACGGGATGGAAGAATGTAGAAAAGACTAATCAGATGCTAAATGAGCTTGGACATCATATAGAATTGGTCACATGCCATAAGAATCACCATGCTTTCTATAGTTCAACCCGCTGGTTTAGGTTCCCATCTTGATCTGACTTAGTCCTTAAATAGCTGATGCAATAGTGGTTTTCCTTCTGCAGCAGCAGGCGTTGAAAGCAAATTACCATGGGTATCCGAGTCCAGAAAATCAATCTTCTTCAAGCTATCCAAAAATACCTCTGCACCGTCCATGTTTTTATCCTGGATGTATCTCAGAAACATGTCGACCTTATCTTTGCTTGGCTTCCACAACTGATTCTTTACTTTCAAAACTACATCCTCCACATACTTCAGAGCTGAGTCTGTCCTCTGCTTCTCTAGGCAGTAATCAATAAAAATCGGATATGCATAAATAATGGTTTCTGAGGACCTCAAAATTGCATCTTTCAGAACAGATTCAGCCTCCCCAATCATGTCCCTTCTGAGATAAGCTTTAACTACCAAGCATGGCAATTTGGGGTCATATGCTGAACAATTGGACCTCCACTCTTCAAAGCAATGTTTTAAAGCATCTAAATCATTCTGTCTGTCAAGAGCAGATAACATTCTGAAATAGCTTTTATTCGTGATCTTTGGAAAAGAGGCTTTAAGATGGTTCCATACTCTATTGACCTCTAATAAATTGCCCGTCTTAGAATATAGACTAATGAGGTAATGGTAACATAGTTGCTCATATATGTCCATAGTCTTTTCAAGCATTTTAAGAGCTGATTCAGCTTTCTTAAAAAGACCAGTTGAAATATAAAAGGAAGCAAGGGCACCATAAAAGGACCATTTTAACATGTCTGCATCATGTTCCTTCATTAGCTTTACAAGTTGTTCCACTGCTTCAACATCTTTTGACGAAGCATAACTGTTCAGCACGAGACTGTAGGTAATCATGTTAGGTGCAATGTTCTCAGCCATCATTTGTTGAAGAAGTGGGGGCACTTTCTCGGGCTGTCCTAACTTCATGTGAAGGGTCATCAGGTTGTTGTATGCAAAACTAGATGCAAAATTTAACTGCTGCATCTTTTTATGGAGTGCAATTGCTTTGTCTTCCATTTTCACTGTGCAGTAGCAGCTTAGAAGTGTCTCATATGTAATCAAATTCTTGGCAGGCATTGAGAATCTAGAAAAGTATTTCTCTGCTGACTCTATCCCCTCAACTTTTGATATAAGTTGTAGGCGCAATGCATAGTCATCGTAGTGCAGATTCATACCCCTAGCATCCATCCATTCCATTAGCTGCATATGAGGAAAAAGATTATAAAGTGATTGACAGAACAAGCAGATAGACAGTTTCATTTCAAGAACAATGAATGAAAGATGAAGGAGAAACTTTCAATAAAGCACTAATCAATCAAATACTTGTTTACTAATGGACCAAAACAAGGCCTCCTGTTTCCAGAAGGCAGATAACTACTTTCATAAAATTAAAAACAACAGCAGGAGGATGAACAACTTAAATGAAAATGTCTCTAAGACACTGAACTACTGAAAACACACTTTATTTCCCAGCAGAAACACGAAACATAGGATCCCTGCATCCTTCTTGTCTTGGAAAGTTTAAACCAGAAGCCTCGTTCCCATCTCGCAACAAAGTATCCTCAAACCTCAACCATTTTTTTATTCACAGTTGATTGGGCTTTGTTCTAATTAACTCTTTGGCACCACGGTGCCCTGGAGACCATATGAAGTAGCCTCAAACCTCAAACTTGCCTACTGCTAGATTTAATTCAAAAATAGAAAGCTTTCTGAGGATTGCCACCTGATCAGACGAGTTTGAACTGTGAGCTACTTGATCAGGTAATTTTCTGTATACCAACTAGTTTTCTGGACGATAGTTGCTTCCTATAGGAATATGACCATCTAAAGAGTTGATGGCAGGAAAAGTCTGCAATTAGACTCCAAAACAGTAAGTTAACCAAATCTACTTGAACCTATGATGTGATTGGGCCCATGAATTCATGATAATGATCATGATGAACTAAAGACCAAATGTAAGACTGAGCTCTTTTTGCTTCCCTTAACTATTTGAATTCAGAACACCATTTAGGAAAATAAGATGAGAGTAGATGGAAAATTTGCTACTTATAAAATTAACATCACTTTTATACATTGGCTAATAGAAAACGGATCCATACAAATCACAACATGGTTTGCAGGACACCTTTTCCATAGGATGGAAAGTGTACAACTTGTACAGGCTTACATTGGTCAGGTTTTATGAGGTTCTATATGTTGATCTATAGATTCATACAAGCAAAGTTCCAATTGGTTGTCTGCAAATGACGCACTTGAATCCGCATGCATGTTCAACCACAGTAGTATATGCAGGTTTGCCAAACTTGCATAACTCAAGCCAGGCATGCTCCCAATTGGTTCTAACTAACCAACCCTTCAGGATCACATGTCAATATGCAATCCCAAAGTCAGTAGGCATTGCTCCATAACATGGTAAACAGAATAAACTACAGAAATGACAGCCAGCCTGAAAAGCTGCCCACCAAGGTTCCTTCGATGTAGTCAATCATCATGAGTATTTATGCCTCTGTGCATGTCTGTAAGTGATAGAGAAGGATATGTGTACTCAGATGACATAGATTTCTTGGAAACAAAGAGCACATGGAAGAGCAGAACACAGCAGAAATGCATTTAAATCCTTTAAACTAACTGGTTTGGTAAACTTTGCAATTATACAAGCTTCTCTCAAAGCAATAACATTTTACTGTTGGTATCTAAGAACAAATCCTTCATTAAACCCTTTTTCCTCTGTTTTTCCTTAGTTTATTTTTCTACAAATTGAAATAGGAATTAGCAACAGTTCTTCCAGAAGCTGGATGACCACCACCAGGCCTGGATAAGAAGAAGGGAGGGCGTGCATTAGGTCAACAACTGAAGCTTAATAAAAGTTGTTTAACTACATGGAATAGGAACCCTAACTAGTAAGACCATGCAGTTAGTAAAACTAATGAAGGCTAGGATGGTCAACATAACTTGTTTACAAGAAATCAAGTAGAAGGGATCTAAAGCTAAAAAAAAATATACAGTACATAGGCAAAGTAATAATGGAAATGGTGTAACTATTATTATACATAGGAGTTAAAAAACCAAAGTTGTAGAAGTCGAGGGAGAGGGACAGACTTGTACAAGTTAAACTTGTAGTAGGTGAAGAAACTTAAAAATAATTGGTGCTTATGCACCTCAAGTAAGACTAGGAGAGAGTGTTATACAAGAAATTTTAAGGAATTTTGATAAGATAATCTAGGATATTTCTAATGGGGAAAGAATTTTTGCTGGGGGAGATCTGAAAGGCAATGTAGGAAAAGGATAACAGAAGCTATGAGAGGGTTCATCGAGGCTGTTGCTTTGGTGATAGAAATGGTATGGGTGATGCCATTCTCGACTATGTTGTTGCCTATGTTATCAAAGGTGCTTGAGGCGCTTGCCTAGGTGACACAGCGAGGCAAGGCGCCCACAAGACGCCTTGCTCTAGGCCATGTTGCCTAGGTGATCACAGGAAAAGCCACCATTGCAATCACCTCATTGCTCCTTAGGCAAGAGGTTCTCGAGAGTTCTGCACCACTCTTCCACCTCTCTCTCTCTCTCTCTCTCTCTCTCTCTCTCTCTCTCTCTCTCTCCAACCTCCTTCCTCAACCCCTAGAACACCAATGGTATATATATAGGCTATAATATGGCCAGGAGCAAAATATGGCCTAACACCCATCCCTTCTGTGAATTATAGGTGCCGAAGGCCCCGCAACACACATGTTTTTTTTTTCATCTTCTAATCCTACAGTGGGGAAGACAGTACGGCCAGGCCGCACCAAGTGCCCTAGCCATGCCATAGCATTACTCTCTCTCTCTCTCTCTCTCTCTCTCTCTGTGTGTGTGTGTGTGTGTATATATATATATATACACACACACACACAAAGAGATATATGTGTATGATTTTTATTTTTTAATAAAATATTGCCTCAAATGCCTAGGCCATCGCCTAGGCGTTTGAGGCTAAGGCGGTTACTCGGTGGCCACATGCCTTTGATTACATAGGTTGTTGCCTATAATATAATAATTGAAATACTTATTTTAAAAAGAGAGATGAACATAGTGACTTATAATAGTGGAATATATAAAAGTGGAAGGAAGGTCGATTGATCATTATGCAAAGATAGCAAAGCCATGCCTGGGTTAAGTTTCTCAATATAGAATTTTGGTTACAGATGTTTACATCTAAAAGTGGAAGAGAAAGGGGTAGTGAATAGTTGTTCTAAGATTAAATGGTGGAACTTGAGAAGGAAAAATAGATACATTTAAAAATTATCTATTAAAATAGATATATGGGATTTTGAAGGAGAAATAAACATAATGTGAAATAGAATTGCTAATCATACAAAAAAGTTAGCCAAACAAACCTTGTGATGCGGGACAGCTAACAGACTCACTGGCGTTGATAGAATTCAGCAATAAGCATATAAAAGTTAGACAACTGTAGTCTAATCGCACAATAGTCCAGTGAGATAACCACGCCTATAAGTAGAAATAGCTGAAAAGCCGTCCTCGCGATGAGGAAGCGTGGGACCGTTTGGTAGTTGAGAAACTACCACAAGTCTAGGAATTAGGACCACCCAAAGTTCTGTCGGAACTCGGGATCGGTATAGCGCACTCACAGCCAACAGTGATGTAGAATCACGGGCTAGGACTTATCTCTCGATTCGGCGGCAGATAAAAGCACATACGAGACAAGCAAATCGAGAAGAGAAGGTTAGCACGTACCTCCACGCTGGTGCGTGGGAGAAGATCACCCGGTGCTTGTGTACCACCCACCAAATACAATAGAATAATTGCCCACTCCTCGCAGGGAGGTAAAAGGCTACAATAAACACAAATAAACCGATCAGGAGTGGTAATTACAGCAGTTGACGGGACAGCGGTGGCGTGAAAGTTGCTGGAAGAATGCCTCGAGAAGCGTGCAGCAGTATAAGCTCTCCGGGATATCGGCACGCAGATCGAGGCGGCTTGTGTGGACCTTGGAACGCACGATCGGAGTCTTTGGTATGCGTGCAGTAATGGCACGCAAAACGAGGCAGATCGGTTCGCTGGCAGCTGCGAGTTCGGTGCACCGGGAGGCTGGCACGCAGTTCGAGGTGACTGATCGGCTTCGGGATGCTTGATCGGACTCCTCGGTATGCGTGCAGCAGCGACACGCAAAACGAGGCAGATCTGCAACAGTGGCACTCTGGATCGGGTTAGGCCTCGTCGATACGAACCCAACGACGCAGATGGCACGCAAATCAGAGTTCGGACGAGTTCCGTACGAGGGCGGTGCGCTAAGACTGCAATTGCACCACCCAGCTACCCAAATCGGATTGGGTTCGGTCCAGGTTGCACCCTGGCTCGAACCAGGGTTGAGTCAGGTGGCTCGGACCACCTTGAAACGGTCCGGACCTAACCCAAACCAACCTGGCTGGACCAGGTTCAAATACTGAAGAGGAGGGTAGGGTAGACCGGACCGGACCGGGCCGAACCGGTTAGGTCCGGTTCAGTTAAATAGGGGTTCGACCCCTCCTTCTTCCACTCTTCTTCTTCTTCTCCTGCACGAACCGAGAGGGAGGCTAGGGCTTGGAGCGAAGCCCCGGGCAGCAGGCGGCGAGGCTACCGGCGGCAGCAGGCGGCGAGGCTATCGGCGGCAGGCGGCGGGGCGACGGCGCCGGTCGTGGCGGCAGGTGGCGATGGCGGTGGGAGCAAGTGGCGAGGCCGGTGGAGCCAGCGAAGGCGGCGGGCGGCGGCGGCAGGCGACGCCAGCGGCCGCGGCGGCGACGGCGGTGGCAAGCGACGCCGGCGATGGGTCCGCAGAGTTGTGGCGTCAACGGGCAAGGCGGGGCGAAGGCTTCGGCGATGGCGGGGCAAGGCGGTGCAGGCGTCGGACGGTGACGACGGCGTTGAGGAAGATGGCGGCGGTTCTGGTGGCCGGTGACGATGCTGGGCGGGGCAGTGGTGGGATACGGAGAAGAGAGAGAGAGAGTGGGTAGGAGTAATGAGACTGGCCGGCGTCGCACCGGCAGGGGGAAATCCACGGCGTCGCACCGAGGACGAAGGAGAAAGAGGCTCTATCGCAGAGGCCCACAATCACACAACAGGTAGATTTCTTTCTTTTAAATTCTTCATCATCTTATTTCTAAATGAAAACAGCATACATATAGGGGGGATTTTGTAACGTCTGCCCCTTCCCCTCCTACCATTACACATCGTAGATCCCTAAAAACAGAAAAGATACGTAACGGACCATAAATGGCTCTAATAACAGCAAATAAAGAGGTCTCAAACCTCACATGGGCTCCAACTCGTCCCCAAGCCACAAGGACGTCGGATGGATCCTCCGACGGCGGTAGACGAGGTCCGGGCGGAACCGGACCGAGGCTCGGGTGTCCTCACCACCTTGGATGAATCTAAAGGTAAAAAGATTTCTAGAAAAGAGACTTAGTAGTGGAATAATGAAATCTAAGACTATCAAAAGAAAATGAGAATGCAAAACAATAAGAACGGTTGAATCTTAAAAGAATACAAAATTACAAAAGCAAATGCTAAGAAATGGTTAAGCTAAGTTGAAGGCTTTTGAACTCGAGTAAGTGAAAAAGATAGTTTAAACCTGCTTTTGAGTGAACCAATGGGACAGAAATCGTAAGGATTTAGATCATATTATAGGATTAAGGAGAGGTGGAGTACTTATTCTAAGAAATTGTTAAATAGGGATCACTTTAGATGCTATTCTCTTGAATGAACCAATGAGTCGATTAGGCCAAATAATTATCATTACATTCAGCAGATTAGAGATTTAAAAGTTGAAGGTCCTCTCAAAGGGATGAAAGTGGGTAAGGCCCGGACTGGATGGCTTACCTATTTAGAAAACAGTTCCTCCATTTCCCACCTGTACATATCTTTCTTGGTTTCTTTTTTGTTAATGAGCATCATTTTAAGAACTAATAGCAATCCTATAGATTCTCATACCTCTAGATAACATAGATTTCTCCAAAATATCCCATATGAAGTCCAGCTTCCCCTTTTGATACAAACATAAGTGACTAATATTTGAGGCAAGAGGCCAGTGGCCTTCCCAAAACTTTACATGCTGGCTGTTACAAATAGGCCCACTCAAGCTACTCCACATTTTGAATGATACCTCTTTAGAATGGAGCTTGGAGAAACGAGGTATTTAAACAATGCATGACATCTTTGGACATACTCAAACAACCCAGGCAAATCATTCAAGGAACAATTTTAGCAGCCAGACAGCATGTCTAGGAATTTTCCCAGTGTAGTTCGGCTATTCATAGTCATCCCTCAACAAACTGGTTCTGCAGCATCTGTGCTACTCGGCCATTATGGTTTCCTGATCTTTCAAGAGGCAAAAACAGGCAGTGAATGTTCCTTGCAGACATTTGATAATGTGCTAAGATGGCCCATGCTCAACCATTTGATAACCATGTTTAGAGCCTAGTCCTTCATATGAAACACATGCAAATGCATCTCGAATGCTTAACCTAATCTCGCAAGCTTTCTTTCCACACAGATAAGCATTTCAGCTGAATAAAATGGCCCCTAGTACACAGAAGACAGCTACCATTGTGCAGAAAAAGCTCTTATATCATTCCGACTTATTTGCCCAGGCTGCAATAGCCTATCAAGAGACATAACCTGCACTTCAAACTTGGGAAAAAAGCAAGTTAAGGTTGATTTACATTTTGCTTTGGATCTTTCTCAGTTATGCTTCTCACTTAATCCCTCTAACAAGCAACACTAAGACCTTTGGAAAAGACCTGCCTGCACAGCCGCATTTCCACAACTTCTTTTCCTGGTATGCGCATTTGTTGCCATGTTGGCCACATAGAAATGAATACATTTGGGCCAGGGCAAGTCTCTCACAGTCTCACTCTCAAGATGAGGCTTCACCACCGCATCGGGGCAGGGCGGTCGATGCAGGGGCTCCATGTGTTGGTGGGGGCTAGGTGGGAGTGGAGCGGACGCGAGAACGAATGCCACGTGACATGGCTAGGGTCCGTGTGAGGGCATGGGCGACGATGTGCCTGGGGGTGAAAATGGGCTATGCTAAGACGCATGGCGGGTGTTGACGAGGCCCTTTGTATTCCGGCTCAAACGACAATGCCGATAGGGTGTGGTTGGCGCAAATGGAGAAAACAACAACGAGTTGGGAGATGGAGAATACGACAAAGAGAACAAGGAAAGCAAGAGAGGAAAAGAGATAGATAGAGAGGGAGAAAGAGAGATTTGCAGAGAGGGAAAGAGAGATGCAGATAGAGAGAGGGAAGAGAGAAGGAGGAGGGGAAGGGGGGGCGGCTCAAGTTTTACACCCTGGTTTTCCTTCTCAAGAGATGCACACAAAGCACACACATTTTTCAAAGCTTTCGTCATTCTTTATTACTTCAAACAAGGGTTACAAGAGTACAAATAAAGAAGACTTGAACACTAATGAACCCTAACAACTACTGACCTTAAATAATAAGCAAAAGTTGTGTACAAAATGCTAGAAAAATGTAAGAAGGGCTAAATGGACCACAAGTGGGCCATACATAAGTCTAAATGTCTCCACAAATCAGCCATCAGATAAACCATCGGTAAGCCACAATAAATCCTGAGTCACTGCAGAAGTCCTCCATCAGTGATAAACATAACTTGGGTCTAACCGGGTCTGAGCTCGGGTATCCGCACCAGTAATAGTGCTTGATATGACCTTCGACAAGATTCAAAAGCCATCACACTGACTTCAAAAAAACTTGTAAAACCCTAAAGTTCCTTAAGACTGATTTATGTATACTGTACATCAAATAGCCACACTGAATCCCAATAATTAGTTTGCTTTCCCTTATTGAAAGACACTGCAAATAGACTCAACAATTTTTTTAAACGGTTCTCCATATTATGAGAACAAAATTAATGAACACAAGGGGGCCAGTGAATGGCGTAGTGAATAAGCTCTAGCCTTCGGCGGGCTAAATTCCCATAGGTCGTGGGTTCGAGTCCCTATGTCGCTGCAGAGTATTTTACCCAGCACGTTGTCCCCCCTCATGTTCCAGGGCAGTTTACCCGGTATGACCTAGGTGTTGGGCCTAGAAGCTGACCCAAACCCCAGCTGCTAGTGCGGTATGACTTGGTGTCTGGCTTGGGACTGCCCCAACCCCAGCCACAGTGCAATATCCCCGCGAGTACTATCTCTACTCAAAAAGGAAAAAAAAAAAAAAAAGACACATGACTGAAGAAGAGAATCCACTTGCCCCAAGGAGTAGATTAGTATTACCGCAAGAGAGCAGGTTCTTCCCACCAAACCGGACCCTCCGGCTTTGCCCACCAGCTCAGCAAAGAGAAGTACCAGCTTGCTCACTGAGAGACAAAGATCTGCCCATTTGCACACCCATGAAGCTGTCTCCAACATCCTAATGATGGTGGTTAGAAGACTACCGTGTACTATATGCATCCATGCCCACTGCCAACCCCACTAATGGGGAGCAAATCCAAACAACCCTCAAACATGACTGAAGAAGAGAATCCACTTGCCCCAAGGAGTAGCTTAGTATTACCGCAAGAGAGCAGGTTCTTCCCACCAAACCGGACCCTCCGGCTTTGCCCACCAGCTCAGCAAAGAGAAGTACCAGCTTGCTCACTGAGAGACAAAGATCTGCCCATTTGCACACCCATGAAGCTGTCTCCAACATCCTAATGATGGTGGTTAGAAGACTACCGTGTACTATATGCATCCATGCCCACTGCCAACCCCACTAATGGGGAGCAAATCCAAACAACCCTCAAACTTGTGATCATGATTTTATACCTAGTATGAACGAACAGGGAGTCACCTCTCCGAAAGCTATTGACATCCTAACCCATCTTCCAAAACTTAAAAAGCCACATACCCCTGCAAGACCATAACTTAGTTTGGATGGGAAAAAAAGAACCAATTTACCAACAACCCACTTGACTTTACCAGAAACTCGAAACTTACCTATAAACGTGTTTTTGATAAACCTGTATAGGAGTTGGTTTACGCTGGATTCCCTCTCAAATTCATCACAACTCACTTAAATTTACACGGAAGAACCAAAACATGAGTTTACAGAAAACAAGTTTATGATGAACGAATTTATGTTACAGAAAGCAAGTGTATGACAAATGCGTTTATGATACCCCTTCCGCGTTTTCTTAAGTTGCATCCAAATGGGGAAAAAAGGAACCTTTTTTTCCTCCCTTTCTGTGAGAAGGCCATCACAACAGAACAAATCAAAGGAATGGAATCCAAATATCCAACAATCCAAATCACAAGGATTACGGAAGTTTTTTTTTTTTCTTTTTTTTGGGGGGGGTTTGAAGAAGCGCACCTCGAGGGCTTGCTTGAAGCGGCCGTACTTGCGAAGCTTGGTGGCGAAGCCGACGACGTCGATGCTCCGCACGCACCTCCCCTCGCGGAGCCACTGGTTCATGGTCTTGGCCACGCTCCCCTCCGGCGCGTTCCCCAGCGCCGACAGCCTCCGGTAAAGTGGCCTCACCTGGGCCGCCGCCGCAGCCGCCCGACGCAGCAGCGCACCGCCGGGCCTGCTCGCCATGGCCGCTGCTCCGTTCCTACTCTCCCTAGCAAGGCGAGTCGCCCGTCGCCGGCGTCTCCGGCTAGCGCTTCCGGTGTCGAACCCAGGGTTTAAGCTGGCAGCCGGTACTGGGCTCGGTCGCCCGTTGGGTCGCAAATATGACCCCGTCTCTACCCGATCCCATTTCTAACGGGATTCTGTTTTGTTAGGAAACTACTGAAAAAATTAAAAAAAATCTTGAAATATCTATTGAGGCACCGTAAGTTTAAAATATCTGAAAATAATACTCATTCTAAAGTTTACATCTAAAAAGGAGAAAGATTTTTTTTTTTTTTGAAATTAATTACATATATAACCTCGTCAGATGATAATTATACTTTTGCCCATCTTATTTTGTCCTATTATTAATAACCTCATTACACGTAAATAGTTGTAAAAATGTCTCTACTGTTGCCATATGTTACGATTCTACTAAATATCTCTTATTTAAGTCAACCTTTAACTAAAGTTTAACAAATCTAAAATACTCTTATTCTTTGTTCAAATATCTTTCTCTTTCTTTCCATCTATCCCGCTTTCTCTCTCTTTGGCACAATGTGCCAATAAAAAAATACTTTTTTGTCGAGGCATTTTTGTTCAACATTAAACTTAACGGTTGAAAACAAAATCTTTAAATGAAGTTAACCACAGGAGCACTTTTGACAGAATTTTCGTTCAGTAGGATTATTAATAATAGGCCAAAAATAATAGGGGAAAAAGTATAATTAGTTATGTAGTAAGGTTATATATCTAATTAACCCATTCTATAATATAGTCTAAAAAATATCCTCATTTTTTAAAATAAATTGTTTTGATATTTTTACAAAATATCTAAAACCTTATTATTCTTTAACTATTAAAAAAGACACTTATACCAGAAAATGTCAAGAAAAGCCATTCCTCTAAAGTTTAATAAGTTTAAAATTTAGGAGAGGCTGCTAAACTTTGTAACTAGTAAACCAAAAAATATGTAAAAAATAATAAGAAATAACATTGTTTTTTTGTTTTATTAACAAAAATGGATAAAATAAGTATAATTGTAGTAATAGTTATTCATAAATTGATCATTGAGGATATTATGTGTAGTATGTTCGAAAAAATATAACTTTTGGCCCATACAGATATAAACTTAGAGGAATGTTCTTTCTAGATATCTTAAACTTATAAGGGTTTTTTGCATATGTACCTCAACTCTCACATATTGTCATCAACACCCATGAAATCTTCAAAATGTTACATTTATACCCCTCCATGAAATTAAGGTGGATTTCAATGAAATATGTCAAAAAGATTCTATAAATCATGATAACATCAGGGTGTCTTTGGTAGATATGTAAAATTTGTGTGAATCGAGGGATTTTTATGTCAAATATAAGTAAATTTAGGGATATATATGTAAAATTATTAGATGGAGAGGTATAAGTGCAACTCTCTAAAGATTTTAGGGGCATTGGTGACAATATGTAGGAGTTGGGGGTATATATGCAAAAAAATCTAACTTACAATGATATCCTGTTGGTTATTTTAAAATTTGTGTCTTTTTTAATGATTTTTTTTACATGATTATTCCACCTATTTAGATGACTCTTCCAAGTCAACTCTACCATCAACGGGAGACTTTATGGGTCAAGTCCTCAAAAGCAGAGATGTAAATAATGGGACATGAACCTATGGATTTCTCTAAGTGAAAAGATTAAGGGGTTGTTTGTTTTAGTGTAAAACTTTGTAAATCACCGATTTCAAAATCATTGATTTCAAAACAAATGAAATTTTCTTATTTTAGAATCATAAAATGTTTGTTTGGTTGTTTATAAAATAAAACAAGAGGGATGCTTAATCTTTTTGTTTTGATTTACAGTAGACCTTTATTGTAAATCAAAATAAGGGAATTGGACTGTCAAGTGGGCAGACAATGCCTAAATAGGATTTTACTTTACATTGTTTTACATCATTCTAAACAACTGAAAATACTGTAAAATAAAATAATTATTTTAAATTACGTTGTTTTACGCTAAAGCAAACAACCCTTAAGAGTAACCAATTGAGTTATATTCAATTGGTTGTCTTGTTAGTACTTGGTATCGTGTGGGATAAATTTTAGGTTGATCTTTTTATATTCATCTATGAAGATGTGTCAAAACGAGATGAACTAAATTTGAATATTTGGTCTTGATTTTGGATCCAATTGTTATAAAAAAGAGTGATATTTTCTGCAATGCACACATTGCGACAGCCCGCAATAACGCACACGTTGTAGCATCAGATCGTACACGATCACTTGGATTGTGATCTTCTTTTTTTTTTTTTTTTTTTTTGAATTGTTTGACCATATGACCTTGAGATAGTACATAAGTCGAGTTTAGGTGGTCCCCTAACTTAGTTAATTTTTATTTAAAAATTTAAGAAAATACATGAGTGTGCAGCCAGTGTCCTGTTGCAATTCAAGTGGATTCACAATACATAGGCATCGTACCAAGTATTACCCCTGAAAGAATGTTGATGCTTCATCTCTAGTCCTTACTCCTTACCAATTTCATCCCTTGTCCAAAGAACAAAATCTCAACCGGAAGCATTGATTGTATGAAAATAATAGATATCCTACTTGAGTTTATTATGTAAACTTCTTAATTCAGATTTTTATTGCATGAGTTATGAGCATGATTTTTTTATCTCACATATTATTTGTCATAACATGACGATCAAACAAATAATTGTTTTAGTCGACATTTTTGTGATAGAACTGAACCAATGAATACTACAACCAAGCCAATGAGTAGGAGATGAGTCATCTAAGCCATTAAAAATTTATATTTTATATGTTATTCTTCTTTTGGTTCTTTTCTTAATTTCAATGGTTTGTAGCAGTAAAGATACATGGCACTATCTCCACTTGTGCTATTACAACATTTTTTTCCACTTTCTATATTATTGCCTCCACCTCTATAGAACCTTTCTCCAAATTAAATAATTTGATTATTATATTTATATACAACCATAGATGTATTGAAGAAAGTAAATGCAAAACCTACAAGAACAGTGTGATGATCTCATTAGATCATAGTCTTATCTCATTTATTTTTGGTTAATTATATAAATCTTATCCTTCACTTTAATATACGAATGCTACATTTGTACTTAAAGTTAAGAAGGTAAAGTCATTTCTTACTATGTCCAATCATTTATGCCATTCTCCTGTCCTTTTGGCATCTCTATTCAAATGTTATCACACTTTAATTAAGACAACAATGCACATGATCTAACTATTAAAGTCTATTTCTCTTAAGCTTAATGTGAACGTGGGGTTATATCTAAGTCTTCATTTGTATGTTCATTTTGAATCCTATGATTTCGCATCTTATCGTGTATCTATGTCAACAACTTCATTTTCTATTCATACATTATCTTATATGTGCTTTCTCTTACTGCCCAACATTTAGTTTCATATGATATATTTGATTCTCACAATGGTTCCATCAATTTTACATTTATCTTAAAGAGACTTATCAACCATAAAAGGCTTTGGATACACTTCTCCACTAACCAACCTACTTTATTTTTTCGCCCAATAGCCCCTTAAATCATCCCATTCTTTTGAATAATAGATCTTAAATATGAAAAAATAATATTTCAAAAATAACTTGACATCGATCATAACCAAATTTGCTTGGCTGATGCTCATATTATTAAAATTGTACTTCATATTCTGACCAAGTTGAACTTATCTTAGTAACTTTGGATTCCACAGCACTCTTCATTTTTCTATTTTTCATTTTCTATCTTATCATATAAATCGTTTGCATTCTCATCAATTAACACAAACATCCACAAATACTACACATTTGCGGATTCCAACATATAAATGTCTTGTCACTTTATTAAAGATGTATGAACTTTGTTTATTTCGATGTAGTTCAATGGTAACAGGAAAATTATAATTTTTCCTAGCAATCGCCTTTATGATCATAAATACCCTCTCATGCATATTCTTAACCACATCGATATAATTTTTAGAGCCTCTTCTTTTCTAAAGTCCGCCAAATTAACTCTCTTAGCAGTCGATCATGATAGCATCTATTTAACGAAAATGATGGAACAATATAAATACAATAATATAAGTCATTTTTCACATAAAATAAATTATATAGGAGGTTGCCATTTATACACAATTCTTTAAATAAAGAATACTTTTAAGAGACTTTAAAATATGCCCTCTTGAGGAGTTGCTTTGAAAATTTACACTCTTATTTTCACATCATTTTTAATAACCTCTAAACTAATATAATGTCAAAAATACCCTAGTAGTTATCTTTTGTTCAATAGGAAGCCAATATTTCATTCATGTCCATAAAATTAAATCTTTAAACAAAAATACCCTTATAAAAGAGTCATTTTGACTAATGTGCAAGTGTGTCTTGCTTGTTATAGAGGTTATGTCTAATTACTTAAACCTCAGTTATACGCACACCTGCATCCTAGCTGGGTGTACACTATGTGGGCCCAAATCAGTGTTCCCAACCTTGGGGAAATGGAAACTCCGGAAGAGCTGCTGTAGCTTACTCTCAAGGGCTTTGGATGGACTTAGACCTTAGTCTTTTTCCGGAGTTTGGGCCCTTATCTTGGCCTATGGGAGTTAAGGGAAGCATGTTCCTGACCTTAGGAGGGAGTAAGCTCGGACTCTCGAAGGTATTGGTGGCAACTCTTGAGAGGATTGGGTCAACTAAGATCTTTGCCTCTCTTTAGGACCATGAACCACCTTTGGTTGTTGGGCCTTTTGAGATGTGTCAGTGTCTCCTATCGACATAGATCAATTTATGGGCATTTGGGCCAATCTACATCTTGGACCACTCCATAGTAGTCCTGCTAATGGGCCGAGTGGACTTCTACCCCTTCAAAAATTATTATGAAGAGTTAAATCTTGTATGGACTGATGTCAAATCTTGTATATTGGAAGAGAGAGAGAGAGAGAGAGAGAGAGAGAGAGAGAGAGAGAGAGAGAGAGAGAGAGAGAGATCTATGGAGAGTAAGAGAAGTTTGATTTTTTATAAATAAAAGAATTTAGAGGCAAGAAAATTTGGAGGTAATTGTTCTATCCAATGAAGATAGTTTTTTAACGTAATTATTTTTCCAAATATTAAAGCTAAGAAAGCAGCCTTCCCTAAAACGTACTCTTTTATCCTATTTTTCCAAAACCCCATACTAACTATAGGATGATCTTCTGACTGATGACATACTGAGTTTGAATACGGTCTCCCAAATGGATTGAGAGTGTCTATATCATTTTTTTCTACTTAATTTGTATTTCACTTCACTTCGTTGGTTCATTTACTAAGTTATGCACATTCACCTCAATCATGAAAAATTAAACCCTTAAAAGTAAAAAATTCTACAAATAAATCAATCAGACAGAGTAAAGTACAATGAATGTGGAGAAACTGGGGATACAATCTCATTCTCTTACGTGTGGCTGTAACTGTTGAAGGGTCTATTTGGTGTAGCTTTTATTTAGAAGCTACTTTTGGCATCTTCATTTAACATAAAACATAATGAATATAAGTTATAACAAAATTTAAGTAGTTATAAAAATCAAATCCCCCTTATACTTTTTTTTTAAAATTTAAGAAGTTCTAATTTGGAGTTTTTGGTTAGAAGTCAATAAAACGACTAAAATGATACATAAGTGATTTTTTTAGTATTTATTTTGTTGCTCAAAATAATTAAGTAAAAGTCCAAAAACACTTCCAATTGAAAACTGTGCTGAACATGCTTACTATTGAGATTACCTTGGTTGTGCCTATGGGGTATTGATTGACCATCATAATTTTTTGTTCAAAAGTAGCTGCCTTCATTAACTAAGAAAAAAAGTAGTACAAAGAAGAGTACAGTGGAGAGATGGGTGAGCAGATAGGATAGGGGGGGGGCCAGACCCAAGTCCATCTCATTGATGACGATAAGGGTGGCCACCTATGTACAGCAGAAACACAAGAAAAAAGGGACATAAACGTACACAAAAGAGGATGACCAGCAGACAACGACCTTGGGGTCTAACCAGCATCAAGAGGAAGCTTTGCAAAGCTTGATAGAACATCTCCTACTGTCTCACAGGGCTGCCGATGAGGCCATATACCTTCAAATTTTCAAAGAAATACTCCTCCCAAGTCTGGAACTCACACACCTGCTCTGGATGGAGATAATAACATCCATTGCAAACGTTGGGGGGAGCTTGAACGGGCATGCTGTTGAAGAAGGCATGGGATGTTGCACAAAACATCAAATTCACTAAGAGTAAACTCCATTTCGGGAGGGAGATCTCCTGAGGGAAAGCAATCTAAAGCTTCTCACAAAGATACATGGCAAGACCATCGGTGCCAAACAAGATGTCCATATTCAAAGATATAAACGTACACATAGATATGCGGTGTATATTTTCTCAAATCAGAGAATTTCGCTTCGTAATCAGCCACAGACATAGTGTCTTGAATCAAATTGAGAAACTCCATCTCCTTCTTATCTTGAACATGACCAAGAAAGTATTTCTCACGAAAAATTTTAAGAAACTTTGCCCAAGTAATAGTAGCATGACTAGTAAATATAGTCATCTTCATTAACTTCCACCAGACATCTGCTCTATCTTGCAACATGAAGGTTGTCAGATTGACCTTCTCATTTGGATAATGAATTATAGCTAACATCTTCTCCATCTCGTTGAACCAAGCCTCAACAACCTCTAGTCGGCTCTTCCCCTTAAAGAAAGAAGGACGCAACTTATTGAACTGCTCCATCATAAGAGGTCGCCTTAGGCCCATGGGTTGAGCCTCAGTCTGAGTTTGCACAGCCTATATAAACCTCTGAAACATAAGCATGAACCCACTAAAATCTATGTTTGGTCGGCAGTGCGCTGACCACACCTTGGCTTGGGTTGCAAAAGAACCTCCCTACATAGAGGTATCCTCAGAAGACGGCGTCTGAGCAGGAGGAATCGCAACAAGACGACCACGCCTCGACATATCTTGAAAATCCAAATATCTCAAATAAGATTTCAAATCTAACAATTCAGCACTTCAACCTTTATCTCAAATTAAAACTTGACTATTCTATGACCTATATTCAACCTAAAATCCTAAATCCATCAATCAACTATCAAGCTTCCGATGGTGTGAAACTCAAAACTCTCAAAATTACTCTAATACTATGTTTTGTAACGCCCTGAACCCCGTGTCTAGTCATATTCGATTTTCAGTGAAATTCAGAGATGGTATAGATACGGAACATAGTATATACATAACGAAAATGAGAGAATATAAGTCCACAAGGAAAAATAATTAGTCATTCATCGTAAATTTCAAATAATAATAAGCCAACACAAACCACAAAAGTCTTATAATAGCAAATGTCTCAATCATAACATAATTAATCTCTCTCAACTTCCAAAGATCTCATAAATACATAGTAGACTAAAATATTATTATTACATCACTTTACTAAATGGAAAAGACTCATATATCACTACTAACTTTGAATCCAGTAGCTCCAAACGACTTCTACGCCTCATGGTCTGAATCAAAGTCTAACTCTCTGATCACTTTTCTTAAAAAATTATCCAACAAACTTCCTGACTATAAAGGCATCATCTCCTTTACAGGCTAAATATATAATAATTTGAATTCACATGGTAATCATATTATATAATGAACAATTTGCAATACTACATATAGATCAAATAAGAAAATAATATAAAATAAGATCTTATATATATCTTCTGTCAAATCGAATGTATTTTCTAATAATTTTAAACAAACATGCTAATCATAATACTTGTCACATATATTAAACTTTCTTATTTTGTTTGAAAGCAAACTACTATCCATAAACATGTCACGTAATTTCACCAACACATAGGGAGGCACATATCACATAGTATATAGCTCAAAATATAATTAGTAGTATGTAATTAAATTACATATTTTAAAATTTAGATTTCTCAAATTTTTTTATCATAAAATATATTTATAATATCTTAAAATAAATTCAAATTATTCACATATATGTGCTAAATTATCACAATTTTATATCTTAATCGGACAAGTATCATAACTACAACATAAGGTCCACACGTACATATACTGGATACTTAGACAATCGTACCAAATCTTGGCTACAACGGAACTGAAAATCACACATGTCCCACCACTACACTATACTGAAATAAGTTTCATAGATTTTATTCATTGCCCTTAGGTCGCATAATATCCTATCTAATAAGGACGCTTATATTAGAATCGGACCACATAATCTTCTTAAGATGACAACGTCTATATCACACATATTAAATTAAATGGCACATGTTTTACAAAAATTAAAATTCATAATAATATAAAATTTAACATTAATCATATAGCCAATGATATTCATTTGTAAAACTAGTACAATTTTCTTTAAAACAAGACATTTTAAAACAATATGATGTTCTACTATTCAACTTGATGTAAACCTGATTCCAACATATCATAAACATACAAAAAATATTTTTAAAAAATTATTAAATTTTTTTAAAAATAAGATATAATTTTATATGTCAAAATCTATTTTTCAAATTTAAAAAATTGTTAAATAATACAATAATAGTAAATAAATTTATTAAATAACCAAACTTGGTATACATAATAGAAATGTCATATGAAAAATGTTTGCAGAGTTTCATTAATATTCAAATTCATATGATACAAATTTAGACATTTACAGGATGTTCGAGTTGAGTCACTTATAGTACTTTTAATTAATTATTGAAATGAATATCAAATAAATTTTAAATTTTATAAAATTTTTTAGGAAAGTTAAAAGGATTTTTATGAAAGTCTGGTCAAAATTTCAGATCAATCAGAGTTAAACGAATGAGAACGGACATCAAAAAGTTTAACGGGAAAACTAAGTTCTGAGCAGGGATACTGTAGATATCGGTCGACCGAATACGGCCGGAACAAGTTAAAACATGAATTTTTCAAAAGTTATGATACAATTTTCAAATCTAATGATTTTTAATTAAACTTAATGATATTCTAAACAAATTTTAAGCACTAAATATTTTAAAATAAATTAAACTTTTCATATAATATAAAATATTTATATTTTGTACACATGACAGCTGCAGGAACTGTGTTTGACGTCTCCTCTTTTGGCCATATCAACGTGAGATATAACTTTTCAATAAATGGGAAGAGTTCTAGTCTGGAACCGGATCCTCCGTGACCGGATAAGTTTTAATGTGTCGGTCCAGGACACCTAACTTCCCAGTCCTGTTCGGAGGATCCAGGAAAAAATCGACTCTGGGAAAATATTTTCAATTGATAAAAGTTTGTTTTAAAAAAAAAATAAGAAGATCATTTTAATATACAAATTTTAAATTATATGATATAAAAATAAGTTCTATTTTACAAATATAATATCTTTAAAATGTATGGTTACCTGTAACTTTTTGGCTTATGAAAATTTTAAAGCCTTTCGTAACTCGTGATTTATCCTTGAAAATTATGTGGATGAAAAAGTAAAATTATCTTGTGATTTCTTTCTTTTTTTTCAAGAGAATGAGCAACCTCCTCTTCTGATAGTTCTGTTCTATGACAACGAATGAAATATGACACGCGTCAATGGAGATTTCCTCCTCCCATCTTTGGTGAAGGAAGACAGATTGCCATTCTATTTTTTTTTTTTTTTTTAATTCTTGTTACCCAGTTGAACATATATAATAACCAGTAGCCATCAGTTGCTGCTATTTGAACAGGGCAGGCATGGCTCTTTCTAGAATGCCCCTTCTCCAGAGGTCAAAAGATATCATTTAATCCAACCAAAATAACATGAATTAATGCCAATGATATAAACCAAGTTTATGCACCGGTGGGGATCATAGTTAGTTAAATATTTTTTTACAGGTGTATAATTCAAATACTTTTGAATTTTTGAATAAAACTCCCGTACGTCACATTGAACTGCAAGATATGAAAAAAAATATTCATTTTTTTGACGTCAACTGCTTTATTTAGGTATAATATAAAAATATTTAATACTTCCCATTTAACACACTATATTATTGATTTAAAATTTTTACCACTTAAATATCATAGAGTATGAGATTACATGATAATTTTCTTTTTTATTGACAAAAGCTAAAAATTTGATTAGTGACTATATATTATATTACTATTGTTGTTATTTTAACTTTTCAAGAATCTTGATAAAAAAATTATAAATATCTTGCCAAATCTTTTTTGAATCTTTTAATTATTTGACTGAATTTTTGACCGTACTATTCAAATTTTTGACCAAATCATATTCAACTATGGCGGGGACTTGCAAAGAGTAAAAATAATGTCCATGACATCAGAAAGAGAGGAGATGCTCTAAGTACAAGTTTAGACCTGAGTACAGCAGTATTGAGAGGAAGAAGATCTAGATATTTGCTAACTTTATTAAATTTAAAGACTACATGAGAAATTTTTTTTTACAATATTTGGTTCTCTCCTCTTCTCAGGTACTGCTAGACTCCGATTCAAACGTGTACCGAGAGAAGATCTTCTCTCGTAAAAAACAAGATAATGCATGCAGTTATGCACTGTGGACGTTCAGTGCCGCTATCAGGCCATGTCAGAGATGATCAAATGATCATAGCAGACTAGAACAGTTGTTCCAACTGGGGGTTGTCAAATCCCCCAACACCCTCCATTCTTGTTCCACGATCAGAGTCCCTCCTTGTGATCTTCCTCTGAAGCATAGCCACCATGCTCTCTTCAAGCTTTCTGCAAGATGGATTCTCCCTGCAATCCATCTCTCTGGCCTTCCTCCTCGCAACTTTCATACTTCTAACGATCAGAAGGTGCTTGAGGAGATATCCCAAGAGGAAGAATCCCCGTCTCCCACCGTCTCCCCCAACGCTCCCCCTCATCGGCAACCTCCACCAGCTCAGCTCTCTCCCCCACCGCTCCCTCCAAGCCCTCTCCCAGAAACATGGCCCCCTCATGCTGTTGCACATGGGCCAGGTGCCCACCCTCCTCGTCTCCTCCATGAAGGCAGCCGAGGAGGTGATGTAGGCACAGGACCTTGTGTTCTCCGCCAGGCCAACGTCCAAGCCGCTCGCCACCCTCAGCTATGGCTCCGGGGACATGACCTCCTCCCCCTACGGCGTGCATCCACATCTTTGGCCTCAAGCGGTTGCAATCCTTCCGACAGGTGAGAGAGGAGGAAGTCGCATTCGTGCTTGAGAAGATCGCGGCCGCGCCATCTCCGGCGACGGTGGACATGAAGGAGGTGTTGCACTGGTTTGCAGCTGGTTTGATGAACAGGATAGTCGCTGGGAACAATCCCACCAAGGATGGAAGGACGAAAACTTTACTGAATCTTCTTGATCATGAAGGCACTGCGATCGTCGCAGGCATCAGATTGGATGATACGTTCCCTTGGCTCGCCTGGCTGTGGACGCTACCCTTCATGGATTCCAAACTACGAAGACTGTTCAAGAAGTGGGATGCTCTCCTTAACCAGATACTTGAGGAACACGAGAGAGCAGCACAAGAAGGAGGCGAGGACATGGAGGGTGACTACGTGGATGTTCTTCTCTCAATGCGCAGGGATCCTCCTGTGGACTTCCCCATCTCTAGGAATGACATGAAGGCCATGTTGCTCGTATGTAACTTCGCTCTTGCTTCCTTAGCATTCCAGGCAGTCTCAATCTGGGTGTTGTGCAAGTGGTTATTTTTAGCAATTTAAGTTTCACTTCCATGTTCAATTTTAGGAGACATCCTCTATACATGAGATCCCTTCACATCTCCATCGATCGTTCAAGAAAAGAGAATGATTTTACTCAAAGGACTTAAGGACAGGAGTTAGTAGTACATAGGCAAATATTTGTGAAAAAAAAATCATGTGAAAATTTTGTTGTTCCTTAATTTCTACACTTATCTTGATTGTTTTTGTGATTCTAATAATTCAAAGTCTTCTTTTATTTCTTTTCCTTTTATTCTAGGTAGTATTCTTGGTAAAGAATTTGTTCCAACTCCCGTTCGGAATTTAGAAGAAGAAATTCTTACATCATTAATATAAAACACAGATAATTTAAATGCTTTAAAGGTTAATTTCTTTTCTATTCATCTGATGGAAAACTATGTTATTCTTTCATTGAGGTAGTAAGTGGACAACATGTGAACAGAACCTTCTGAATTCTCATAACATAATTCCAGGAATGCGGTTCCTCTCGGTACGAATTTTGACTGAATTCAGTTAGTACAGAGAAGAAAGGAAGGAGTCTTTCGTAAAAATCTTTTCTTGAGAATAAAAAAAATGCTATATGAAAGGATTTTGACTGAATTCAGTCCAAACCTGCATATAGAGGATCTCTATTCTAATTCCACATATTACAGGAGATGTTAGGTGCTGGAACAGACACAATGTACACAACCCTCGAGTGGACGATGGCAGAGCTCGTCAAAAACCCCAGGGCCATGGAGAGGGTTCAAAGCGAGGTCAGGGAAGTTGCCAAAGGGAAGCCCATGGTGACAGAGGACGACATCATACACCTGAGCTACCTGAGAGCAGTGATGAAGGAGGTCCTCCGTCTGCACCCTCCTGTTCCGCTTCTGCTTCCACGGCAGTCCGCAGAGGACATCCAGTTGCATGGCTACGATATCCCCAAGAAGACAAGGGTCTTCATCAATGCTTGGGCCATTGCGAGGGATCCCGCACATTGGGAGGCCCCGGGGGAGTTCCGACCAGAGAGATTCCTGGACAACAAGATAGATTTCAGAGGAAACGATTTCCAGATCACTCCTTTTGGTGCAGGGAGGAGGATTTGCCCGGCTCTCAACTTTGCAGTGTGTGGAATGGAGCTAGTGCTCGCCAATCTCCTGCATCGCTTTGACTGGGCCTTGCCTTGTGAAGTCAGGGTGGAAGATTTCGACATGAGTGAAGCCCTTGGGATTACAGTTCGGAAGAAGCTGGGCCTTCGCCTGGGAGCAATTCCATACACTGACATTAGTCTCATCTGATGTAGGGCTATGTATGAATTAATCAAGAAGAATTACTTTGCTGCATATCTATATGCATCATGTCTGGTAGCAATATATATGTATGTATGCTTGGGATGAATAAAAGAACCGAGTTTAGTACAACCAAGCTTAACATCTTATCCAATAGCTTTAGCTGATTGAAAAATATATGGTATCCATTCGCAACAATGGATGTACTTCTGTTAATATGTTTGGAGTGGATAAAATGAGATCTTCTTGGTATTTTATTTTGGCTGTCCAACCGGAAAACTCAATTGTGACTATCCGTCGAGTGCGTACAAATCTCATTTAAAAAAAAAAAAAAATAGTCAAAAAATATGAAAAATCATCAAATTAACCTCTAGACGGCTAAGGTTGACTATTTCAAGATCAAATGGTAAAAATTAAATCTAACTGAATGAAAATAACTTTAAAAAAATAATCAAATATTTATAAATTAATGATATATTTTACTTATTTTTTAATATGACGATGAGGTCGAAACAGTGCATGTTGTTAAACTGCATGCACTGTAACAACCGCACCGTACCACTCCTTTCTCTCTCTATCTCTCTCTATATATTACATAAGAATCATGCATGTGTATGTATCAGAGTATATATTTTTATCTTAATTTCAACTCTTTGGTATATAGATAGTGCAGTGACTCATATTACCTATCAACACTAGTTCACTTAAAGAAAAAGTAACCAAGTGGTCATAATCATCTTTTCTACTGCCTGATGAACAAGGTTCTGTATCATGGATCGGCTCCTATATTAACAGTTTACAAATCATGGAGAATATTCGGTTGAGCAGGTAGATCCTGAAATGTAAAATCCACCCGTGCACGAATTCACAACTCTCCTTCATGAAATGTCTGACTTTTGTTTTTAAATTAAAGAGAGTTTGTTTTAGTATTTAATTAAAGGAATTTTTTTATATCAATCCCTATGAACATAATAAATTTGAAATAAGTCCCCGGATCTTGCTTACTAGGCTTTAATCTCTTAAAACTTAATATTATTTAGTAGTGTCCTTCTGATTAAGAGTCATCTGAGAAAGGAGAATGCATATGGAATATTCTCCAAATGGCTATTAAAAAAAACAGAATATGTAAAATGACTTCATTACATTATCATATTATTTGAATTTTGATTACTAAATAATGTTAAACATAATTAATAAGGAAGACAACTAAGCTTTTTAAGGACAACATGGGTTATTACTATGAATTTCCATGAAAAACTAGTAGCAACAGGTTAAATACTATTTTAAACATTAGGAATTTTTTTTAATTTTAATAATTATTTTTGTATTTTTTAGAGCATAAACCTAATTCTTAAGATAAAAACTGATTATCTACTGAAATAGTTATCAAACACATTCATAAATTAAATAAAATTTATGTACACGCTAGAGAGGTCCAACATAAAGTGTTCACCGAGTTTTATCAAGTTATGGATTGTTTTGGTACTAATTCAGACTTCCACGGAAGTTCCAAGAATGCCGAAAATAAACTGACAACAAATAAATACTGAATTATATATCATATTAAATAAAATAAAAAATATCTAAATTTCCAGAAGAGTTTTTGACATTAAGTAATCAGGGTTCTTTGAAGTTTCATTTGGTTCGAAGGTCAAACGAGCAAAAATTGCCATCAAACAAGTTTTTCCAAAGAAAAGAAAGAAACTCGAGTCATCTGGCCAAACTCATGGCCATTTGAACTTCAGACGGAGGTAGGGATGTCAACGGATCCTTAAGATCCGAAATCCGATCCGGATTTGAAATCCGATCCGGATCTAATCTTGATCCAAAAACTTAATACGGAGCGGATTCAGATCTTATTTCGAATCTAATCTCGGGTGCCCGAAAACTTGAACGTCACTTTGATTGCAGAATAGGAAAAGAACAAGAACGAACAAGAGGAAAGTAAACTTAATTTTGTTTCGACAAACAAAATGATTTATATCAGTGCAGAATAACATATTCGGAGAATAAGCCATATCACTGTAGATCTAAATATTACTTATTCTTCTTATTCCGTCAACCTCAACGGGTCTCACAAAATTATCAAACCGAAACACACTTTATTTTAGTATATGCTATTCCGTCGATAAACTCCACGTAATAACTTATTCTGCAAACAAAGAATAAACGATTCAAGGTAGAGTTCAGATCTTGTTGTGCTATGCCGCTGCGGTTGAACGTGCCTCCTTTCTGCCCAACCTCCTTCCACCATGGCAGCGAGGGCGGCGATGAAGGCTGCAAGGAGTTTGCACAACATAAGACTGGAAAAACTCTTCTCCTCCACGGAAGTCGGCGCCATGGCCTGAGGCCCCCTCCTCCGCCAGAGCTGCCGCCAGGGGCCGAGGCCTCCTACTCTAATGAAGCAGCCTCCATGGATCAAGGCCGCCTCCTCCGCCCCCACAAATTGAGAGCCTCTGTGGGAGCCGCCACCACTGGTCGATTCCTCCTTCTCCAACGGAGCTGTCGCTGTGGGATGACGCTTCCTCCTCAAACAAAGCCGCCGCCAAGGGCTGGGGCCTTTTCCTCCACTGGAGCCACCACCACGGGATAAGGCCGCCTCCTCCACGACCACAGGTTGGGTCTCCTCCTCTAATAGAGTTGCCACCATTCCTCTCCTCCCACTGGCCAAGGGCTTCGTCTACCAGAGCTCCTGCCGTGGGCTGAGGCCCCCTTCTTCGCCAAAGCCTTCACCACAAGCCGAGGACCTCCTCTTCCTCCTTGTTAATAATAACCCCAAATTCTACGGGATGGCCATCTAGCAGTTGTTTAGACCTTGGGACAAAGGGACCCGTCTATAGAAGTGAAGATGGCAATGATCCACTGGCCGCCGCCATGGACCAGGAGGTTTGTGGCCTTGCAGCACCGTGAAGCCTGATGACATCTCCATCACCACAACATTCGACCTCACCCCGCCACTGCACTCAAACCCCTGTGCCGCCATAAGACACCACCGCACCCCGACTTGGACTGTAGCGGACAAGACAAAAGCTGGTCTTTTTGAGTTGCTCCAAAATCCGATCCGATGCGTGTGCAGCTTTCGGATTCGAATCTGAATGCAGAATTGATTTCGGATCGAATTCAGATCATAAAAGATCCGCGGACCCGACCCGTTTACACCCCTAGACGGAGGTTATTTGGATGGCCAGCACTCCGGCCGTCAGGTGTTTGGATGGCTAGCTTTCTGGCTATATGGTTAGGGCGATGGCCGTCACTCCTGGACTGACTGTATATCCTATTTCAGTCATTTTTTGGAGTTTTCTGGTCTTAAACTTCTAAATTAACTTTTCAAATATTTCATGTTGATTTTTTGAAGAATTTTCACATAAAATAAAATTTTCAATTATGATTTAGTCATGCTTACAGTAATCATAATCTACTTTTTTGTCGACAACTAGATTTTCGAGATCTCCTAAGATTTTCAAGAATTTCCCATGAGTTCCCTTGCTGCTAGCCAGTCTTACTTGTCCTCCTAAGATGTAGGTAGGGTTAGGATACTTATCTATACACAAGAATCCCTCTATCTCTAGTTTTCTTTTTAAAACCCACCTAAAGCTTACCTTAAAAAATACTAGTCTAAGCTAGGGTTGCTGCACAAATTTGATGCCTTATTTCTACTAATTTTCCACTGCCCAAATCTTGTAAGGATGGCATAGAGAGATTAAACATAAAATAAAATTATGATTATGCAACGACAAATAAAATCATCTTTGTGGTCCCCTAATCTATTTCGACTATGATAAAATTGATTCGGTGATCGAAATTTCACCTTATGTGAAATTAGATCTGTGTTCATTTGGTTTCGGAGGAGCGACACCACTAGCCACGTTGGTGTCTGACCTTCAACGGCATCTACGGATCCTCTGATTGATAGTTTGTCATCAATTCTTTTGTAGGTTTGGCATGATCGCCAATCCTTCTTTTTCTCGACGGTGTCCGTGGCATGCACGTAGAGACTTCGGCGGGCAGAGACTGGCATGGACGAGAGAGATGAAGGGGGTGCCCCTCTCCAAGGGAGTTGGCCAGAGGAGAGAGGGGGGGGGGGGGGGGGGGACAGCCTGGTTCTATGGGAAGCCCTTGAACTTAGTCTAGGATTTCTCTCCAACATTTATTTATATTAATTTTATATAAATCTCACTTAATTTCCATCGATTAAGAGCCTTTGTCCACGTGATCCTTTAGACTCAAGTGTCAGTCTAATTTTCAGCCCGATAAGTCAAATAACCTTTTATCAACTTAAAACGATTTATTAAATATCTCATATTAAATAAATACTTAAATCAATTTATCATCTCATGACAATCGACTGAACTCCTGATCAAGTTAGGTGTCAATCAACACCACATAATCTCGAAAAGCATTGGGATTCAATAATTAACTCAAAGAACTTTTCTATCATCAGTTACTATATGGCTATGATCTTTCATTCGTACCAATACTTTAAGTAAACTTAAAATATAGTTAATTGTTAAACCTTAATCAGTTCACTCACTCAGATCAGATGCCTCAAAGCATCATCAGAAAATATCTTTCCTAATATGTTGTCATGTCTTATCTATGGACTCCTAGGCATTATACTATAGAACATTCTCTCTCTAATTACTAAGAAAGAATGATCTCATATTGACAATATAATCACTTTGGAAGATATCCTGATGGATCCGATCATTTAACTATTTAAAATTCTATGGCTAAAAATCTATAAGCTAAAGTCAAAACCCACAAGTCAATCGACAATATATTTTTAGTGTCTTATGTCAAAGGACCAACCACGTTATTGTGACGATGAATCAAGATTATCATCTAGAGAGTTAGTGGTAGTTTAGTTTGGCGAACTCATTCTCTAATGAGTATCTACATGTTCATTTTAGTGTCTCTACACATGTGATTCTGAGATCAATCATCTTCATCTTATATGTAACAATAACATATACTAGTCTCACCAGATATTTATTGTCATTCTCAAATATCCTCCGATTAAGAACATTTCAGAATATATATTTAAAAAATTAGTCTTATTATTATAATCTCATCATAATTTAATATCTATTACACATATGTACGGACTTCACTATGAAACGGTATATTCGAACTACACATAATGAATTTAATATCTTTAATAAGAACAAGACTGTATAAAAATCATGTGATTGACTTGATGAACATACATAACTAACAAATCCTACATGACCTCCTTTTCCCCCTTCGAATTGGAGTTGCCATGAGGAGGGGCTTTTCCTCTTTTGGACAGTTTGGTTTCAAAGAGAATTTCGGCTCTTTTGTGAATGTTTTTAGAATTAAACACTAAATTTTTCGACCCGAAAGTGTTCAAAATTTTCCAAGAGTTCATCTATACCTTAATCTGACTTCTCTACAGTGAGATGTCGCTGTCTTTCTGAATCTGTGTCTAGTGTACCCAAATCCAGGTTTTTGTTTAAGTCATTAGGTATTTAATCTTGTTTTTGGGCTAATGGGCCTAATAAACATTGATTACTAATGGGTTAGAATCTATACAAACCCCATCCCCCTCCCCCAACCCAAAAAAAAAAAGGAAAGTTCCTTAGAAGGATATTAAAATCTAACGAATAGAATTCCAAAGGAAACACAAACGAAATCTAGCATTCAGTAGGTATGAAAATTATTGTTTTCATTTATTTATTTCCTTCTAAAGTATTTTTCTAAAAATATTTTCAGATGTCTTGTTTGACCGTAAGGACTTGTCTCAGTGCGAAACCATTCTTTGTCCTTCGTAGGTCTTATTTTGTATTAGGGGTAGCCGTTCCAGAGAAATGAACGGATAGATAAAAAACTTGGAGAGTCTATTGGATTCTATGTAAATTAAATTTATTAACTTTCAGCTCTTTGAAAATGAAAAGCCTTCAAATTAATGCTGTCACTGCTCTCAAAAAATTAGTTTACACATGGTAGTAGTTGATTTCCTTCTGATTAATTAACTATATCCAAAACCGGTAAGGTGGAATAAGGGTGTTGGGAAAACTTCCATTTGAATTTTGGCTTCCACTTCTGGTATGGAATAAGTTGAGAGAGAGATGTTATAATTAATTTTGGTTTATTACAAAAATCGAACCTTTCACAATAATCTCACTTTTGCTCCCATCCTGAAAGTTCCACTCTGTAGTTTTGGGTTAGAAGTTAAAATATAAGTAAATACTACATAAATAACTTCTAAGATTCAATTGCTTTTGATAAAATAATTAAGTAAAAGCACGTTTGTTCCAAAAGCTGAGAAGAGTTCAAGCTTTCACAATAAAAAGGGCTTTTCGACTTCCAAAACTTTTGATATTATAGATAACTCCCTCTAATCCAACTATGTATAAGAAAGTTTCCACAATATCAACTTTCTTACAAAACAACCCTTCTACCCATCTTTTGTGACACTTTTCCACCTTCTTTAGCAGCAGTTTTTGTAACACTTAGGGACTTTATACTAATTTGCAGGGTTCGTGGGAGTTGATTCGTAAATATTGTATTACAGAAAAAGTTTTTTTGTACATATGCTATGTTTTCGAAACTAAAGTTAAATTATATCTAAAAAATCCGAAAAAAAGAACATGAGCCACACGATTCAAATATACATATAAAATCCAATTAATAGGGTATATCCTAAAGTTAACTTTTTTTTCAGTAATGGAAAATTTGGAAAGTTAATTAGCCTGAGGGCTAATTCCTTTTTAGATACAACCGAGGTTCTCTATCCTCGATACATGAGCGAATAAGTTCGGAGGGGAATACCTCAGTCCAGTGGTTGGATCTGTGAGTTTCCTTGCATAGGTGGTCAGCAAGTGTGCCGCACTGTTGGTTTCTCTATCTTCATGTTGAACGGGATAATATTTTTTGGTAACTTGATGTTTCTAACATTGTCTCTAGTGGCGGATCCAACGTTAATTCAATTAGATTTTATCAAATTTATTGACCCAGTCTAATGCAGTCTAATTCGAGACCTCCCTGATTCAACCTAAGACCCTACTAGTAGGAGTGGCAACGAGTCGAGTGGACCTAAGCCCAGACATTCTCGAGTTCAGCTCGACAAAAAATCTCGAGCTCGAGCTGAATCCGAGCTTGAAATCAAACCTCAAGCCCAACTCGAGCTCGGGCTCGGAAAAAAAAAATCCAAATTTGAGCCAAGCCCGAGCCCAGCTCCGTTCACATAGACAAATTTTACAAGGCCCAAACTACTGGAGATCCCACATGGGTCCAAAGTCACATACTCAAATTGTCGAACGACCCATGTGGCCATGCTTTGTTCGGCCCATTTCTCACAGCCCACGTCACTGGAGCAGTTAACACAAGTGAAGGGGGTGGGCTTAGTATAGATGCACGGGTGGGGGAAGAAAAACGGGTAGCCGATATAGGATAAATGTCCTTGGGCGGGCCACGTGCTGCGGGGGTTTGCCAGAGACATTTAGTCTAATGCCGGAAGTTTTAAAAGCGTTGCAACCCTCATAAGGTTCCCGTTACTGCTCTGATAACGCGCTGGCGGGTGAGTCAGGCTGAATGGATGCAAGTATGCAATGCGTTGACTCGATGAACGGGGAATTTCTATTTACAGAGTTAAATTTACACAAACTATTTTGGGGCGAGTTGGCTCGCGAGCTAACGTGTTAGACTCGAGCTCAGCTTGTTGACTTATACGATTCGAGCCGAGCCCAACTGGGCTCATTGCCAGTCCTACCCACTGGCCTAATTCAAAATCTTATACGGCCTAGTTCAAAATCCCACTCACCCGGTCATAACTTAATGTCCGAATGACCTTAATAAACAAAATTTCTACATCCACTAGTCTCCAAAGCATTTGAGAATGAGAAAACGGATGGAGCCTATTACTACAGTGATTGTGGGGAGTGTATAAGGGAGGACTTCTCCCGATTGTCCATGAATTGTTAATGAATTGTTTTGAAATATGTGGAGATGAGAGTTATGACTATGAATGTGTTGTTTTAAAATATGTGAGGGTGAAAAGGGAAAGAAATCACTATAATAGAGTTATTATCATTAATGATTTTTTAAGAATTATTTAATAATTTTAAAAAAAAGAATATGAGAGTATCAAGTAAATTAGATTAAAATTTATGTTTTATTAATATAGTATAAGTAGATTAGACTGTGCCATAGAGGATAGGAGAGGGTCGGGAGAGGTTGCTTGTGTTGTAAAGGCAGAGAGTAGGTGGGTGGCAGGTATACGAGCAAGGAGAGAAGAGGACGGGAAAAGAAGACAAGGTATCATTTGAAAATCTTATTTACAAGTAAAAACATTAATTTTTTTTAAAGGTTGGATCCGCCATGTTTTACTGTTTATATAACTTGATCTTCGATTCAACAATACAAAAATTTTAAAAATAAAAAAATCAAACCCATATTTATTAGGCTTAGCTCATGCTCGCCCATTCAGGGCCTTTTTTTCTGTTCACCTGGACTTGATTGTTAATTTTTTAGAATTTTTTAGGTTGTCTGATCTTGAGATTCGTATTGTAGGATATGTTGGAAATGGCAGATTAGACGTTAAAAAAAGTTCGATTTCAACTTCTTTTTTTTGTTTTGGTTGCATCACATTTAGTGCAACAATGATTACTATTTTGAGAAATCAAATACTGGTCCCATCATCTTTTCTTGAAGACTAGGTGTAAAACAATAATTTATTCCGTACCAAGTAGGGTTTGAGTGAAGTATCAGATTCACCTTTTTAACTCTTACGAGTAGAGGCACACTAAAGTCTAAATCCCATCGAAAAGAAGATCAAAAAGAAACAAAGCATAAAAACGATAAAGAAATAAAACAAGGAAAATAAGGTGTATAAAATTGTAAAAGGATAATAATCTATACTCATAGATAGTAAGAAATAGCAACTTTGGAAACAAGAACATCCGTTTCCACATCTGTTAAGAAAATGAGTTCAAAATTAATTGACATGGAGCAGGCCTTCGACGGATTGGAGTGGGGTTATATCCTAAACTGCTTGAGATCCTTCAACTTTGGAAGCTGGTAAGAAGGAAGCAAACGGAACTCATCTAAGAACTGGAAAACCGTCTGTTCGAGCAAAGACAGGAGGATTAGGAGTAAGAGACAGAAGGAATGAATGATGCTTCCCTCATGAAGTTTGTTGGAAAACTAAGACAGGGTAGTGACTCAATTTGGAGGAAGGTGGTAGAGGCAAAATATTTCCACGATCAAGACCATCAAATCTAAGAAAAAGTCCAAAACCTGCAGTAGAATACGCAAGCTAATGCAGACAGCATGGTTTGACTTCAAATGGAAGGTGACGTTGTTAACTCGATCACTGCTGAAGTTCCAGCTCAACCTGAAGGACGAGGAGCGGCCTAGCTCATACGTACTTAGTGTGGTTACACAGTCCCTCAGGAGAGGCTACAACATCCTTAGCTCATGATAAGGTTTGGAACTGCACCAACATCAACAGTCCTTCAAGTGATTCGCTAGCTATTTGGAGATGGCCAGTTGAGCCTACAGTCCAGATGTTCCTCTGGAAGATCGCCAGCCGTCGTCTCCCAACCAAGAAGATGTTAAAACAAAGGAACACTATACAGGAGGACACTTGCAGCAGGTATGGTTCGGAACAAGAAAAGTCTGAATCATATTTTCTTCTCTTGTGGTGATGCTAAGACACTTTGGATGGCTGCCAGCAGTTGGGTTGAATGGTCAGATGTCCCCACCTCTCTCCATTCCTTGTGGAATCTCTCATGCATCAAAAACAGTCATCTGCTGCTTTTCTCATTCTAGATGAGAGACCTTTTTGAAATATTCCCTCCCCCTCCTTGCACTTACACAGTTCCAACCAAACCTGCACTTACAGAAATTGGACTCCATATCTTATGGGGTTGGTGGAAAGCCAGGAACGAAAACCACTTCGGAAGCAAGGTGATTCCTTGGAAAAAGGTCTTACAGCAGGCACAAGACAAAACTGGTTTCTTCATCTCCCACATGAGGCAGAAATTGCAAGGATCCTCTACAGAAGGTGATCGCCTAGCCACGAAATGGCGTATCCTCGACTATGTCGACCCAGTGGGAGGATGGAGTACATGGGAACCACTGGCTCTAGGGTGGATCAAAGTAAAACTGATGGTTAACCAATATAGCACTCTAGGTTTATTTTGTTTGCAGAATAGTTTAAATCAAAATAAGATTTTGGAGATTTCTTAAAACAGAATAAGAGGTATTTTGATTTAGTAAGTAGTTGATATTTTACTCAGAATAAGGAGAATTACATTGTGCTATTTCAAATGATTTGCTTGCATACGTTATTCGAAATTTCTATCCTTTTCAAATTACTTAATAATATCTACAGTATTATTGAGTTTATCAACTAATATCTACAGTAATATATAAATATACGTTAAAGCTAAAATATTTCTTTTTTTTTTCCGTTAAATTCGACGATTGAACACAATATTTTGTTAAAAATGATTTTATAATAAAATATATTAATTTTAATGAGATAAAATAGGCTTCGGTTGTGACTAAAGTTATGTTTTCATGGGCATGAAAAATAGGTTCGTGAATTACAATTAGTTAACTAAATATTACTACGAAATCATTGTTACCATACAGTAACTAACATCCCTGAATTATTATTTTAATTTTTTCGAATCACACAATGATGACTGTGACCATGTCATATATTTTTTAGATGCACTTGATTTTGATTTTTTAATTTTAATTTTAAATTTGTATTTGTGCGTTTGATCTGAATCAATCAGATGATTGCGTTATTTTTAGACCCGATTCCGTTACCCATAAATGGAATGGCGTTAATTACATCCTCCTAAGAGAAATATCATTGATTAATCATCGGAAGATTAGAATAATATCCTTTAAAATGATATAAATAAAATATAAAAGATTGCATTTGAAAAATGAATGAATTTCGATTTTTATTTGAGAAGAAAATTTATTTTTTAGTTTTAAAGTTGAGTCTACACAGGGATGCGCAGACTCAACTGATTTTTTTTATTTTATTTGATTATTCTTTGGAGAATATGGCAAAAGACTTGATTTCTTGATTTTTTGTTAATGGATAATGATAAGAGACATTTTTTAGTCTTTTTAGATTGATATATGTGAGTTCATTGAAGATTTGTTTAAGTTTTTATGTTTGGAAATAAACATGAAGTTGAGTCTGCGCAAAGATACACAGACTCATTTGTTATCAATGAGAATACTTGTATTTGTTTTGATTTTTGATTTGTAAAAAGAGTGAAAATCTTTTTTATGATATTTTGATTGAGATGAATGGTATTTTTTATGGAAATCATGATTTAGATTTTGAATGTCAATTTGATTGTTTTTCATTAACAAGAAAGACTCATTATCATTCTTTATTGTATTTTTTCAGATTTGGAATGAAAAGGTTTTAGATTCGATTTGCAAGATATGAAAAATATTTTTTATGTTTTATTAGTTAAAAAAAATACTTTAGAGATTTATGTTTTTAATGTTTTGAATTTATAGATTTTTGAAGGATGAGCAAGGTGTGCAGACTCAATTGAAGTGAGACATCTTTTAGATATTTTTTATATTTTGCAAATGATAAATTTGAGTTTTATTTGATTTTTAATTTACAGGAAGTATATAATTTTATTTTATAATTTTTAATTTAATTTACAGAATTTTAAAAATTAAAAATTTAAATTTTATCAATTAAGAATTGAGTCTAATCTCAGCGTTATTTATCATAAAATTTGAGAAAATAGCAAGTGCACTTCATTCTCATATGACCAAGAACATACAATTGTCCAAAAAAGAGATATAGAGGATCTTATCTCAACGTCCACATGGGTGGGGTCATTGTGTCACACGTGCAACTAACTTAGGTGACGAACTCTGAAACGAAACTAATATACGAATAGTCAGGTCAGCCTATTAGCCATTAGACAGAATCCAATTAAATTGGCCCAGCTAGACGATAACCTTATTTATTTGGACATTTATTAAACATCATCTTAGGGGGCTGTTTGTTTCAACGTAAAACAATATAATCTAATACAATTGATTTATTTGGTGTCTTTTGGATGTTCGGAACGATATAAAACAAAAACAATGTAAAATAAAATCTTGTATGGGTCTTTTCTGCCCACCTGGCAGCCCAATTTCTTTGTTTTAGTTTATCGGGGAAAGTCCAGTTTAAATCAAAATAAGACAATTGAAGTACTCTCTTGTTCTGTTTTACAAACCAAACAAATGCCCCTTAATTTTAAAAATGGAAATTTTCAGTTGTCTGGAAAGCGGTGATTTTGGAATTGGTGAATTACATAATTTTACATTCAGACAAACAACCCCAAAGGAGCACATATAATTCGGTTCAAACTGAAAAATCAAGTCAAATAGAGTGATTCAATTTGATTTGGTTCGATTTGACTTCACATGTTTGCCAAATCAAACCAAAGCAAAAAAATCATATAAGCTGAAAATCATATAAGCTGAATAGAGAGAGAGAAAGGAATGCTAGAATGTGGGGTTTGTTATAGTGCGTGCAATTTAATGGCACGTACTGTTTTCAACCCATATTCATATATAAAAAAATGAAAAATTCATGAACTTTTAAATATTCAATTATCCCCTTACTATTGTTTTCATCTTTTGGAATTTTATTTTAACTATCCAATTGGAAAACTCAATTTTGCCTATCCATCGAATGCATACAAATCTCATTTAAAAAAAAGTTAAAAAATCATCAAATTAACCTCTAGATGGCTAAGGTTGAGTACTTCAAGATCAAATGGTAAAAATTAAATCTAAATATATGAAAACAACTTTAGAGAATAATCAAATATTTATAAATTAACGATGATTTTTATTTATTTTTTAACATGACGATGAGGTCGAAACAGTACGTACTCTTAAATTGCATGCATTGTAGCAACCGCACCATACCACTCATTTCTCTCTCCCTATCTCTCTATATACTATATAAGAATCATGCATCTGTATGTGTCAAACTATATATTTTTATCTTAATTTCAACTCTTTGGTATATAGATAGTGCAGTGACTCATATTACTTAATTAATTATTAACGCTAGTTCATTGAAAGAAAAAGTAACCAAGTGGTCATAATCATCTTTTCTACTGCCTGATGAACAAGGTTCTATATCATGCATCGGCTCCTATGTTAACAGTTTACAGATCATGGAGAATATTCCGTTGAGCAGGTACATAAATTTTAGCGTGTACATTAATTTTAATAATTATTTTTGTATTTTTTAGAGCATAAACCTAATTCTTAAGATAAAAAATTATTATTTACTGAAATAGCTATCAACCACATTCATAAATTAAATAAAATTTATGTACACGCTAGAGAGGTCCAACATAAAGTGTTCACCGAGTTTTATCAAGTTCTGGATTGTTTGGCTACTAATTCAGACTTCCACGGAAGTCTCAAGAATGCCGAAAATAAACTGACAACAAATAAATACTGAATTATATATCATATTAAATAAAATAAAAAATATCTAAATTTCCAGAAGAGTTTTTGACATTAAGTAATCAGGGTTCTTTGAAGTTTCATTTGGTTCGAAGGTCAAACGAGCAAAAATTGCCATCAAACAAGTTTTTCCAAAGAAAAGAAAGAAACTCGAGTCATCTGGCCAAACTCATGGCCATTTGAACTTCAGACGGAGGTAGGGATGTCAACGGATCCTTAAGATCCGAAATCCGATCCGCATCCAAAACTCTTACATCAAATTCGGATCTAATCTTGATCCAAAAACTTAATACGGGGCGGATTCGGATCTTATTTCAAATCTAATCTCGGATGCCCAGAAACTAGAACATCACTTTGATTGCAGAATATGAGAAGAATAAGAGGAGAGTAAGCTTAATTTTGCTTTGACAAACGAAATGGTTTATACCGATGCAGAATAGTGTATTCAAAGAATAAGAAGAATAAGTCATCCCACCCCTCGACCCAAGAATTACCTATTCTTTTTATTCTGTCAGTGGGTCCCACAAAACTATCAAACCGAAACACACCTTATTTTAGTATATGCTATTCCATTAGTGGACTCCAAGTAATAACTTATTCTGCAAATAAAGTGAGGCCTAGGATTTTTAAGAATTTCCCATGGGTTCCCTTGCTCCTAGCTAGTCTTACTTGTCCTCCTAAGATGTAGGTAGGGTTAGGATACTTATCTATACACAAGAGCCCCTCTCATCTCTAGTTTTCTTTTTAAAACCCACCTAAAGCTTACCTTCAAAAATACTGGTCTAAGCTAGGGTTGCTGCACAAATTTGATGCCTTATTTCTACTAATTTTCCACTGCCCAAATCTTGTAAGGATGGCATTGAGAGATTGAACATAAAATAAAATTATGATTATGCAACGACAAATAAAATCATCCTTGTGGTCTCCTGATCTATTTCGACTATGATAAAATTGATTCGGTGATCAAAATTTCACCTTATGTGAAATTAGATCCGTATTCATTTGGTTTCGGAGGAGCGACATCACTAGCCACGTTGGTGTCTCACCTTCAACGGCATCTTTGGATCCTCTAATTGATGGTTTGTCATCAATTCTTTTGCGGGTTTGACATGATCGCCAATCCTTCTTTTTCTCTACGGTGTCCGTGGCATGCACGTAGAGACTTCGACGAGCAAAGACTGGCATGGACGAGAGAGATGAAAGGGGTGCCACTCTCCAAGGGGGCTGGCCAAAGGAGAGAGAGAGAGAGAGAGAGGGGACAGCCTGGTTCTATGGGAAGCCCTTGAGCTTAGTCTAGGATTTCTCTTCAACATTTATTTATATTAATTTTTAATATTTTTTTATAAAAGTCCTTAAATTAATATAAATTCTACTTAATATCCATCGATTAAGAAACTTTGTCCGCGTGATCCTTTAGACTCAAGTGTCAGTCCAATTTTCAGCTCGATAAGTCAAATAATCATTTACCGACTTAAAATGATTTATTAAATATCTCATATTAAATAAGCACTTAATCAATTTATCATCTCATAACAATCAACTGAACTTCTGATCAAGTTAGGCGTCAATCAACACCACATGATCTCGAAAAATATTAGGATTCAGCAATTCATTCAAAAATCCTTTCTGCCATCAGTTACCATATGACTATAATCTTTCACTCGATGCCTCAAAGCATTATCAGAAAATATCTTTTCTGATATGCTTTCATGTCTTGTCTATAAACTCCTAGGTATTGTACTATAGAGCATTCTTTTTCTAATTATTAAGAAGGAATGATCTCATATTGACAATATAATCACTTTTGAAGATATCCTGATGAATCCAATCATTTAACTATTTAAAATTCTATAGTTAAATATCTATAAGTTAAAGTCAAAATCTACAAGTCTATCGACAAGGTATCTTTGGTGTCTTATATCAAAAGACCAACTACGTTATTGTGACGATGAATCAAAATTACCATCTAGAGATTCAGTGGCAATTTAGTTCGGCAAACTCATTCTCTAATGAATATCTACAGATTCACCTTAGTGTCTCTACACATGTGATTCTGAATTCAGTCATCTTCGTCTTATATGTAACAATAACATATATTAGTCTCACCAGATATTTGTTGTCGTTCTCAAATTTCCTCCGATTAAGAATATTTAAGAATATATATTTAAAAAATTAGTCATATTATTATAATCTTATTATAATTTAATATCTATTATACATATGTACAGACTTTACTATGAAACGGTATATTCGAACTACACATAATGAATTTAATATCTTTATTAAGAACAAGAATGTATAAAAATCATGTGATTAACTTGATGAACATTCATAACTAACAAATCCTAAGTGACCCCCCTTTCCCCCTTCGAATTGGAGTTGACTACGGAAGGTATGGTTCAAATTTTAAGATTTCGAGTTGTCTTCTATGCCATGTGTGACTTACTGTATATACATATATACTTAAAGGTATTAATATGTTATATATTATAACTAAAAAATATTATATATGGCTATAAATATTAAATATTATATGATATAATAATTCTTAATATATGAAATTAACATAATAAATATAAATAATATATCACAAAAAGTATATAATGTATAAATTAAATAAAGTTATAAGATAAGTTAAATAAAATAGAGTATTACAAATATTTAAGAATAATATTATTTTATCAAAGAAGTTCCTCGGAGACCATGGCCTTCCCCTCCCCTGTATCCTCCACTAAGACAGATAGAGTTATGACTATTAATGAGTAGTTTTGAAATAAGTAAAAGTGAGAATTATAATCATTAATAAATTGTTTTGAAACAGGTCGAGACGAAAGTTCTGACTATTAATGAGAAGGTGAGAAGAAAAATGAATAATCATAATAGTAACTTTTTAAGAATTATTTAATAGTGTTTTTAACGGAAAAAATTATACAAATGTCAAATCAACTAAGTTAAAAAAATTGTTTAATCAATATACTATAGATAGATTAGACTGTGCCATAGAGGGAGGATCGGAGAGGGTTGGTAGAGGTGGTTTGTCGTGAAGCCAGATTAGGCGGGGGCCTCGTGCGTGGCAGGCCCACGAGCAAGAGAAGACAAGGGATCGTTTGAAAACCTTTTGCAGGCCCACCTGTGGAAGACAGCCAGAGTTTGCGGGAGTGCAGGGGCTGCGTTTTCTTTTTTTCACCTTTAATCTTTCTAAGAAGAGAAATTGTTGTATGGTATACAGTGCATTACAAATAAAAAAATTAATATTTTTAAAGGTTGGATACACCGTGCTCGACTATTTGTATAATTTGATCTTCGATTCAACAATATAAAAATTTTAAAAAAATAAAAAGCCACATCCATATTTATCAGGCTTAACTCATGCTCACTCGTTAAGGGCTTTTTTTTTTAAATTTCTGTTCACCGGGACTCGATTGTTAATTTTTTAGAATTTTTTAGGTTATCTGATATTGAGATTGTATTGTAGGATATGTTGGAAAAGGGGGATTCGATGTTAAAAAAATTTCAATTTCTTTTCTTTTTGTTATTTGGGTTGCATCACATCTAGTGGAACAAAGATTACTATCTTGAGAAATCAAAGACGGGTCCAATCATCTTTTCTTGAAGACTAGTTGTAAAAAAGTAACTTAGTGCGTACCAAGTAGGGTTTGAGTGAAGTATTAGATTCACGCCTAACTCCTATGAGTAGAGACACACTAAAGCCCAAATCCCATCTAAAAGAAGATCAAAAGGAAACAAAGCATAAAAATGATAAAGAAATAAAACAACGAAAATAAGGTGTATAAAATTGTAAAAGGATAATAGTCAATACTCATAGATAGGAGTGTCAATCGGGCGGGTCGGTCTGTGGCCCAACTCAATTTAGTCCATATTAAATGAAATTGGGTTAGATTAAATTTGAGTTGACATTAGTTAAATCTAGACTGAGATAGACTGAAAATATGTTAGTCCAATTTAATCTATTGACTTTTATAATAATTCATATGAAAAACAAATACTTCTAACAAATCATTTCTAAACAGGATCAGTTCAACTCAACCCACTCGCTACCGAATTGAAGCTGAATTTTGGGTTAACTTTGAGCTGGGCTAAAATAGGTTAAATTATTTTAAATTTAGTTAGATCCAAATTATCACATAACCCAACTCAGCCCACGCAATTTACATCTTGGCCCATAGATACTAAAAAATAGCAACTTCGGAAACAAGATTATCTGTTTCCGGATCTGTTAAGAAAATGAGTTAAAAAATGCTCTCTACTTCCATATCAGCAGTGTCGTCAGGTGTTACCATTGACGTCTAGCTGTCAATGGCACCGTCCAGTGTTTCAACTTTCAAAGGAGATGCAAAGAAGACAAAAAAAAGTAGAAAGAACAAAAGAAAAAGAACTGAGAAAGGTCCTGGCAAGACTAAACATAAATACTTGTCATCTAGATCCCTCAGAAAGAATCCGAGTCCTCTACGATTCTCGTTAGACCGTAGAGCATCAGAAATAAAGGAGGGATGGGGAAACGCGAATTCACGGAGAGCCTGAGCATGGATGCGATTTTGGCGTTTCTTCCCCCACCCTCATTACTAATGTTCTAAGGTCCAACGAGAATCGTAGAGGATCTCTTATCCCTCAGAAAGGTCTCTTTTGCTTCCTCCATTATTGATGGCTCCTCAGTCCAAGACTATCTACTTCCTGGAATTGTGGAGGAGTGGGTGGATCCTTGACAATTCCATGCATTCGTATCCCTTAGTTTTCTGTGAGAAAAATAAATCTATATATCTACAAATTTGAAATATATTTGATGTACTAATGGCATCGTCTAGTATTTGAAATTTCAAACTAAAAGGAAGAAAACAAAAGTGAGAAGTAAAGAAGAGGACAAAAGGGTGGAAAGTACACATCCAATAGGGCGTGCGGATTGCCTCATTGGACGGGAGGATGGGAGTTCTACCGTCCTCAAACTCCTGCCGAAGACGTCCAAGGTGTGGACCCCAGGAAAGAGCCCAGTCTAATTCTAGTGACCGACGTAGTCAATTTCGTTAGAATAGTCCTGTATCGAAAAAAAGATAAAATTAAAAAATGTTTAAAAGATGGTACTTACTTCATTCATTGTCTTAAAATTTTGAGTTGGATGACCCAATAATTTTAATATATGCATTTTATAAAGCAAGTCGACTTGGATTCAATAATCCACATTTCTTCTGATTCTGTTATTGTAAAAGGGATTCCCTTTTCACGTGGAAAAGAAGACCCATATTAATAATTATGATTTTGGTGCTTACTCCACTTATTGTCTTAAGATTTTGAGTTGGACGGCTTGATAACTTCAACAAATTTTGCTGATCTTAAAATCCGATTACGGATGATTTAACACCTTTTTAAAAAGTGTATGTATAAGATATTTTGCATATATATTCTTTATAAATATCATATTCGTGTATATACTTTAAATTCTTATATATTATTTTTAATATCCTTTAAATTTCTGATAAGTTGCGACTATACCTCTCCGTTAAAATACCGTAGAATCAAACTTAAAGATTTTTACATATGTATCTTTAGATCCACTGGTATTTTTGTATATATACTTTTAAATTTACTAAAACTTTGGATATATATGCTTCATGTTATCAAACTTTACGAAACCTTTGGACATATTCAGTTGGAATTTATGTTTTTCTGATGAAAGGGTATAACGACAATATATTCAAAAAATTTAGAATATTAAAAATAATATGTAAACGTTGAGAATATTTATGCACATACCGTATATTTGAAGAACATTTATGTAAAAACTTATCTCTACCTCTCTCTCTCTAGATAGAGAGAGAGAGAGAGTAAAAACAAAAAGAAAAAAAGTGGGGGAGGAGAAGAGGAACCTTGGTGGATACTTCCTTTGAGACCCACACTTCTGACGTGTCAATGGGAGGAAACTTATCTCTCTCTCTCTCTCTCTCTATATATATATATATATAGATAGATAGATAGAGAGATAGAGAGAGAGAGAGTAAAAATAAAAAGAAAAAGTGCAGAGAGGAGAAGAGGAACCTTGGTGGATATTTCCTTTCCTTTGACCCACACTTCGGATGTGCTAATGGGAGGATGGGGGCGGCTGAAACCTCCTCTTTCCACCTAGAATCCATCCCCTCCCGTCGCCAACTGAGGAAATATGTGTCCCCAATGATGGTGACACTGACCATTGGCATTAGAGTTTTGATTGTAATGTTATAAGATTTCTTGTTTCAAATTTATTGGTTGATAGTGTGCGAGAATCTAGCAAGATGCACTAAAGGTGGGTCCTTTGAACTCCATCCCATCGTTGGGCATGTAAGATAAGAAGGATTAAATTGTTTGCTACGAAAAAAAAAATCTTTAATTAATCATAAAGTTTAAAATTCAATACTCTTGAAAAAATACATAAAATTAGTAAGAATTAAAGAAGACTATTTTAAAAGAGTAATATTTATTGTATCGCAACACTTCATCTCTTCTTGCCACTTGTTCTACTTATTTTTTTTTTACTTTTTTAACTCTTTCAGATAGAGAGAAAGCGAAGGTTCAGTCTTCTGACAGTTTTTGTTATTGTTCTTTTTTACTCACCTTTATTTGAAATAGGTAATTGATTTATTCCCATCATTTAAAAAGAAGAATCGATTCCTTCCTATTTTAGTCTGGTCGCCTCCCAATATTTCTAAACCCCAAATTATTACTTTTAGGCGTATTTTTATTATTGCCAAAAGTATACTTTTATCGTTTCTTAACTATTTTAGTTTTATCACTTGCTCCTTAATTTTATTTTTTCGTAATGCAGTTTTATCATTTCTTATGCAAATCTGTCACTTCTAAAACGTATTTTTTGTCGTTTCTTTACAGTTTCAGTTTTATTACTTGTTACTTAATTTTATCACTTCGTAATGCAGTTTTATCATTTCTTATGCAAATTTATCACGTTTAAGTAGAAATTAACACTTTTATATATTTTACTACTTTATTTGCATAAGAAATGATAAAATACTCAGAAGTGATAATTTCTACTTAGAAGTGATAGTTTAACTTAGAAAATGATAAAAATATATTTGAGAATGATAAATTTACGTTGAAAGTGATAAAACTGAAAAAGTGATAAAAATATATTTGCAAGTAATAATTTCATATCGAAGTGATACATCTAGACTAGAAGTGATAAACTAGGAAGTGACTAGATCAAAAGAAAAAGTAATTAATTATCTCTTTTAAATGGTAAAAATGAATCGATTACTTCATTTAAATAGAGGTGAGTAAGAAAAGACATTAATAAAATCTGTTGGAGAGCTGGACGTTCTCTTTCTCTTATCTCCAAAAATCAAAAAAATTAACTTCTACACCATATACGATATAGTAAGTATTACTTATTTAAAAATGAGACATATATGTCAGCACATAATGTAAAGTTCGAAAGTATATAACATAGAGGTGACTCATTCACTATGAAAATGTCTTCATAATAGATCCATACTCTAGTGTCTAGGTAGGATCATTCCAAAAGATTTCGGGCATACGTGGTGCTTTGGAATGGTTCCAGGAATGGTCATTTTCCACATCTCCACCTACTCCCTTGTCAGTTTTAGGACGCGTTCTTCAACTCTTTCATTTCAAAGGGCTGGCTTTTTAAAGAGTAAAACTTGATATAGTAGAACCAACTGTCTAGTGCAGTTGGTTCACTATCTCTCTTGCAAAAGGGAAGTCTCAAGTTCGATTTTAGTTGGACCTAACAACTCCCAGCCATGCAGCCCATTGATACTGTTGGGATCTTTATCCCCTGGTCTGTGGGATTATTTCTCCAGAAATCAGAGGCTTCTAGGCCTCTTCAAAAAAAAAAGAAAAAAACTTGATGGAGTACTTGTGAGGCTGCAGCAGTAAGTATTTTTTATTTTTTATTTAAAAAAAGAACTCAAGAGGGTGATCTGTCCTTGCCTTGCTGTTTCCCTTGTGCTGATTGCTCTGACTCCTTCGCCATTCGTTGGAACTGAGTCTCTACCGCTGTCGCGCACCGAACCGCTGACGCCAGATCTCTACAACAATGAGATGCCACCATTTCCCTCAGATCATGCCGAAGTCCATCCACAAATTTCTCCGTCCGACGTTCCTCATGCTCAAATATGTGAGGAGCAAATCTTCCAAGAGCTACAAATTTCATCTGATATTTTAGGAGTGACATACCATCCTGCACCAATTCCATAAACTCCCTTTCCTTGGCCCTCCGAACGTGCCTCGGAAAGTACTGTCCACTAAACTCTCTCACAAAGTCTTCCCAAGGAATCTCTCTCAAGGACCTATCTGGAAACATCATCCCATTGATGGTAACCCACCAATCATAAGCATCGTCCTTCAGCAAGTAGATTGCCAACAAGGTCTTGTCATTCTCAGCACATTCAAGAACATCAAATGCCTTCTCCACTTCCTTAATCCAATGACCTGCCGTGTCTGGAACTGGTTGACCCGTGAAAGAAGGGGGCTTCAACTTTAAGAACCGCTCTATCACCATGGACTGGCCACCTCGGGAATTGGACCCCTCACTTCCATCTCCCTGCTGGTATCTAGACATTGCCCCAATCATAGCTTCCATGAAACGATCCACATTATGCCCTTCTGCCCCCAAACTGCCATCATCTGCTCTCGAACCATGAGCCAACGGAACTCTCCTCTTCGGCGTCATCACTACCCCACAAATACGCAAATTGAACCAAAACACGTCAAAACCTACCAATCTACACCAGCAGTCATCGCCTGTACAGACTCGTACTTATTGTTGAACTATAATATCTAACCTAGTTTACCACATACTTGACCAGACTGAGCTCTGATACCATCTGTAACGACCTGCCATCCTATGACCAGAGACCCGATCACTAAATGGATGTTGGACCATTAACTGCGGGTTCACACCCGGATCTCACACAACGCATCTTGAGGAGTAAGCGTTAAACAAGGCTAATGGTCTGTGGGATTATTTCTCCAGAAATCAGAGGCCTCTGGGCCTCTTCAAAAAAAAAAGAAAAAAACTTGATGAAGTACTCGTGGGGCTGCAGCAGTAAGTATTTTTTATTTTTTATTTAAAAAAAGAAATCAAGAGGGTTATCTCCATCTTTGGAGAATTATCTCGGGTTATCTCCATCTTTGGAGAATTATCTCGGGTTCCTGATTAGAACTCCGGTCGCTTGTAAATAGTTGTACACATTCGGCCTCTGGGCCTCTTCAAAAAAAAAAAAAAAAAAACTTGATGGAGTACTCGTGGGGCTGCAGCAGTAAGTATTTTTTATTTTTTATTTAAAAAAAGAACTCAAGAGGGTGCAGTCAACTTTAAGGGAATTATTCATATTATCTAACTTTTAATCGAATGGTTAAAATTTTTACCAAAAAACACATAAGAGAAAAGATTATCTATTTTTTTAATTTTCTTGATCAAACGACATAAATTTTTAATTATGATCATAACTTTTAATCATGTATTTTTTTTATTTTTTTTTAAAACATTCATAAGCTAGAGGGAAATTTAAAGGATTCATCTGCATTGTCTGACATGATCTTTGATTAGACAGTCAAAAAATTTAAATAAAATAAAAAATAAATATTTTTTTTATTTTATATAATTATTTAATCAAAAAATAATATATAAAAATGGTCCTTGAGCTTACCTTTGATCAGTAATCATCTCATCAAAATTGATCTGATGGCTGCTCTTTACTGTAATAAATTCAGGTGGATGGTTGATAGATAAAGAGTACACTGAAACAGATAAGACAAGGAAGGACCAAAAAAAAACATTTCTCCCCTGATGCTCCTGCAGTCCGCCCTGTCGGCCATTTTTGACCGTCCGACCTGCCAACAGTTGATGGCCTTTTGTCTGATCTGGTCTTTGATTAGACAGTTAAAAGAATTTAAATAAAATAAAAATAAATATTCTTTATTTTTTAAAATTTAAAATTATTTAATCAAAATATAATGGATATAAATGGTCGTTGAGCTAACCTCTGAGCAGTAATTATCCCATCAAAACTGATCTGATGGCTGCTGCTGTAATGGGCTCGATCCAGCAAGTATTATTCTGTACTAAATTTTTAGGTTCTCCTTGTAACCTCCATCATGTGAAGCCTGCATGGTTTCCCTTATGCTCCGGGAGGATTCTACACATCATGCTATTCTTACGCTCTTAATGTATTTTTTTAATGTACGAGTTTCGATTTTTGTCAGTGTAAGTTTGATTGTGATTGTGCTGAGTGCCGAGAAAAGGGGGGATTTTTTTCAAAATCAACTTTTCTTGAGAATGGGTAAAGCAAAAAAAAAAAATTTCTTCATCTTAATTGAGTTCAGTCTAACCTTGCACTCGGGAAGATCTCAATTCTGAATGTACTCCCTTCGTCAACACTCACATTGAATGCACTTTGATTACCCACTCAAAAAAGTTTACTGTAATAAATTCAAAAAAATGGTTGATAGATGAGTACACTAAGTAAATAAGACAAGCATGAATTAGATAAGACAAACAAGCACAAGAAAAAAAAGCATTTCTCCCCTAATACAGTCCGCCGGCCGTTGGCCATGTTTGACTGTCCAACCTGCCAACAGTTGACGGCGATGGCCTTTTGTTCAGAGTTGATGATCTATTTAATCCGATCTTGGAGAGCACATCCCTTGCACTCACCATCTTCTTCTTCTTCTTGCTTATCCTGCAAATTAAGGAGCCACCAGAGACGATGTTGCCCGCAATGCTCTCCCAGTTGTTCTTGCAAGATGGGTTGGTCTCTCTGCGGTCCATCTCCCTGGCTTTGTTCCTTGCAACTCTCATACTTGTGACACTACTTGGTAAGGGCCGCCAGCTGACAGGAGTTTCCAAGAGGAGAAAGCCGCGTCTCCCACCGTCTCCTCCGGGCCTCCCCCTCATCGGCAACTTTCTCCAACTCGGCTCCCTCCCCCACCGCTCCCTCCGCGCCCTCTCCCAGAAGCATGGCCCCCTCATGCTCCTGCACGTCGGCCAAGTGCCCACCCTGGTGGTCTCCTCCGCCGCGGCGGCCCAAGAGGTGATGAAGGCGCAGGACCTCGCGTTCGCCACCAGGCCGCACTCCAAGCCCATGGACACGCTCACCTTCGGCTCCAGGAACATCGGCTTCGCCCCCTACGGCGAGCACTGGCGGCAGGCCAAGAAGGCCGCCGTCGTCCACCTGCTCGGCCCCAGGCAGGTGCAAGCCTTCCGGCGAGTGCGAGAGGAGGCCGTCGTGCTCATGGTCGAGAAGATCGCGGCCGCTGCTTCCCCGGCAACAACCGTGGACATGACCGCGGTCCTGCGCTCGTTCGCCACCAGTGTCGTCAACAGGGTCGTCATCGGAAGCAGCCTTGAGGAGAGCGACAGAAACAGAGCTTTCCATGATATGATGAACGAGGGCGGTGCCATCGCCGAAGGGTTCAGGTTGGAGGAGGTGTTCCCCACGCTTGCGAGCTGGCTGGGGAAGCTCCCGGGCGTAGATGCCAGGCTCCGGAAGCTGTTCGAGAGGTGGGACGCCTTCCTCAACCAGATACTGGACGAACGCGAACGCCGACCTAGACAGCGAGGCGAGGGTTTGGAAGGTGATGACTTCGTGGATGTTCTCCTCTCCATGCACACGGACCCCGCCATGGGTTTCCCCACATCTAGAAACGTCGTCAGCGCCATGTGGGTTGTAAGTATAGCTTCCCCTCTTAGTTCCTTCCCTCTGGTGGGTTAGATAATGGTCTCTTTGGCTGTCATGCCGCCAAAAGCGGGCTAGCTTTCAGGTTACTAAAGATTTTGCTTCTTACAGGAGATGGTAGGTGTTGGAGCAGAAACCACGTACACGGCTCTCGACTGGGGGATGGCAGAGCTCATCAGGAACCCGGCAGCGATGGAGCGAGCTCAGAGGGAAGTTAGGGAGGCGATCGGAGGGAAGCCCATGGTGACAGAGGACGACGTCGCCCAGATGAGCTACCTGAGGGCAGTGATCATGGAGGTCCTCCGCCTCCACCCACCAGCTCCACTCCTGCTTCCGCGAGAATCCATGGAGGACACCCAGTTGGAGGGCTACGACATCCCTAAGAAAACCAAGGTCGTCATCAACGCCTGGGCCATCTCCAGGGACCCCTCCTACTGGGAGGCCCCGGAGGAGTTCCTACCCGAGAGGTTCTTGGACAACCAGCAGGTGGATTTCAGGGGAAACGATTTCCAGTTCACCCCGTTTGGCTCGGGGAGGAGGATTTGCCCGGGAATCAATTTCTCAATGCGTGAAATGGAGCTGGCGCTCGCCAGTCTGCTGTATCACTTCGACTGGGCTTTGCCCGGTGAGGTGAGGATGGAAGATTTTGACATGAGTGAGTCCCCTGGGATTGTGGTTCACAGGAAGCCAGCACTTCGTTTGGTGGCGATTCCATATGCTCCCACATCAACCTTAGAGAAGTGAAGGAGTTGGATCTGGGAAGAATCTGCTGCGATACATCCCATGCTCCTTGCCAATCTTGTCCAGTAAATTGGCAAAACGCTACTCAGTTTGGCGTAGCAAATTAAAGCTTGGTTACTGCTTGCTGCAGATGTCCTTACCATATTCAATCTGAGCTCCTTGATCAAGTAATTATATGATTTTCAATTATTTGAGAGACTGAGTGCGACAAAGAAAGTAATAAAAAATATAATATAATAGCATTCCAGTAAAAAGTTTGGATGGCGTGCAAATTTGATTTTGGACATGGTGCATATGGGCATCAGTTTTATACAGTTAATTGGACATGGAGTACAAACCCACCTCACCAATGACCCTGTTACTCAATGGTATCTTTGAGTCTCTTCTTTTTTAAGGTGGTCTTAATTTCAATTCTCACGTCTCACCAAAATATATAGAATATAATTAATTTTACTGCTAATAAGAAAAAGATAGAAACCTGGCTCCACATCCATCAACTACTCCACCTCGCAAACTTGACCAACTTCAAGTGCAATAATGATGGGGACTGCTCATAAAGGTTCTCACTTGCTCGCCCATGTGGTTACACATACCTCACGGGGCACACTTGACCTGTGTGTGATGAATTCATCATGTTCCCTGTCCAATTCGGATGAAATAACTCATTTATCTGCATGCTAAAAATCCATAAATAAGTAGGAAAAAAATGAGATCATCTTGATTTGTTTCTTGAAACTTCTGCATGTGTGTATTTAAAGTAAAAAAGCTTTAAAAAAAAACATCATGCCTACTTGCATGATTCAACTCTTGGGGTCCTCATCTCCTAATCCAACTCTTTCTAGATTCCTTGAGCGTCAAAAAAAGGGGTAATTTCATATTAATTACTCTTGTATGCTAAATTTAAAAAATGTCAAGTTTAATTCCACATTATCGGACATACCCTTAGTAGATAACATATCTTTTAATACACTGTTTTAGTGGCGTGCTTGAAACATTTACACACATCAAATATGCCATCAAAATGATATTTTTGAAATAGTATATATAAAAGGATGGTATGCAAGATAATATGTATGTAAATAAGTATGACATTTTTGAAGTTTAACATATAAGAGTGGTCAACATGAAATTATCCCCCAAAAAAAGAATTATAATGCATGCTGGTAGGGCTGTCAAAACGGACTCAAACTCATGAACAAACCATTCAGAACTGGCAACTATGCGTTCACACTACAAGGGAGGCAGGTTTTGTCAGCGAATATATGTCAACGGCTATAGATACTTATCGACAAAGAGAATATTAGTCGACGGCTATGAAGTTGCCGTTTACAATAGACTTATTTGTCAGCGGCTAATATAACCGCTTACATATACTGAATATATGTCAATGGCTTCACTATAGCCGTTGATATATGTAGGTTATATGTTTACGGCTGTTACTTCATCGTCGACATATGTAATAAATAAATAAAAAAAAAAACAGTAAAAATTATATGTCAACGGCTAAAATTGTAGCCGTTTACATATCTACTATATGTCAGCGGCTACACTTATAGCCGCTGACAAAAGACCGCCCTTTTCTGTCTCCCTCCCGAGCCCTAGCTCCCTGTCTCCCTCTTTTCCCCACTCCTAGCCCTAGCCACTGCCGGTCGCGTCCCCTCTGCCCGCCATCGTCGCCGGTCGCCTCCGCTCTGCCCGCCATCGTCGCCGGTCGCGTGCTCTGCCCGCCATCGTCGCCGTCCGCTCGGCCCGCCGTAGTCATCGGTCCCACCCGCCATTGTCGCCGATCTCAGCGGTGTCCGCTCGGCCCGCCGTAGTCGTCGGTCGCATCCGCTTGTCCCGCCATCGTGCTCGCCCACCCGCCATTGTCGCCAGTCTCGTCCGCTCGGCCCGCCATCGTGCTCGCCCACCGGCCACCGGCCATTCTCCTTTCCACGGCCACTGGCCATCCTCGTTTCCACCGCCCACTGCAGGTATAATTTTTTAAAAATCTAGATGCTCGTATACCTTATTTTAGGCTTAGGGCATGGTTGAATGGATCAAATGTGTCACTATGGTTGAATGGATCAATAACCATACAGATAAATTCATAATATAAACATAGAATAAAAAAAAAACTGAAGAACATATAAAGGCATCAAGTTGTTTTGCATTTACTCTTTTAAGCTAATTTTGATAGGCATCAAGGTATCTTACTTTTTTACCCTATTTAGACTCAGCTGGAGACACAAAATTCATAATAAGATGTGTGACCAAAGCCAAGCCAATTACCCAAGTTACTGGATAAAAATAATAGGTATGCTGCCAATTACCCAAATTACTGGATAAAAATATTAGGTATGCTACAGCTGTATATCTACAATATTTTTTTGAGACTCATGGACAGTGGACCGCAGAAATCAGACAAATGTTCAATCATCAATAAAATCCAAAATGACAAAATAAAGCAATAGGTTGATGAACCAAACTTTGCTCTGCTTGAGTTCGATTCGTTTAACAATCAAGTCAAATTTGAGCTGAGCCCAAGCTCTTTAAATGTTTCATGAGCTTGGCTCTTCTATTATTCATGCTATTAAATGTGTCTAAAGATACATTTGCTCCTTATCTTTGTATATATATTGAGGTGTTAAATAATATATAAATGAAATCTAAATTTCCTATTAAATAATTGGGTAAACTATTAAATGAGTATAAACATGTCCGTGAACATAATCGAACCGAGCTTACCTGTGTTCAAGCTTGTCTCATTTGTTAAATGAGTCTCAATTTTTTGTTCAAGCATGTTTCTTTAACTAGATGAGTCCAATTGGAATTTTGTTAACCTCATCCACTAGCCCTTAACTAGGCATGCAGGTTCAGCTTTGACCCAACTCTATGGAAAGTATTAGTTATATCTTGTGAGTCTTCGTACAAATGATTATAAACTTAATAGCAAAATTCAAGTGTGATAGATTGTTGTTTTTCAAATAAGAAAACTAGATAATCAAGGAGGCTACATTTTGACTGATTTTCTACCAAATATCCTTATTTTGTGTGGCTAGGAGGTGGGTGAAGGATGAATGTTAGCATTACAAGATTGATTGATCATGCTATGGGTGGTTCTTGTGTATACATGCATAGATTTGATGATTTCAAAATGAACCATGGTCATAAATGATTGAAGATTGATCTGAAAATACTTTTCTTGTCTCCAACCCCATCCCGCAAAAAAAAGAAGATGGTTTTGTGACTAACATATTATACACCAAAGTTCTAAAATCCATGCATGGTTTGCCATATCTTCAATCAATCATCAAATAATCCACAAGTGATAACAGTTGATTCTTGGGAGTGGAAATGTATGGTTGATACTTGGTTCTCAAAGGTGATGGGCTCAGGGCTTTGCACCTTATTTTTTGTTCAGAAATATGAGATCTGTGAGGTCTTCTCGGTTAACATTTGTGCAGAGCTAGTTGATTTCATACGTCTGCAGGCTCCACCTTTTTGTCACTCACTTCATGTTATATTGTCTTGTCATCTCTTATCTTGTGTGTGATGTGGCATTAACCATTTGCTTTAGAACAATTAGAAAATAGATTATGTGTTATAGCTCAGAACACCTATTTGGAGCTTCCTGAAAATGGTCACAAATTGCTTTCGAGAGAATGCATTTCCCATGTAACTAGACAAATCTGGTACACAACATTTACGAGTCAAAAACCAGTTCCAGCTTGGCAATAATCCATGTGCCCAAATTCCACATATTCACATCCTTCTGAGACTCTCTACATCCCAGTTCCCTCCTCACACATGTTTGTTCTAAGTTATGTTGGTCACTCCTTGGATCAGCTATTTATTTTATCTGTGACAGAATTTTCAGCCACGAAATGGCAACTAAGGATGTAATCTTTTACTACAGTCAATGCTTAATGCCCAAGCAGTAAGCTCTATTATTCCCAGTCTGTTTTTTGTCCTTTTGGTAACAACTTAAACTCTGACTCGGAAAATTCTTAAGACCTATAATCCAGTTTCATTTTGTTTGAAAAATGAGATTCCCATTCAATAATTTATGTAATAAAGAATTTAGGCTTTTCTTATAGACAGCTATCTAATCCTGCATTTTAACTCTTTCATTTGCCGCAGTAGGGTCTCTTCAGTTTCCAATTGAGGAATTGTTTTATGCCATAATCATTAAACACTATTAGGCTTATCAATAGCATGGGGCCAAGATCCCGACTACTCCCATTGAATTCTGAGTGGATTCATGAAAATAGTTTAAGGCCCTGGTTTGGGCCCCTTCACTGTTTATTAAGGGAAATGAGCCGGAGGAGAAATTAACTGTTTCCAAGAACCAACTGATTTCCATGGCCTCACATAGAAAATATTTCCATATTCCAGAGCAGTAAATATTTCCCTTTGCCACTGGCTTTCGGCTGTTTCTTAAAATGTTGTAACTTGTAACCTTGTGATCTTACCTGGAGTAATACAAAAAAGGGTCAAATAAGTCAACAAAAGAAAGAAGGTTTGAAACATAAACTTCATGATGAGTGAAGCTATTTTCCATAAGAAACTGAACGTCTGAGGCTTCATGAGGTTTGAGGCACAAACAAGAAGAAAACATTCTTGTATGTCTACTACTGAAAATAGTGATTGCCATTTTCCTTTTTCTTTTCTTTTTGCTGTTTTTCTTTTTCTTTTTCTTTTCTTTCTTTGGAGGGGGCTATGGTGTTTTTGGAGTGAGGCTATGAGAAAACACCAGAAATCATCTTTCATTTTCCTACCTAAAAATGTGTCCTAAAGGTTTTATGGCCAAAGCACATATACCTTCTTTATTCCTTGCATTTGGCATTGCTGTGCTCATATCAATGAAAGTACTTCTGTCATTGTGGTACCCTTACCATGCATGCATGTGTGATTTTTTATTCTGAGCAAGGTACTTGGGTTCAGTTAGGAAGTGGAGGATGCATGTGGATGTGGATGTGTAATGCAGATATTATTTTTTTATGAGATTGTATGAAACCAGACAGGTGTACAAATGTGAAAAATGTACAACTTTTAGGAGAGATGCTGCCGAATTTTTTTTAGAAATGTATATATCTATATTTATAAATATATTTATCTATCTATTTATGTATTTAACTTTTGTTAGTAGCACTTTTGAATTAATTGAATATGATGACGATGCATTTATCTTTACAGGTTCTTTGTGTGTATGTCCTTGGTATTGTATGTGAGGCGATGATGATACACTTGACTTTACAGCCATTGCAAGCCATCTGCTAACGGCACGGCAGCTCTGGATGGTCCTGCTGGGCAACCGAGTTGCAGCCGTTTTGTGCGGATCGCTGAAGCATACGGAAGCCCCTATGGGTTAAAAACATTTTCTATCTGAGCCTCCGGTCTTCCCTCTCCTAAATTTTATGGAGAGACCACTGTGTGTCTTTGTGTTTTGCGTGCGTGGATAATATATAAGTTATTAATCGATCACATGTGTTTATTTGTACATGTGGATGTGTTTTTGTATATGTTTGTAAGTACAAATCTGTATATATAGGAAAAATATATAATTTAATATTTTAATATTTTAATTTTTTTTCTTAATAATTATTTGTCAGCGGCTAGGAAAGCCGTTGATATATATAACATGAATTTGTCCTCCACTTCCTTCTTGTAATGCTTGATCTCTTGAATCACGTGGTGATCCAATGGGTTGACAGAGTGATCCAATGGGTTGACAGACCTCTGGTAAGAGATATGGCATAGGTAGGGCATGTTGTCTGCAGTCTGGACTCTGGCCGCTGCCTTGGAATGCCTGACTATGAATATGTTGATATTAAGGAAATATATGACAAGAGACGAATAAATGCCATTTGCCATCCATCCCAAAATCCTATACCAGTCAAAGAACAGATTGTTTGGGCCTTGTTGATACAGGGCAGGGAACTGCTGGGGAAACAATTATGCAGAAATCAGATATGAATAAAATGAAAGTTCAATAAAGAGGAAAAATGGGTTGAAATTTCCGTAAGTTACTGTCAGTTATAACTGCAATGCCCCACTGATGAGTAGGGCTGCAAATGAACTAATATGCTCATGAACACCTCATGAGAGTATTCGATAATAGTTTGACTTGGCTTGTTTATTAAGCTAAATAAACAATTTTGAATAAAAATTTAAGTTCAATTTGTTAAATGAGCCAAAAGCATGAACACAAGTGAGCTTGGCTCAATTATCTTCATGAACAAGCTTGTCTAAGTACTCATTAAGAGCTCATTTAAGTACTCATTTAATTATTCTATTAATGAGTAAACTTAGTTAATCATCCCATAAGATATTTAATATCTTATAGTGTTTTCTATCAAATGATGAGGGGTGCAAATAAATTGATACTCACCTAGTTAAGCCTGAAATTATAAATTTGGACCGACTCGGATCTCCCATGATCCGGTATGAGTCGGGTTAACTCGTGACTCGTACGAGTCGCATGGTCAAATCGTATAGACTCGGTCGAGTCGCACCAACTCAAGTTCATCTTGATACGATACGAGTCGTCCGAGTCGGCATGAGTCGAGCCGGTGCGGCAAACCCTGATAAGATTACATTGAACAGCAGCATGTACCAGTCGTCATACACTTATTGACCATAGAAGCCCGTGTATGCCTCAAAGTAGAACAATGTGAGGCCAAACGCAATGTTCTTGCAGAAGAAGTAGCAGATCTGTAAAATTAAATGTCATTTTAAGAATGTGACTAGCTTCATGCAACATGCATATAAACAGATGTTACATGCCAGGAAATGCATACTAGTTTTTTATGTGCAGGATAGATAGGTAAAGTAGAAGTTCTGTACTCACCATTTGCGCAATCCTTTTATTGCACCAGTGCCCATGTACAACAACAAGGCGCTCAAGAAATCTAAACTGGGCAATCGAAAAGTCACTAGCCATCACTGCCTGCATGTAACTGAAGAAGCAAGAGTTTGAAAGAAATAGACAAGGAAGGTTTTAGGAGCTGCCCTGATCTCTAGGGTCCCCTTGGATCTTCAAATGGCCCCCAACTAATGGGATAGGTATTCATTTGTGAGGCATTCGCTATTTGCAACGAAATATTTTCTTTTGCTGCCTGATCAGTCATCAAACATGAAAGCACAGCCTAACATGAAATCAACTTTCAGCACAGAGAAAACACTAGCAATGGCGAAGCTGTTCTGGAGAAAATATTTACCTTTTTGGCATCTTGAACTAATGAATCTGTGTTTGTTGTGGATAAACAGATCTGTTTCATGCCTTGGCGAAGTAAACTAGAGGCAAATCTGCAAGTTCCACAGTGGAAGTTATAACAATTCTGAGCATCATGAACCACATTTAGAGAAGTGGAAAATCACAAGAGACATGTTCTCCTTTCCTTAAAAAGGGAGATATTGTATAAAACATGGACATCAAGTTAACAGCTTTTGTTTGGGAAAAAGGACCTTCAAAAGAAAGATTACCAAAAAAGTGTGAAGCTGTTATACCCTATATTAATGGCTGTTTCCATCTTGTTGTGCCATCTTGATGTTCAAAAAAAATAAAAATAAAAATAAATTGAAACATAGTACCAGATGAAATCAATATCAGACCTGTCTGCACCTTTGCACAAGAGAAGAATCTGCCCAGCACCATCCCTCACAGTGACTGACATTCTCTTCCTTTGCTGCTAAATTCCAGTATATTTAAGACCTTTAACTCCCTGCATGGGATAAAAAGACAAAACAAGGAAAATGCCTTAGCAGGCTACAATCCCAGGGGGTTTTGTAAGACAGAAATTTTAAATACAATTACTCAAACAGATGCATTCAGGACCTTACCTTTTGTCATACTTTTTTATTGTGTTTCGGATTTGAATTTGTATTTTTGCACTTGATCTGAATCATTCAGATGATTGTGTTTGTTCATTTAACCCGATCCCGCTACCCATAAATAGAATAACGTTAATTACATCATCTGAGAAGGAAAATTCTTGATTAATCGTTGGAAGAATTAGCTTAACACCCTTAAAAATGACATGGATGAATTGACAAGAATGTATTTAAAAAACCAATGAATTTCAGTTTTGCGTTTGGGCATAAACTCATTTTTTAATGGCAGACATGAGCGCATTTATGAGTCACTTTCAGAAAATGCACAATCCTACTTTGCCTCAGATAGCTGCTGTGAATGAGGACGATGCCCAAGACGAATCAAATGATGAAGGAGATGATGAAGGAGATGATTTTGATGGTGATGACGAAGAGTGAGCCGATGATAATTGATACATTTAGTTGTGGATGTGTAATATAAATTTTTCGTGGATGTGTAATGTGAATTTTTCATGAATGTGTTTTTTAATTTTATGTGAGTGTTTATTTATGTATGTGGATGTATTTTTTTTGTGATTTCGTGAATGTGTTTATTTGAAAGTATGAATGTGTTTATTTGAAAGTGTGAATGTGTTTATTTGTACATGTGGATGTATTTTTGTATATGTTTGTAAGTACAAATCTGTATATACAGGAAAAATATATAATTTAATATTTTAATTTTTTAATTTTTTTTCTTAATAATTATTTGTCAGCGACTAGGAAAGCCGTTGATATATATAACATTTGTCTGCGGCTTCTGTCGCAGACAAATTTTTGTCAGCGGCCTCGTAGCCGTCGACAAAGACTATTTGTCAGCGGCTTAAGTTGCTGACAAAACTATTTGTCAGCGGTTATTCTCCGTGGACATAAGTAGTATATGTCAGCGGCTAACCATAGCCGTCGACATATGTACAATTTGTCAGCGGTTATCCTCCGTGGACATAGGTAGTATATGTCAGCGGCTATACGTAGCCGCTGACATATGCGTTATATGTCAGCGGCTACTGTTTGTAGACATATAAGATATATGTCAGCGGCTTTAAGTAGCCGCTGACATATGTGTTATATGTCAGCGGCTACTATGTGTAGACATATATATTATATGTCAGCGGCTTTTGTATAGCCGTTGACAAAGATATGCCAACGGAGCTTTTGTCCACGGCTTTGTCAGCGGCTAAGAAGCCGCTGACAAAAGTATTTGTCAGCGGCTATTTAAGATTTGTCAGCGGCTCTTAGCCGCTGACAAATCCTATTTTCCTTGTAGTGTCAGATATATCTATCAAGCTAATAATAGATCTGTTACCGAATATATATATGTTACACAAGACTGATGAAGTTATGATGAGACCTTCTTCAAATCTACGTTTGGAATCAAATCCAGTTTTCAAACGTCAGAAAGGTTTTCTTCCAAGTCTCACTTGATATTTAGCCCCATTTGGTAACGGAATAAGTGCGGTCTCCTCGTAGATAGATTAGTTTTGCATATATACTCTTGAAAATTATATACTTATATTTGTATCCCTAACTCTCACATTGTTTTTAATATCCCAGAAATCTCAAAAATGTTGCGGCCGTACCCCTCCGTGAAAATACTATTAAATCAAACCTAAATATTTTACATACATGCTCCCTAAATTCACTAATATTTTGCACATATAGTCTTAAATTCACTAAAATTTTGCATATGTACCTCTAATGTTATCAAGATTTACAAAATCTTTTTGGCATATTCAGTTGAAGTTCATGTTATTTTGACTGGAGGACATAGCCGTGACATTTCAAAGATTTTAGGAGTATTGAAAACAATATGTGAGAGTGGGTATAGATGCAAATACATTATTTTTCAAGAGTATATATATATATATATATATATATATATATATATATATATATATATATATATATATATATATCCTTTGAAATTTACCTTTTAACTTTCAGGAAGCCATGGATTTCCCATTTTAGATTTAAGGGCGTGGATCAAAATGAAACTATTGATTTTAAAATCGATGAAAATAAAATCTCCAAAAGGGAGTCGGATCGTCTGCTCCACAACCTCTACTCTACATGTACTCCACTTCTTATCATTGGTCCAAGTGTAAATGTATTTACACGTCAGTTATTATTATAGGAGTCCAGAAGTCACGTAAAAGAAGGGAACGTTCTGCCCGTCAAGCAACCATGCGTCAAAAACGGGAAACCCAAGTCCGACACCGCTCATCTTCCTCCCGGCGCCCCTAGCGCCGCCACTCATCTTCCTCCCCATCTCCGGCGCCTCCATCTCCGGCGTCTCCGGCGCCGGCCACCTTATCCCTAGCGACGTGGCTCGTCTTCCTCCCCGCCCCCTGGTGCCCCCAGCAACGGCTCGTCTCCCCCCCTCCCCCCCCGGTCTCCGGCACTAGCCACCTTGTGTAAGGAATCGCCATGAACGCAGCGGAAATAAAAATAATTCCATTGTATCGGTTGCTGGGGTCGTAAAATGGACATTAAAATCTAAGCGGGAAGAACAGTTCTTCACCTTTGCGGGGTTTCGAATCTCCCATGGATGATGCCGACTCGGTAATCGCGCACGCGCACGATCTCTAGAGGTATCCACACGAGTTCCCGCAGCAGACGCGATTTCCTCCTCGACTTGAGTACTCCGACCAGATCTCAAATCCACCATGCGCGGAAATCCACTCCAAGAGAGAGAGAAGGAGAGAGAGAGAGGAGAGAGAGAATCTGGAGAGTAAAATTCGTCCAACTAACTTTTTACCACTCCCCCTTGGCCCTCCTTATATAGAAATAAGGATAAGCACAAGAGTTAATCCTCATGATTATCCAAGAGTTTGGCCTTGGATAATTCTCCATTAAATCTTCATGTTTATCCTGCAGCTTTTCACAAAAACCCAGATAAGCATGAAATTTAACATCTCTCACCGTCTGACGAGAACTCTTATGTGTGTGACCCTCTAGGCCCATATATCAGTCCGGTTGCAGGCCCATTAAACTTAGAACTGTTTCTTGAGTTTAATATTTATTAATTAACATTTAAACATCATATGTTAAATGATTAATTTAATAAACAAGTAAATTATCATCCGATGATTAATTCACTCGGCCTTCTGATCATGAACAGCACCAAACACTACCTCATGATCCCAGAAGATATAAGGGATACTGTTCCCTTCAATTGAACCTTTCCGTCTGCCGATACCGCACAGATATAATCATTCACTCACGCAATGTCCCGATAACGCAAGGGTATGGTTTTATAGTCAAACCCCTCTATCGCATTATCTGTAGGTGCTGAAAATTGCTCGTGTGATTAATGTGAAAAACTATGTTGTTTAAGGTAAATTAACCTATTAAAAAAATGCAACTAAGGTGCAGTGATCGCCAGAAACTTTTAACTAAAAAGCTTCAAAAGAGTTTGATCGCTTACCTGTTCAAACGCGGAAGATTGAATCCTTGGTTCCCCTTCCTCAGCCGGCTGAAGAAAGAGAGCCTCTTTGTTCTTTTGTTCTTGCTGTTGAATGTTGAGGATCGTCCAGAAGTTCTCCTGGCTTCGTGCTTGATTTCCCTCTTTTTGATTTCTTGTTGTTGTTGTTGAGTTTGTTTTTGAACGGCTTTGAAACCCCTTTAAAACAGATTTTGGAAAATTAATGATGTGGTGTGTGTTGCATGAAGTGAATATGAGAGAATGAAGCTAATGAATGAGGTAAAATGAAATTCAATTATGAAAAACTTATGCCCAGTCCAGTTGGTTGAAGCTTTGAAGAGATGAAGATCTTGAAGAAGGATGCCGACTTCTGGAAATGATAGCGCTCCGGCGTTCCGACGTGGTTGCTTCGATCTTCAAATTGCTATAACGCTGTGGCTCAATAATTCTCTCTCTTTTTTTTTTAACTCTTGAAATAGGCAAGGTATTTATAGGCATTTTCTACGTTCGCGATTAACATAGAAAAATCTAGGATTTATCTACTTTAATCGACAGATAATTACTGATTAATTCATCTTTATCTGTAATTATCTAAAACGCGTCCACCATGGTTGACGCCTTTCAGATTAATTAAGATAAGGATAAATATCCGGGAAAACTTATCTTTATCTTTATTAGCTAAAACGCGTCCACGTGTGTAGACGTCTTTTACACTAATTAAGATAAGGATAAACATCCGGAAGAGAAGTTAAAACAGCTTAGGAAACCTAAAACGCGTCGACCTTTACAGACGCCTTTTAGATAATAAATCAATTAATTAAAATTCAAATTTAAACGTTAAAACAGGAATAAACTCTAAATAGCGTCCACATGGGTCGACGCCTTTTAGGATTCTTCAAATTTTAACTGAAATTTGAGCTAAAATCAATTTAATTGATTAACTTAAACGTGTCTGTTAAACCCGACACTCAAAAAGATCAATAAAAATTAATTAATGGTTAAACATCAGACCATTCTGAGGCATTATTATATGATATGAAATTTACTCGAAATGACGTCAAAATTAGCGTGTCTACAGCTGCCTCACCTTGGCATCATCTTTGCAAGGGAGTGAAATGGAATGGAACGTACTGAAAAGGTGATGCCAAGGTGTGATGAGACACGCTCTTAACATCACATGATTGGAATTTTTCTCAAAATCATCAATGAAGATAGCTCAACGAAATCAATGGAATCAATCCTGTTTGGATGAAATAGACAAGGAAATAAAATAAAATCGATCAACCTCCTCGGAGTGGGAAGTACCTCAGGTCATAGACACTGTAGGTTTCATCATGGGGAGCGTTTGCCAGCCAATGTGGACGTGCTGCAGCCATGATGGATCTTAAAAGAAAACAAGAATTATTGGATAAAGAATCCAATCAATGATAGAATTCCAATGATATCTTCAAGCGAACCTCAAAGATAATCAAGATACTCAATTCAGAATGGAATATTTCATATCATGTTGAGATTATTTGATTAATGGTCTGAAACTTAATCAATAATTAATCCTTATTACAATGATTTCAAAGTCCTACATGATGCATGCTGGGCTAAAATAAAAATATAAAGTCAAATAAAATATAAATTAATCAAGGATAATATTGTTAAATTGCCATTAATGAGTCAAGATACCAATTCTTGTAATCCAGTGCTAAGCCGAAGCTCGTTTATCCACGCACCGTTTCACAAAAGTGGAACCATCGTCCTCACTAATCGACAATCCAACGGCCTATCCATGCGATTAAGAATCCTCTGGAATTATCACTGTTTTTGTTGAAGGGGAACTCAAATTCCAGTTTCATCAAAACCACAAGGTCCTTGATATGATCTAATAAATATTTATCATATAGTAATGCGAATGAAATAATACAAGGGTAGAAATAACCGTCTTTTTAGCCACGGTCAAGACTTCTTGAATTCCATAGTAGGATCTTCTTGATATCTTCAGCTTTACTTAGGCCTTCTTGAATTTTCTGCAATCAAAATTGTTAATAATTCCAACAAACATTCAATTTAAACATCAAAACCTACAGAATTTCGAATAAATCACATAAAGAGATGAAACGCGTCATGTCGCGCAGACGCCATTTAACGTTGAAACGCGTCAGTGCTCCTAGACGCCTTTTACTCACAGAAACAGGTTTCTGGCTGTTCTCTATTCGGATTCCAACTTTACCAATGCCTTGTGTCTTGTATATGACTTGAACAAACATGTTAAGTATCTGTTCAGGCTTAGCCCCTTGCCTGGTTAAGTAACCGACTACTTGATCCTATCCTTGGTAGAAGGGTCAAGGGGCATAGTCTTTATTAACAAAGGTAATTTAACTATAAGCAAACTTAAGCAAAATGCAACATGCAAGCAAACAGATGCTCACTGAAAACAAAAGGAATGAGACATACTAAATGCAACAAGCAGATGCTAATTGAAATATTTTTGTTGTTTTGAAATATTTATTTTTGTTTGGGGTTTTGAAATATATGTTTTTTTTTTTTTAATTTGGACATATGTATTTTTTTGGTTTTTGACATATGTATTTTTTTTGAATTTTTGATGTATGTTTTTTTTTTTGAATTTTTGATGTGTATTTTTTTTAGATTTTTGACTTATGTATTTTTTTGGATTTTTGACTTATGTATTTTTTTTATTTTTGACTAAAAGATCAGCATGGTACTTGGATCAAAAGATCATATTCATTTATTAACTTCATTTCCAAATTATTCTTTAACAACTCAACTTAAACCCATCGTGTTTGAATTTGTGTTTCCATTCGTGATCCCATTTGATGATTTGACCCTTAGTCAATCTAAGTCATTCCTTAAGTTTGGAGTACATCTCTTTAGAAAGAAAAGATGAATAAGTTTAGAAAGCCCATGAGAAGGTTCCGGAGACTTAAAAAGGTGTCCCTTTTCTACCCTAATATCCGTTGGGGTTCGGTCATTTCTTTCCGGGGCATTTATCGACCTTGCGTTCCCTTTCGTTTCATTTCATGGCCTTGATGTAACGTTTGTAATGTAATGGCCTTTTGATTTGACATTTGGCTTTTTGCCTTGCTTTTTCTTTTCTTCTTTTTTTTTCTCCGGTTTTGGGACGGATCTCCCCCTTTTTTTTTTGACGGCCTCCTACTAAGATGGCGGGTATTCTTGGTAGTCTATTCTAAGCCTCGTTCCGACATCATGGGCCGAATTTAAAACAGAAGAATGATTTGTACTTTACACTTTCGGTCAAGCTTTCGGTATTCTTTAGGACTTGTCATCTCTTGTTATTCACGAATCAAACGTGTCAGTGTGTGCAGTAATGGGTTTAAAATTAAATTATCCAGACTAATAAAGAAATTTGAGTTTATAAATTTTCTGATTCCACTGGTCTTTGCACCATACTGATCGACTCTTTAACCTAAGGGTAGTATTTCTTAAGATGTAAACCATTCCAGGGATGTTTTAACTCTTCTCCTTCTGCATTAACAAGACGATAAGCATTACCAGGAAAAGCGTGCGATACAACATAAGGTCCTTCCCAGTTGGGTTGGAGCTTAGAACGCGGACCACCAGGTTTTATAAAAATCCTCTTAACGACCATTTCACCGACTTTGAACTCACGTTCAATGACTTTCTTTTGATAAAAACGTGCTAGTCTATTTTGATAAACTTTTGCATGATTAGCAGCTGACTATCTTTTCTCGTCTAAAAGTTCCAATTGAGCAAGGAGTGATGAACGATGTTCATCAATGGAAAATTTCTTATTCAATTGTACTCTTAATGACGGTATGAGGATCTCATATGGAACTACCGCCTCCATTCCAAATGTTAAGGAATAAGGAGTTTGCCCAGTGGGTGTGCGGATTGAAGTTCGGTAGGCCCATAGAGCCTCAACCAATTTTTCTGGCCAATCTGTGAACTTATTAGATTTACACGTCTTTTTGATGATTTTTATCAAAGTCTTATTTGTTGCCTCTGCTTGGCCATTGCCTTGCGGATAATAAGGAGATGAATGATGCAATGCAATTTTATACCTGTTACAGAGGTCCTTCAATTCCTGTGACACGAACTGTCCGTTGTCGGTGACGATAGTGCTTGGAATTCCAAATCGAGTGATGATGTTCTTCACGATGAACTTGCAGACGGTTGATGCTTTGATCTCCACGTACGCTTCTGCTTCTGCCCATTTGGTGAAGTATTCCGTTGCCGTGAGAATGAAAGATTTTTGCTTGATGCCGGAATCTGGGTTACCAAGAGGTCCAATAATGTCGAAAGCCCACATGGAGAAAGGCCATGGGGAAGAAACAGGATGGAGTGAAGATGCAGGAGAATGAATTTTGTCGGCATGAAGTTGACACTTAGCACACCTACGGACATATCCTACACAGTCTTCTTCCATGGTTGGCCAATAAAATCCTTGTCTAAGGATCTTCTTTGCTAACATCTGTCCATTGACATGGCCACCACAAACTCCACTATGAGCTCCTTCCATAACCTTCCAAAGCTCATCTTCGTCTAGACATCTCAGAAGAACTCCATCAAAACCTCTCTTATATAATGCCCCCCCAACTATGGTGTATCTTTGAGCAACTCTCCTGATAGCTCTCTTCTCCTCAGTTGTAGCTTCCTCAGGATACGATTGATCTTCACAATATTTTGCAATCTCATAATACCATGGCTTCTGTTCATCATCCATCTCTTCTAACGTGGTGCACGAGGGAAATTAATTAAACTAACACTCACCAATTGGTGAGGACGTTGTAGACACGCTAATTTTGACGTCATTTTGAGTAAATTTCATATCATATAATAATGCCTCATAATGGTCTGATGTTTAACCATTGATTAATTTTTATTAATCTTTTTGAGTGTCGGGTTTAACAGACATGTTTAAGTTAATCAATTGAATTGATTTTAGCTCAAATTTTAGTTAAAATATGAAAAATCCTAAAAGGCGTCGACCCATGTGGACGCTATTTAGAGTTTATTCCTATTTTACCGTTTAAATTTGAATTTTAATTAATTGATTTATTAGCTAAAAGGTGTCTGGGAAGGTCGACGCGTTTTAGGTTTCCTAGGCTGTTTTAACTTCTCCTCCGGATGTTTATCCTTATCTTAATTAGGGTAAAAGACGTCTACACACGTGGACGCGTTTTAGCTAATAAAGATAAAGATAAGTTTTCCCGGATATTTATCCTTATCTTAATTAATCTGAAAGGCGTCATCCATGGTGGACGCGTTTTAGATAATTACAGATAAAGATGAATTAATCAGTAATTATCTGTCGGTTAATATAGATAAATCCTAGATTTTTCTATGTTAATCGCGAACGTAGAAAAATGCCTATAAATACCTTGCCTATTTCAAAAAAAAAAAAGAAGAGAGAGAGAGCCACAGCGTTATAGCAATTTGAAGATCAAAGCAACCACGTCGGAACGCCGGAGCGCTGCCATTTCCAGAAGTCGGCATCCTTCTTCAAGATCTTCATCTCTTCAAAGCTTCAACCAACTGGACTGGGCATAAGTTTTTCATATCTGAATTTCATCTTCATTCATTAGCTTCATTCTCTCATATTCACTTCATGCAATACACACCACATCATTAATTTTCCAAAATCTGTTTTAAAAGGGGTTTCAAAGCCATCTAAAACAAGTGAGTTGTTGTTTAAACATGTTCATTAACATCATTAGCTTTGATATTATTTCCATTTGAATTCTCATCATTATTTCTCCATTTCATTTCTTTGTTTCTCTGTCTCTGCTGCACTCAACAACAACAACAAGAATCAAGGAGAGGGAAATCAAACATCAATCCAGGAGAATTTCTGGACGATCCTCAACATCCAACAGCAAGAACGAAAGAACAAAGAGGCTCTCTTTCTTCAGCCGGCTGAAGGAGGGGAACCAAGGATTCAATCTTCCGCGTTTGAATAGGTAAGCGATCAAACTTCTTTTGAAACTTTTTAGTTAAAAGTTTCTGGCGATCACTGCACCTTAGTTGCATTTTTTTAATAGGTTATTTTACACCTAAACAACATAGTTTTTTTCACATTAAATCACACAAGCAATTTTCAGCACCTACAGCTCTTTTGGCGATCACGGTGGGACTTGGTCTCGCCGTCTTTTAGTTTCTTTTGTTCTTGCTGTCATCATATCGGGCACCCACGGTGCACCACTTGTGTCTTTCGACACGTCCTCACCAATTGGTGAGTGTTAGTTTAATTAATTTCCCTCGTGCACCACGTGCACACCCCAGTGGCAAGATCTTGCCCTCCCCCTTTGATTAGTTCAAAAGCTGTTTTTTGTGATGAAATGCTGTGTGGTTGCGTGATTTCTTAGTTGTTTAGATAGTAAACCATTCTGTTTAAAATCTGAAACTAAAATCTTTGCATGAGTTGATTGTTTACTGCATTTTTCCCTGTTTAAGGAGGATTCGACCCAGAAAATCCTTCTGAAAATCTGTTTCTGCGAACTAAAAAGCGTCCAGGAAAAGCGACGCGTTTCGAAACCGCGTCAGGACAACTGGACGCCTTTTAGCCTCCAGATTACCTCTCTCGTTTACATTTGTTTCTGTGAAATAATTAACTTCTGTGTTGAATAGCGTCGACCATCATAGACGCGATTCAGACAGTTTTTAGTTATTTTCCAGGTTTTCTCTGCTGTTTGCATCTGTTCTCTGCGAAAGAATTAAATTCTGTCTTGAATAGCGTCGACTATCATCGACGCGATTCAGACAGTTTCTTAATTATTTTTCAGTTTCCAGATTTCTGTGTTGAGTGCTAGCTACACATTACTCTATTAAGCATTAGAGGCCATCCAGGTCGCAGGGCATATGCATTGAGGCTAAAACCCTCCTTTTCTTAGGAACACATTACTCGACGTTAACGACTCTCTCTGATTGGGTTGGTCCCTTGATCAGACTAGAGAAGTTGACGTTGAGACCTCCATAAGTCCCCAAAATCAAGGTATTCCTCCTTGATCATCGGGCTGGTTGTACCAATTGAAGTCCCGGCTAGATTCCGAGAGCGTGGTGAGAGAAAATCTTAGAGAATAACGGTGGAAACTAAACTGAAACTATGATCCTTCCCTGAGTGAAATTGTGGTTTAATCCAATTCAAATAATTCAACAAGGAATCCTAAAATCACGTTAAGCATCCACTTGTTTGATTAATCTCTGCACAACTTGCTTAATTAAATCTTTGAAAAGGGAATCTAATATCATGTTGCTGCGATCAGGCAGAGATTTGAGCATGGCCCAAGACGCCATTATCAACTACGAGGGAGATGCTAATGCCCCTCGCAATTCAGATTTCAACTACGAGAATGGGAGAGATGCTGATGCCTCCCGCAATTCCGTCCCCATTCCATATCGACAAGATGGGAATGTCCTGACCCCTCTCTTTCATCCACAGGATCGATATCCTGATCTTCCCCCGCATGAATATGCGATCCCCAACCCCGACCTTGAGGGGGACATGAATCATCATGATCCCTCATCCTCCGATCCTACGGATCTTGTCAATGCTCTGGGAGTTCTTGCCTCCCGACTGGACCCTCAACAGTTCGAGGCCATCCAGTCTATTTTGAAGGGGAAGGCACCCATGCAACCTGCTGAGCCGAACCCTATGGCTCCCCCCGTTGTTCCTCAACAACCTCCTCCTCCTTATATCCATCAGGCCATGGAAGGCCTTCACATTACTTCTCGGCCCACTGGGCCGCAACTTTCATCGTCCAGGCAACCGGCTAGACCGCAGACGCCTATTCATCAAAATGCCCTCGGGCATGGCGGGAGCTCTGCCGGACCTCATCCTTACTACCCCCCTTGTCCAACGTACTCTAGGCAGCAGGCCTATCAAGTACTTCCACCTCCTCCTCCTCCCCAGGCAGATCTGACCACGCAGACGTTGCTGGCCAAGATGGAGCGCATGGACGAGCAGTTTAACAATCTCCAGAAGATGATGGGGGTTAAAGCCGTGCCAGAAATTAACTTACCAAGCCTGCCAGTATTCCACTTGCCACCCTCTGAAATGCCAGTATATCGAAAGTATAACGGTACTGGTAACCCCTTCACGCACCTGAAGGAGTTCATGTACGAATCCTCTTTCTGGCAGAATGATAAGAGGTCGCTGGCTTTCTTGTTCAGGAGATCTCTAGAGGGACCAGCCCTCGAGTGGTTCTTTTCTCTGGAACCCTCAGAAGTAGAGGATTACGGTATCGTTTCACGTAAATTTATCCAACGATACCAGGACAGAGTTGCACCCTCCTTGTCTATTACGGACCTTATCGCAGAAAAGATGAAACCGGACGAGGAGTTTGTCAGTTTTGCTGACAGGTGGCGGGGCCTGGCTGAAAAAGTGAAAGATCACTTGTCCGAATCCGAACAAGTGAAAATGTTGATTTCCAACGCCACGCCCCAGTTCAAGCTAGTCCTCTCCTTGAACAACTTGACGAACATGGCAGAGCTCTATGAAAGGGCACGGTACTGCCAGAATGCTTTCAAGGACGCTACGTTCTCTAGCGTCTTTGATCCTCACAGACCTAGTAGGCCTCTACCTCGGAAGCCTGCAGTGCCAAATTCTCCTAGCACAGGTCCAACTACTGAGGGCACGCTCTCTCACGAGCAGGTCAGTACTATGAACAATAACTCGCCCCAGTTTGTGAGGAATCAGCAGTACCAGAGGCCGCCGCAGTCGAGCCAGCAGGGGTACAGGCAGCATCAGAACCCCCATTACCAACAACAGCACCAGCGGCCCCAGCAGCCGAATCAAAACCAGCAACAACAGCCGCAACGGCAACAGCAGTATCAGCAGCCACTTCAGCAGCCATATCAGCAGCAACAGCCACAGTACCAGCCGCGTGCACCGCCGGCGTACCACAATGTCCCTCCTCCTGGTGACTACAACCAGCAGAGGAGACCTCCAGGCCCGAAAAGGGCAGAATACTCGGCCCTCCCAGAATCCTTGGCAGATATCTTTAGCGCCTTAATGGCAGCCAATGCTTTAGTTTTGCCGAGGGAGAAGGCCGTCTGGCCTCAAAATGCCGATACGTCCAGGTATTGCTACTTCCACAGGCAACCTGGGCATACCATTGACACCTGCTTTCAATTCAGAGATTACATTAATGATCTCAATGAGCAGGGCGGCATAGATTGGGAGGAAATGAAAAAGTACATAACGGCTCTGAAGGCGAGGAGACCGCAGCAACAGCAGCAGCAAGCAAGACCACCGGCACAAGCAGCAGCACCACCCAACATGGGTATAGTGCAGAATCCACTCCCGGAGCATCAGAACCAAAACCAGGTTGCTCCCATTTTGACGAACAGCCAGTCTGAGGCTGGTCGTGGGCAGCAGTGGAGAGTAGAGGACTCTTCCTCTCTTTGTTCAACGGGTCACACTCAAAGTACCGCAGAGCGACCACCACGCCGCACCATCCACATACCAAGGCCACAACCCGTTACCATTACCCCTATACCCACACCTACATATCACTCACCTACACCCAATAACCCATTACCCCTACCCGCCTTCCTTAGACCCATCACGCCCCGCACCACTACGCCTCCATCACATAACCCCCCGCAAACCAATAACGCGCCCCTCCTACCATCTAGGCCACTATTACGCATACCATTTCCTACTTCACCCGCTACCAATACCACCTACCCAGATATGCCCTTACCATCTAAACCGCTATTACGCGTACCATTCCCCACTTCACCAACCGCTTACCCATCCACCATCCAACCATCTAGGCCTATAATCCGCACCGCGCCATCACCACCTAGCCCTACGCCATTACCTACATACCAACCCCCTACGCCATCCGCACCGTCCAACCCTGCGGTACTTAAGGTGTCACCCGGATCCTCCACGGTTGAAGAACACGCGCTCCGGAGTGGCAGGATTTTCAACAAGGTCTTCCCTCAGTCCACGGTTAGAGACGGCCCATCACAGCCGACTGAGGAAGCCCATAATGAAGAGAGTGCACCAGGCACTCAATATGACCTGTTGAAACACCTGGATCGGACACCGGCACGGATCACTATACTCGAACTGATCAAAAGATCCAAAAGTCACCAAGAAGCTTTAATGGAATATCTACAGAAGGTGATGGTCAATGAAGACGTGCCGGTAGAGAAGATTGCAGCACTACTAGTTCCTCAGGGGGATCAGCCCTCAATCACATTCCATACCTCGGAACTAGCACCGCCGGCAGCCAGAAGCATGGCTCTGAGTATTACGGTCAACATCTGTAAGAAGGCCGTAGATGCATGTCTGGTAGACACAGGGGCTTCGATTAATGTTTTACCTCCGAAGACCCTGGAGCTATGCGGTGTGCCTAAAGAGAAATGGCTGCCCAGCCCCATCTCAGTAACAGCATACGACAATTCTACCCGTTCCCCTCTGGGAATGGTCTATTTAAAGGTGGAGCTGGGCCCTGTAAGTCATGCAGAGGTCGAATTTCACATCTTGGAAATCGACCCTTCCATAAATGCCATTTTAGGTCGTCCTTATATCAAAACTCTTGAGGCGATTCCCTCTACGAATCATCAATGCCTCAAATTCCCTTACAAAGGACGAATAATTAAAGTAACGAGCATGCCGATCCTTGCTGCTGCTCATTCATTGAACATTAAATCTGCTGTCTTACCTGGCCGACAACCCTTTCTGTCGGTATTACAGGTCTACCATCCAGTGGCTGATCCTCTGAAAGCCGCTACGATTTCTCCATATCCGTTAGATGCTATCAAAAGGGGGAAGTGCATGAGTACCCCAGGATGGAGGATTATGATGAAGAACGGCTACAAGCCTGGAAGAGGTCTGGGCACACAATTGCAAGGCAGGACCACTCCTGTCAGAAATCATCGAGCGGCACCTGGAAGTGGTCTGGGCTATAGGCCAGTAAAACTGAAACAAGATCCAGTCCAGAAAGCAGAGATCAAAGAAGGTCCGAAGATCTGGGAGGCAATGTCTACGCCACCTAAAGAAGGTCGAGATCCCTTAACATGGACCCTGTGTACGCATTTTGTGAAAGGGCCCATACTTAGCCATGACAATACGGTAGTCATTACTTCCTGTTTTGACTTCCATGACATATATGGGAGGGACTTGGCCAGACATTGCTCTGAATTACTTACGTACCAATCCTTGGAGGCTCTGCGGCCTATGAAAAGGAGGAAATTTCATGATCCTGAATGTGAATGGTACAGATGGTTTGATCTGAGGGACCTGTACATAGCACTGAACAGGTTGTTCCTGGATCCTGCAGAGCCCAAATGGCCGCCGCAGATTGATGAACTGATTGAAAGCCCTGGCGCCATATTCGATAAGCGGATACTGCTGTCGGAAGAAACCGACGAAGGGGAGCCAGATGACCCCTATGAAGCTGGTTATACTACAGATCTGCTCTGGAGGGGGACATATCCTTCACATGTCTTCACACTCCATACTCTTTTCCGCACACTGCTCTTGACCCCGACTTGGTCGCGGGTCATAATTGAAGATATTCCACGGGCTCCGCCCGCCATGATTACTCTGTCCCCTCGGGACATTATACCACAACCTCCTCTCGATCTAGAGAGGTTGTATGATTTGATTTGGGACATATTACTATATGATCCCCCTAATCCTTTGGCCTTGGTGCCACTTCCTCCGTCTGATTCTCCTCCCATTTTCATTCATTCATGCTTTATGTTTAATTCTTCCATTTTCCAAAAAAAAACGCCAATTTGGCAACAAATTCTTCCCAAATCCTCATTGAGGAAACATCTTACTTGTCCGATTGCACCCCGCCGCACGGGTCCTTCGGTCAAGATTCTCTCTTAGATTTACTCTGTCCCTCCCCTCGGGAGGATTCTCTTGTATTTCCACTTGTATCCCAGGATTTTCATCCTGCTTCATCTTCGTTAGGTTATGATAGTGAAGTTAGGCAGTCTAGTCAGGTTAGGAAGTCTAGGAAGCCTAAGGGTAGGCGAATTCCAGATAGGTACCTCCAGGACTTAGCTGATAAATGCTCTTCTTGTTCTTTAATCCCTCAGTTTTTAGAAAATCCAGTTCAGATGCCAGAAGATTGCATGGACGATGAGTCAGTCAATGATGGGTACGGGGTATATGAATTAATACATGAAAAGGACCCCATTATTGAAAATGAGGAAGATGACGAGGACGCAGCTGAGGCATATGCCAGTGGAGTGAAGAGATTCGATGAACCCTCAGCTGCCGTAGAAGAGCCCACCAAAGAAATTAATTTAGGGACTGAAGACGAACCTAAGGTTGTCCTCGTCAGTAAAAATCTTTCTTCAGAGGATGAAAAAGCAATGGTACAAGTACTCAAGGACTACAAGGACACTTTCGCCTGGAGTTATGAAGATATGTCGGGGTTAGACTCATCTTTGGTTGAACATAGATTAACATTAAAGGAAGGAGCTAGCCCGGTCAAGCAAAAATTAAGGCGATTCCACCCACAAATGGCTTTAAAGATGAAGGAAGAAGTCGACAAATTGCACAAAGCCAAATTTATTAGAGTTGTCCTTTATCCACAATGGGTGGCTAATATAGTCCCGGTTATGAAGAAGGACGGAAAGGTCAGAATTTGCATTGACTTCCGCGATCTGAACCGGGCATGTCCTAAAGACGATTTTCCATTGCCTCATATTGATGTACTCATCGATAATACCGCTGGCTATGAGACATTATCATTTATGGATGGATTTTCAGGATATAATCAGATTAAGCTGGCAGAAGAGGATCAAGAAAAGACGTCTTTCACTACGCCTTGGGGAACATATTGCTATGTTGTCATGCCATTTGGATTGAAGAATGCTGGAGCCACTTATCAAAGGGCTATGATGGCAATATTTCATGACATGATGCATATAGATTTGGAAGTGTATGTGGATGACTTATTGGTTAAATCGAAAACAAAGGCTGAGCACGCCAAAGTTTTGGCAAGGGTGTTAGAGAGATCGAGAGAATATCAGTTAAAGATGAACCCCAAGAAATGTGTATTCGGGGTATCTTCAGGGAAATTGCTTGGATTCATTGTCAGCAAACGGGGAATTGAGATCGATCCTAACAAGGCGAAGGCTATTAGAGAAATGCCACCTCCTAAGAACTTGAAGGAGTTAAGAGGATTAATCGGGAGGTTGCAATTTATTCGCCGTTTTGTCTCTCAGCACTCACAAAGGTGTAAGCCGTTTTACGAGCTTACCAAGCCGGGAGTCAAATTTGATTGGGACGATAAGTGTCAGGAGGCGTTCAATGGATTAAAGAACTATTTAGCAAGTCCTCCTGTTGAGACCACCATCTCCAGGCAAACCATTGATACTTTATATTTCAGTCCTGGATGATGCAGTGGGGGCTGTCTTAGCACAAGAAGATGAAGAAGGAAAAGAGAGGGCAGCCTACTATCTCTCTAAACTTCTCAACCCCGCTGAACAGAGATACACGGCGATGGAGAAAACATGTGCAGCATTGGTTTGGGTTGTGCAGAAATTGAAGCATTATTTTCTGGCCCATGAAGTCCATCTCATCGCTAGGATGAATCCGATCAAATTCCTTCTGGAGAAATCTGTTCTTACTGATAGGTTAGCGCGATGGCAAAGCTTTCTATCTCAATTCGACATCATCTATATTCAACAGAAAGCGATCAAGGGCTATGCCATAGCAGAACATCTCGCTCATCATCCCCTTCCTCGATTTGACCCAGTGCGATCAGAGTTTCCGGATGAGGAACTGATGTCCGTTAATCAAATCAGAGATGATATGTGGACTCTGCATTTTGACGGAGCTCTGAATTCTCATGGAAAAGGGATTGGTATCGTTCTGTTATCACCTGAAGGTATAACCATTCCACAAGCCTTTCAGCTTGATTTTCCAGTCACTAACAATATAGCTGAATACGAGGCACTCCTTGCTGGCCTCGAGGCTGCTCATTTCCATGGTGCTACCAAACTCAGGATTGTAGGTGATAGCCAACTGATTCTTCGCCAAGTGCTGACCAAGTATCGAACTCTTGATCCCAAGCTCAAGCCTTATCAAGAGCTTACTTCTGCTTACTCAAAGCTTTTCACAAAATTGATCTTTGTCCATGTCCCTAGGAATCAAAACATCTTAGCTGACGCTCTAGCTTCACTTGCATCTTCTCTTGATTTTCCAATCAGCAAACAATTTGAAACAATCATAGTTCATAGGCGTCTTTCACCCGCCGTGAAAGATCCTTCATTCCTTAGAACTAAAGAGAAATTGCTGAAGAAAGTCAGAGACGGAGATATCATTGAGAAAAGAGAAATCATGTTAATGGAGCTGTTAGAAGAGATGGATGATGAACAGAAGCCATGGTATTATGAAATTGCAAAATATTGTGAAGATCAATCATATCCTGAGGAAGCTACAACAGAGGAGAAGAGAGCTATCAGGAGAGTTGCTCAAAGATACACCCTAGTTGGGGGAGCATTGTATAAGAGAGGTTTTGATGGAGTTCTTCTGAGATGTCTAGACGAAGATGAGCTTTGTAAGGTTATGGAAGGAGCTCGTAGTGGAGTTTGTGGTGGTCATGTAAATGGACAGATGCTAGCAAAGAAGATCCTTAGACAAGGATTTTATTGGCCAACCATGGAAGAAGACTGTGTAGGATATGTCCGTAGGTGTGCTAAGTGTCAACTTCACGCCGACAAAATTCATTCTCCTGCATCTTCACTCCATCTTGTTTCTTCCCCATGGCCTTTCTCCATGTGGGCTTTCGACATTATTGGACCTCTTGGTAATCCAGATTCCGGCATCAAACAAAAATCTTTCATTCTCACGGCAACGGAATACTTCACTAAGTGGGCAGAAGCTGAAGCGTACGTAGAGATCAAAGCATCAACCGTCTGCAAGTTCATCATGAAGAACATCATCACTCGATTCGGAATTCCAAGTACCATCGTCACCGACAACGGACCGCAGTTCGTGTCACAAGAATTGAAGGACCTCTGTAACAGGTATAAAATTGCATTGCATCATTCATCTCCTTATTATCCGCAAGGCAATGGCCAAGCAGAGGCAACAAATAAGACTTTGATAAAAATCATTAAAAAGACGTGCAAATCTAACAAGTTCGCAGATTGGCCAGAAAAATTGGTTGAGGCTCTGTGGGCCTACCGAACTTCAATCCGCACGCCTACTGGGCAAACTCCTTATTCCTTAACATTTGGAATGGAGGCAGTAGTTCCATATGAGATCCTCATACCGTCATTAAGGGTACAATTGAATAAGGATTTTTCCATTGATGAACATCGTTCAGCACTCCTTGCTCAATTGGAACTTTTAGACGAGAAAAGATGGTCAGCTGTTAATCATGCAAAAGTTTATCAAAATAGACTAGCACGTTTTTATCAAAAGAAAGTCATTGAACGTAAGTTCAAAGTCGGTGAAATGGTTGTTAAAAGAATTTTTATAAAACCTGGTGGTCCGCGTTCTAAGCTCCAACCCAACTGGGAAGGACCTTATGTTGTATCGCACGCTTTTCCTGGTAATGCTTATCGTCTTGTTAATGCAGAAGGAGAAGAGTTAAAACATCCCTGGAATGGTTTACATCTTAAGAAATACTACCCTTAGGTTAAAGAGTCGATCAGTATGGTACAAAGACCAGTGGAATCAGAAAATTTATAAACTCAAATTTCTTTATTAGTCTGGATAATTTAACCTTAAGCCCATTACTGCACACACTGACACGTTTGATTCGTGAATAACAAGAGATGACAAGGCCTAAAGAATATCGAAAGCTTGACCGAAAGTGCAAAGTACGGATCATTCATTTTTGAAGCAAAATTCTGTTTTATACTCGGCCCATGATGTTGGAACGAGACTTAGAATAGACTACCAAGAATACCCGCCATCTTAGTAGGAGGCCGTCATAAAAAAATGGGGGAGATCCGTCCCAAAGCGAAAAAAAAAGAAAAGAAAAGTAGAAAAGCAAGAGGCAAAATGTCAAATCAAAAGGCCATTACATTACAAACGTTACATCAAGGCCATGAAATGAAATAAAAGGGAACGCAAGGTCGATAAATACCCCGGAAAGAAATGACCGAACCCCAACGGATATTAGGGTAGGAAAGGGACATCTTTTTAAGTCTCCGGAACCTTCTCATGGGCTTTCTAAACTTATTCATCTTTTCTTTTTAAAGAGATGTACTTCAACTTAAGGAATGACTTAGATTGACTAAGGGTCAAATCATCAAATGGGATCACGAATGGAAACACAAATTCAAACACGATGGGTTTAAGTTGAGTTGTTGAAGAACAATTTGGAAATTAAGTTAATAAATGAATATGATCTTTTGATTCAAGTACCATGCTGATCTTTTAGTCAAAAATCCAAAAAAAATACATATGTCAAAAACCCAAAAAAAGTACATAAGTCAAAAATCCAAAAAAAAAAATAATACATGTCAAAAACCCAAAAAAATACATAAGTCAAAAATCCAAAAAAAATACATAAGTCAAAAATCCAAAAAAAGTACATAAGTCAAAAATCCAAAAAAAAAATACATATGTCAAAAACCCAAAAAAAATACATAAGTCAAAAATCCAAAAAAAATACATAAGTCAAAAATCCAAAAAAAATACATAAGTCGAAAATCCAAAAAAAAAATACATATGTCAAAAACCCAAAAAAATACATATGTTTCAAAAAATCAAAAAAAAAACATATATCAAAAATTCAAAAAAAATACATATATCAAAATTCAAAAAAAGGCATATATTTCAAAACCCCAAACAAAAATGAATATTTCAAAATAACAAAAATATTTCAGTTAGCATCTGCTTGTTGCATTTAGTGTGTCTCATTCCTTTTATTTTCAGCGAGCATCTGTCTGCTTGTATGTTGCATTTTGCTTAAGTTTGATTATTCTCATTACCTTTGTTAATAAAGGCTATGCCCCTTGACCCTTCTACCAAGGATAGGATCAAGTAGTCGGTTACTTAACCAGGCAAGGGGCTAAGCCTAAACAGATGCTTAACCTGTTTGTTCAAGTTGTATACAGGACACAAGGCATTGATAGAGTTGGAATTCGAATAGAGAACAGCCAGAAACCTGTTTCTGTGAGTGAAAGGCGTCGAGAAACAGCGTCGCGTTTCAAGAAAATTCAAAGAAAGCCTCAGTAAAGCTGGAAAATATCAAGAAGATCCCACTGTGGGAATTCAAGAAGTCCTGGCCGTGGCTAAAAAGACGGTTATTTCTACCCTTGTACCCTATTCCATGTAATTATTTTGCATTCGCATTACTATATGATAAGTATTTATTAGAGCATATCAAGGACCTTGTGTTTTGATGAAACTGGAATTTGAGTTCCCCTACAACAAAAACAGTGATAATTCCAGAGGATTCTTAATCGCACGGATAGGCAGTTGGATTGTTAATTAGTGAGGACGATGGTTCCACTTTTGTGAAACGGTGCGTGGATAAACGAGCTTCGGCTTAGCACTGAATTACATGAATTGGTATCTTGACTCATTAATGACAATTTAACAATATTATCCTTGATTAATTTATATTTTATTTGACTTTATATTTTTCTTTTAGCCCAGCATGCATCATATAGGATTTTGAAATCATTGTGATAAGGATTAATTATTGATTAAGTTTCAGACCATTAATCAAATAACTCTAACATGATATGAAATATTCCATTCTGAATTGAGTATCGTGATTATCTTTGAGGTTTGCTTGAAGATATCCTTGGAATTCTATCCTTTTTTGGATTCTTTATCCAATATTCTTGTTTTCTTTTAAGATCCATCATAGCTGTAGCACGTCCACATTGGCTGGCAAACGCTCCCCATGATGAAACCTACAGTGTCTATGACCTGGGGTACTTCCCACTCCGAGGAGGTTGATCGACCTTATTTTATTCCTTGTCTACCTCATCCAGACATGATTGATTCCATTGATTTCCTTGAACTATCTTCATTGATGATTTTTGAGAAAAATTTCAATCATGTGATGTTAAGAGCGTGTCTCATCACACCTTGGCATCACCTTTTCAGTACATTCAATTCCATTTCACTCCCTTGCAAAGACGATGCCAAGGTGAGGCAGCTGTAGACACGCTAATTTTGACGTCATTTTGAGTAAATTTCATATCATATAATAATGCCTCATAATGGTCTGATGTTTAACCATTGATTAATTTTTATTAATCTTTTTGAGTGTCGGGTTTAACAGACATGTTTAAGTTAATCAATTGAATTGATTTTAGCTCAAATTTTAGTTAAAATATGAAAAATCCTAAAAGGCGTCGACCCATGTGGACGCCATTTAGAGTTTATTCCTATTTTACCGTTTAAATTTGAATTTTAATTAATTGATTTATTAGCTAAAAGGCGTCTGGGAAGGTCGACGCGTTTTAGGTTTCCTAGACTGTTTTAACTTCTCCTCCGGATGTTTATCCTTATCTTAATTAGGGTAAAAGACGTCTACACACGTGGACGCGTTTTAGCTAATAAAGATAAAGATAAGTTTTCCCGGATATTTATCCTTATCTTAATTAATCTGAAAGGCGTCATCCATGGTGGACGCGTTTTAGATAATTACAGATAAAGATGAATTAATCAGTAATTATCTGTCGGTTAATATAGATAAATCCTAGATTTTTCTATGTTAATCGCGAACGTAGAAAAATGCCTATAAATACCTTGCCTATTTCAAAAAAAAAAAAAAAGAGAGAGAGAGCCACAACGTTATAGCAATTTGAAGATCAAAGCAACCACGTCGGAACGCCGGAGCGCTGCCATTTCCAGAAGTCGGCATCCTTCTTCAAGATCTTCATCTCTTCAAAACTTCAACCAACTGGACTGGGCATAAGTTTTTCATATCTGAATTTCATCTTCATTCATTAGCTTCATTCTCTCATATTCACTTCATGCAATACACACCACATCATTAATTTTCCAAAATCTGTTTTAAAAGGGGTTTCAAAGCCATCTAAAACAAGTGAGTTGCTGTTTAAACATGTTCATTAACATCATTAGCTTTGATATTATTTCCATTTGAATTCTCATCATTATTTCTCCATTTCATTTCTTTGTTTCTCTGTCTCTGCTGCACTCAACAACAACAACAAGAATCAAGGAGAGGGAAATCAAACATCAATCCAGGAGAATTTCTGGACGATCCTCAACATCCAACAGCAAGAACGAAAGAACAAAGAGGCTCTCTTTCTTCAGCCGGCTGAAGGAGGGGAACCAAGGATTCAATCTTCCGCGTTTGAATAGGTAAGCGATCAAACTTCTTTTGAAACTTTTTAGTTAAAAGTTTCTGGCGATCACTGCACCTTAGTTGCATTTTTTTTAATAGGTTATTTTACACCTAAACAACATAGTTTTTTTCACATTAAATCACACAAGCAATTTTCAGCACCTACAGACGTGTCGAAAGACACAAGTGGTGCACCGTGGGTGCCCAATATGATGACAGCAAGAACAAAAGAAACTAAAAGACGGCGAGACCAAGTCCCACCGTGATCGCCAAAAAAGCTGTAGGTGCTGAAAATTGCTCGTGTGATTAATGTGAAAAACTATGTTGTTTAAGGTAAATTAACCTATTAAAAAAAAATGCAACTAAGGTGCAGTGATCGCCAGAAACTTTTAACTAAAAAGCTTCAAAAGAGTTTGATCGCTTACCTGTTCAAACGCGGAAGATTGAATCCTTGGTTCCCCTTCCTCAGCCGGCTGAAGAAAGAGAGCCTCTTTGTTCTTTTGTTCTTGCTGTTGAATGTTGAGGATCGTCCAGAAGTTCTCCTGGCTTCGTGCTTGATTTCCCTCTTTTTGATTTCTTGTTGTTGTTGTTGAGTGCAGCAGAGACAGAGAAACAAAGAAATGAAATGGAGAAATAATGATGAGAATCTAAATGGAAATAATATCAAAGCTAATGACGTTAATGAACATGCTTAAACAGCAACTCACTTGTTTTTGAACGGCTTTGAAACCCCTTTAAAACAGATTTTGGAAAATTAATGATGTGGTGTGTGTTGCATGAAGTGAATATGAGAGAATGAAACTAATGAATGATGTAAAATGAAATTTCAAATATGAAAAACTTATGCCCAGTCCAGTTGGTTGAAGCTTTGAAGAGATGAAGATCTTGAAGAAGGATGCCGACTTCTGGAAATGACAGCGCTCCGGCGTTCCGACGTGGTTGCTTCGATCTTCAACTTGCTATAACGCTGTGGCTCAATAATTCTCTCTCTCTTTTTTTTTTAACTCTTGAGATGCAAGGTATTTATAGGCATTTTCTGCGTTCACGATTAACATAGAAAAATCTAGGATTTATCTACCTTAACCGACAGATAATTACTGATTAATTCATCTTTATCTGTAATTATCTAAAACGCGTCCACCTTGGATGACGCCTTTCAGATTAATTAAGATAAGGATAAATATCCGGGAAAACTTATCTTTATCTTTATTAGCTAAAACGCGTCCACTTGTGTAGACGTCTTTTACACTAATTAAGATAAGGATAAACATCCGGAAGAAAAGTTAAAACAGCTTAGGAAACCTAAAACGCGTCTACCCTTACAGACGCCTTTTAGCTAATAAATCAATTAATTAAAATTCAAATTTAAACGTTAAAACAGGAATAAACTCTAAATGGCGTCCACATGGGTCGACGCCTTTTAGACTTCTTCATATTTTAACTGAAATTTGAGCTAAAATCAATTTGATTGACACTCAAAAATATCAATAAAAATTAATCCATGATTAATTATCAGACCATTATGAGGCATTATTATATGATATGAAATTTACTCAAAATGACGTCAAAATTAGCGTGTCTACATTATCCAGATGGATTCCAATACACAGTTAATATCTAGAAAGACATCTCTTTCATTTGACCCTGGCCAGGGATTTCTGTGTACACATCCATAGGACATTCTCTCTCCAGTCTTATACCAAGAGTGAGTGATCCCTTGTTGTTCACTCAATTACCTTCGCAAGCTTTCCACTGTATCTGAAAGACCGATTATGGTGGATTTAATGGTTAAAGTCCACGAGTCAGAGAATCAAGATACAATGGTCCACAAACAAGGTATCATTGGTGACTCAGGTCAAAGGACCAACTGTGCTACTGCAACGATTGAATTCTCTGGTTGACTAATAGGTATAATTACCATCCAGGAATTCTTATTTGGGTCTGTTCAGTAAACTCATTCTCTAATGAGCACCCACTTGTTTGTCTTAGTGTCACCACACGAGTGAATGTGAGATCATTCACCCTCATCACATGAGCAGACATAACTTGTGTCGATCTTATCGGATATTTAATGTCCATCTCAAATATCCTATGATCGAGAACTGTTTAAGACAATTGATTGAGGATATTGATCTCACTATCATGATCTCATCATGATTCAATATTCCATACATTTGTCTATGGACCTTCATTACGATAGTTAATTGCGAGAACTATTAAATGAAGAAATGATTACCTTTATTAATAATCTGAACTAGAATGTACAATGATTGGCTTTGAGGCCACCTAATTCTAACACCTTGTCCCCCAACGACACGGCTCGTCTTCTGTGGCTTCTGCGGCCGGCGCGCTCTAGAGCTCCGTGGGACTGTCAATGGTGTGCATGAACAGTTAGTGTCTATTTCTTATAACAGTACAGTATGTTGTGCTTCTTTCCATGCGTTTTTGTGTAAGGTTTTGATAACTATGTCTATCACAGTACAAGGACACGAATGTTGCGTTACAGAGTCTTTTCTAAAATAAAATACTTACCTTTATATTTTGTTGTTTTAAAGGTGTAGATATTTTAGTAGATGAATACTCAAAGAGCTCCATCTCAAAAAAATTAGATTTTGAGGACCCAAAGATTGATATAGAAAATAAAGAAAAAGATTTTGAGGATATAGTTGAAGTAGAGGACGATAGATATTCTATATGCAAAATTTCTTCGAAATTTGATCCCAAAGCTAGATATGGAATTTAAATATGAAGAAGATGCATACAATTTTTATAATTGTTATGCAAGAAAGTTGGGATTTAGTGTCAAAAAGGGTAGACATCATAAAAATCATCTTGGTTAGGTTCAAGATAGATCATTTTTATGTTCTTGTGAAGGAAAGTGAAAAAAAAGACTAAAGAGATGAATAAGTCAAAATCATCGCCCATTAACAAGATGTAATTGTAAAGCAGAAATGAAGATATCTAATAGAGCCACGGGTAAATATTGTATTGTCAAGTTTGTGACTGAACACAATCATAAGTTAGCTTCTCCAAATAAGTGTCCTTTGCTAAGATCTCAAAGGCATTTAATTGTGGCCCAAGCTGCTGAAATTGATATGGCAGATAGTATAGGAATCATTCCAAAGGCAAGTATTGATTTGATGACAAGTCACATTAACAGACGTGAGAATCTTGGTTTGATTCCCACTGACTACAAAAACTACCTACGTACTAAATGTGAAAGGCAAATGAAAGCTGGTGATACTGGAGGTGTATTAGAATATTTGCAGCAAATGAGAGAGGAGGATCCTAATTTCTTCTATGCAATTCAAGTAGACATAGAAGGTATAGTAACAAACATATTTTGGGCTGATGCAAAAATGATGATGGACTATACTTACTTTGGTGATGTTGTTTGTTTTGACATAACTTACAGAAAACTGAATGAAAACTGCCCGTTGGCTTATTTGTTAGTGTAAATAATCATAAACAGACAATTGTCCTTGGTGCTATTTTATTGTATGATGAGACTATTGATACGTTTAAATGGTTATTTGATTATTTTATTAAGGCATTGGGTGGAAAGAAATCAAAGTCTATGCTTACATATCAAGATGCAGTAGCGGCGAATGCCTTGGCATGTCAATGGCCAGAAACTCAACATAGGTTATGTTTGTGGCACACATATTTCAAAATGTTGTTAAGCATCTTAGTTCCTTGATTGATGATAATACAAAATTTTCTAAAAGATTTCAAACATATATTACGGCTACGAAGATGAGATGGAGTTTCAAAAAGCATGGTGTGATATTCTTAGCTCCACTTTGTTTGCAGAATAAGTTATTACGTAGAGTCTACTGACGGAATGACGTATACCATAATAAGAGATGTTTCGATATGATAGTTTTGTGGGGCCCGCTGATGGAATAAGAAGAATAAGTAACTTTTGGGTCTAAGTGGGATGCCTTATTCTTCGAATACATTATTCTGCACCAGTATAAGCCATTCCGCTTGTCAAAGTAAAATTAAGCTTATTCTCTCCTTATTCGTCCTTATTCTTCTCTTATTCTCCAATCAAAGTGGCGCATAAAGAATTCAACTTGGAACAAAATACATGGTTAGAACAATTATATGCATGTAAAGAAAATTGGGATCTGATTTATGGAAGGGAGACATTCTGTACAGACATGACAACAGCGCAACGAAATGAGTGTATGAACAATCAATTGAAGCGGTATGTAAATTCTCAGCTCGATATGATAAGATTTTTTTAACATTTCAATATAATAATTGAAGATATTTGATATGAAGAATTGAAGAAAGACATGAAAGCGTACCATTCTAAACCAGTGTTATCATTTTAATCAAAAATTTTGAGTCATGTAGCAAATATTTATACTCCAAGTATTTTTGAAATGTTTTAAATTGGAATGGGAAAATTTTGGGATTATGAGATGGTCATAGATCATGAGGATGGAACACTAACCGAATATAACATCACACCTTATGGAAAAACACATGCTCATACTATTACATTTGATTCTTCAAACTGCAATGTTGTTTGTAGTTGTAAAAAGTTTGACTTTGTGAAATTTTATGTGCACATGCATGGAAAGTTATGGTATGGAAGAACGTTAAGAGGATTCCAGACAAAGACATATTAAAAAGATGGACCAAAAGTGCCAAAGTCAGAGATGAACGAGTTCCCAATAAATCTACAGTTGTATTGAATTCTAAGGAAGAGGTGGCCATTCATTTCAAAGACTTGCGCATACACTTTATTAGATTGACAGCAAGAGCAGCTGAATCAGAAGAGACATATACATTTGCTTTTGGTGAATTTGAGAGGGTATTCTTTAAAGTTGAAGATAAGTTAAATGATGTATTACTCAGAAATTCAAGCGTTAGCAAGCCGCATGAGGCTTGTTATTTACTTGGCCAAAATCATTAGGAGGAAATGAAAAAAGGAAGGGGACATGAAAATAATGTTGAGACTGCCGTGAAACCTAAAGGTGTGAAAACAAAAAAAGTTGGTGCTCTCATTAATTCAAAGAGAAAGATAGGTGCACTCGAGAAAGCCATGTCAAAAAGAAAGTTAAAACTACGAAGGCAAACCAGTCTTCTAGATATTCTGAGCATGCGATACCTCATCCACACCTTGTTCTTCCAACAACATTGGGTCAACAGGTAACAATATATTTTCATGAGTTTAAGCTTACTAAGATATGGTTTCTACTTGATCGATTAGTTTTTTTTTGCTACTGATATAGGAAGCATCTGGTCCAAGTGCATTGACTAGCTACAACATGGATAAATATACAAATCAGCATCTTTTGATGGCTCAAGTACTCATTATAGTAATTATAATATAAGAACCTATACCATTATTACATGTTAATTAAGTTTTTTTTTCTTATAGTCTTATCCTTTTCACATGTATCAAATGATTGATGCTCATTTGGGATCTACTAGTGGACATAAGGAGACTTTCAGACCTCCACAGGTATGTACTTAACTTAAGTTTGTTTTTTGCTTTAAAGTTTCTAACCTTCATTCCTTTTACAATTGTTCAGTTATGTTTACCTCCAAGTGATATTACAGATACTTGGTCTAATTAGTTACAAGAAAACATGGTAAGAACATTTTATATTGGTCATTTACAAAAAAAATTATTAGTAAGAGAAAGATAAGTGACTTTTAAATGTTTTTATATTATCACAAGTTGGCACTCAGTGCTGCTTAACGTCCGCATGAAAGAACATTTGTGAAAGAAGAAATAAATTGCATTTGTAGTACTTTTGAACATTATGTTAATGTATTGACAATATACTTACATTTTGTTTTTGAGAGATTATGGCAATGTACATTGCTTTGGTGGCCATTGTAAGGAAGTACTTTATAGTTAAGCTGCTACATTAAGCCTTTATCAACTAAGAGGTTTGGATATTGTTTATTTGTTTGTATTAGAAGGATATCTTCATATTACATTGCATTATATCCAACTATGTCTGGTCACAATCTTCGATGGCCTCCACCTTTGGGTCATCCCTTTTGTGAACTACGTTGAAAAAGAAAATTGGAAATAAAAATTAAGACAGGTGCGAAACCTTCTATTTAGAAAAATGTAAGATTCAACTACAGTCGGTTTTGAAAGCATCCATGTTAGCTGTAAACTTGTAGAAGAAGCTTAATATATAATAATCATATCCCAGACTTTTTTATTTTTTTGAAGGTAGCATGTCCCAAAGTTAATAATCTGAACAGATTCTCTCCAACAAAATTAACAAAAATTTCTACAATGATATTGTAAAATGTGAGGGGGAGGAAGGGCTAATGGTACTGCTGCAGAATAGCAACAGCTACTGCACGGCACCATCCTAGCTCGTCGCCTCCGACAAAAGTTGCTGTCGGGACCGTCAAGTAATCCTCCTGTGTAAAATTCAAAAATACCAAGTATTGACCAGCATACCGAATTCCCATCCACATTGAGAAAATTCAAAATGCTCACAAAATTCAGCATTTTAATTTCTATCCAATTCCCAATCAAGAAAAGTTGAACAGGTAGGAACTTGTCCAAGCTCTCACACGGCATTTGTAATCCTCCTTTATTGGGGTTGACAAACACACGATTTCCAGTGTATCCCGTTTGGTGCAGGAAGGAGGATTTGCCCGGGAATCAGTTTCTCAAGATGTGAAACGGTTTGATTGGACTTTTATCCGCGATGTGAGAATGGAGGATTTTGATACGAGTGAATTCCCCGGGGTTGTGGTTCAATGGAAACCGGCCTTCGTTTGGCAGCGATTCCATGTACTCCTAAGTTAACCTCATCTGATATATGTAGGGAAATTAGTGAGTTGGATTCGAAAAGAATCCACTACATATGGCAGGTGTCTGTATTCGCAAAGAATCCGCTGCATAGCCCAAGTACCTCCTCTGAACAAGTAAGTGATTATAGTAAAAGTATGTGATCTTTGCATATGTATCTCTGACAAATGCCATATTTGCTTTTATACTCTTAACTCTCATATATTGTCATCAATATCCTAAGATCTCACAAATGTTGCGGTTATATCTCTTCAACAAAATACCGTTAAATCAGACTTATAAATTTGCATATATACTCTTAAATTCATTAATATTTTGCATATATATCTCTTAAATTCACCAAAAACTTGTCCGCAGCGCAATTCTCTGTTCTTCGGGACAAGTTGACGGTGTGTCCCCCCCGCTCACCTTGAGGGGGCGTGTAACGGACTCCACTATGCAAGCTCGGATGTGTACAACTCACGAACTTGTGACCTCCCACGTATCCCATGTACACCTCCATGCGTCCCATGGACATCCTTCTCTAGCTATTGTAACTGGCCACCTGTTACCCCTTTTGTAGCAGGTGGACAACCTCATGTATAAATAAAATACAAATGGGGCTCTCACAGCAGTGCACGAGAGCCTTCTTTTGTCCGTATTTGGCTTATTTGGCTCCTATATCACAGAGAGCACATCCCTTACAGTCACCATCTTCTTCTTCTTCTTGCTTACCCTGCAAATTAAGGAGCCACCAGAGACGATGTTGCCCGCAATGCTCTCCCAGTTGTTCTTGCAAGATGGGTTCATCTCTCTGCGGTCCATCTCCCTGGCCTTGTTCCTCGCAACTCTCATACTTGTGACACTACTTGGTAAGGGCCGCCAGCTGCAGATAGGAGTTTCCAAGGGGAGAAAGCCGCGTCTCCCACCGTCTCCTCCGGGCCTCCCCCTCATCGGCAACTTTCTCCAACTCGGCTCCCTCCCCCACCGCTCCCTCCGCGCCCTCTCCCAGAAGCATGGCCCCCTCATGCTCCTGCACGTCGGCCAAGTGCCCACCCTGGTGGTCTCCTCCGCCGCGGCGGCCCAAGAGGTGATGAAGGCGCAGGACCTCGCGTTCGCCACCAGGCCGCACTCCAAGCCCATGGACACGCTCACCTTCGGCTCCAGGAACATCGGCTTCGCCCCCTACGGCGAGCACTGGCGGCAGGCCAAGAAGGCCGCCGTCGTCCACCTGCTCTGCCCCAGGCAGGTGCAAGCCTTCCGGCGCGTGCGAGAGGAGGCCGTCGTGCTCATGGTCGAGAAGATCGCGGCCGCTGCTTCCCCGGCAACAACCGTGGACATGACCGCGGTCCTGCGCTCCTTCGCCACCAGTGTCGTCAACAGGGTCGTCATCGGAAGCAGCCTTGAGGAGAGCGACAGAAACAGAGCTTTCCATGATATGATGAACGAGGGCGGTGCCATCGCCGAAGGGTTCAGGTTGGAGGAGGTGTTCCCCACGCTTGCGAGCTGGCTGGGGAAGCTCCCGGGCGTAGATGCCAGGCTCCGGAAGCTGTTCGAGAGGTGGGACGCCTTCCTCAACCAGATACTGGACGAACGCGAACGCCGACCTAGACAGCGAGGCGAGGGTTTGGAAGGTGATGACTTCGTGGATGTTCTCCTCTCCATGCACACGGACCCCGCCATGGGTTTCCCCACATCTAGAAACGTCGTCAGCGCCATGTGGGTTGTAAGTATAGCTTCCCCTCTTACTTCCTTCCCTCTGGTGGGTTAGATAATGGTCTCTTTGGCTGTCATGCCGCCAAAAGCGGGCTAGCTTTCAGGTTACTAAAGATTTTGCTTCTTACAGGAGATGGTAGGTGTTGGAGCAGAAACCACGTACACGGCTCTCGACTGGGGGATGGCAGAGCTCATCAGGAACCCGGCAGCGATGGAGCGAGCTCAGAGGGAAGTTAGGGAGGCGATCGGAGGGAAGCCCATGGTAACAGAGGACGACGTCGCCCAGATGAGCTACCTGAGGGCAGTGATCATGGAGGTCCTCCGCCTCCACCCACCAGCTCCACTCCTGCTTCCGCGAGAATCCATGGAGGACACCCAGTTGGAGGGCTACGACATCCCTAAGAAAACCAAGGTCGTCATCAACGCCTGGGCCATCTCCAGGGACCCCTCCTACTGGGAGGCCCCGGAGGAGTTCCTACCCGAGAGGTTCTTGGACAACCAGCAGGTGGATTTCAGGGGAAACGATTTCCAGTTCACCCCGTTTGGCTCGGGGAGGAGGATTTGCCCGGGAATCAATTTCTCAATGCGTGAAATGGAGCTGGCGCTGGCCAGTCTGCTGTATCACTTCGACTGGGCTTTGCCCGGTGAGGTGAGGATGGAAGATTTTGACATGAGTGAGTCCCCTGGGATTGTGGTTCACAGGAAGCCAGCACTTCGTTTGGTGGCGATTCCATATGCTCCCACATCAACCTTAGAGAAGTGAAGGAGTTGGATCCGGGAAGAATCTGCTGCGATACATCCCATGCTCCTTGCCAATCTTGTCCAGTACTACTAAGTTAGGTAGCGAGTATCTACTTGGCAAAACGCTACTCACTTTGGCGTAGCAAATTAAAGCGTGGTTACTGTTTAATGCAGATGCCCTTACCATATTTAATCTGAGCTCCTTGATCATCAAGTAATTATATGACCTTCAATGATTTGAGAGACCGAGTGTGGCAAAAAAAGTGATAAAAAATATAATACACTAGCATTCTCCAGTAAAGGGTTAGGATGGCATGCAAATTTGATCTTGGACACGGTGCATATGGGCATCATTTTTATACAGTTTATTGGAAATGTTGTACAAACCCACCTCACCCATGACCCTGTTGCTCAATGTTATCTTTGTGTCCCTTCTCCAGGAAGGTCGTTGGTTCAATTCTCATCTCACCAAAATATATTTATAATATAATTAATTATATTACTAATTAAAAAATGATAGAAACCTGGCTCCACATCCATCAGCTAGTCCATTTGGCTAGACATACCTCGCGGGGCACACTTGACCTGTGTGATGAATTCATCCTGTTCCCTGTTCAATTTCGGATGAAATAACTACGGAGACTGCTCATTTAGCTGCATGTTAAAAATCTATAAATAAGTAGGAAAAAAATGAGATCATGTTGATTTCTTTCTTGCAACCTTTGCATGTGTGTATTTAAAGAAAAAAAAAAAGCTTCAAAAAGAAAAAACATCATGCCTACTTGCATGATTCAACTCTTGGGGTCCTCATCTCCTAATCCAACTCTTTCTAGATTCCTTGAGCGTCAAGTCGCACCTCCAAAACATTTATTGTAAAAAAAGAGATAATTTCATATTAATTACTTTTATATGTTAAATTTCAAAAATGTCAAACTTATTTCCACATTATCGGACATACCCTTAGTAGATAACATATTTTTTAATATACTATTTCAGTGGCATATATGAAACATTTACTTATATCAAATATGCCCATCAAAGTGATATATATATATATATATATATATATGATGGTATGCAAGATAATATATATGTAAATAAGTATCACATTTTTGAAGTTTAACATACAAAAGTGGTTGTATGAAATTATTCAAAAAAAATGAAATTATATAATGCATGAAATTATGAAATTATATAATGAAATTATTCAAAAGTGGTTATATGAAATTATTCAAAACGGACTCAAACTCATGAGCAAACCATTCAGAGCTGGTAACTATGCGTTCAAATATATCTATCAAGCTAATAATAAATCTGTTGTCGTATGTATATATATATATATATATATATATATATATATATATATATATATATATATGTTACACAAGACTATGATGACTTCAAATCTACGTTTGAAATCAGATCCAGTTTTTTCTTGGTCCACTTGATATTAATCCCCGTTTGATAACAGAATAAATGTGGTCACTTCGTAGGTGGATTAGTTTTGCATATACACTTTTGAAAATTAATTATATATTTGCATCTATACCCCCAACTTTTACATTGTTTTTAATACCTCTAAAATTCAAAAATGTTGCAGGCATACCCCTCTATGAAAATGTCATTAAATCAAACCTAAATATTTTGCATACATATTCCTTAAATTCACTAATATTTTACACATATACTTCTAAATTTACTAAAATTTTGTATATGTACTTCTAATGTTATCAAGATTTGCATAATCTTTTGGCGTATTCAATTTGATTTAATGTTATTTTGATGGAAAGGCATAGCCGTGACATTTCAGAGATTTCAGGGGGATCGAAAACAATATGTGAGAGTAGGTATAGATGCAAATACATTATTTTTAAAGAGTACATATACGCAAAAATTCCTTTGAAATTTATCTTTTACAGTCTGGCGTTTAGGAAGCCATGGATTTCCAGTTTTAGATTAAAGGGTGTGGATCAGGATGAAGCTATTGACTTTAAAATTGATGAAAATAAAATCTCTAATTTTGAACTCACTAATTTTAAAAATCTCCAATATTCATTTTCACTAATTTAAGTTGAAAACAAAAATCAACTAACACTACTGCAAACACTGGAACCGGCGACGGTTATGACCGTCGGCGGTTTACATATGGACGACGGTCGAACCGTCGCCCTTAAGATCACCGGCGGTTAGCCCGTCGCCCTGAAGGCGTCGGCCATTCTATTGTCGACGGAAACGAACCGTCGGCCACCGGAAACAGTCGGCTATTACACAACCGTCGGCTATGTACCCAACAATAGCCGACGACGCAACCGTCGGCCGATAGTTCAATATTGCCGACGATCTAACCGTCGGCCATGTAGCCAAAAATGCCGACGAAGAAACCGTCGGCCATGTGCCCAAAAATGCCGACGAAGCAACCGTCGGCCATGTGCCCAAAAAAGCCGACGAGCAAACCGTCGTCTGTTTTGTCAACACTGCCGACGAAACAACCGTCGGCTATTAGTTTTGCCGACAGTTTAAATGTCGGTAAAAATCCTGTTCTTAATTCTATTACAATGCTGTAAAATACACTTTAATCACATAACATTAAAGAATTGACACACATTCCATATAAAATTTACATATCGAACAAAAAGATCATATCATCCGTGCATCCATATATCTTCGAACAATCTAATTAAATATAACATAGGAACGTGGATCTCCATCCATGTACAATCTAAATCTCCAAAATATAAGCGATCCACAAAAATTACGAAGTACAAAATTGTCCATATGAGTTCCAAATTAACACCACTCGTTCAAAATAACAAACTTTAAAATAAAATCTAGTGTCACGTTTAAAGTGAAATAAAAAGTACAATGTCTTCATCAACTTGGGGCTACCCGCAACATATGCATTCCATTATCCCACATGCATCTCCGTCCTATAAACATAAGAAAATAAAATAAGGTGTTAAACAAATCGCCGAAATAAATTTCTTCTAAATGATTAAATAAAAAAGAAATAGATAAAAGAATGATACATCGTTATCTTTGAAATTACTTTAGGCTTTTAAGTTACTTGAAAAATACATGGACAACATACTTTTCATGTCTTCACGAATTTGAGGGTTGTGAGAGGGGTGTTCCATTATTCAAGCTTGCATCTCCAACCTTCAATCATAACAAACATAATAAAGTGTTATATCAACAAAATAAATTATTCTCTAAACTATTTTATAAAAAAGAGCGATGAAAGAATTATGCATTGTTTTATTTTGGAATAACTAACATAAATTAGACTTACTGAGTTATTTGAAAAATGCATAGATAACATAGCTTCCATCCTTTCTAATCTTTCTTGCACATCTTTATCTCGAACTTGCATATCTCTCTCTCGAACTTGCAATGCTTCTATTTGTTCTTTTGCTTTCTGTAGTTCTAATTGTGTAGTATGCAACTCAGTTGTGAGATGTGTGTTGCTATTATGAAAATCCTGAGTTTGTATATTACGTCAAGATCCTGCTCTAGACCATCCCAATCCACGGCCTCTTTCATAGCCTCCATGATGTCTTTATACACGACATCCAAGATAGGAGATAAGATAGTTGGCTCTGAACTGTTTGTGACCTCTCTTTCAGCACATGTTGTTATAACTTTATCATAAATTTAAAATAAAAGAAAATATTTAAAAAAAAAAATAGAATATATAAGTTTGAGTTGATATGCACTTACACACATAATGCGCGTGTATTCATCAGGATAATCTCCACTCTTTGTTTGATGAGCCTTGAGATATGCTTTAAGTGTTGTGTAACCATCTCCCAATGCATCACGCTGTAATCAATTCAAAATAATACATATTAGTAATGCATCCTTTTAATTTAAGCGTATACAAAAAATTAATTTAAAATTACCTCATCTTGATTATGACGGGCAATTGACTTCGCCCCAAGTGTATGCGTTGCCCGATCCTCGCCGTGATTTCTTTTATTTCTTTCTGCCTCTGATATTTTTTTATCATTTTCCCAGTACTTCAACAGTAGCTCCCAATTTTGTTGAGTAATTCTTTTTTCAGGAACTATTTTGAGAACTTTCATCGAAAGACTGTCATTGTAGTAGTGACTCTTCAACCACCAACGCCATTCCCTTAGTTTTTTCTGCAATGACTCTTTGCAAAAATGAGTGACGACTGTCATATTTGCTGGGTTCCCCTGATCATCAAGAAACTCATAGTCTCTCTGAAAAATCAAACAGTTATTATCTATATCAAAAAGTCAGAATATATTTTAAGATGAGTAAAAAAACAAATAACTTACTATTAGGTCTCTCATTACATCATTAAAACTGTGTATTGACTGATCCTTCCATTCTTTGTGAGGAGGAAAATATCCTTCCATTCTCGCATATAATCCAAGGACAGTTGCAAGTTTTGATGCGGCTTTCCCGACTGGTTGACCATCAATGATCAAGCATCTCCACTTCTCCCCTTTTGGAGGTAGAACTGCTGACTCCTGAGTCGGTCCTCTAGTCTTCCTCACTGTAGAAGCAGATGCTGAAGAAAAAAATAGCTTGATTTAGTTTTGACATTGTTGTCATACTTCTTTTATGGAAGAAAAAAATAGCTGATACTGATTTTTGGTTGGTATAAGCAAATATAGTAGAGATGATCTAATATTTGGTTCGTATAAGTCAGCATCAGCTGGAAAATCCTTGTTCAGAAATTTCAGTCTCAATTGAACCAGCAGTTGGAGGTTCTGCATAGGGCAGTCTCAAACTCTATGATGCAACAGGAGAATCAGCTGAAAGAAATGGAGGAAGATATGCAATCCTTTGTTTCCTCAAAGGCTGAGGTGTTTTGAACATCCCTCAACATTAGAACAAAATAAATAGGCTCGAAAATGTTTTGAGATTTTCTGTAATTGTTCATAGGCTACTGAAGAGCTTCGAGGAAGTGTAGGGAAACTAAGAAGCATGCATGAGTCTGGAATCAGAGCATTAAATGACCTCATTGGTGAACTGGATGTGAATTCTCAGGAAACCTTCCCAGAAGTAAACACACAAGTATCAATGCATTTTTCTGCTCTCGAGGATGTGAGTGTTTTTTTCCTATGGCCAAAATTGGATAACCTCTTGGTGTCATCCTTTAATTTTTTGATTTGTGTCTTCTTACAGAGGTTCAAAGTAATTGCTTTGGAGGCTGATCAATTGCTTAATGAGCTTCAAAGTAACCTTTATAGTCAAGAAGAAAAACTGTCTGTGTTCACACAGCATCAACATGAGGTTGGGGAATGAAGTTTTGCAATTTTCAACAAGTTGGACAGCAACTTTGTGAAAAGTGAATATTACTTAATTGTTTGTTTCTCCACCACCTCCTCTAACAGGGATACCTCAGGGCCATGGAGACCACACGATCAATTTCCAATGTTACCACAAAACTTCAATAACAATGGCAACAATCAAACCCTTTATTTCATTAGATATTAAGCCTAACTAGACTTTTAGCAACTGGCTGTTTCATATCTTGGAACCAGCCAAACCTGATTGCAAAGTGCAAGTTGTGAACTGATTTTGGCCAGTTCAGCTGGAATAGGCTAGTTCACCAGAAACCAAAAAAAAAAAAAAATTCTTCAACTAGCCTGTTAAGGGCATCTTTCCTCCTTTCATAGCTATTTATGAAATTTAAAGCTACAAGCTTAAAGGTTTGCATTTCTAAGACCTTCTCCAAGTCATCCCAGTTCACGATTTTATAGAAACTCTGCACAAAATGTTCATCATCTGGTGGCTAGTATTTGCACAAGCAGAAGGGGCCACTTACATCCATAGACAAGGGGATCCAAAAATGGGTAGCTTGCTCCAAAATCTAATTATATTTCTAGTCTAAATTGCTGAGTTCATACATGCGAGCCCAACCTGACCCACTTAATTACTTGCTAGAATTTAACTAAAAATCCAGACCTGAACATGCTCTGGCCAACTGTTGTTTCCCGGACAACAGATCTGAGTAAAATGCATCAGCATTCAGCCATCACCAGAAACCAATCCCAAAGCCAGAACCTTTGAAGCAGCCTCCTTGGTTTCATATGCGCATGTGGATGCTGCTGGGTAGGCTTTGAGAAAACTAAAAGGTAAGAGATAATACCTTCTCAGGCACTGCCGTGGGGTTGCTCCTGCCGCTGCAGGCATCTTGGCCGGCGTCGGTGACAGGGCTGGCGGTGGCGCGGTGGTGTTGTTGCTGCTGTGGCGCAGTGGTGTTGTTGCTGCTGTTATGTCTTGGCCGGCGGTGACAGGAAGGCAGCGGTGCCGTGGGGTTGCTGTTGCTGCTTCTTGGCCGCGGTGGAGGCCAGTGGCTTCGACAGGAGGCGCAGTGCGGCAAGAAGAACGCCGGCGGACGCCAGCGGCGGAGCCCAACGATGATGCCCGGAACTTTCCTTCTCTTCTTCCCTTGGCAACGATGGAGGCCGGACCTTCTTGGCGAGGGCGGGCCGGCGATCGAGCAGCTGGAGGGCGGAGCTAGCTAGGCCGGCGTATATGCAGGAAAGGGGCGAGCTGCAGAGAGGGATTTGGGAGAAGCTAGGAAAGGGATGGGATCTTTTGCGTAAGATGGAAAGGGAAGCTGGGAAACGACCCTGTCCCCGCTTGCGTAAGATGGAAGGGAGGAGAACGTTGCCGCCCAGCGCTCACGATCCTATTGGTGGATGGATTCAAAACGGCCGACGGTTGTGATCGTGGGACCGTCGTCTTCCAGGATTCGAAATCGGAGACGGTTGCCTCCGTCGGGCGCTCACGACCCGCCGACGGTCCTCTAAAACTGTCCGTCGCCTGAAGAGAGATGTGTTGGCCGACGGTTGAACCCGTCGTTGATCCCGGCTACCGCCGACGGACGTGAACTCCACGGTCGGCATTTCCTCTGTTTGCAGTAGTGTAAACAAGAGCATCATATAAATCACGAGATTTAAAATACAATAATTTGCGATGTTCCAAACATATCGAAAATACAGTGAAATAATTTACATCACATCTTATGTACTTCAGGCACCTAAAGTTCTCTCTACCTCTCTACTTGAAAGAAGACATGAACATACTTGGAGCTTTTTGCTGCCACATTGTCACTGAAAGCTTTCAGATTCTCAATTTTTCACACCTTCCAAGAGATGGCAGGTGTTGGAGCAGAAGCAACGCATGAAGCAGTCCAGTGGGTGACGACGGAGCTCGTCAGGAATCCCACGGCCATGCAAAGAACTCATAAGGGAAGTCGGAGAGATTACTAAAGGAAAGTCCATGGCAATGGAGGACGATGTCACCCACATGCATGGTTGACAGCATCGTTGGACGTCAGTAACGATGTGATACCCAAAGATACCTCGATACCAATGATTTTTTCAAAAAAAATTAAAAAATGAATTTATTAGCCGATACTGACCCAAAGATTGATACTGGATCGATACGTCCGATATTAACATCATTACGTATCGATATCGATGCCCTCGATACCAATACTGCCATCGCAGTGATGGAGGAGACCCTCCGTCTCCACCCTCCCGCACCACTTCTACTTCCACGAGAATCCATGGAAGACACCCTGCTGCAAGGCTAGGATAACCCCAAGGGGACAAGCCTCATCATCAATGCTTGGGCCATCGCCTGGGAACCTTCGTATTGAGAGGCCCCAGAGAAGTTTCGACCAGAGAGATTCCTGGACAACCAAACAGATTTCAAAGGAAACGGTTTCCAGTATATCCCGTTTGGTGCAGGAAGGAGGATTTTGCCCGGGAATCAATTTCTCAATGTATGAAACGCTTTGATTGGACTTTGCCCTGCAATGTGAGAATGGAGGATTTTGATACGAGTGAATTCCCTGGGATTGTGGTTCAATGGAAAGCGGCCTTCGTTTGGTAGCGATTCCATGTGCAAAGCCTCATCAACTTCCTTATGAGCCTTCTAGTTATCAGTCCAAGAGACCTCTAGAGCTTATCTTCTCTGATGTTTGTGGGCCATCCCCTATTGTATCTAGTTATGGCAATCGATATTATGTAATTTTCATCGATCATTACACTCGGTTCACCTGGTTATATACTTCTGTTGCTTCCAAATATGAGTATTCTCTACTTTTGTTCAGTTCAAGAAGCATGTTGAAACCTTATTTTCTACCAAGATCGCTATTTTTCAGAGTGATTGGAGAGGCGAGTATCGTCGGCTATCCAGATTTCGCACTGAAAATGGCATCCTTCATTATTCACTCACCAAGAAAGTGGGACTGCTGAACGGAAACATGCACACATACCCGAAACAGAACTGGCTCTACTTCATCATGCTTCCCTCCCACTATAGTTTTGGGAAGATGTTGTCCACTGTAAGGTCTTCCTCATTAACCGCATGCCAACACATGTTCTTGGCCATGTGTCTCCCTTTGAACGTCTCTTTGGCTGATCACCAGATTATAATACGCTTCGAACGTTTCTTGTAAGTTATAACAATCGTCACAAATTCAGCTTTTGCTCCTCCTCGTGCATTTTTCTTAGTCGGCATGCATAAAGGCTATAGATGCAGCTCCTTCCAGACAAGAATCAAATTTATATTTCACGTGATTTGGTATTATTCGATGAAACCCGTTTTCCTTCTTCTGAACTTACCAAATCTTCTCCATGATCACCTATACTTGGCACCACACTGTCGGCTCCTAGCTCATTGTCAACACGTCCTTCTCCACCAAATCTATGTGCAATTCTTAGCAACCAGCACCTGCATGCCTCTCCAGCCTCCTCACCTACAGCCCCTTGTACCTCTTCCACCACACATCCATGTCTTAATGATCCCCCCACACCTGCACCTAGTCAGACACCTTCCTCTCGCCTATGTCGTCACCACCTCGCAAGTTCTTACCCATGACAGATATTTTAAATCGAAGAAGAGATCCTCTACGGTCCACGTTGAACCGTAGAGGGTCAGTAATGAGAGCCCCCCCCTCATTACTGACCCTTAAATCGCGCTGCTCCTACTACCAAACCATCTTCTTCTCCTCTCTCATCTCAGAATCCTATCTCGGAAGCCTGCATTAATTGCTGAATTCAGCGCCTTATAAAAGAATGGGACCTGGTGCTAACATTGTAGATTGCAAATGGATCTACAAGGTGAAGCGGCACTCTGATGGCTCCTTAGCACGCTTCGAGGCGCGTTTAGTGGCAAAGGGATTTACACAACAGCAGGGCCTTAACTATTTGGAGACATTTAGCCCTGGAGTCGAGCCCACAACCATCCGAGCAGTACACTCTGTTGCCCTCTCTCGTGGTTGGCCCATCAAACAACTTGATGTAAACAATACCTTTCTCCACGGCGACCTCGACAAGGAAATCTACATGAAGCAACGCTCTGGTTTTATGGATCATCACAATTTTCAGAACCATGTTAATTTGCAGGTTACACAAAGCTTCATATGGCCTTAAACAGGCTGGCGTGGTTCTTCAAACTTTATTATCCACGGGTCCACATGTGTGAGAGTCCGGATCTTCTACGGTCGACGCTGGACCGTAGGAGATCAGTATCCACTGGAGGAGGGGGGCCGAATTTAATGCAGTAAGATCCAGACAAGGTATTTTTTGAATTTTAAATTCGAACCCCCTCTCCCAATAGGTACTGATCCCCTACGGTCCAACGTCGACCGTAGGGGATCCGGACTCCATGTGTGACCCCTCATTATTTTTGTTATCACCAGAATGGCTCACGTACCTTGAAGGGCTCCACTACGCAAGCTCGGATATGTAACTCCATGAACGTGTATATTATGTATGGGGATGCGTAACCGCATGGACCTGTATAATACAAATGGGGCTCTCACGGTAGCGCATGAGACCCTTCTTTTGCCCTTATTTGGCTCCTATTTCACAGATCTAGAGCACATCCCTTGCACTCACCATCTTCTTCTTCTTACTTACCCTGCAAATTAAGGAGCCACCAGAGACGATGTTGCCCGCAATGCTCTCCCAGTTGTTCTTGAAAGATGGGTTCATCTCTCTGCGGTCCATCTCCCTGGCCTTGTTCCTCGCAACTCTCATACTTGTGACACTACTTGGTAAGGGCCGCCTGCTGCAGATAGGAGTTTCCAAGAGGAGAAAGCCGCGTCTCCCACCGTCTCCTCCGGGCCTCCCCCTCATCGGCAACTTTTTCCAACTCGGCTCCCTCCCCCACCGCTCCCTCCGCGCCCTCTCCCAGAAGCATGGCCCCCTCATGCTCCTGCACGTAGGCCAAATGCCCACCCTGGTTGTCTCCTCCGCCGCGGCGGCCCGCGAGGTGATGAAGGCGCAGGACCTCGCGTTCGCCACCCGGCCGCACTCCAAGCCCCTGGACATGCTCACCTTCGGCTCCAGGAACATCGGCTTCGCCCCCTACGGCGAGCACTGGCGGCAGGCCAAGAAGGCCGCCGTCGTCCACCTGCTCGGCCCCAGGCAGGTGCACTCCTTCCAGCGCGTGCGAGAGGAGGCCGTCGCGCTCATGGTCGAGAAGATCGCGGCCGCTGCTTCCCTGGCAACAACCGTGGACATGACCGCGGTCCTGCGCTCCTTCGCCACCAGTGTCGTCAGCAGGGTCGTCATCGGGAGCAGCCTCGAGAAAGGCGACAGAAACAGAGCTTTAGACGATATGATGAACGAGAGCGCTGCTATCGCCGAAGGGTTCAGGTTGGAAGAGGTGTTTCCCACGTTAGGGCGCTGGCTGGGGAAGCTCCCGGGCGTAGATGCCAGGCTCCGGAAGCTGTTCGAGAGGTGGGACGCCTTCCTCAACCAGATACTGGACGAACACGAACGCCGACCTAGACAGCGAGGCGAGGGTTCGGAAGGTGATGACTTCGTCGATGTTCTCCTCTCCATGCACACCGACCCCGCCATGGATTTCCCCACATCTAGAAACGTCGTCAGCGCCATGTGGGTTGTAAGTATAGCTTCCCCTCTTACTTCCTTCCCTCTGGTAGGTTAGATAATGGTATCTTTGGCTGTCATGCCGCCAAAAGCTGGCTAGCTTTCAGGTTACTAAAAGATTTTGCTTCTTTCAGGAGATGATAGGTGTTGGAGCAGATACCACGTACACGACTCTCGACTGGGGGATGGCAGAGCTCATCAGGAACCCGGCAGCGATGGAGCGAGCTCAGAGGGAAGTTAGGGAGGCGATCGGAGGGAAGCCCATGGTGACGGAGGACGACGTCGCCCAGATGAGCTACCTGAGGGCAGTGATCATGGAGACCCTCCGCCTCCACCCTCCAGCTCCACTCCTGCTTCCGCGAGAATCCATGGAGGACACCCAGTTGGAGGGCTACGACATCCCTAAGAAGACCAAGGTCATCATCAACGCCTGGGCCATCTCCAGGGACCCCTCCTACTGGGAGGCCCCGGAGGAGTTCCTACCTGAGAGGTTCTTGGACAACCAGCAGGTGGACTTCAGGGGAAACCATTTCCAGTTCATCCCGTTTGGCTCGGGGAGGAGGATTTGCCCGGGAATCAATTTCTCAATGCGTGAAATGGAGCTGGCGCTGGCCAGTCTGCTGTATCACTTCGACTGGGCTTTGCCCGGTGAGGTGAGGGTGGAAGATTTTGACATGAGTGAGTCCCCTGGGACTGTGGTTCACAGGAAGCCAGCACTTCGTTTGGTGGCGATTCCATATGCTCCCACATAAGTGTGACTTTGTTCCTAGAATTACTTATACCGTGTAATAAGGTTTTGAGGATTTCTTAAACCATAATAAGAAATATTTTGATTTGATAAGTTGTTGATATTATACCCTGAATAAAGAGAATTATATTGTATTATTCCAAATGATTTGATAAGAATAAGTGGAATAAAGAGTGAAATAAAAGATAGAACTGGAGGAATTAGAAGAATCAGGGAATTAGGCGTTCCAGTTACAATTTGGAGAATTAGAGGAATTAGGGAAATTAGATATTCTCGCAACAAAATCGAGCTTAGGCCTTATACCACTTATTCTACTAACAAAGTGAATGAGTTGAATTTGGGAAGAATCACATAACAGGTTGGAATGGATTGTTTATCATGTCATTGCTAACCTTAAACATAGGAGCAACACTTGCTGCACTACATGGTGCCTTACGTTCACCACCAATTTTTATTTTTTTTTAAATCAGGTCGGCCTCCACATTTCCCATATGTTCATATAATTCATCTTTGATCGGACGACTAAAGAAATTTTAAAAAATCAAAAATGAAAGCTCAATGGACAATAAAAAAGGACCTTAATAAATTGATCTAAATAATAATTTTTAATTTTTAAAAATTATTTAAATCATCCGATCAGAGATCGGACTATGTGGGGGCATGTGGAACCTGAAATTAAAAAGGAAAAAATCAAAAACGAATTGGTGACGCATGTGTCGGTAGATAGTATCCGTAAAATTTGACCCACTCATTAGTCAACCTAAAATTCGTAGAGTGGACCAACGTGTTTTATATTTTGGCATGAAAATGATTTGAGCTATGAATATATGACATCTGTTTGAAGTTCTCTTTGGAAATGATCTCGATGCCGATCATCAAAAGCAGTCCTAGCCTTTCCAGAAATTATTCAAACTAATTTAGATGCATATCACTTTTAGCTTCCACCTTAACATGAAAATTGTTGAGTAAACATGGTTACAATTAATTTTGAGTGGTTGTAAAAATCGTTTTTTTCCCACAATTCCACTTTACTCCAATCTAGGAAGTTTTAATTTACATGTTTTGATTAGAAGTCAAAAACTAGCAACAAGATCCATAATAGCTTCTAAGATAAAATTCCCCTCCTAAATAACTAGTTAAAACATCAAAGTACTCTTAAATGGAAGTCAGGCAGAGTAAACACTTGATGCACCGCATGGAGTGCAGTCCTAATTTTTTTCAATTTTTTTAAATTTTTTGAAGATCTGACCCATCATTTCCAACATATTCATATAATCCAATTTCAGATCAAACGATCCAAAAGTTTAAAATATATATATATATATCTGTAATGAGCAGAGCCAATAAAAGGAATTTGATTTTTTATTTTTCAGATTCTTTTGAGTGGTCTTATTCAAGATCAGATTGTATAGACATATCCAACATGATGGGCCAGACCTTTAAAAAAAAAAAAAAAAATGAGGCTGCACCCCAACATGGGGGTGCAGCAAGTCTTACTGGCTGGACAAAACACACAGCCGTAGCAAAGTGTTGAGCAAGAATCAGAAGCCATGTTCGCTCCTTAGCTTACGGCTTCGGATCTTGTTTTACAAAATCAAGTTAGATTAATGTATTCTGATCATCCTGGACTGTTGCATAGATAACTCCAGTGGACTAATACCATAGATCTTCCCATCATTGGTAAAAACCATACCAAAATGAAACTAATGTATTTCTAAATAGGTCCTTAAGAAGCCTCCAGAATAACAAACGATCAGCTAGCATACCTGGGAAAAGAATGTTTCCTTTGATGACTGGGATGTAGTGCCTAGCAAAACACATTCAAAAACCAAGATTTATTTTAACAGGGTAACTGGTAAATGATTGGAGCATCCATGGACGTGCCCTGAGGGGAACTGAGGAAGGAGGGGAGGAGAAGAGGGCACAAGTTCATACCGAGTGTGAACTTTAATTTTTCCCCTTTCTCCCCCTCCGTCCAGCACACCTGCTCAGGTCCAAACCAGGCCAAGTTCATAAAAGTGGAATTAGCCATTGGGGTACACATCAATGACATTGATCTTGGCATTCGCAAACTTAACACTGATCTCCATTACAGGCAAATCTGAAATTTTACCACACATGTTCACGTAAACAGTTGTAAAGCATATCATAAAAATGATCTGATCTTGTTCTGCAGGAACCCAAAAAAGCAACAGAAAAAAGAAAAAGAAGTCGACACGAACCACACATGCTGTTTGGTGGGACGTAAAACACCATTAAAAAAATACTATAAAGCACCACAGTTTACGTTCCGATGAAATGCACTCTTTTACAAAGTTTTATGGTGTTTTACATCAACCAAACGGGAAGAAAATCACGGCAAAAAAGGTATCTGAACTCCTTATCTCAAACACTCAAAATTTCCGAGGATCCAAAATGGACTAGTGATATTCTTCATTTCAAGTAACAATCACTCACAGTATCAAGCCGAATTTCTCACCACGACAAACTGGTTCCCGCCGCCCAGTTCTGACTAGATATATTCATAATTCACAAAATTATTACAGTCAAAAGAAAAGTGCCATGTCTTTTTCAAAAAATGCATTCACCGTCTTTGCGATGAGGGGAGCATGCAATCATACAGAGTCTCCATTCTTGCTGTCAAAGCAAGCTTGTATGGGGTCGCTAATCCAGGTTTTCCAAGGTCCACGATGTCATGTTTCAAGCTGGCACCAAAGAGACTCTAGTGAGCATTTTGTGACCATTTTCTATTCTGAATAAGGATTTTCACAAAAAAACGAAGAAAAGAAGAACAAGTATTCCAAACCTTGACCATTCACCCGTTGCTTTTGCATGTCCTTCCACTGCTTTGTATAGGCGATCTAAACTATACAACACTAAGCCAAATATGCACCGAGCATCTTCTTCCTAGGGAATGTAAAAAATAAGCAGCCCGTAAGTGTCAGAGTTTCTGTGCTGCACTCAACACCTAACAGCAATTTTTTGATTACTTGGATGCATAAACAAAGTCACAAAGTTAATGACCTTTTCCAATTTAGTTTACAACTAATCAAAAATATCTCACTTGCTGTAAGAAATCATCTGGTCCTCTTCTGTATGGTTACAGCTAGTGTAGAAGATTAGTAGTCAAACTCTAAACTTGCACAGTTTATCAAATTCTAGTCGTTCCATTGTTTTCAAGGTGTCACCTAGTCGACGAAGCACTCCCTTGTGCTGAAGGCGGCCTAGCGCCTAGGCGAGCAACCCATTGAGGCGCTGGCCTAGGCTGCCCAAGGGTGCCCAGCCCACATAATTCCCACCCAACTTGCCTTGTCGCAGAAACAACTTACCTTCTTTTAGGTCTATTTTAATCATTAGAAAGAAGTTGAAGGATATTTCACATAATTGTCCACATTTACATCAAAAGGGGAAATGGAAGATCAAACTTCCCACTTTGTGTGCGATTCTTCTGCTACGGTTTCTTTTCCTTTATTTTCCTCTTCTCAAATTTAGAAGTCACTATGTTTACTATGTTGGTTTGCTTATTGTTTATTTAAATATATCTTCTTTGTCTTTCTTTCTTATATACGACATGATTACTTAACTAGTAAATTTCAGGTTAGGTTGATGTTTTAATCTTGATTGACATACTCCAAGTTCTGATTGGTTTTTCCTTATTCATTTGCTAATATTTGTGATTTATCTATTTTCCCATTAGTATATGTTGAATATTGTGAATGATACCACTGTATGCAAATAAAAATAGATTTTATATGGTGAAAAATGTAGATAGTAATCCTCTTGAAACAAATTGTGTTCTATAAACTAGTCTTCGCCTAGGTGCATCACCTTGGCACCTAAGCAGTGAGGCGGTAGGCCACCACCTTGATTGCATTGGACACCTTGGCTTTTAATGAATCAAAGGACACCAGTGTGTCCGTCCATTGATTTTAATGAATCAGAGACAAAATACATAGCATATGCTACATAAATACATGCCTATCAGTGTTTCATACATTGGCACATATTTTGGGAACTATTTGAGCAATTAGCTATGCAAAAATCAAAGCCAGAAGAACATAGTAAAGAAAATGAAAAGCAGGCTTCTAGGGTATGGCAATCCCTACCATTTTCCTTTTTCAAAGGGACACACACAAATTAGACTATTTATGTTTTCAAGCTCCTTCCCAATTACCTTCTCAAGTTCTCGAGGTTGACATAATATTCAGAACAACTGATGGTAACGACCAAAAAAAAAAAAAAAAGGAACTTAGGACTGCTTTCATTATGCTGCATTTGGACTTCTTTCAGATGTAAACCCACCAGAATTATTGCTCTTATGTATTAAATATTTGGCAGTTGGCACACACTTGAATAAAGTACCTTTTAATATCGTATTATGCAGGAATTTATGTCTATGATGATTCGTTTCTGGAAAGTTATCTCATTTATTATCCACTCTCCGCATGCTGGAAACAAGAAGAAACAGAACTCTGTTAAAGTTAAAAGGGAAATATGCAATTTTACAATGTGATACAGTTTTATGTTGCCAACAAAGATCTATCTGGAATGATTTTTTTTCTTCTACCGGATCACTTAATAGATATTAAATCTCTCTAGACAATCTAGGATTAGGCTTCCTTGAACTTCAAGGAAATCCATAAAACATTATTTTCTTTACTTGACAGAAATTGAAACACAGAATGATACTTCAAAAATAAGAGGACACGGTCAGTGATTTGGCCGGAGCTCAGGATAATCATCTGCCATTACATTTTCAACTGTGTCAATTGGGTTTCTGAACTACATTACATCCAATTGACCTAGAATTTCGCATTCTCTGTATCTCATTACTTGTAATAGGGAGAAGTAAATGTTCCATGGCAGCAAAATCGGTACATAACTGCCAAAAAAATAAACACCAAACTGAAAGGTCCATAATCATTAAGACAACAATCAAGAATGACTGAATTATTCTGGAGACGCCAAGAGAAGTTCAAAGTTTGGAACAATACCAGTCCTTGATCCATGCACATCTGAAATTGCATTATCTTTTTCTCAACATCAGCAACAAGTAGCCTCCTTTGGATTCGAGCAATTCGTCCACGACCTTCAGCTCCCTTGTCCTGTTATTTTAAATGAATGAGACACTCATTATATTCAAGATATTGATCATGTTTAACAGCACCAAAAATTTAAAAAGAACCTAAGAATGTAAGCAACATTTTTCTTTGCCATGTTGGTGACAGTAAACGAAACTAAGTGACATGGTGCCTTAGGAATTATATGTAAACATTCGCATCCTGAACATCTTTATTTTTTGCACAGGTAAGTGAATTACTTTGATGTTTAGTTGGATGCCAATTATTTTGGTTGTTTGGCTGCTTCTTGGAAATGCTAATTTATTGGCATATGCTACACTAAAATTCTAACATGCATACCTGTTTAAGAAGTTCGTAGACATCTGCCCTTACCTGCCACTGATGTTATGCTACACTAAGTTGCTAACATGCATACATCTGTAGAAAATTCAGACACCGATCTTTATCTACCAGAATGTTTTTGTAGCTTGAGATATACAGTTTTCTTAATCCACTTGATGTTGTGGAATCCGAGGTGGCGGAAATGGGAAGAGAACCATCAATATGTGCCAAAAACTTGCAGTGCGTTGTCATGCAATCCCCTTAAAACTGTTTTAGCTTTCCCCACATTTTCAAACGGTAAAATGAACATGCCATTCAGTTATATCTGCTAAATATCACATGGCCCTGACTTTTAAATGTATGTAAACACCCTCCTAAAGATTACATCTCATACAATACGACCCTGACGTGTCTAATTGGACAGAGTTGACAAGCAATAAGCAGAAGAGGATACCTGCACTTTTACAAATATGATTTTGGCATCTCATTCACTTACGTAAGTATCATAAAGAATCGGATTCAACTATATTAATTTGCTATAAGTCAGTAACTATGCTTTGAAGAATAAAATATTATCAAACATGAGAAATACTATCCCACCATTTACAAACACAAGAGGATCCTCTTCAAAGCACCACGGCTATCACTGATAGCAGTTTTTGTGGAGGAAGGTCTTCAGTCTCTTGACTAGTTGCAATCCTTGCCAGTTGTAATACTAGAGAAGATGGAGAAGATGAAGATCGTGCCCTGGGTAGAGACAAAATGAGCCTTCCATCATGGTCCTAGTGGGTGTACCACATGAATGAGATGTATTTATACAAAAGAGAACTTACAAGACCATGTATGAGTTATTGGTAGGGGTATAAAGTGTTTCCGTAAGAGGAGAATGTGTCCAACTTAATCTTCTAAAAGAGGACGAACCGGTTTCCGCCTAGGCGCGAATGGGTTGCAAGTCGCATAGGTGGCCCGCCTTGTCGTCTAGGCAGCCGACTTTTAAATCATTGATATGTACCATAAGATTATGAAAGATGACATACCAGACTAACAGGCTAATAGCCACTTAATTTTCATGATATACATATATGTATATGTGCTGAATTGTCGTATGGCGACACAAACCATACTAGAAGATGCCCTGACGAGTCAGCGATGGGAATCCAAAGACTAGTGCACCACTGCGATACACATGATAGAGTGCATGTACCATTTTCGGAGAGTTGTTCTGGCTTCATTGTGGTTCGAAAACTCAAAAGAGCTCATTAGATGCATAATTTATTGTTAAACGAGTCCGTAGATACTTTGTTCAGCCCATTTGAGGCTTGCTTAAGTCCTTTTCTATTTTTCAAGAATTTTTTGTATGATTTCACACTATTTTTTCATGTTAGGGATATTTTGGTTCATAGTAAAGTTTAAGGTGTCATTAGAGTTTGTTTTCTCTTTAACTATTCTTGTAAGATAGATTTTTATTTTTCAATAAATATTTGCTGCGAATTTTGATTACTTTCTGAAGTTTTTCTCTATGACGGAGAGGACGACCCTGCGACAGGTCGAATATACCCTGTGACGAGGCCAAGTGTGGTGCCCAAGCCGTCGGTGCAACACCGGAGGCCTCCCCACTGCCGATGCAATGTCGATAGTCTCTCTAAACCCCTTCGTCCTCCTCTATCCCCCATCAAATTTGGTATCAAAGCATCAGGTTTGCTTGTCTAGGATGTCTATTTGAGTCTTACTTGGAGTCTAGTTGTTTGCATGCCCACACGTAGTGTACCGATTACCACCCATCTGCAGCCATGTTAGGGTCCCCCGTAGATTTCTCCGCAGGTTCTCATACTTAGGAGTCCAGGCAGGTCCTTATATCCAACCCCACCTCCTCCTTCCTATAACCTCTCTCTCTCTCTCTCTCTCTCTCTCTCTCTCTCTCTCTCTCTCTCTCTGTGTTCCATCAGGCAGACTAGAAGAAGAAGAGGGGAAAAAAAAAGGGCGAAGAAGAGGATGCTGGCACCCACCACCGACCCCCACCGATGTTGCTGCCCCTTCCTTTAGCCGTCGCATCCTCTCCCTCTTTTTCTCATTCTCTTGAACTAGGGTTAGAGGAGGGGAGGAAAGAAGGGGCATGAACCCCTTTAACTTGAACCTGGTCAACCGGGTTTGACCTGGTTGGCCAGGACCAGGCCCGAGCCCAAGTGCCATAGGCTCGAGCCCACTTTGAGCCCTAATTAAGTTGGTCCGAGCCAGGTTCTATTAAGTGGGTCTGAGTCACTTTAAGCCTTCTAGTTCGAGCCAAGTTGTCACCTGGTGCAGCCCTGATTCGAGCCAAGGTGTTGTCAGGTCCGAACCCGATCCAGATTCGATCTACTGATGTGCATAGGCGGTGCAACAAGGGCCATCAGCGCACCACCCTCATTTTGAGCATGTCCGTGCTACGATTCGCGCACCGTGTGTACTGTTGGTTTCGTCTCAACAAGGCCAACCTAGATCCAGTGTGGTGCTACTCCGACAGTGCCTCATTTTATGTACCATCTTTGCATGCATATCAAGGACCCCTGTTCGTGCACCTTGGGGCCCGCGTCAGTCGCCTCAATTTGCATACCATCATCCAATCGCCTCCGATTTTATGGCATGCTTCTTGAGGCATATTCTTATGCATCACACATGGCCCATCAACTATCATGTTAACTCTGGATTTCATTTATTAGTTATGTATAGCATGTTACCTCCCTGCGAGGAGTGGGCCTTATTATTATTATACTTTGAGGGTGGTAAACGTGCATCGGGCGGTCTTCTTCCACGCACCGGACGTGGAGGTATGTGCTTCTCTCTCCTACCCCAGCCTATTTTTCTAGTATTTGCTTTCATTTGCCGCCGACTTGTGAGGTAGGATACATAGTCCGTGATAAATCATCACTACTAGCTTGAGAGCGTGTTACACCTATCTTAAGTTCCAATAGGACTTTGAGGTGGTTCTAATTCCCTAGACTTGCAGTAGTTCTTCAATTACCAACGGTCCTACATTTCCTCATCACGAAAGGGACGGTTACTCAGCTAGCTTCTATTATTTGACGTAATTATCTAACTTTACAATTATGCAATTAGGTTGCATCGACTTATTTTTATATTGCTTATTGTTGATCTCTACCTCCATTAGTAAGTCTGTTAGTTATGTTAGCTATCCCACATCATCTTTTCTGGTATCAGAGCAAACTTTGACCCCTACCACATCATTGTTCCGTCCCGTCTTCACCACTGTCACCCCGCTACAGCAACCCACCGACCGCCACCGCTGCCGCCACACCCTTCATCCTCCCCCCATCTTTTCTCCCCCCTCTCAACTGTCTTTTCACCAGAACCACACAAAAGAAGGAAAGAAAAAAGGTTATTGTTCACAGTGAACAATACCCATGGTACTATTCATGCGAACAGTATCACGGTACTATTCACACCACCCCTATCCTTCTCTCTTCCGATCTCTATTTTGCAACCTGAGAAAAAAAAAAAGGCACAAAAGAAGAAGAGGAGGGAGGGGAGGAACCACCTTCCACCGATAGCCCTAGCGATCGGTGCCGCCGCCAACAGCTCTGCCATCTACATCGCCGTCGCTGCCACCTGAGCAAGCCCGAGCCGACACCGTTGCAGCCATCATTGCCACCTACTGCTGTCGCCATCTGCTTCTGTTGTTGCCGCTGCCGCCGGCAGCCCTTGCCGTCAACCTTCTTGCATCATCCAAAGCCATGACATCTTTAGTCTTCTACACTGGGGTTATATTGCCCAACAAGGCGCGTGCCGCCCTTGTGTTTAATAATGGACTGAAGGATAATTTTATTTCACGGACATTTGTCGATTTACTCTCCAAGACTAGGAAAATTGTATTAAATGGTGACCGAGCGTTTGTGGAATTCTATAGGCCTTTCAAGGGTGTTTCTCACATAGATGGGGCATGATGTATCATCCTTCCCAAGTGAGGGCCGTAGAGATTGGATGGAGGAACAACATGTCATCGTGGATCACGAGCGACAGAGGTGCACCCTTCAGCTGCCTCACTTGAAAGAAAAAGTTCATTTTTTCAATCAAGTACCCTTCAAGTGTGACAATGTCTTAGCCTGAAGATTCAAGCAAGGTCACGAAGTGTAAGGCTGACTCGACGACCATCTCAGTAAATTTAGGTTCTTTGGATACCATTAACAGTGCATCATCACTATCTCTACTATTATTTTCTGTAAGGTCAGACTTTGATGCTCCGCTCGCCACATCAACTGTAATATGGTGCTCTGGTGGAACTTGCTCAGCACCACCTCCTTATAGGGCTCCCCCATGACAAGAAGGCTCGAAATTCGATAGAGGGCTCAAAGATCAATTGATGTCTCTCGTTCAATGGCAGTGATAGTGTTCGTCTCCCAGATGCAGCACTCAGCAATAGCCTGAATGAAGCCGTGATGGTACGGATAGTCGTACTGAGCAGCTTACACAGCCTCGTATATCCCTACGCGGTCCAAAATATGTCTATGGTTCTCCAAGATGTACTAAAGTCATTCAATTGCCCCAAAGTGAAAGATATGAGAGTTTCGAACTTGCAGGCAATTGTCCCAAACTAGGCGGACACCTCTGTATGTCAGAGAATAACAAACTGTAGTCGAAAGGGTCGTGTACTGAATCCTCTTCGGCTGAAGTTAAGAACAGCCCCCTGTTGACATCCGGAGCCCTCATATGGGCGGTTGCCCGCATGAGTCCATATAGCTAGCTGATATGTCCGAGCGATGCTGTGAGTCTGAAGCAATACATGCAAAGGCCCCATTTGGTCAAGAGAGGGAAACTCCTACAGTCGATCGACGGATAATGGAAAAGTCAGATAGGAAAAAGAGACCAGCGGCTCCATATTATCCATGAGAGTGTGCTCGCAGCTCGGTCGTTCCCATCATCACCAGATCGGTTGTTTTTTGTTTTATTTAGAGAAATATAGGTCGATTTTATGTATTTTATTTCTTGGACTATGAGAGCTTGGAATTAGCCATCAGGGAGTCCGGAACTTCGGATCAGGCGAAGATCCGAGTATATGACCTCTCTCCACTGACTTCGGTCAGTGTTAATTATGTTAAGCAACCGTTCAACAACTCTTGATTAATTGTCCGTTGATTCCCTTGTAACATGCAACACTACTACTACATGCAGCACATGCATATGAAGATATGTTTTAGGTTAAGCTCTTGGCCTCATCCAAATTTAGGATGTGTTTATAATTGGTTTAGAAACTTTTTAAAAGGTTTTGGATTGACTCCGAGTTATCTCGATTGATTCCAGATATTTTAGACCCATAAGGATATTTTTGTAATTATGCTAAGTTAGAGGGTGTAGGGGCATTATGGTCACTTTAATGTGTGAGGTGAGTTTTAATGACTTAGGAAGGTTTTAAAACCTTAGGAGGCATCTTAGAGTTATTTTACGTATATTTGGGTTCTAAGGGTATTTTGGTAATTTTGTTCCGAATTGGATTTCTATACTTAAAGTAAATTTTTTGGTATTTTTGTAATTATGTTGCATTATGGTCATTATGGTCATTTTAAGTTTTTCTAATATTTTAGGGAAACTTGAAAACCCTTAGGATGTTTTTAGGATCATTTTAGACATATTTAAGTTATAGGGGTATTTTGGTAATTTTACCTTAAATCGAGTTTATTAGACTTAGAGTCTATTCTTATATTTTTCTGAGTTTTTTTTTTACTTATTTTTATCATATTGAGGGTATTTTGATAATTTTACCGATCGTATTAGGGTTTGGAGGATATTTTGGGCATAGGAGAGGTTTTGATATTTTTTTAAGAATTTTATGTGATTTTTACAGATTTTTATCATGGGTGAGGATATTTTTGTAATTTCATTAAGTTCTGGGAGCATTTTGGTCATTTTAAAAATTTTATATGTTTTCAAATTTGGTTCTCTGTTATCTACTGGTTTTTTACTGAATTTTATTATTTTTTATTAATTTTACTTATTTTTATCAATTAATTGGATATATGAAGAATATTTAAGTCATTTTTTGGGTTTATGTAATTTTCAGATTTGGTTTTCTTATTTTTATTGAGTATTACTGATTTTTACAAAAATTTTATAATTTTTATATTGATTTTACTGATTTTTTATTAATCCCCACATATTTTATTAATTAATCAAGCATGAGGGGTATTTAAGTCATCTTTTAACTTAAGTATATTATTTTATGTCTTAATGTTTCATTATTGAGTTTTGATTATGAGTCTATGATTAGTTATGTGTAGGGTGAGGCCAAAGATATTTTAGAGTATTTAATTAAGTACTTATATATTTTAATTAGTTATTAAATTAATTATTAAATTAATTATGTATGTGAAAATATAGTAACATAATGTTACTTAAGTAATGGGTTTATGAACACACATGCACACACATCTGCTCAAAGAACAATATTGGCATTTCATTCATCATTTCGACATAATCTCGTCTTATAGAACGGCGATTTTACAACACAAATTCGGCAGAACTTCCTCTTAGGAAAAAAAAAGACTTTAGGAAGAAAGCCCTCCGACATAGAAAATCTCCTCCAAACGTAGCAAACCCGAACAAGAGCACCGGATTTGATCTTCAAATGGGCAGAGTTTCCCTTAGGAATTTTTGGGCCAAGGAGGCATGCCTTCATCTTACCCCTTGGGGGGTATTTATAGGCCTTGAAAGCCTAACCGGTGGGAATGTTGGATCTTGAGGTAGGGGGTGCCACCAGAGGTTTTTGAGGTGGGGGGTACCCACCGGAGGTTTTTGAGGTGGGGGTTACCCACCGGTAACCCAAGTGAGAGGGAGAGTGAGAGAGAGATTAGAGAGGAGGGGGGAAAACCGGTGGGCACCCCCCACCGGTTGGGGGGTCCCACCGGTTGGGGGCTCCCACCGGTTTGGGAAACCGGTGGGGGGCTCCCCTTCCCCCTTTTCCTTTTTTAAAAAAAAGGTTCCAACAGTAAATAATAGGGAAGTGAGGGTATGAAACAATTTTCCTCCCTTCAGTCAATCTTTATGCATGAGAGGGCTCTGCTACACCACTACTAGGTAGGGATTAATGACAGAGATCTTGCTAAGGAGACTGCATATAGCCTGTAGCCATTGCGGAAGTTATTGTTTGTTGAGTCAAGCTCTTGGTTCAAGGGGCAAGGCAGATTTCAATCTGAGCACATATTTGAGAAAGAAAAACCTCACTTCGAAATGCAACAAGGTAAGGAATCAACAACTAGCATTTTCAAATGGAAAAAGATGGCTTTGAAATGACAATAGTCAACCCATCTGCCCTCACTGGAAGTTTCCTACTTGATTGACTAGCTGACAAAACTGACCAGGTAAGAAGAATGAATGTATACCCTCTTCAATTTGCCTTGGGATCATCAGATTCACTGACATGACATGTGCTCTAAGGCGGAGTTTCGGGTACAGGTGCGGGAGAAAAGAGGGAGTTAACTTCTTCCATGGTTTTGCCCTCCCCATTTCTGAAGGAGTTGACCAAGGCGTGTAAAGCAAAGGAAGAAGAATCCCATGAGGAGTTGTTAAGTGAAGGTTCTCATCATGATGGTCACATTGTGGAGCCAGTTGTAGTTTGGGACACAGACCACAAGAAACCAGTCACTGAAAAGAAAGCTCTCCATTCTGTTGCAAAGTTTGGCAGGTGTGAAGAAAGACATTGAATCAGAAACAGACATGCTACTCACTGGCTAGATCAGACTGTCTATACCTTTGTCACTCTACTTGTAAGGAAGCTTGAAATAGGGAATTCTCTGATCTGATCTATGATTCCATATCAGGCAGTCAATTTCAGTGGGTATTGATACTGATATGGTGGGTACCCCAATGCCAGTCATTTAAGGTTTTTTATAAAGAAAGAAAACCTTGTCTCAGCCGGCACTGGGTCGAAATAGGCCGGTACCGGGCCGATACGCCGATACCGGTACTGGTATGTATCGTTATGGGTACCCACTGGTGCCGGTACCAATACCGGCACTACTATCCTTGCAATGATGGGGATAGGGGTTTAAGACAGGTCAGTGATGCTCTAGTGACTAGAAGGCAGAGTTAGAGGGGATGATGAGAGGGGAGGTTGCTGACATGTAGGCTAAGCTGCCTCCGATAGATTGTGATGCTCCCTGTGTGTGCACATGTGCTTGAGAGAGAGAGAGAGAGCAGGGAGGGGATGTTCCCAGGGAAAGAGTGGAAAAGGAGACAAGGTGTGGGAGAGAAAAGTTGAGAGGGGGCTAGGACTCTCAAATCCATCCCCCTTGATCCCTTTTAATGCTCTATTGTTGGAGGAAAATACCCATGCTCGCAAATATTTTAATTTTTCTTTTTTAAGTTACATGAGAAAGAAAGACAAATATATGAGAACAGGTAGTCAGTTATTTTGGATTTCATTTCAGACTTCACTCAGCTATCAAAAAGTCCATAATCCAATTAAGTGTTGGAAGCTATTTTAGATTTTGGAGTCCTTTTTGTTTCCAGATCAGAAATGGATCATTCAGTGTCCATTTACACCCAGTACTATGTGAGGCAAATGTCTAGTATGGAGAAAAGATATTGGCTAATAGATAAAGTACAACCCACTCATGGGGCAAAAGGAAATTCTGCCACATGCAACACCCATGCTCAAAATACCGCTCTCAATCTTGCCATCCTTTTCTCCACAAAGAAATCCTCTGTCAAGTACATGGATAGCAACCTGCGCCACCATCTCAGTCAGTATTTTGACTCCGCCCTTGCTCAGTCACAACTTATAGGTGCTCACTTGGTGAAGTTTGTAGGTCATCCATGTTAAAGATTCTAAAATAGCAAGGGGTCAGAGGAGGATAACCCTAAAGGCTGAAAAAAAAAGGTCGACAACCCAATGAGGCCACAATAGTGAAGCATTTGATGCCAAATTCATACATGTTTTTAAAAAGTACACACATGGTTGCTGCATTATTTTGTTTTTTACACCAATATTTTGGTAGACTAAATTATACCCTTCACAAACACCATAAATACATCATTCAGATCAATCAAAATATGTTGAGAATGATTAAACTACATGTAAAGGAGACGGGGTTTTTGTACGGAACGACTAAACCAACCCAGCAGTCTAGGAGTTTCGCCTTTTATGTGAGAAGTGCTACTGGTGCAAGCTGGTGCAATACACCATTACCCAATGTGTTCCACTGTCTTTGCATCATTATCACGACACTGACCCTTTAAACACTTTGCATGCATCTATTCGGTTAATTGGCATGCTAGAAATATAATTGCACAGTTACGAAATAAAGATATTGTGAAAGAGATTCAAAAGAATATAAGAAATGCAGCAGTATTTGTTACATTACTCTGATCTAAACCTGAATGTATTCACTTAGATATGGTTACCAAGGCAACTAATGCAGTGGCCTACTACCTCAATTCAAATGTAACTAGATGAGAAAAGACTATAATAAGGGACAACAAATAGCACCCAAAACAGAAACTAGAACAAGAAGCAACAAGGAGAAATAATAAAGGGCAGAAAAGCATCAGAAAACAGAAGCAATAGAGATAGTAGAAGGGCCAGCAACAGAATAGGAACCAGAAGAAACAAAACAACCAGCTATAGCAAGACTGCAGTTGCAATAACAGAAAAGGAAGACCAGGTAGACATTCAACAAATAGAATAAAAAGGAGAAACAAAGAACCTTCACATAAGAAACTAAAAACTGATCAGAGAACTAATTAATTTACTGATTTTTCATTAAAAAAAGTATCACTCCCGATATTAACCAGAAACAGTTTTCTTGCCAAACACCAGTAAGCTGTGTTTGAGAAATGCAGCGCAGGCAAAGCACTCAAAGGCAGGTGCCTTTTGTTTTGCCTAGTCAGCCAAAAACTGCCTCGTCATATGGCAACATCTAGGGAATGCTTAGCTGATACCTTCGGAACCATAATCTAAAATAGATGAGAATTCAAGTAACTCGGTGCTATATACAGAATAAGCACCACTGTATTACCTGATTAACGTCTTACAGAATGCAAACTAGTATGTTGCCAATGTCGAAGTTTCAGAAAGTAGACTACACCATTACCCTAACCCAGAAAATCTTGGGCACAATGAAGAAAATTCTTGGCAACTTCCTGAAGGTGTTCAGGACTACCACTAGATTACTAGGAGAGAAATGATGTTTAGATACTTGCACATGAATTTCAAATGAAGGACAACTAAAAAGAGGTACTAGGAAAAGGAACATTCAACAGATATATACAATGAATGCCAGAAATAGTTCTTCACATTAGGTCTCATTTTTTAATGGGTGATGAAGCTTACATATAGATACTAATTCTTGTTAATCTGATAGATTACATATTTTGAATAAAGAAACTAACTCTTCTTATATTTAAGCCTGCAAAACCCGAGTTATTTTGGACTTGGGCTGGGTTTGCACTTAGGCATAGAGAAGTGGGCTTGGACTAGGCTTGGGCCTCACTTTTCTTGGTGGACTTGGGCTTCGGCTTTGGAAGCCCAACCCAAGCCCGGCCCATTGACACCCCACGTATATTAGCCTTGAAAACAAGTGCAAACACTAACACCGAAAAGACCAAGAAAACAGGCTCAAGCAGATTATGTTGACAATGCACAGATATACATCATCATTAAGCCTCTACGCTTTGGAAAAGGCAGACAGGTTGATGAAGGGGAAAGACAGGCCATGGATGTGGACATGCTATGGAAATGAACGAAAATGTCTAGAACAATTTCCTCACCTTTCTTATCCATGCCCGCGCTAACATTACCAATATAACAGAAAGGAAGAAAGCTGGCAGAGCAGCTAGAATTGCAAAGTTTATTTCATTTGCCTTCAGAATCTGATCAAGTTCCAGCATTGCCCTAGTTAAGAACAGATGCATTAAAAGTCAATCAGATAAATATTCCTCAAGATCTCTTAACATAAATATACATGGGAAAATATGCAACTTACATCTCAAGATCAAGTTTAAGCTTCTGAACCTGAAAATGGTATGGGACTTGAGCAAACAATATGCAATATGAAATTAAGCTTTGCATTAGTTCAACATTCAATATGTTTACCTGAATAAGCAAAGCACGAGGAAGTTCACCACCAATGAGATTTTGAAGAGGATGCAGCAGCTCCTTCTCATATCTGAAAGTGACAAGTAATGACAAGTTACAATTTAAACTCTAAGATACTGAAAGCAGTTTTACACAAATGAAGATAGATAAAATGTGTCATATCTATATCAATTATGTTAATGGCCTCCTTCTAAACAACTCCTCATTGTTCTCCAGGTGAAGCATGGAATTTTTCACCTACAATAGATTTTTTCCTAACTTCAAGAATTGCAGAAGTGGATCAGTCCACAGATCAACCAGGCCTGAACTCAATCCAGGTCAATCTGGGCCAACCAAATAGGCTGATTCAGCAGAAAAGCCAATCTGAAGATAAAAAGTAAAAAATAATAAAAAGGACTTCTTACAAACATATAAAAGCATATAATACATAACTAATACAATGAAGAACTAATTAATGTATAGTTCTATACTTTTACAATGAACTTCGCCAGGTATGAACCTCTTGTGCTTAGCCGATCCCAAACCTGGATAAAGGAGGAGGGTTGCGGTAGGTGACAGCTAGCGTAAAAATATTGTCACATCTCATAATATGGATTCAATCAAAATTAACGTTGGGGCATCCTCTACTTACGACGCGTTGCACCGGAGCCCGGGTGTAGTGAGAAATAGGCAAGGGTTGAGGGCGTTCCCCGCAAGGGACGCGCCACGTCGGCGTCCGAATGTGGTGTTAAATAAGCAAGGTTCCCAAATCATGTACGGGTGTGGGTAAAGAAGCTAGTCCATGGAACCGAATAGAGAATAGGACACAGGACAAACTTAGAGAATAATAGACGGTACTATAGAAAGAATTCTAAGAAAGTGCAAGCTGAATATCAATATGAGATAGAACAGAAGAGGATAGAGCAAAAAAGAATCAGGACAGAAAAATCCAGCATGACTTTGCTCTGTTGTTTTATTCTGTTTTTTCCACGATAAATCCTCTTTGGATTGAAGTTGTCAGCAAGTATTTGAGAGCACATAGCATAAATGGACTTCATTATGCATAAATGGAACAATTATAAAAAGGAAAAAATAACCAACTTTTTTGTTTCGCTATTCTAGATTTCTACTTAACAATTCTCAATTGCTTATCTTCTTTCATGGAGTCTTTATAATTCTTTGGTTCTGCAACTTTTCATTAAGATATAGGCCTCCCAGACTTCTGCCAATCGCTCTTGCAACTTTTAAAGAAGTGGAACCCTCCAAGCCTTCAGCTTCCATCAGAAAAATCTAGCCATGAACGAGCATCACAATTCAGAAGGGACATCTAAATCAGAGCTGCAATACCTTCATTATTCTCATAAAATTTCCTATTAGAGTACAGTGCACCAGGTGTCTCATCAACCCATTCAATCCATGTCAGGACCATGGTATTCAGAATCGGCCGATTCCAATCCAGATCAGAATCTATGCCTAGAAATTCGATCTCAAGGGGGAAATCCGATCCTCCCATGAAAACAGTAGAAAATAAAAAATTAAACTTAAAATAAGTCTGAATAGCCCCTGAAGCGCCCTGAATTACCCTAAAATTGGGCATATTGGCCTCGATCGGGCCGATACACGCTGATTCAAGCTGATCTAGGCCAATGCAGCCTGTGCCAGCTCAATCCAGGCCAATGTGGCCTATAAGCTAGGGTTCTTAATTCAATGTCATGTCATTGAATTTGATTGTTAGTGTGGTGTTCATTTTTTCTTACTATTTTCTTGATTTTTCTCTCTTCTTTCCATTTTTTTTTTAAATAAAATCCAAGCCGATCCAAGGATCGGCCTTTTTCCTTTGAATCAGCCGATCTGGCAGATAGGGATCCGAGGTTCCAATCCGATTCTACCCTCCTTGATCAGGACATCATCCCCAGATTAACTCCATGGTTTTCACGAAACTGAAACTACAAAACAGAACATGAGAAAAGAGAAAAGGAACAGTCAAGATACAGTTTAAAATAACAGCAAGATCTATATGCGTAAGTTACAAAATCACAACAAAAAGCTAAGTAAAGAACTGAAAGACTTCAGTATTCAACTAAAAGATGTAGTCTGCCACTACGAAGAAAGACAATACCCATAAAGAGAGGTAACGACTATCATAAGACATCACCAAAAAACTAAAATGTATCATGACCGTGGATATTACAGGACAATGCATATCATCAGCATTCAAATTTAAAATGTTGGCATAACTGGATTATAGGAAAAAAAAACATTTACCTAGACATCACTATCTCCAGCATCTGTTGATCTGATGCGTCCTCTGGAAACTTTCGGCCTATTGTTTGCTCACTGAACGCCAACAGCATCCTAGGAAGCACGTAAACATAACTTTCAACTTGTGCTTTAGAAGATGCAATGCACTTACTAATGGCTCAAAATATAAGCAAAAGAAAATGACAAACTATAAGAGAATAACGGTTTTGTGTTTGGCAACGTAATAAAGATCCATGACCAAAAGTTATCATGGAAAGATGGAGCAGTCAGTTGACGTAAAATTAATCACCAAATTCATACGTGCACAAATTTATAGTTCTCAAGGTCCAGTTCCTAGATTGGAGGGTGGCTAAAACTATGGCTTGCCATGTTTCGTTGCTTTCTGGTTGCATGATCTTAAACTGCACAACCAATAAGGCAGGTTTTCTACTCGCTAGTCTAGGCCACTGTTCACGTCCTTATATCCTCCACCACCTTTTTTATTTGAATGGGGCGGATTAAATATAGGTAGGTATTTTTGGGTGGACTATGAGGACTTAGGGTGGCCCCCTTAGGGAGTCCGGGACTTCGGATCAGGCAAGGATCCGAGAACTTGACCTCTTCCCCCACTGACCTTAGTCAATGTCAATTACGTCGATCAACTGATCAACCATCCTTGATTAACCGTCTAGTGATGCCCTTTAACACAAATTAAGCACTAAACCACGTAGTACAAGCACATGCAATTCAAGTATAAGACACATCATTTGGCTGAAGCCCAAAGCTTCACCCTGGCTTGGGAGGGGTTTAAGATGACTTGGTGTTGTTTAAAACACTTTTAAGAGGTTTCAGATTGATTCTAGGTGCTTAGACCCCAAAAGGGTATTCTGGTAATTATGCCAAGTTGACGAGTATAGGGGCATTATAGCATTTTGGTGTTTGTGACGAGTTTTAATGGATTGGGAGGGTTTCAAAACCCTAGGATGCATTTTGGGGCTGTTTGGAGTGCCTTTACAGGCTGCAGGTGTATTTTGGTAATTTTTGAAAGTTCCACGTTTTATGGGTATTTAGCATGTTTCAAGTGATTTAACATTTTTTATGATTTTTCTGGAATTTTTAATGATTTTTTCATTAGGGGTATTTTGGTTTTTTTTCTCACTCTTTAGGGTTTTGAGGGCGTTTAGGGTATGCTGGGTGATTTTTATATTTTTTGGATTTTTCTGAGATTTTTGTTGGCTTTTTTATCATGAGGAGGGTATTTTAGTCATTTTTAAGGTTTTGGGGGTATTAAGGTCATTTTGAAGGTTCTAGGGGGCATTTAAGGCATGTTGGACATGTTGGGTGGCTTTTTTTTTTACATTTTTCTGAGTTTTTCTGTGATTTTTACAGATTTTTGTCATTATAGGGATATTTTGGTCATTTGGACAGCACTAGGATAGGATAAGCTCCTATTAACGACCCAATTAGCTAACTGGCCCAACAACATGTCCATTTCTGAAGTGTCAAGGACTGTTGAAAGAATTATTGAGAGGGCTAGATGTTCTTTCTTCTGATCAGGAGGGAAGAGGGATAAGAGAGCTATGCATTTAATCAAATGGGGAAATGTGTGCAAAAGTAAGAATCAAGGGGAATTGGTCTCACTGGTATCCAGACTTTTAACAAGGCATTGTTGGCAAAATGGTTGTGGAAGGCCTAGGGAAAGGTCACAGTCCTTGTGGACATCTGTGGTGAAAGAAAAATATTTCCCAAATGTTAGTAGATGGGGATTGATGCCTTCGAGAAGGTATAACATGTCAAGTATATGGAAGAATATTCTTGATTATGCTGATAGTCTCTCTATCTCATCTGAGTTCAGATTAGGGAATGGAAAGGATATTATATTCTGGAAGGATAAGCAGTTCTCTGCTATGCAGCTGGAAGTCCAGTTCAGTAACTTGTTCAACATTGTGAAAAATTCTTAAGCATCAGTAGCTCAAGTATTTGATGGTTTCTCTAGTGGTCATTGGACTAATCTTCTGAGAAGGGACCCTACAGATGTTGAGTTTATGGAGCTGCTCTCCTTAGATAATATCATTAAACAGATCAGAATACTTCATGATGAAGAGGATAAGAGGCTGTGGAGATGGAATAAGAATGGTCAGTTTTCAAGCTCTCCTGTGAGGTTACAGGATGATGGAGGATCTAGAGTGTGGTGGAAGGAGTTAGTATGGGTCAAGCATATTCCTAATAAAATCAAATTGTTTTTATGGAAAATTGCTTGGAAGAGATTGCCTATATGACAAAGAATCAAGAGGCTGCTTCATATTCAAGATTCACAATGTTCCTTTTCTGCCTTGTTCGAGGAAGATCAGAACCATCTTTTCTTGGGTTGTGGAATCATTAATGTGCAGTGGATCACTCTTTGTAGAGGGTTGGGCGTATCCTGGATTGATGATACTTCAGTCCTGGATCTACTTAAACGGTGGAAGATGATGTATCCCAATTCTATCTACAAGAATCTGTGGTATCTGTTCTGTCCTACTATGTTGTGGGCAGTGTGGCTCACTAGGAACAAGAGGAAATTTGGTGATGATTTCACTACTCCAGCTAACATTCTGAGTAGATGTTTAACAGATTTTTGTTCTCCCCCTAACCGTGTGGCATCAAAGCAAAAAGGAAAAGAAGAGGGGGAAGGAAGAAATAGAAGCCCCCCCCCCCCCAACCGGTTCCTTTGGAACACCCCATCGGTGGTTGGGGAAGAGAGAAAAAGAAAGAAAAAATAAAAATAAGAAAGAAGAGAAAGAAAAGGAGGAGAGAGAATACCAGTGGGGGTGCCACTGGTTCCCTTGCCACCCCCCACCCGTACCATTTAGACCCCCCACTGTTTTTTTTTTTTTTTTTTTTTTTTTTTTTTTGGGGGGGGGGGGGGTACCCCCCACTGGTAGCCAAACCCTTACCAGTGGGGGTTTCCCTATTAAAAAGAAAAAAAAGAGGGGAGAGAAGAAAGAAGGAGAAGAAAAGGAAGGAGGGAAGAAGGGGGAGCCATTGGTTGGGCTAACTGGTGGGGGGTCCCATCCGCGGCACCCCCCACCCCCACCTCTCTCTCCATCTCTCTCTCTCTCGGCTTCTCCATCTCTCTCTCTCAAATTTCAAAAAAAAAAAAAAAGAGGAGGGAAAAGGCATCGGTGGAGGGTGCCCCCGGTTACACCCCCTCCCCTCCCCCCCACCGGTGTCCCTCTTTTAGCCCCTATAAAAAGGCCTCAACAGCCATTTGCTACAACAAGCTTGGAAGAGAAGCCCGGACGCATAGAAGTGTAAGAAGGCTCTCTTGAAGACAAAGTGCTGCCCCTTTTTGAAGAAGAAAACTCCTTTGAAGAATTTTTTGTGCGTGGCACATGAAGGATTTGTTAATTCTATGACTTGATAAGATTGTAATAATGATTATTTCAAACTAGTTAATTAATTGATGACTCATTTTTATTGGTGAAATAGCCAAAAGTTATTGATTCATTCTTATTGGTAGAATGGCCAAACGTTGTGTGGTTCATTTCTATTAGTGAAATGACCATAAAGTTATTAGTTCATTCTTATTGATAGAACGGCCAAAGGATGTGTGGTTCATTCCTATTGGTGGAGCGACCATTAAGTTTGTGGTTCACTCTTATTGGTAGAGTGGCCAAAAATCATTTTAGTGGTTCATTTCTAATGGTGGAATGTCCATTAAGTTTGCAGTTCACTCTTATTAGTAGAGTGACCAAAAATCATTTTAAGTAGTTCATACCTATTGGTGGAATGACCAAAATTAATGTGGTTCATTTTTAATTGGTAGAGTGACCAAATTATTTAATGATTCATTCATATTGGTAGAATGATCAAAATTGATATAACTTGATGTGTACACAAAGTAGACTTAAATAAAGTTTTGCACATGTTTGATGTATGTCCAATTTCATTTATTTAATGCATGTTTAATTTCATTTGTTTTAAATGGTAGACGTGTTGACCAAGTTGAATGTGTTTAATTTAAAAAATCAAAATAAATGGGTTGGGAGTTTGTGTTCTTCCCTGGGGATTTTTCAGTTCCTCTTGTAATTCTGTGTATTGTTGCTTCTTTTCATAATGAATTGTGACACTGATTTGTCTCGTTCAAACAAAAAAATTTCTTGAGTTCTCCTTCACCATATCATTGGCCAGAAGAGGCTAGAATTTTAGAAGCCTGGACCTTGCACAGCCAAACCCTTTGGAGAGCAGGCAGTGCAGATCTCCTGGCCCCTGGGTGCAAGGGAAGTTTACCCATGTTCCTCAAAAAAATAAATAAAGGAACAGAGTGAACAACCATCTGAATTTTTTGCAGTAGTTAGAGTGAAATATGATATAAAAAAAACAAAACCATTCTTCTGTTCAAACCTTAAAGCATCCAAGTCTAACTCATAATAGTTGTACAAAATATCAAGCACATTGGAGAATTCAAAACACACTTAACATAAACCATTACTCAGCTACTGATAAAACAAGTCTAGACAAATTTATGCCTCATAAAAGTACCATACACCTAAACAAAAACAGAATTCAAACCTATGAAGTGAACTTGCAGTCAGTTGCACCTCCTCATGCTCAATTACACCTTTATGTCTCCTCCTGAATGTCTCAAACAGTTCATCTCTTATAGAGAAAAGCTGCCAGTTCGATAAAGATAAAAAGGAATTCCATTTTTATGAGTGCTAACAATAAAACCATACAATACAACCCGTTAAAATAAAACTCATAATGTACAAAACCATATAATATGATCTGTTAAAGATTAAAAAAAGAAAGACAGAGTTCCTACAACACAATCTGAATATAAGTGCTACCCAATGGAGGTAGTCAGACAAACAAATATTATTTTTTATCAGCTCTATGCCAGTCTGGCAACCATTATAACAGGAAAAGAAATCCATTATGGTTAAAAATCAGCAAAGGAACAAGTAATCATAAAGTTAACAGGTTGATCAGGTATTGTTTTTAACCTTCGGTAGGTAGAACAGGTTGATCAAGAAGAATTAAGAGACAAAAAAGGAAAACAAAAGGGCTAAGAACTTTGTTTTAGATATTAAGGATAACCCCAGATGGTAAGGCACTGATTACTCAACCACCGCCATTTCAGTCCCCAGCTGAAGCCAAATATTCAACACAAAGTAGCCACAATTTTTCAACCTTCATTAATTCCACTCTGAAATTTGGAAATCCATGGTTTCCACCAACACTTGCTCCGAGGAAAGAGCAAAGCCCAAGCCTTAACCTCGTTTTCCCCTTTTTCTTAAGGGGGATTGGAGTGGGTTTGAGAGTCTACAGATGTTAAAACCACGGTATTTTAAGAGTCATGGTTTTTTTAAGAGAGATTTGTAATTCAGAATGAAAGGGAAGAAATAAGTTAAACTGAAATATGCCCGGACACATGAAAGAAGTCCCATCGGTAAGTCACTGCAGAAGAAAAAAACAAATACTGTAAAAATTGAAAAAAAAAAAAAGAGAAATTTGACATTGCAGGATTTGAAGACCTAAACAATGATAATGAAGAACAACTATGCAAACCAAAAAGTCGATAGGCATATCGTGACATGTTTTCTCAAAGGTGGCTGGCACAACAGTGTACCAGTATGTCAAAGAAGTTGCGAATAAAGATAGATAATTTTATAATTGATATGCCTAAAAATACTTAGAATCTTAGCATAAGATGTTAAGGTAGTTAAAAAGGATTGATCAACCAGGAGACAATTGTCTGCTCGTTGTCTATGATCCACTATACAAAGATTAATGTGGCATGGTGAGTACCAGGTCAAGATGATAATAATGGAAGATTTCATCATATAACGATCAAACTACAAGTGAAACATGAACACGATGGAATCAAACATTAAATGTTAACAACATCAAACATTATTGACAAATTTTATCTGAAGCAAGGAGCAGACAGTTCTAACAGCTAACTAAATAAGGTAAAGAAGTGAAGGAAATATGAAGAAATGGGTAGAGCTCTCACAGGCTGTTCCACATGACTTTTCCAAAATGCACTCGTTGATTCCTTCGCATCTCGGACCCAGTTGTCAATATCGGAACTTCCCGTCAATCTACTGTGGCGTAAAAGCCACATTGTACATATGGAAAGGCCAACTGCTCCACAAGTATAGCGTAACCAGTGCAAGTTCATTCTATTTGGTTGCTGGCATTTGGAAACCTGAATGAGAAAATAACAACGTTCATCACTATTTGGATCTCGTGCAATATCCACAATAAACTTGGCTAACAAAAGGTCTAAAGACCAGAGAGCAGTTTGATACTTGGAGCTGGTTACACAACCACCCAACCTGAACTTCAAAATACTTTCCTGCTGGACCTGTTGGAAGGTCCAGAATGATTAAATAAATGTTCTGCTTTCAGATTGTTAGACTTAAGATGCATGCAAACAAAGACATTTAGTTAAAACATGAACATGAGATGGACCTAGTCACAACTAAAATATTTGTGAAAGTAGAAGCTTAATTTAGATGAATATTCTACTAGCAATGAACAGCTCAGGCGCACACCTTCCGCCTCATCAACTGTGCATCAGTTGTTATAATTTAGATAACTCATTAGTGGCACTTTGCAGATCAAGCCATAGTAACTCAGATTGCCTCTTAAGCTCCTGTGTAATATTTCACCATGCTTCAACATCCAAAGCTAACGGGGCACCTCGGTCATGGAAATCATATTAGAATATGTATTGTCATGCCCCTAATCTAAAATATAGAGTTTGCCTTGGTCATCTCACGTAGCCTGCTACCTCACCCAATGAAGTATTTTCATGTCTCCCATCTACATCTGAAAACCTTTTGATACGGGACAGCTAACAGACTCATTAGCGGTGGTAGGAATCAGCAACAAGCATTAAATTAGTCTAGTCGTACAACTGTTTAGTTAGATAACCACGCCAGCAAATAGAAGTAGCTGAATAGCCGTCCCTTTCGCGATGAGGAAACGTGGGACCGTTTAGTAGTTGAGAAACTACCACAAGTCTAGGAATTAAATCCACCTAAAGTTTTGTCGAAACCCAGGATCGGTATAGCGCACTCACAACCAACAGAGATGATGAATCACAGGCTAAGTCCTATCTCACGATTCGACGGCAGATAAAAACAAATACGTGACAAGCAAATCGTAGTGAGAGGACTAGCACGTACCTCCACGCTAGTGCGTCGGAGAAGATCACCTGGTGCTTGTGTACCACCCTCCAAATACAATAAAATAATAGCTCACTCCTCGCAAAGAGGTAAAAGGCTACAATAAACACTAAAATGATCTAGGGTGGTAAACACAGTAGCTAACAGGTCCGCGGCGGTGCGTAGGTCGCCGGTAGGGTGCCTCGGGAAGTGTGTAACAAACTCGACATGATGGGATGGTGGCACGCAAATCGAGGCGGCTTACGTAGGCCTTGAGATACGCAATCGGAGTCCTCGGTATGCGTGCAAGAGTGGCACACAAAACGAGGCAGGTAAGGATGCTGGATCCTTAGAAATCAATGCGTCGGGAGGCTGGCACGCAAATCGAGGTGACTGACGCAGCCTCAAAATGTGCGATCGGTGTCCTCAGCATGCATGCAAAAGTGACACGCAAAACGAGGCAGGTCGGAGATGCAACGCATTGGATCTGGGATGGCCTCAACAAGACGAATCTAACGGCACAGACGGCGCACGAATCGAAGCACGAACAGACCCGATACGAGGGTGGTGCTCTAAACATACCTTGTTGCATCGCCTATTGCACCACCACGAACCAGGTCGGGCCTAACTTGGACCTAATCGAGTCCTTGCTCAGACCAAGGCTGAACCAGATGGTTCGGACCACATGAATTTCTTAAGAACCAGTCAAATCAAATAAGAGATTTACAGCCTAGATAAATCTTACATGAAGTGGCTCGGACCCTAGGGTCTTTGGGCTCGAACAAGTGGCTCGATCAAAGTGGGTCAACCCGGTTTGACCGGGTTAGGTCTAAAGGGGACGAGCCCTTCGTTTCCTCCCCACCTTCCCTTCTATCTTTAACAGGAAAGAAAGGGGAAGAGGGGAAGAAGGCGACGGCGGCAGGGGGGAATGGAGCAGCGGCGGCGGCGGTTGGCAGCGCCGGCAGCTGGAGGGGCGTCAGCGACGGCGGTAGGGTACGGCGACAAGGTCGACGGCTGGCGCTCACGGTGGCGGCGACGACAGAATGGGGCGAGGACGGCAGGGGGGAATGGAGCGGCAGCAGTGGTAGTTGGCGGCGCCGGCGGCTAGCAGGGCTTCGGCGACGGCAGTGGGGTACAGCGACGAGGCCGGCGGCTGGCGCTCACGGTGGCAGCAGCGACAGGACAGGACGGCGACGGCGGGGCCTGCCAACGGCGGGCTTGCGGCAGACGGGGATGGCGGTAGGCGCTGGCGACTATGGCTTGGCGGCGGGATCCATTGATTTCGGGAGTAGAGAAGGTGGCTATAGGGGGGGAGGCGGTGGAGGCGACTGCGTCGGCGAGCACCGGCAATGCAGCGTGGAATCGCCAACGAGGGAAAGAAGAAAGGGGGATTTGGGAAGGGGGAAGGGATCTATCCGGCGTCGCACCAGAGCAGAGGACAGTTCCTCGGCGTCACACCGATGATGAGGATGGGGATCTCCGTCGCAGAGACCAAAACGTACAATACGGTAAAAAAAATTTTGTCCTCCAAGATTCATCATCCCATATTCTGAAACAGCATACATATAAATAGTAAGATTTGTAACTCATGTCCCATGGGCTTCCCCTCCTCTACCGTTACGATCCACGCACCTAAAAGTCCTAAAAATTAGAAAAATACATAATGAACCATAAATGGTCCTAATAAAAGCAAATAATGGTGTCTCATGCCTCACATAGGCCCTAGCTCGTCTCCAAGCCACAAGGATGCCGGAAGAGCTCTCCGACGGCGGTAGACGAGGTCCGGGCCAAGCCGGACCGTAGCTCGGGTGTCCTCACCACCTTTCCAGTCCATAACCCTGAGTACATTCATAAGGTGCATAGTTTTTCTTATTGGATGTGCGTAGTCCATAGTTTTCTTGTTGGATGTATGTAGTCTTCTATCCAGAGATGTAGTTTATTTTGTTGGATGTGTGTACTCTCCTATGCAGGGTAGCGTGGACTATAACAGATCACTGGGCCAAGATACACATGGGCTCCTAAGAAAATCAGACCTAGGCCCTGAAAGAACCCATCAGGCAAAGCTGTCTACATATCTGATATGAATAGTATCTAGTCCAATCTCTCTGTCATTGCTTAACATATAGAACCCTATTTACGCAAGTCAGCTTACCTACTCGACCTAATCCCCTTCGTCATATAGATAGATAAATAGACAGATGTAGGTACGGATACATATTTGCAAAATACTATCATCAAACGTGAACAAATCAGACATCATCTTTGCGGTTATCAAATGCCTACTTCATTCAGCACTCTGTTATTTTCAACTCCTCCCTGTTAAGTTACTCAGGTTTAAGATGTGAATCTTAGATTCCAGATTTAAGATTTCAGCATTATCAAAGGCCATCTAAGCAGCTGCTTCTTCGCATACAGCAGTGTATAACTTGAGTAACGTATCATTTATCAAAGCCCCTTTCAAACATGGAAAGGGAACTGTCCTCGGTCATTTAGGGATTGTGGAAGCCCTTGTTCCTGCTGCTTCTTGGCAATTGGGAATATTAGCCAAAAATTGTTAAAACCTTACCATGATTTGTTGATGAAGATCTTAGGCCCGACCCCTAGTGATGGGACCCTCCATCAGACTTAACCTTAAGAACATCTGACCATGTATATATATAGAGAGAGACATGAAAGAAGGGTTGAGATGACATAGCATTTTGTACGGTGGGTGAACAAACATTCACCATTTTCTTGTGGGACAGGGTTACTTTTGCCTTGGCTTGTGTAGCATTTATTAGCTTTTTTGTACCCCATCTGCAGTCGTACAGGAAAGCTAAACTTGTAAGTCACCTTATAAATAATGTGTAACCAACCATTTTCTAAAGTAGACCTGACATCTCTTTCCTTTTTTTTCCATTTTCCTTGTGTTGAAGCCCAAAAAGAATAGAATAAACATACTTGAACACATTGCAACACTCAAGTGAATGCCATAGACAAAATGTACAATGATGATAATGTCACATATGTTAGTAACATAATCTGTCACAGGAATCATTTAAGAGTTACTGTTGGATATCAGAAGAAGTTTACTTACAAGAAAAGATATATATGTATCAAGCCGGCCAAGATTTTCATAAATCAAATTGATTGCATCTCTAATATCAGTATCTGCCCATTGAGACCCCTCATGATCAATCTCAGGTATTTTCTCAAACAAAACTGTGCATGAGTTCAAACCAGCCATAGAGATGGAATGGTCACCCTGCAACTACAATGAAGTATGTAGAATCAGAATTAACTAGAAGATTCTGAAAATGAAGTACAGTACACAATAACTCTCCAATACATCAAGCATAAAAGAGATGATGTAAAGACCTCGGGAATTCCCTTAGGATGGCTAATTGATTCTTCAAGTTTTATGAACAAGCTATTGATAGACACCAGCAACAATGGCAATGACTTGTCAAGGTCCATGGTTAAACCTTCTCCATATTTGTCAATCTCTGTATAAACCTACATACAGAACAACAATGATTTGACCAAGCCGTTGGCCCCAGTGTAGTGTCCAGATAAATAAGCATCCAAAAGAAAAGTAAACATGTAATTTTACATGCACAGTCATGTGTGCTATTTACAAGAGACGGGATAAACCACCAATTGGATAACTTTCAATGGAGATGATACATCCAATTGAAGATGAGTTACCTCTAGTACATAATAAGAATAAAAACCCAAGAAGATATCCGCAGATGTGTATCATCCAGAAACAACAGACATGGAACAAAACTGTACAAGAAGAACCCGTGGGTAAGGGATGAAGATGTCAACAATGATACATATTTTAGTAGTGCAGGCCAACTCCAGGCATAGACAATTGGCTGGTGAAACTGTTGAAAGAGAAGATTTAGTGAGTGCAAGGCAACTTAAGGCAATAGAAAGAGGGGGCAGCCATCCTGGTGACCAATGTTTTAAAAATGCCTAGGCGGAGCGAGGCGGTTCACCCCCTTACTGCCTAGGCGGTGAGGCAGGCGCCTCAAATCCAAGGCGGTTTTGAAGAAGAAGGGGGCATGTGACCCTGTTGGCATGCTACCAGCCCGCCACTATTGATGCTGCATTTTCATTCTGGCAGTCTGGTAGGGCCACAAGCAGTAAACCGGCGGTGAGGCAGGCACCTCAAATCCAAGGCGGTTTTGAAGAAGAAGGGGGCATGTGGCCCTGTTGGCATGCTACCAGCCCGCCACTGTTGATGCTGCCTTTTCATTCTGGCAGTCTGGTAGGGCCACAGGCAGTAAACTGGGGATGGCTTTGCAGTTTTTAAAAAAAAAAAAAAGACAGACAGTCAAACAGTGAGCAAAGGTCAAAGAGTAGAGGAAGAAGAAGAGGAGGAGTAGAAGGAGGGTCCTCAACTGCCAGGCCAGGAATCACCTTTGCATGACTACGCTGCATCATCATTTGCCAGCGAGGAAGAAGTTGCAGTGCAGAACTTGTTTCTTTCCTCTCGTTGTCGGGGGAAGACAAAGAGTCCATCTTCTTGGGTAGACCTAAGCCTCCAAGTTGTGATCACATCGCCTAGCTTTTTGATCCACTTTCCAAAAAAGGCCCTTTTACTTAAGTCAAGTGTGACATAGGCAAGGGGTATAATGGTCTTTGACCAGAAGTGGGATCTGTCCAAGAAAAGGTAAGAAAATACAGCGAGTCGGTTTCTGTCTAGGAGGAAAGGGTGTCTAACCCGCCTAGGCGGCCCACCTAGGAGTTTAGTCGGCCAACTTTTAAAACATTGCTGGTGACAAGAACTGGAAAGGAAGAATAGATCACAAGGGATATGTCTAATGAAGTAGAGGAAAGCAATTGGGCAGAGGTGCAGGACACAGATGGAGGACAGAGGGGGGATATTAATATAGATACCCTAATGATCTGACAAGTGAGTGAACTATCATCGGAACTACTGAATGGAAAGGAAAGCAAGGAGGGTTTCTCATTGTGAACTTTGCTGTGGACTAATCAAGGATTGTGGAAATCCCAATAGTTGACAAGGACAAGGAGTTGGAAGAGCTCCTTGGCCATAGACTGATCAATAATGAGTGTCATAGTTGCCAAGGTGCCCGCCCAGGTGGCACCTAGACATAAAGGCATTTTTCAACAGCCAAGGCATCAATGCTCCATACTGGGTTTGAAAAGGCGGCCCAAGGTGCCACCTAGGAGGCCAGAAAGCCCAAGGCACCGCCTAAGCAGACCCAAGGCATGTCCAGAGGCGCCCCCTAGGCAGACACAAGGCATGTCCAGATCCTTAAACTTCTGCTCTCCCTCTCTCTCTCTCTCTCTCTCTCTCTCTCTCTCTCTCTCTCTCTAATTTTCATGTTAACGTCAATGTTAGTCTCGTTTTACGTAGGTTGTTAGTGCTGTTTTATTGTCATATTAAGCAGATTACTAGTGCTATTTTCTTGTAATATCAGTGAATATTAATGTCATGTCAATGTCATAATAGTGCTATTTTCTTGCAACTTCCATCTTATTGTCAATATTAGTGTCATATTAAGTACATTATTAAGAAGTAGGCACCTAGGCACCACCTAGGCGGGCGCCTAAGCACTTAGGCACTCCAGGAGCCCAAGAAAGCTTTAGGTCGCCTTACCACCTTGACAACTATGATGAATATGATGTGAAGATTAGAGAATGTGGGAGGGAGGAAGGAAGAGGGGAAAGGTCGAGTGAACAGAACAGAAGGGGAAATAGGAATGTGAATGAGAGGAGAGATATGTGAGACTTGGGGAGAAGTGTAAAGAGGATGTCTTGCGCATGCATAAGACTAGTCAACATCTCTCAACAGATGTGAATTTCATTGCCATATATTTTGGAGTAATGTTATAATCCATGTATTCATGATTGAGCATCATTTTGGTTTTTGTTGTTTGGTTTCATAGTCTTTATGGTGAACTTTCAGGCTTGTATCCAAGGTTGCACATACTAGACATATTTGTTCTTCAGTAGCGACATGGTTTGCCAGCTGCTTTCCGCAAAATGATTAAATAATGGTTGCAGAGAAGAGATTTCTCTCATTTATAAAACATGGCATATCAGATGTGTTGTCTTAAGTGTCCCACTGTATTTCTTTTATTATTAAGCATCGCAATTGCGGAGTTTGCTATGGACCTGTCTTGATGCGGTTTTTGAAGGTGACAAAAGTCACAATTCATTAATGAGGAGAAAAGAACAGAAATGGCACAGCCATACAAACACTCCAGAGGAGAAAAAAGAAGTAAACACTGGCCCTAGAGAGTGAGGCACCACTCAGACAAGGACCACTCTAACGACAATCTCTAATTTATCCAGTTGATAAACTAGAGAAAGGCCACAAGACACCTGAGCTCACATATACAGATTTCTCCCCACGAACAGTTTATGGATAATGGAAGAGGGATCCTGAAAATCTAAATGCACATATTTAGTAGCTTTGCCCCAATCAACCACCCAAACAGTAGCCCTTCTCAGGATATCAGCTGCACTGTTAAAATCTTCACGAAATCTCCTTCTGTTCCTCTCGTTCCAAATAGACCACATAACTGCAGGAAGAACTAAATACCAGATATCTTGATGCAGTTGTCAGAGTAAGCAATCATTTTACCAGGCTCATCCAAATGTGAGGAAAAAAATATGACAACTTCAAGAGCCAGAGAAAATTTGTCAGTATATTCCGCCATGAAACAATAGATAGGAATAGGATACTCAGAGACAGACAAAACAAAGCTGCAATTAGCAAAGCCACATTAGAAATTTGTGGGCAGATGGATGCATATTACATGCTTGCAAGCAGACCCCAAGCTTGAGCAGCAAAGCAGACACTGATAACTCAAAGTCAAAATAACATTCAAAGGAACATTTCTCTGACCCTCAGAAATACGCATAATAGTTGCACAAAACAGGAAAAAAAACAAACCTGTGCAAGAAAACTGGCCAGACAATTTTGCAGGCTGGTTAAAACAGATATCCTCTCAGAAATTGTAACAGCTGCAGAATGATGCAGGTGCTGCATAGCAGACCCTTCAGTCCCCCATCTGCTTACCAAATGGATCGTTTCCTCAACAAATGCCTTTGGACCACGTTCAAAAACCATAAAGTACACTTTCTGAGCATATGTTCCCTGTATTTTTTATATAAAAAAAAAAAACTAAGAACAACTCCTCTGCAAATTTCTCAAGAAAATGCTCATCACAAAAGTAAAGTCACCAGAAACCCACCTCTGCTCGAGATTCCCAGAATCGCAAGTTCTTTTGAATATTATGCAGGCTCAAAAGGACGTGGTCCAAAATGTCATCTAAAACCCCAAGCAGTCTAGAAGCTTCAGTTGTGACCCTGAACACAACTTAAAAGTCATCTGTAGCCGCCGATGGATACAACCACAAAGTTAACATGCTTTTACAAGAACATAATGCCACAGTCAGGAAGGTTTGCATATGTAAGTCATATAAATTTATGTCTTTCTCCCTTTCATTTCTGAACAAAGACCCTTTTTTGGGTTTTCTTCTAGGTAACAGTTCATCCACTCATTCGAACATCTAGAGTGAAAAAACATGCTAAATATGCCATTTTTCTTTACAGACATTACATACGAAGATCACAATGCACGTCCTATTCCCTTCCATTGTTCTCTTCTTTTCTCTCCTTGTGATGATAGACCTAGCCAATCAGTTGTTACTGAGATTAAAAGGATATACATATCACCATTTCATCAAAATCAACCCAGAAAAAATCTGTTTTCCATGAAAGAATACGGGAAACAAATGCCATGTTGTCACTGTTATTCAAAGGATATAAATATCACCATTTCGTCAAAATTAACCCCCCCCCCAAAAAAAAACTGCTTTACATAAAAGAAGAAAGAAACAAATATTGGAAACAAATGCCATACTTGTTTAGCTTGATGATCCAAAAACACACTCATAAAAACATCACAGAAAACACCAAGTCCACAGTAGGAGGAGGAGAGAGGAAGGAAGAGCGGATGAAACGAGAAGGAAAGTTACAGGGAGGATTCGACGGCATTGGAACGGAGAGGGAGGGGGAGCCGGGACTTCCGCCGGCGCCTCCGCCCGCGGGGGGAGGAGCCCCGGGGGGAGAGCCTGGAGATTCCCCCGAGGAAGCCGGACTCCGCGGACGGCACCAGCGCGAGGATGGCCTTCCACAGCCGGGCCGGGTAGACGGCCGCCATCGCAGCCGCCTCGGCCAGGTGGCTCCCGGCGGCGGCGGCGGCGGAAGGAGGAGGAGGAGACGCCATGGACGCCGGCGGAACCAGAGAGATTGGGCGAAGTGGTCGGCGTCTCGTCTACCCCTCCCCGCGAAGACGAGGTTTTTGAGCTCGCGGATGCGTGAAATTGGAGGTCGGTTTGGGGATCCGTTAAAACCGATTCAAGATTGCCATTGGTAGAATGGAAGGATGCTGACGTTAGCTACATAATTGACGTCGGATTTTAACTATCGTGGCCAATGGCAGGCGTAGAAGTCGATGGGAAACAAGGAACGTGTTTACTTGGGAGAAAAGTTGTCTCTCCCACTCCCCTTGTGGGGGGGCTAGGATGTTCGGTTCCCCTTTAGTATAGAGTTGGATTTGGATCATCAGTGTTGAGAGAAAGATTCTCATATTTTTATAAATAAATAAAAAATCTTTACAAAGTGAAAAAGTAGGGTGTGCGGAGATTTTTTTTTTTTCAAAATGATTTTATAAATACTGATACAGTTCGATCTAACTTCATATCATAATGACGTATGATTCTAGTCCAAGTTTAGATGGAGTGGCAAGGGCAAGGCAAGGCGTAGTTGTCAGAACGGGAAGCATGCATGCTAGTAGTGATGTGTATTAGGGGGTGCAAGTGGTGACCAATTATCCTGTGACATACTCAAGACCAAGAGGCGAGAACTTAATATGGATGCAATGGCATACTCAAACATATGTTCATATGCAAACTACAATTGTTTAGTAGCATCTTCCTTCTTTTTTTATGGTCAAGAATAGAGCATACTCTTATGGGTAAGGATAATGGGGAAAACAAGAATGTGAGGGCTTCCATTGATATAGTGATTCTAGCCTCATATCAAGGAGTATTGATTTTTTTTTTTTTTTGACCATAATTGCACCAGTCAAGAAAATCCCAAACTCAAAGAATTAGATTCAAATCTCTAATTAACAGAGATTTTAGTCCAGGCTTTGCCCAAAAAGCAAATATTTCATCAACTGCAAGAAAATCCCAAACTCAAAGAACTAGATTCAAATCTCTAATTAACAGAGATTTTAGTCCAGGCTTTACCCAAAAAGTAAATATTTCATCAACTGGTGAGAATTCCACGGAGTTAACATTGTCCGTCCAAACAGCCCGTGCGGGCCGAACCCACCACCTTCCCCTCATAGAAAGAGAAAGGTGTCCACTGCACTACTGGAGCATTAATGAAGACCAATTTAAAGTACTTGTCGTGTCAAAATGTCCATGTTTGAGTTTAGGGTGTTCGTTTAGAGACTTCTTGAGCGAGGAGTATATTTTGTGTTAAGCCTAAATTAAGATTTCTGTCTTTTGTGATCCTTTAGAAGTTAGAAAATAGTCTTATTTTCATGTCGAGCGTAAAATTAATAACTTAGGAAGAAAGATATTCTCATGTCATAAATGTTGTAGATAATTTAAAAATTAAAAAGATGATATTATGTTTCACATTAATCCTTGGACAACTCAACTAAAACCGAAGTCAAGAGAGTAGCTCGCATCATCTTGTAATTTTTTATTTCATCAATATAAATATGTAATATGTCTATGCAGACATGATGTATCTCATCCATAAAATTTTTGATCTAAAGTTACACGTCATTATCAAATTATTTGAGGGAGATTAACAGAATACGTACCTCAATAAAACCGAAGGGAAAGTCTTTCTGCACCGGCAGCCGATCTATTTAATTTATTTTTTTATATTTTTTTAGATGGACCCTAATCCAATCTATATATCTGTCAATTCGATTTTTGATCGAATGATTAAAAAATTTAAAAGTTCAAAAATTAGATTTCAATGAACAGTAAAAAAAATTACAAATTATTTTGAGTCGTCCAACTAAAGATCAAATTATGCAAATATGTAACACATAATGAAACCTATCTAAAAAATATAATTTCTTTTGAATTAAAAACATTAGTAGCCGTGTTACACCAGCCACAGGTGCCACAATTCTATCTCAAAACCAAGGTTTTTTTTTATGACGTGTTGGCTTTTAAGAAGTACACCCGATGACAACATAATATACACGAAGAAGTGACCACAACCAATAGTTTCACAAAAGATGTTTCCCACTTATTCCAATAAACTTTCAAATGATCCGTAGGAACCACACAACTATATGAAGTCACTGGGAAGGAGTTCATTCATTATATTTATTATTGATGTAGTCGATGTGCTCACGAGCTGAATCGGATGCCTCGAGTTTTGTCCTTCATTCATTATATTTATTATTGATGTAGTCGATGTGCTCACGAGCTGAATCGGATGCCTCGAGTTTTGTCCTTCAGGAGGTTCCTTCGACGCTCAAGTTAGTAGTTGACAAATGGCACGAGAGTGTAAGTTGAGTAAGGGGAATATTCACTTATCTTGATATGCCGTAGCTAGTCCCTTTTTATGGAAGGGGGTTAAGTGAAAGTTTTAGAAAGCTTCCGAAATGGGCAATGATGGACGCGGAAAATTTGTTCAGTGAGGTCACTCGAATAGTGGACCAGTGAAGTCATTGTATTAAATCGAAATCAGTAGATCAGTGAGATCATTCTAATGGACTGAAATCAATAACCAATCAATTTATGTTTCTAACAAGTTAAAATTAAAGAACCTTAATAACATTTATAAAATTCAGTGGGGTCATGGGACCCCACTAAGTACATACTGAATCCGACACTGGATATGAGACTATTCATAAGATGGCCTTGCTCTACCTTTCTTCAAATCTTGAGCCGAGTGGCCCTGATGGGCCGACTCCCGTGTATTAGGAGAAGCGGGCCGCTGTGGCAGCTGGGTTCAGCCCAACCGATATGAAATTCCCATCATCAATTATATTTCAAGTTTTGGTTTTTTTATGCTTTTTCATCTTTTTCTATTTTCCATAATTATATGAATAACTAAACTTCTAAAGTTTTTTTCATTCTACTCAAGATTGTCAACTACGTATATGCCCTTTATCTTATAACTTAGAACTAAGCATGGTTTCCATACGCTTATTTGTTTTGTTTTCTTAATTGAATGGCTACATCCAAGGTCAGCTCTCACTAAAATGCATGTCTCCTCCACTTTAGTGTACTTTTTCTCAACATGCCCAGCCTGAAAAGCTAGTAAGCTGCCCTCTTCTTCTTCACTAAGGGCTAACAATACCACTAATCATTGATTGTTGAAACATATAGCACTTTGGCCGGTAACATCAAGATCAAATGAGTCAAAAGTTCTCTTGAGGAGGTCTTCTAAGCACGTTGGTACTAATTATTCCATCCAAAATTTGCACCCCTTTTTAGTAATATTGAGAAAACGTTGACCATAATACATAAAATATTTCACATGGCTTCATCCTTAGAACTCATGCATGCCATGGTGACACACCCAAGCTTAAGCCCTTGGTGTAAATGGGGCACACAATATGCTTGCGATAAAGGTATTGTGAGAAAAGAAGGGGTACAAACCAGTCGAGTTGAGGCAAGTTTTATCTTGTTCAGATTTGGTTCGACTAATTTTAATTGATTTCAAGTTCGAGTCAAATATCTATGATGATTATTCAAACATGGTTCGTTTAAAAGTTAAATGAGCTTGAGCGGAGATCGAGTAACACGCAAGCTGAATGAATCTTTGATACATTTAGTTCAAAATTTTTTAAATTTAAATGCACAAAATCAGACTAAACCATAGTAAATTTCAAGTTGTTTGCACCCTTAGTTATATGATAAAAAACTCTACAAGATATTAAATATCATATTAGTTAAGTTTATTAATAAATAAAAAAATTATCAAATAAGTACTTAAAAGATATCTCAATTAATAAGTACTTAAATGACATTTTAGTGAGTATTGAAATGAACTCTTAACAAGCTCTTAAATGAACTTGTTCACGAGCATAATTGAGCCAAGTTCGCTTGTGTTCAAGTTTGACTCATTTAATGAATTGAGCTTACATTTTTGTTCAAACTTATTTATTTAACTTAATAAACAAACCAAGTCGAATTCTTATCGAGCAGTCCGACAAATTGTTCACCGAGTGTGTTCGTTCATTTGTAATCCTAGCGAAAAGCACTCAAAATGCATGTCTCATTATTAGGCTTTTAGTACCAGGTTTCTAAGTGTAAATGATATAAACATCCTATAGCGATGTCACAACCTATTTGCTCTTTCATCAACACTGTTGAGGAAATTTAAACGTTTTAACCTTAATCTAAAATGGGCTTAAGATAATTTCAAGATGTTGAAAGACTAATTAATTATTGAAAATAATAAGAATGAAAATAGATCACCAACAAATAACAAATATTGACCATATTAGAAATTGAATTTATCCTTACCCTTCTATCTATGCATCTTTAGCTTTATCCTTAAGATTATTATTACTTGATACATAAAGGTTAAATTATCAGATAACATAGTAATTCTACACAAAATTTGCGTATTGCCCCCATATTCATACGGTTTCTATATCTCAAAAAACTACACAACAAAGACTTATAAATTTTTGAAGAATTATAAATTTTCTGTCGTATGTTGACATAGTATTATCATAATAATGATATATAATTATTTTGTCTCCACATATATCATGTGAATGGATGAATGGATGTGTAACATCCTAAGGCGATGTCTATGGACAAAGTAAACTATAAGTTTACTAAATAATAATAATAAAAAGTTACACATAAAAGAGAGATACAAATAGCACTAGCTAAAAAAAATGTGAGTCGTAATTGCTATAACCCACTTTGAACTCTCAATTTCTTACACCTAGAAGTACAACAACAGAGAGATATTGGTAGAACTTAAAGTGATAATGCATCTTATTAGTCACTCATGTCACTCTTCATATTTGTCCAAGTTCTATATGGGTTCTCATAAAATATTTTTATTATTATAATATATTATAATATACACATTCATATAATATTTTAAATATTAAAGGACAGATAATTGGGCCATAACATATAGAAATAGTTATCTTCTTATCCTCATATCCTTATCCTTAAATTTATATTTCATGTCTTAAAATCTTATAAGGACGGTCTTAAATGCAAATGGAATAAGACCTAGTGATTTCAGAGATGGCATAAGACCTAGTTATTCTTTAAGCAATGCAATTGGCTGTTTGAATCTTAACCTACATACGTACTAAGAAGAAAAGAACAGGATTACGGTGACAACTATTTTCCTCATATACTTCATGTACATGACAATTGTTACATGTCTAGGATGTTCCAGTACATGAATAAATAACTGAAATATCAAGGTTAATATAAAGAGTTCATTAAATATATCTAATTGTGCACCATATTGGAATTGTAGAAATAGTTATAATTTAACACTATCACATTCTTAGACCCCTTTTTAATTGCTTCCTAGCATGGGCTCGTCATTTGGCCCAAAAGCTTGTTGATGGTGTGGGATGATGGCCCATCACAAAGTTGAGCCAGGCCATGGGCCCTTTGGGTTGGACCAGCCCATTGGCAACCCTGCTTAAATTGCTATGGGAAGCAGTCCCATACCACAAATCCTCAAGACTAGAATCCACAATCTACTGGTCATATGCAATGTTTTAGAATCCCAATGTGGAGTTACTCCTTTTGCTATTTTTTGCAATAGGACTTTTGGGAGATGGAACTATTAAAATTTTAGTAGATTCTCATGCCTTAATGATCAGATTATTTACTTCTGCTTAAGTTATTGTTTTGATGGTTCAAAAAGGTTTCACTTTTGTATCAAAGTGGGAAACTTACATGTATGCTTAAGACACGAGCAACTTGGAAAGGGTGCTTATGTTTTGATAATTTGCTCTTTCAGCCTCGTGTATTGTGTGGGTTAGAACATTTCTTTTCTAATTTGAAGTTGTTGTAGAAACTTGTGTGCTGTGAGAGATTTGTGTTCTTTGCTCAATTTTTGTCGTCATGTTTGCCTGGTCATATATTCATCATGACCAAGCAAACTCGAGACTACATTAATGTTGGCACTTGGCACACATTTCAGCATAGTTTGGCATGCATACGACTTATAGGCAATCGGGTTTGGGCCGGGCTTGGGCTATAAGCTCTAGGCTGTGGTTCACATCTGACTAAGGAGTAGTACTTGCTGCACTGTGGGTCTCTATGTACTGTCCAATCAGCATGAAGAACACATTCTTTGTAAGAAAATAAAATCCTAGGAGGAGAGGGCGACCATAAAGGACCAGTTAAAAAATCCCCCCCCCCCTCCTCCCCCCCAAAAAAAAAGAAAAGAAAAAAGGATGACAGGAAAATATGATCAGACACTGCACGCAACCACTATGCCTGTGTAGCAGGTATTACTCATGTTTAATAGCAAGATATCAAAAGAAGATTAATACTTTGTAAGCTACTAATGAGATATGTGAAAAGAATGGAGGTTTGCAGGGAGATCATGAATTTAGTAGGAGTCAAAAGTAATGTGATTTCATGTCAATCATCTTCAACCTTGCCACTCAAAATGAATAAAAAACTCACCAGGAATCCAGTGGAATAAAAAATCTTACAAAAGTTTAAGGGTGAAATTTGAGACTTGGAGGTCGTTTGGAGTTTGACATAGAATATTATAAAACGCTATAAAATATCGTGTGTTATATCTTATTAAAAAAATATATTTTACGGTATTGTTTTACACAGTTTACATCATTCTAAACGGTACCTTAATTGAGACAAAGGCCTTACCCTTTCCGTTTGTGCTTCCAACCATTTCCACATACAATTTAATTATTTTGAAAGATACGTATATTCTTCAGAAAATATTTTGAACTACATCTGCAAAATAGTAGATGGAGAAGAGTAGTCTAAGGGTTTTGAGTTTAGTGTTGTTTGGTGCATCGTAAACAATCGTAAACAGCCGTATTTCAACATTGTTTACAAATGGCCGGGTTTTAAAACCGGATAATCTTAGGTAGCACATTTTTTTCTGGGTTTTAGTTTACGCCTAAGACCTACCATAAACCAAAAATCTATAGGTTTTGATTCCCATGTATCCCACTCTCATCACCACCCCTAGGGCACCTAGGACACGCCTCCTCCATCTCCGTCTCCTCTTGCAAAAAGCGCCGCCTCCACTTGCAAAAACTTATAACTATGATGTTATAGGTTACAAATATTTGTAAAAGTTGTATCAATAGCTATTGCTAAAACTCTGTAAAGGGATATTGTACCTTTTCACTTTATTGTTATTATTCAAAGAAAAAAATTCCTTACATTCTGTACTTGCCTTCAAGGCCTTTAATTTATGCACAAATGTCAGAATTATAGATATATTATTTGTATAATTATTTAAAAGAAAGAAAGTTTTAGGATGTTGGACTTGAACAAATCATATTTAAGGAGCATGGAAGGTAGCTTTCCCACTCAAAACCGGAGGTGAAGTGATCAAAAAATTCAGCACACTAAACAAAATATCCGGTTCCATTTTCATGCATTTTACGATGCACCAAACAAAGTCACCAGTTTTGAAATCTTTTTTGATTTCCTCGATTTTAAAGCCAGCAATTTTAAAATAAAACATTACGATTATTTACGACGCACCAAATAACATCTTAGACATCATTGGTCTATATAATAGCTTTCTTGGGTAGCCAATAAGGCAGAATGGGATCCATGCTTATTGTTCCCATGACATGGAAAGGACCATTTGAGGATTTAATTAAAGAAATCCAATGTGGGCATTTGTGCATGCATGTCACACAAACGCCTAACATTCTCAGCAAAATAGCTAGTACTCAGATTCTTGATAGCATATATTAGTCTGTAAAGTACATGCTCCCTGTTGTTTATGTCAAGTGAATGTTTCACTAGTGCTCTAATCATTCACCACTAATTGAAGAGCTCATCTTTATCTTAACCTCATGTGACTGAAGTAGGGGAATGTATGTGGATTCCACTTGTGTTTGTTCCTTTTTTTAACATGTTTGCGAATATGTGCTCCTTTAAATCACACATCATACTCTCCTGAAGTGACTCAGTTGCATGTAAGGTCATGTCCCTCCATGGTATATTGAAAGATCAAAGTGCTCTAATTTTTGGTCAGTTATCAAACTCTTACGAGCTACAGAACCCGGGTGTTGAGTTTGAAAGACCTAAGATCATAACTACCGGTCATAGTTGAAATTAACCGATGTAAAACTATTATATAGCCGTTCCAACATTGTCTCTCATGGCTAAGATGGGTTGTGAAAATTAGATAAGAGGGAATGACACAAATTAAAAGATAAATTTGAGAAGATAAATGCAAACATCACATGACATAAAAGTAGGCCTGTCTTGAAAGAGTCCTGATTATTTAAAAAGGCTTAAAGATCCCTTTATTCGTGAAAAATACAACACGATGAAATGTGAGCTTAAACCATTTCTAAGGTCATAAGTTTTTCTTAATCATAGGTTGTCACTTTCTAGGGTTTAGGTTAGCCGCTAGCATACTTATGATTAACTTGGTAAATTGTGTGTGGACTGAAGTGCATGTGGACGTGGGTATATATCTATTTACAATTTGCCCTGGCATATCTGCGATTAGCCTCATAAATTGTGTATAGGCATAATTAAATCGCATAGATAGGTTTGGTGTATTTTTAATTAGATGCGCTTGTCTGGCTTCTACAACTTTAACCTAGATATTTTAAAGGATTCTAAACCTCGTTTATACAATTTTTGGGCTTCTAACTCTGTAAATTCGAGTTTCTTGGAGTTAAAAAAAAAGGGGGAATTATTGGGATGTGATTGACTAGTGTAACAGCCAAAGGTTAGTTTCAACCCCATTAAATAATTTCATGCATGTTTAATGGTAAAATTGGCTTATGCAAGTTTCATTGAGGGGTCATTCAATATGTCTTAAAAGGATGTAAAACATCATAAATAGCTATTGTTGAGGGAAGAAATCGTAAGCTCTCTTCAACAAGATATTGCTCACTTTGATTCATACAAGCGGCTCCATGATTTTATCTTTCGACATTTTACAGTACTTTGCAACACACCAAATGACCCTTAAACCTGCCCTCTATATTATCTTACTTTCAGCTAGGAGATTCTATGTTATCTTATTTTCCGCTAAGGAGATTGGGTAGTTCGCCTGTTCAAATTTGTTAGATTTACTTTCACCCATTATTTCTCATATTGATACGGCCGGAAATGGAACTGAAAAGTAAGCTTTGGTGGAAATTTTACCAAACACATCCTAAAATTAGAGATGCTAGCATCGACAAGTAGATGTTCCTACCTAAGTTACCTCCCATAAGTGCATGGATGCCAAATACTTGTTTTTACGCAATTTGGAATCCATCTGGAATAGGTGGCCACACACAATGTGATGTTACGTTGTACATGTCGTTTCTAGCTATTTAGTCATGTACTCGTATCTTTAAGAACACTAATAAATTATCTCCTTTAGGACCGGGCATCCTTTAGTGGCTGCCTAACCATGTAGTGAGAAGAGATCCTCTCAGTGCATGTTTGAATCGGAGTCCGACAATATTGAGAGGAGGATGACTCAGATATTTACCATATTTTAAGATCATATGAGAGACTTTTTTACAATGTTTAGCTCTCTCCTCCTCTCAATACTGCTGGACTCCGATCCAAATGTGTCCTAAGAGATCTTCTCTCCCATGTAGCCATCAGCCATGAATCATGTGTTAACACTAATAATACAATGGCTTAGTTAAAGGAAACGGGAACAACTAGGATGAAGAGGCCTTTTGATCCACACCCTTCTTTTTCCCAACCTTTGTCCAAGCCAATGCCAACTTGAACAAGGACTCCTTTTAAGTCTAGTGACATTAAGAATTCAATGCACAAGGCCACGCTTGCTTTAGGAGCAAAAGGCTTATAATCCTTGGTTATCTTTGCACTTTTGGAAAGAGCAATTGATGTGCTTGCTTGTTTTCTTTCCTTCTACTTTATAAAGCTAACGATGGGATGATTAGCGTGGTCAGTTTAGAGTACATGACAAATATTTTGAGCTCTCATCAACGGCAACCAAATTTTCAAGGAAGCTATGTCTTTGTTTTCCCCTTTCTTTTCTTTCCCAAAGAGCAAGCAGTGGTCAACTAGACAGCAAAGATGAAAAGCAAGTGATATTGAGTTCATGGTGGCTACTTGATTGAACATAAAGATGCATGCTCTAGGGTTTGTGAGATGAATCTTTGACCAAAAGAGTTGGAATCTTTTAGCCCTTGAAAGGTGATATCTAGGGCATGATTCAATCATGGACATGGATGGTGTGGTGAGCAACTTGGCAAGGGATATGGCTGCTGAAATATATGAGAAAACCCAACACCCTAAAGAAAGGGCACTGAGATCTCAGACACTTTACTTCACCCTCCATTAATGGAGCTCCAAAAGATGTTGTCTGTGGAGGACAATGTGCCATGGAAAGGAATGCCTTTAGAGCTTCTTGTAGACACTTATAAGACAACAAGCTACTGTGATTGAATTGCTCAGTGCCTTGAGGGAAGAATGTTGTGGTTCCTTTGGCTTGCATGAACTTTCCAATTGGCTGGAAGAAAGAAAAGGCATACACTGTGTCATTTGCTGTTTGGCCTGAGAAAAGAAGGGGAGAGAAAGCTGAAGCTAATGGAAACAATATGATAAGGTAACCAACGGTTCACTTGTCATGTGCATAACCATGAAAGCAGATGTGATGTCTCACAAGGTTTAAGAATGTTGAGCATGGAAAATATCTAATCAGTAGCATACATCTAAATTTGGGTAATAGTATATACTCGATTCACCTAGGAATCATTATATAATGTCGTCACAATAGCATGAATAAATTTTGGTGCATTCTCTTCAGCATGATTGTGGATGTAAAAAGTTGTGTTCATGTAGACTAGCCAAATATTTTTTTTCTTTTGGGTTTTTTGCATCTATAGCATTGCAAGAAGTTGACAACCATATATAGTCATATAAATCATATATATTTCCTGCAATATTATTTCTTTAAATTCAATTTAAGATGGGAATACTTGCTCTCCCTGTAGACCAACAAGTTTGTGACATCTTCAATGTATTTTTGGCCGCACTAGAGATAACGACAAATGTGCAAGGTGACAAAGAATGTACATGGATTCCATCACCATTTATAGAGTCTTACTTGCTGCACCGCATGTATAACTGTCATTAGATCGCTTGAATTACACGGCAACGAGTGGTGCAGTAATTTTTTTTTTAGCCCACTTTTTCAGTTGCGTCATGCTGCTTCGGACCGCATGGGAGCATCTACGTGCATTTCATCATGAAATCAAAGTATACATAAGCACAGCAAGAAGATTTTGTGTAGTTTAGTCAGCCTAACTTAAGTCCTTAAGCCACTGCGAAGGGCATAACTATGGTAAAAAATTATTATAAAAAGATAAGCATAAAATATAATGATATACTATGATGTTGCATTGAGATTATTAGGACCTCCAACTTAAAATCTTAAGAGATGAGTAAAAGGATTCTATTTTTAAAAATATTTTATTTCATCCTGATATTATTGTCACACTTAAAACTCTTGAAGCATAACCTTAACAGGTTTAGGTCCTATTCTGTGTAGAATATTAGGTGCTTCGCGCAACACCTCTACCCCTCTTAACATTAGAGGATTAGATTTTAAATACATGTTCATACTTATATTAATTTCTTATGACAACACATCTTACTAAGGTATGAATATCAAAATTAATGGAACATAATCAAATATTCATTCTTAGTGGTAGCATCAAAATTTCTAATAGATTTCTCTAAGATGATAATTGTAGAGGCATCAAAATTGGCAGATTTTAGTTTTACATCGGATGCCGAGAAAGGTAGTTTTGTGCTTATAAAGAAGATCATCCACTTTCCTCTCAACAAAAGTCTTTTTCTCAAAGAGAATAACTTGTTGCTGGTGTTTTTAATTATTATTATTTTTAAATTTTTATGGTCGGCCCCAACCCCTCCTACATAGTTGTACAGTCCGATCTAAGATCAGACAACCCAATTTTTTACTGTTCATTTGAGGTTAATTTTCAATTTTTCATATTTTTTAGGTCGTCCTATCTGAGATCAGACTTTGTACGACCACGTAGGACACCATGTGGCCGACAAAATAAAATTAATTTTTTTAAAATTAAAAATACTGCTACTGATGCAGCAAGTTGTTCTCTTTCTCAAAAAGACAACCATGAGGCACATAGGACTAAGTGGAGTATAATACCTTGCTAGAGAGAGCTTACGATATTTTCCCTTAATATTGGCACCATCCGTAAGAAGTCCAGTCTAATATGCACAAATTTACCTTCTCAAAAAACTATATAGAGAAATAGAAATAGAGAGACTTTAGTCTAACATCAATGTTGAGAATGACAACTTTATGCTTGTGAAGAAGGTCTCAACTTCTCTCCCACAGAGGACCTTTTTTTCTAAAGACAAAACCATGAGCCTCTCAAAGTGGATAATATCCTATTCTGAGAGTATTTTAATAAACATCAAATAACAAATTTTATTTTCATCTTTCTTATAAATTTATTTTCTTACAAAACCTTTTTCAATTAAAACATATTTTACCTAGAACCAAACACAGCTAATGCCCTGCCCTTCATCACTGCCTCCGGTGAAAGCCACAGCCAACATGTTAATATAGTTCCAGCTCTAGCCGGCAGCCGGAGATCACCTGTCAGCACTACATGGACATGTGTGTGGCCTGTCGGCGGACACCGGGGCGATTAGACGGATATTTTGCTGCCCAGCGAAGCCGAGGAGACCCAGCCCCACGGTGGTCACTGGTCAGGCTTTGACTTGAATGATGTCCCATGGTGATTCCAGCTGCTTGTGGTAGTTCCCGGCGGAACGGGATCGTGTGGTGGACTTCCCTACGTTTTCAGACTCATCAAGAGGAGGTATTTGCTCTGCCACACCATTTCAAGGGGTAAATGACTCACTCACTCTGTTCTTGATGAGTATGAGAGGTCCAGACAACTTGGTCTAGACGATCTCGTTTTCTTTCCGGCCAGGTCAAATTAGTCACATTAAAGGGTTAAGACTTACTTCAAGTCATTCCCTCTTAAAAACTCTTAATTTAGTAGATTGGACTCAGTGTTAATAGAGTAATACTTGCTGTAATACTGGATTGTAAGTTTCACGCGCTGCCATCGATCACACATTAACCAAAAGAAGAAAAAAATGTATCTTTCTTCGAAGTTTGTTGATCACCATATCACCGATCAAACAGTTGCCCAATGCTTCTTTTCATTTGGCAAAGCTCATCCTAACATGTTTGTTTTCGTTTAGAAATGTTTTGCATATAACTCTTCCTATATGAACATTACATATTTAAACGTCTTAAAAGTGCATGTGCCTGGATGCCTTTGATATCTTGTTGGCTAATTTGGCACTAATGGCACTCAAGTTAGGCTAAAATTTGTGTTCATATATACTCGTGTTCCTTATGGCAGTTTTTACTTGAAAGCAGTTTTTAATCTTTTACAGTTCTTTGTCCTAATGTTCAGTTATTTTGAGAGGACGATACTGGGGACATTGAGCCCGTGTTTGACGCAGTTTTCATTTGGAAGTACTTTTGCATTTCTATTTAGTTATTTTTTATAGAAGTTATTAGATCTTAAAAATTATTTATGTGATATTTTACTTGTGTTTTGACTTCCAATCAAAAGTTACAAAGAGGGAGCGTCTAAGATTAGAGAAAAAGTGCGGTTGTTATGAAAGAGTTGACTTTGGTAACAAATCAAAATTAATTATAACCTCTCTCCTTCAACTCATTCTATGTAAGAAGTGTTAGTCAAAGTGACTTTCAAATAGAAATTTTGTCAAACACTTACTTAGGAACACTCCTAGTTAGAAGCCACCTCTAATACATTTTTAAGGAGTTACACTAATGAAACCTTCTCTTCCAATCCCAATTCTGTACCAAGTTGGAACGTTCTAATTTGAACCTTTAGTTTAATAATGTGCTTCCCCAAATTATCTGAGTTGAGGCCTGCCAAAACTCAATCGCTTTCAGTTAGAAGCTATCATAGATACAATCTAGACCTTGGAGGTCATTTATATATATATATATATATATTTCACTTCTCAGTTAAGGTTCCAAACTAGAGCTTCCTAGGTCAGGACAAAAATAGGACCATTAAGGATAATTTGTTTAGTGTAACTACTCAAAAATAGTTGTGACAATTTAATTGTATCTATAATAGGAATGGAATGGTTGTAATGCTATGATGAACAATGGAACAAAAGATCAACTTTGCTCTAATATTAGTTGACCATATATTACTGTAAAGGGGGGAAAGAACAAGATGAAGGGAGAGAGAGACTCAACCTTGCAGAAGACCAAGAGCTATTCATGTTTTCACTATAAGAAAAAACACGGAAAACCACTATATATAGGGCTAGAAAAAATTAAAAGTTACCAAGAAGTAGAAAAAATATTTAAGTAAAGATTTGGCTCCTACTTTATCAGATTCTAAGACTACTCTCTTGAGCAAACATGAATTCTTGCTCCTATTCTAAGTTGACAAAATTGTCTTTTTATGGTTTTTCTCAAATTAGCAAAACCAACTTTCTAAAATATTTGCCCAAAAAAACTTTCTAAAAATAAAATAAAGGTAAACAGTGGCAGCATTTGGACTTTAAAATGGCACTTATGACAATGTGAGTAAATGATGCGACCCAAGCAGCTATCGAGTGGCTGGAGCAACAACATAGTCATATGAGTCTTAGGTGGAATTTGTATACCTTCCACTAAAACGACCATAATTTTGCACATAGGAATCAGAACAACTATTAAGACCCCAATCTAGAAAGGGCATATTGAGATGTACATGTAACCCTATCTCTGTCAATGCCTAGTCTCAGAGGTCAATTCCATCACTTCCTTTCCCGTACGCCAGCCGGAAGATTTCCTTTATTATTTTAGGAAACAAGTTAATTACTTTGTGCGTCAAGTTAGAGGAGGAATTAGAAGTCATGTCTAGGGATGAAAAAGATTATTTAGCGTGAAGACAACAATTATATTCTTATCTTTATTCTTAAAATAAAGAGTATATTCTTAATCTTATCATTATCTATATACCCACATCCTTATTCTTATTCTTAAAAGTTAATAGAAACAAACCCATCAAAGTTAGATTATTGGACAACATGTAATTTTAAACATTTTTACATAAAAAGTTGAATTATAAATTTTTCATCCTATGCATGAAATACATTATCATAAAATAAACATAATAAAGTTATGCCTACGAAGAAAGTAAATTAACAAGTTTACTTACGACGTGGAAAGAAAAATCTAGAAGGTAAGCGCCATGCCATGTATAAGTATATATTAAGGTGCCATGGGTTAACTTTTGCATTTGTCAAAATTTTATAAAGATTTTATGTTTTCATAAATTTTTTATATTGTGATATTATAGAGACAAATGGGGGTTCAATAATTTCGTATCGGCTGTGAAAAAGGTAACTATGTGCTTATAAATAAGGTCTGTTACCTTTCACCCAATAAAGATTTTTTTTTCAAATGGACAAAACTGTAAGGTCCACGACTAAATTAGACTATCTTGTTGGTTGGAACTTAGGTTCTTTCCTGCAACATTGGCGCTATCTTTAAGAACTTTAGACCATATGCACATGTTTGCCTTCTGAGGAGACTCTGCAGAGACAAATGAGCACTAAATAATCATGTATCGGTTGTTGAGAACGCAACCATGTTCTTCTCAACAAAAGCCCTTTTCTCAAAAGGACAACACCGTGAGGCCCACGGGTCAAAACGGAAAATACTTTGTTGGTGAAAATCCAAGTTCTTTCCTATAACAAATATTATAATATGAAATATAAAATATATTTTTATAAATATATTATACTATAATATTATAATGTATAATATAAAAGGACAAATAATTGGGTTATAGGATATAAAAACAACTATTTCCTTTTCGATAAGGATAGTATCTTAAAATTATATCCTCATATATTCTATAAGCTGTAGATAAGGATAGATAGTTCGGGTTCTATTTGCATCCCTAGTCATGCCAGTTAGGAAAGATGTTTAGAATTGTCCTTTTTACAAGATTCCTTAATCAGTGGTTATTGCTATTTTTAGTAATTTTCTTCTTTTCTTCTTCCTTTATATGAAGGAGTGTAGTTGTAAATGAAATAGTGAACATAATACAATCTCTTTGAGTTTCTAGAAAGAATTGTACATTTTCTGGTTTCTCTCTTTTCTGCTGCTTCTTCAACTTTGAACCCACCTCTTCTTTGGTTTCCCCTGTGAGCCTTGGCCTGCATCAGTAAATCATGTTGTCCAGCTATGAGAGGAAATGCAGTAGTAATTGATAATCATGCATAGACCTACACCTATTATGTTAAAAGGTGCATGATTTTCTTATTGCAACTCAGTCTTACGTACGGTGTTCATGACATTCCAACGACTTAATTATGCAGATTATAATATTTCAATATTAAAAATAAAAGGAAATGTTAATTTATAATTGAAATATGATGTTTTATGTCTCTTATGTCTAATATAAAATTTTATAGTAATTTACATTAACACAAGCGATACCTCAGTAGTAGGGAAGCAAATAGTAACCAATAACCCAATTATTCAACCAACTGTTAGCTTATTATACGTCAGTTAATGGATAGTCTTTGTAAATCGATATGCATAACGGATAAGGTATTGAATACAACTTTTTAATGACCAAATATACTTGATATACTGAGAATCCGATTATTACTATCCTATAAGATAATTAGCAGATAATTTTTTAAACTGATAACATAACGGATACAATCACTAATCTAATTTGAATCCACACCAACCATTTGCATCCCTACTTAGTAGTAGCTCAAGTACTGCACACACGTATCCATGTGTTTGTGCGTATGTAAGAAACAGGCCAAGTGCTCCATGACGATGTTGACATCATCCACCTTTGTGTTTGGTCCATGTGGCGAACAGAAGAATCACTACAAGGATTGCACATTAATTGGGTAATGCCGAATGTAGTTACACATCCACACTGATCTCCACTACTTTCCAATATTCACATTCCAAAAGCTACACATCCCCCACATCCTTAAATGTATATCCCTGATGTCACGTTGCATTTTGATGTCTTAGGAGTCCCTCAATTTCTGACATCATTTTTTTACGAGAAAGATTTGCTGCATCGACAGTCGATCTTATATTGATTGCCGATGTTTTCACTTAAAGAAATTATTTCTTAAATTTTTTTTGGTAGATCTCATTATACCCCCACATGATCTTTCTCTTTCCCTATTTCTCTCTGGCCAAGTAAAGTGCTACCGTCGTAGGCGATATGATGGGCCAGGGGATGACGTGAGGAAGCTTCTTAGGGAACAAAGTTCTCTCTCAAATTGAGAAAGGTTCCTTTTCTAGAAAAATGATGAAAATTGTGCTGTCCAACTCAGTTTTAATTAAGGTAGCCAGTAGAATATATCATACTTTAGCTCTTCTCCCTAACTGATGTAGGCCTGTTGTGTGTTATGTTACGTCTTCTTACGTGCTTAATTGGTCCAAGTTAGAATCGACTAAGAAGTGAGTTTGGTATTGTGTTCATGTTGTCATGCGTGAGGTTGTTCCGTATCAGAAATCCCAATTGTCCGTGGAGCAAAAAGATTAGAAGGATAATTAAAAATAAGTTCATACGAAAGATGGATAATCACATACTAGGATATATAAGAATCAGTCAAATTGTCTCTTAATCTGTCATTTATATATGCTTGCTACGTGTCTAATTAGAAACATCGACTGTCTAATTGTATTACTTAATATGACATTCCTAGAGCTAGTGTTTAGAAAAAAAAATTATTATTAACTAGAGAGTTGAGATAAAAATCACAAGACAAAGCTGTTAACAACACATTGGATCATGTCCAAGACATATAGATCATATGAAAACCATCTAAACTATATGAAGAAAAGAGAATCATTAGTCAAACTATTGAATGTTAGTATGCAAAAATAAAGAACTTGAAATATATATTGATACTTTTATTTTGGAATAACCTTATAATAAACTATCTCATGTACTGTTTATCTAATTAATTAGTGTCGTATATTCTAATTAATTGGTTCAATTTGATAACATTTATTTGGGATATAATACCTAAACAGCTTGCCTGCTCACATAAGTGGAGCCTTCAAAATGAATTGAGTATCTGTAGACCGTATATATAAATCAGAACATGCATCATGGTTGACAAGGAACAATGCTGACACAGGGGAAAGAGTTATAGAAACTGCTCAAACTAGATCTTGTAGCAAAGGAGCACTCAACTTGGGCAGCTAAATTATGTAAATAAGAGATCGATCAAATAAACCATTAGTTTATGAGTAATACCTGCTGTACAGTGCAGCAGTGAATCAGTATGTGATCATTGACAAGGAACACTATGAACTGGGAAAAAACTTGTGCAGACGGCTCAAATTAGATTTTGCGATGAATAGAGATCCTCTGCGTCTAGATTTACATTGAACTCAGTCATTAAAGAGAGGTGAAGATTTCAAAAAAACCTCTTTTCCTCTCTGTACTAATTGAATTCAGTCCAAATCCGTACCGAGGAACCGCACTCTTTTGCGACAGACTACCTGCTTAGGAAGCACTGGCTAGCCTGGGCATGCAGTTGCACCCAGACTCAGTGGCAGCCAGACGTTTGGATTTGCACTCGGTTGTTATGGTATTGCAAAATGCTGTAGATATCTTAAAAGGGTATTTTGGGGTGTGGTAAATTATTTCATGACATTTTTTACTGTGTTTGAAAATTGTGGACCCATCTTCCACTTTTCTTTATCTAGTTTTGGTCCTCAATCCAAAACTACTGAAAACCATGGTTTCAGTCCAAAACTACTGAAAATTAAAGTTAAGTATTTTAAAATTAATGATTTAGAATTAGAGATTTAGCTACTTTTGCTAGGTTTATAATGGATGATTTTAAGATTGTTATTTTATGGTGTTTTACATGAAACCGGATAATTCCTGAACGAAAAATTGTTTGTTCATGATTTGTTTGAAATTGAAATGTAAAAACATTAATTAAAAATTTAATTTTGATTTTCAAGTGAAAGAATATGAAATTAAATAATAATAACAATAATAATAATAATAATAATAATAATAATAATATGAGGCAAGTTGGAATTGCTAAATTGGCACTCAGAGACATATTCTAAATTAAAGTTGCGCTAAACGTTAATTGGTGCGGATGAGTCCTCTAAAGTTGCCCTTTCTTCGGATTTTTTTTTTAATTATTATTATGATGATGATGTTGACAGCCGTTCGATCAAACCTATCGAATGATGGGGCGACAGCAGTTTATACAGGTGGCTAGTTGGAAAGTTTTCTGTGTTAATTAGCCTAACCCGGTCCAAAATTTGCAACCCATTCAGACCCGACTCATCCGATGTTGCCGCTATCTTAATTTCTACCATGCACGTCATCCAAGGCACTCATTTTTTAGGAAGGATTTTTATGAAAAATTTTCACATTTCTTCTCTGTACGTGAGTTCAGTCCAATCTTAGACGCAGAGGATCTCTATCCATGTGGAGATGCCGCGCAGCCATCACCAGGTGCTCGTTGCGGCCGGAAGTGTCCCGGCCGGCATCCGCCGCGCCCGACCGGCGTGGCGACTCGCCGCGTCCCCGCGTACGTGGTGAGGGAAGGCTGTCTACGTCGGCGTCGAGCCAGCAGCAGCAGCTAGCACCCGCATTGGTGGAGGGGGCGTTTTCCAATGGCATCACCACGCACCAACTTCCCCCTCCTGTGTGTGCTTACTCGCCGGTGCGTCTCATATCGCCGGCCACTAAAACACCTTACGTGGAGCTGTGGGCTCCCCGGCCCTTCCCCTCCCACCACATACCCTTACTAATTGCCACTACTTTAACTCCCACTCCTTGCTCACACGTTGGAACCAATTGCTTCTCTCTCTGTGTGTGTGATGGTAGTACCCCCATCCCCAAGCCTCCAATTGGATAATTGCAAATGGGGAAGGGGAAGGACATTCAAATGGATACCAAGAGGACCCTACTCTAAAGGAGCCCTTCACACGCTTGGGGAGACCTTGGAAGAGCCTTGGACACACACCTCTTGCACGGATGGGCCTCCCCCAACGTCCATAAATACCTCACCTGCTGGCCATCTACTACTCAGGAGAAACACCAGCTTCGATCGTGTGTGGTTGTTCTTCCTCTCCCTTCTTCGTGCCCCCTCTAGCGTGAGTCCGTCCAGCGTCTCTCTCCCTCGCCAGCTCTCTCTCTATCTGATCAGGGGCGGCATGGCGAGCCAAGGACGCTCCGGCGGCTTCATGCAGAGGTCCAAGCCCTACATGGCCATGATCTGCCTCCAGTTCGGCTACGCAGGAATGAACATAATCACCAAGGTGTCCCTCAACCGCGGCATGAGCCACTACGTCCTCGTCGTCTACCGCCACGCCTTCGCCACCCTCTCCATCGCCCCCTTCGCCCTCATCCTCGAGAGGTACCCACCATGCGCTCCTCCAGCACTCTCGCACCGACCCCATCAAGTCCCAAAGAAGATTAATATCGTTCTAAGAGACGTACGTCCTGTTTGTGTTCTTGTGTGTGGCAGGAAGGTGCGGCCCAAGATGACGTTCGCCATCTTCGTGCAGATCTTTGTCCTGGCAGCGCTCGGGTTAGTCTTCTGTTCTGAGACGTGCATGCATGGCAGCTGCCCTGCGTGTAGCTCACCTGTGATGGACATGGATAACGAGTGTTTGCATGTTGTTTTCTTGCAGCCCGGTGATCGACCAGAACTTCTATTATCTTGGGCTAAAGTTCACGTCCCCGACCTTCTCCTGCGCCATGAGCAACATCTTGCCAGCCATGACCTTCGTCATGGCGGTGCTGTGCAGGTAGTTCACCACTGCTTTCTAATTAATCTGCCTTAGTTAATTATATATCCCATGTCTTAGATGGTTGTACTCATTTGAACTGTGAAAAACCACACACTATTTTTGAAGGATGGAGAAGGTGGATATAAAGAGGCTGAGGTGCCAGGCGAAGGTGGTCGGCACGCTGGTGACCGTCGCCGGCGCCATGTTGATGACCCTCTACAAGGGACCCATCGTGGAGATGTTGTGGTCTAAGAACGCCCACAGCCCGACTGCGGCAGCGCCAAGCCCAGCCGAGGAGTCGGCCGACAAGGACTGGGTCAAGGGCTGCATCTTCCTCATCATAGCTACTCTAGCTTGGGCAGCTCTCTTCATCATCCAGGTACATAAACCACATGACAATATAGAGAGAAGAGTCTGCTCTCCATGTACAAATTGTTAGGTTATCTAAACTTCGCTTTCGTTCATCAGGCGTTTACTCTGAAGAGGTACTCGGCTAATCTATCCCTCACAACGCTGATATGCTTTGTGGGCACCCTGCAAGCCGTTGCTGTCACCCTTGTCATGGAGCACAAGCCTTCCGCTTGGACCATTGGCTTCGACATGAACCTTCTCGCTGCTGCCTACGCTGTGAGTCTCTCTCTCTCTCTCTCATGCTCTGTCTGCATGCATATATACATATATAATACATATTTGTGCATGCATGTACTCAAGTAATTCTGAACTGGATGCTAAGATATGCCATGTTATCACATCGTACAGGGGATTGTCACATCGAGCATCGCGTACTACGTGCAAGGGCTAGTGATCAATAAGAGAGGGCCAGTGTTTGCCTCTGCCTTCAGCCCTCTGATGATGATCATAGTCGCCATCATGGGTTCCTTCATCCTTGCCGAAAAGATCTACTTGGGAGGGTAATTAAATCAACTAAGCCTTATAATTTTTAAGCAATATTAATGGAGAAGCTGTAGGTTGCATGCCATGCAGACACCTTTCTTTTCAAGAATTTGCAAGTGGGTTCCTCCTAATTTCCACCATGCATGCCTCCCATAAATTAACAAGTTTTTCACTTTATTTTCCCACTCAGATGTTGTCCTCCAAAGCTTTCCAACAAATCTCACCATCTATACCCACTTGTTTGTGCATTTATTTATTGAACCACTGGGAGTCATCATCTGATTAATTGCGCTGTTCTTCTCTAATGGATGCAGAATTCTTGGGGCCATCCTAATCGTTGCAGGCCTCTACTCCGTTCTGTGGGGGAAGTACAAGGAGAACCAAGAAAAGGAGACCAGCCCCATCCCTTTGGCAATGAAAGGTGTGGAAGCAAATGGGCAGGACACTCATGAACATGATGAGGTGGAGTTGCACAAAGCAAAAGCCAACAACCGCAACAACAAGAACATGGAAATGAGCTCCTCCACTGACCAAGCTGTGGTGACTCCAAATGCCCCACTGTCAGAATTGCCCATGAAGTCCAAGGAGGAGACAAATGTATGAACTAGAAAGTGGTGTTCATGAAGAGGAGACATTGAGTTCCATGGTGGGGTGTGCCATGAGGAAGGGGCTATTTTTGTCTTTGTGCTTCTCTTTCTTTCTGTAATGTGTTTTTCTTCGCTCATGTATGTAATTAGCTGGTGAGCTGAAGGATTTGAAGAAGAAAGAAACGGAGATCTAAAGTATCTCCTTTCCTCACATGATTACTGCTTCCCCTCTTCTTCTCGCTTCTCTACTCTCTTCGGTGTTTGGCTCCTTTTTCCTGATCCAATGAATTGATTCCTGGAATTTGTCTTCAACACTCACGGTAGAGTTGCTGACCTCTGATGGAGATCCCACTAGCACAAAGCCGAGTGGGCTGTTGACAGAGGATCCAATCAGGGCCTTTGTTCTTGTGGAGTTAGAATTATTTGAGGGAGATGGGAATCGGCATCAGATGCCCATCTTCTTTATCATCTCGAGATAGGAGAGTACTATGATCTCCGGAAAAGAAAAGAGGAAGGGAACTTATCATATTTTACGCGTAACTGGCATGATAAGATATGAATTAAACCAGCAAGAATCTCACAGGCCCCTTTTGATCAAATGGTAAACGATTCATCAAAGACGAATGTTAGGTACCATCAAAAGATCAGACGGCCCCCTATTTACGAAGGACGCTCAGAGAATGTGCCCCTATTTACCTGGCAGACCTTTCTGCCAAACGCAATATAACATGCCAACATGATCCACATGTAAATGCTAAGGGACTATATACTTGTCGAGTCCGGATCCCCTGAGTACACTGGCTGATCGAATCCAGTCAATACACCGGAAGAGGGGGAGATGATGGGGCCTGCCAAGTTTTCAATTCGGCGGGAAACGTTTTTTTAAAAATCTGCTCCCTCCCTCCAATGCACTGACTAAATTTGGTCAGCCAATGTATTAAAGGGATCCAGCCTCATACTGTCTGTCTCAATAGTGTGACATTCGTATGTACACCTTAACGTCTTATTTAATTGGTGACACATTTAACCTATCCTTGTTCTATGGGATAAGTTGTACCAAGTTTAAATAAAGTGAATTTACTATAATAATCGTGGATTAATCTAGTGGCCGGGATAAATTTCGAACAAGAGCTGTTGTCAAGGTTTTTCCAATGGTAGATTTGTAATTATTCAGATTCTCTCTTAACAAATCCTTTTTTAGGATGGCAGAGGAATCCAAGTGAGAGTCCCAATACAGCTTAAGAGAGCAACCCCTCGTCATGTTTTTCTTAGGAGAAGAGATCTTCTCAGTATATATTTGGACTGGAGTCCATCAATATTACGGGGAGAGTCCAGATATTTACTAAAATTTGGGATCACATAGAAGATTTTTTTGCAATATTTGGCCCTCTTCTTCTTCTCAATATTGTTGGACTCTGGTCCAAACGTGTAATGAGAAGATCTCCTCTTTTTTTTCCTAGACATACTATAATGACACTAAAAAGATAAGCCTTGATTTAACCAAGATTTGATCTTATCCAGACTCTCCAAAAATTTATCCTACACTTATCTTTGCATTCAACTGCAGAATTTTTTTGAAACAAAGATTCTAGGCTAACTTTCATTTATGTTAGGACATATATAATTTGGCTAACTAACTCCTCTTAGTCTAATATTATCCCAAACAAAACAAAATTGAAATTAAGCTCCAGACTAAATGTAGCTCAAGTGATGGATGGCTTTATTTTTCTCGATCTCGAGCTCTTCCTTTTGTCCTGACGTCAATCTAGCTTCTCCTCATGAACCCATCTGTCATCTTGTAGAATCCCATCAAGATAATCACCAAAAAACTCCTATTCTTGGTGTACTAAACCAACTATGATTCCGAAGAATAGCTGAGAAGGAGTGGGAAACCCCATCCAAACAGGGCATAATATACCAATTTGCTATAAATTCTAAGGGTATCTTCATGACAGCTTTTAGAATAGTTGATCTTTTAGGTGTTCGAATAAACATGTAGCAGCACCAAAATAACCCTTGCGGCAAGCGAGTGGAAAAGAGGTGGAGGGTAGGGAAGAAAGAGGGCGAGGGGTCAGAGTCCCTAGTCATACGTTTGTACCAAGTTTGATACGTATTAAATTTTGGGTTTTCTTACTCTATGAATATTAATATTGATAGAGATAACTAAATGCTTAACAAAAAACTCTATTAATATTACTTTTGAAATTATTACTAATATTTCAAGATGTACAGCAACCAACCAAACACCCCGTTAGGTATAATACTTTTAAGATCTATATCCGGTGACATCATGTAGTCTCTCTTGCTGTTGGTTGCTAAAGTGCCAGCAAAGGTATCAGCACAAATGGGTTGGTCCACCACTCACACATACATTCTTGCCCGGCATAATCAAATAAAGGCCTAATGGCCCATTAAGCGTTTTCACCTTTTTGCCTATGTTGTTCTTTGATGCCTCCCCTCGACACTGGTTGTATATATGGACAAACTGTTTGGATTATATTACACCGATACCCTTCTTATAAGTGATGTGTTGTAAAGGAACTCTGCTTAGGAAATGTGATCAAATTTAGCTTCTGTTCAAAAAATTGATGAAAAAGCTACATAATATTTATTTTACTAACTGGTCAAGTGGTTTATCATCATTTGAAATTATGGCTAAACTTTAGCTCAACGATATGGCTAAGTTGAGAAAACTCTAAGTGGCGATGAGGACGTGTAGTATATATGCGCTTTTTTATGCACAAGATTAGCATACGTTTAATTGTATATTTAGAAGAAAAATTCGTCAAGTAATTGAATTTATTTAGAAGAAAACTTAAGGAAATTACCCTTGCACATTATACACTACATTTCTTTTCCTACAATCACCTAAAAGTATAACGGGGTAGCCAAAGCAACATACCATCCAACCAAGCCAAACTTTCTATATATAAAATAGAGCACAGATGTGTACCGACTCAAAAGGTAACACCCCCACCATATTAGAACGAGAATATAGAGATGCCACAACCCACTATTAAAAAATGGTTTTAAAAAATATAGAAATATAAAAACGGCAAATCGTTTTGGTCGCACATCTGATGTTGTAAAAATAAGCGTGCACTTATAAACAAATCACAACTTCTCTTCCCAACGAGTGTATATTTTTTTAAGGAAAATGATAAAATCCTACCTCCGCTTTAAGGATAATACCTCAGTGAAGGCACTCAAATTTTTACACATTCATAATAGCGCCGTCTGTGGGAACTAAACAAAAAGTCACTGTTAGATATTTTAAAAATAAGCGTGTGCTTATAAGTAGAACACAACCTCTCTTCTCAACAAAGGTCTTTTTCTATCAAAAATAACAATTCTCACTTGAGACCATACCTCGAAAGAGACATTCAAATTGTGACATTCCACAATTAACTAAGAGCAATGAAATGTACAAGCAGAAGATCCATGCCCCACCAAGACTCTAGAAGGCCACGTTATAATCAAAAGCTTTTGGGTGGAAGAATAAGTTCCTTGGGTTCAGTTTCTAGCTAAACGTGAAATAACTAGTGTCCTAGTCGATTCACGTTCCACGAACCACCAAGAAGGTTTGATTAGTGTCAACTAGATATTGGGAGGCAGACTTTGCTGTAATCTTGCTAGAAAATGTTAGGAGATTCGCATCCATTTCCTTTTCTTCTTTCCCTTTTTTTTTTCTTATATATATGGCTATAAAGTTGTTCTTAAATGTCAAGCCAAATCTACGATAAACTACGTTAGGAATTTCTGCCAAATGGACACTGGCCTTTGTAGTACTAAAGAAATTTCACAAAGATAAAACATCTCCGAGCTCATTAGAAATACGTCCTTTTATCTCTGAAGTAATGATGAATGCAGCATGCGAAGTGGATCATTTTATACATTATCTCATTTTGTTTGCAGAATTAGACAAGAATAAGATTCCTTATTCTTAAAATAAGGTTAATTTTGTTTTGATCGAAAGAATTGATTATTTCGCGTCATCCTAAAATTAAATAAATAAGCAATTTCACATCCACACTCAAAGATTAGGTATTCCCCCCTTGAATTCCACCTATTGAAACATTTCTCATTCTGGCATAAACAATTTAGAATGTGCAATTCATGTGTAACCTATTTTGGCAGAATTATTCCCCACATATATCACTGTACATCTAATCTCTCACATGTGAAATTACACCATCTATATTAAGTATTAGTTTTTTTATACTTTTTCCGATGTACGGCTATTCTAACATCACACTCGTAAAGAATGATTCATTCAAGAATATTATTATTTGATGGTAAAAAATGAACCATGCACGATGCTTGCTATGCCTCTACCAAACCCTGATCCGTGTGACTTCACATCCGCCACTCCGAGGTTCTTAGTTCCGTTGTGTGCCACTGACATAACACAATCTTGAAAGTAAAAAGATATATACAGGTATATTGTGCACATAAACTAAAGCTATATCAGAGGTCACTAAAGCACCACATATATATATTCCCCAAACAAGCATAACATGTGGATAGAGGAGACCCCAATCTGATTGCCAAGTGTGTAGGATTAGCAACATTGGCAGGCCAATTGCATCCTAAGATAACGACGGGTGACGAGGCACACAAAAGATATGCACAACATTCTCAAATCTACAAGTTATCTGAGGTCATTTCATGACGTTGGCCGTAGGCATTTCGATCCCTTATGTTACCTTTACATAGGAGAGCCAATTGTAGGTATGCTCTCCACGTGTCCTACAAAGATTGTTGCAAAGAGTTAGTGGCAGCAAGCATTTGCTTTCAAGTTTGGACACAAGAGGCCATTCTTAGACCATGGTTTTCCAGCTTAGGAATCCGGTATTTAAGTGGGAGAACTCTTGTACATTTCAATTATCGTGTAGTTCTTTATTTGCTTATCTGTCAACATATCATTTGCATAAGAGTAGAGATTCTCTACATGCAGGTTTAGATTGAACTCAGTCAGTATAAAGAAGAGAAAGTTTCATGAAAACCCCTCATATAGTGCTTTTCCCATTCTCAATGAGGGTTTTAATGAAAGTCTTCCTCCTTCCTTCTCTATACTGACTGAATTCAATCCAAACTTGTACGGAGAAGAACTACACTTTGCGTAAAGCTGTGCACCGATCATAATGCAGAAATCAAATGGAGTTTCCACTCACTATATCCTATCAAATATACAGTCTAGATCTAGGAAAGTTTGTTATAAAGAAAAGGTTGCTCTCATCGAGTTGGATACAAGTAGTGATGGAATCCTTGGCCAATGGCCGGTATGGAAAAATCTGCTTTATATATGTGTTTGTGCCAAACTCGTTTCCCTCTCGTTGTTGGGGATAGTACACTTTAAAGGAGGAAGGATCTATATATCATATCAGAAAAAGGTGAATAGATATCTCATGACAACGGATGAACTAGCATATAAATATAGAGAGAGAGAGAGAGAGAGGGAGAGTGAGTATAAGTGGTTTCTTGCACACATATTTTCCCCATCATGTACCACTTCATTATACTGATGAGGTGTAAGACGCAATTTGGCATGTACACTTGTCCACTTAAGAAGGATGTAGTGAAGCATTGTTCTTATTATTCTCACATCTCAGATCACTGTCTTCCAATAAAGGATGAGCTGTGGGGTTCGAAGGTGATCTTGAGAACGCAACATCTTTATTGACGCATGCCTCTTAAACTATGGGATATTCAGTAGTATTCAGAAATTTGGTTAGATCATAGATTGTTGCGCAAAATTGATCTCATTCTGTCTCATCAACCGAATTAGACATCTACACCAAACAAAAACGAATAAATTACAGAGAGATAGGAAGAAATGGAGAGAGAGATAACACAGCGATTTACGTGATTCGACACATCTACAGAGCCCATCTCTTTCATCATTGTCTTGCACTAATCTTCTTCAGAAACAAGTACAAGAATGCAGCCTCAGAAGAAACTGCGTGCCGCCCTCCGTTGTTTCTAACTTTGGGACAATTTTTTCAGAAGTTACAATATATATGATCCCTCAAAAATAAAACCCCAAAATACTCCAGCATCGAGTTACATCGGGCTGAACCTATCTCAGACCCAAAGACGTACCTACCATACCACGTCACCACAGAACCTATTCTAAACACTGCTGTTAACTGAGATACCCTCTGAATTTGAAAAACAACCCAATATACGTTATTAGTAATATTCGATAGTCTGATTATTTGTCACATTTTAATAGTCGATAGGATGATCTGTGGTTTGCATGCATGCTTAATTATATCCCCATCATGTACCACTTCATTATCGTGATGAGCAAGTGAGTAGCACGCAATTTGGCAGGTACTTGTCCACTTAAGAAGCATGTAGCTGAAGCATTCTTCTTATTAATCTTACACCTCACATCACAGTCTTCCAATAAAGGATGATCAGCGTGATAAGAAGGTGATCATGAGAATGCAACATCTTTCTCGACGCTTCACCTCTTAACCTATAAGGTATCTAGTAGTATTATACGAAATGTAATTTGATCATAGATAATGAAAATTGGTGTTTAAATTTAATTTTATTCACCAGTAGATTTATTCCCCATTATCTTGTTTATTCATAATACTGGAGAAATCATGCATGCACGTTTTTGGCTTTGGGTCTCCAGATGGAGGTCAGTAACAGGTATCTTACTTTTTCCCTATATATGAACAAGAGTTATATATATACTTGCAGCAAGGTCTCGAGACGTTGCAATCTGTCATAGAGGCACAAATGCTTTTTTTTAAGTGCTTTTGAGTTTTGAGGATTACTCCAGTTCAATGTCTGTATCATCTAATCTTAAATTAGATAATAAAAAATAAATAAATAAACCATAGTGTCAAAGGCCAGATCTTTCATGGATGTGATTGATCCAGACAGATCAGTCAATAACTAGTTGCGGCCGAGCATATGCCAACCCAATTTAAAAAATGTATCTACTAGTTGTCTAATATTTTTTATTAGGAATAATGTCATATTAACCATGTTTTATTATCGTAAATTTCGAAAATACTATGCTTGTTTACATATTATCTTACATACCATCATAATATTTATACATATATATATATATATATATATATATATATATATATATATAGGTATAAATATATATCCACCATTGGTTTGACCATGATGGGGGCATTATATCAAGTATCCCATTGAAATGACATATTTGAAAGATATGATATTTTATAGGAGCATGTAGAATAATATGAAAATAAGTACGGAATTTTTAAAATTTAGCATAAAAGATTGATTATACGAAATTATACCTTTTCATTACATGGATGACACATTTTCTTAAAAATATTTCATAAATATCTAGGAATATGTTAAAAATATTTTTTTTAAAATTGTCTGATAAAGAAAAAAGGTTAAATGAACCCTAAAAAGCATCGTATCTTTCTATAATGTAGCTAGTATACTAGTATGTGATGTAGCCGAAGCTATCACGACCGGATTCCGAAGCTGGAATCCGAAGAGATGGATCCGGAGCAGGGTCGGATCGGTGTTCAGAGGCCCGACGGGGATCCGGAAGGCGAAGGATGCAGAGGCGAAGCCGAAGGTCCGAAGGCCGAGGGGTGCTCGGTCGGTGGCTGGCTTGCTCCGGGAAGTCGGGGCCGAAGCTCCTTCGGCGGATGAAGGGGCGGCGCGACACCGAGTCTCCTTTGTCGCGGGGCAGCCGGTGCACGGCGTCGAGACCAGGGAGAGGAGTCCGAGGTCGGCGGTCGAGACCGACTCGGGAAGGTTGGCGATGATTCGAACCGAGCTCCTGCAGGAGGGAAAGAAGAAGAAAATCGGTCAGCAGGAGTCCCGGTCTTCGGCCCTAAGGAACCCCCTCCGACGGTCAAGTTAGCTCCTGAAGAAGATTCGATTCAGGAGGCAAAGAGTAGCTTTAATGTTTTTTGGACTGTAGTCCTTAAGGGTCTCGGAGGCTTAAGAGAGCCTACCTTTGGCAATAAATAGCGATGTATTTATAGCAGAGGATAGATGATGGTTAACGGTGGCAGCCGATATAGGACTATGTGCGGGCTTACTGGTAAACCGCCATAGTGCCTGGTCCTCCACTGGAGTGGGCCGGACTCGGCTATCGGGCCGAAGGGGGTTGGGCCGCTGACGGGCCGAAGCCTGTTGGGCCCTGGGCTGCCGCGCTGCTCCCGGGCCGTAGGCTGGTGGGCCGCTGACGGGCTGAAGCCTGTTGGGCCGGGAGCGACGGTGCCGCTTATGGGCCGAAGGCTGTTGGGCCGCTGACGGGCCGAAGGCTCCCTGAGGGCCTTGCACTGCTGCTGCTGGGCTGAACGGGGTTTGGGCTTGTTTTAATGGGCCGAATCGGATTCTGCCTCATCACATAACCCCCCACTCTTGTCTTCCTCAGTTCTGAGATGGCGAGAGTATAGCCCGAAACTTGTAGGGGAATAGCGTAACAGGTGTCTTACCCGAAACTTTCTGTTCCTTTTCTTTGAGAAGAGGGTGCCCTCGGTCGGCCGAGGGCTAAGCAGTTGCTTCGTCTTCATTCAGAGTGGCGACGAAGGCTTTTGCCTCTGAAGGCGAAGGGCCGAGCCCTCTGACTCGTGCCAGGCTTCATTAAATGGACGGGATGGGCGTCGCTTCGCGAAGAAGCACGGGACACGCGTCGCGCATCCGGCCGCTCCGTCTAAAGCACAAAAGGATCCTGACCGCTCGCGGGTCGCGGATCGCCTCGGCTCTCTGCCCGAGGTTCTACTCGGATTGCCGCCGCTCCCTTCTTCGGCACGCGGATCGGGACACGTGGCGGGCATCCGAGCGGTCAGCCGAAGGGTCGGAGCGCTTTCGGCCGTTGATCGCTCTGCTTCAAGTCCCGGAGCCTGCCCGTCATCATGGCCGAAGGACGGTGCACGTGGCGGGCATCCGAGAGGAGCGGTGAGACGACGGGGACGATCTCGGCCGTTGGCTTCGGCGGGAGGCGCTTCAGATGGAGCTTATAAATAGGAGCCCCTCGCAGAGCACTGTTCTTCTTCCTGCGCCTGCGTTGCTCTGCGATCACCCGAGCTCTCCCTCCTCTCCGGCGAAAGGCTAGCTCTCTGAAGGCGTCGTCCGAGCTTGCTGGCCATCGCGGGAAGATCTCCATCCCCCGGAGAGCTTCGCTGGTGGAGTTGGGTGGTGTGAGAGGCTGCGCTCGGTCCAGGAGAGATCTCTTCCCCCCCTTGAGAGTAAGCTTTGACCTCCTTCCTCATCTTCGCGACCTTATGGTCCGCAGCTCTTCTTCGAGCGAGATTACTCCTTCGGACGAGGAGTATACTCCTTCCCATTCTCCCAAGTCTTCTCTGTCATCTCCCCTTACTCTGGACTCCCTCGCCTCTGCGATGTCCGAAGAGCCCGAGGCTTCCGGGGCCGAGGTCTCCGGGGCCGAGGTCTCCGGGGCCGAGGCCTCCGGGGCCGAGGTGTCCGAGGAGGTTCGAACTCCGGGCCGGGCTTCCACCTCGGGACGTCGTCGTCCCGAAACTGCTTCGGAAGCAGCCTGCGCCCTTTCGGACGAAGAGGTTAGCAACCTCGCTTCGTACTTTCAGCTTCCTTCATGGATGACTCCTTACCGGCCTGGCTCCACCACCAGGGCCAATACTCCCCGCCCGGGTACTTTTTCTATCTACGAGGATAGCTTCCAGGCGGGCTTTCGTCTTCCTCTCCCCACCTTTGTCATTAACCTTCTTTGTTTTTACGGACTGGCCCCGTCTCATCTTTTTCCCAATTCCTGGCGCACCGTATACGATTTTTTTGCCGTGTTTGCCCGTATACGGACTGTTCCTTCCATCAACATCTTCCGCTACCTCTTCAAAATCCAGAGGCAGGGGAGATCCGAATGGTATTGCTTTGTCCCTCGGATCGGGCGAAGCATCTTCTCCGGGAAGCCCTCGTCCATCCATGGCTGGAAGAGGAAGTTTATCCTCATTTCTTTGCCAGAGAACGAGAAGAGCGTGTGGCCCTTCCCCACCGAATGGGCGCCGCTGGCCGCAGGCCTCTCGGATCCTCCCGCTCTGACCTCCACCCAGAGCACCCTCGTGGGCCACATCCAGACCATGGCCCTGTACAATATCTGGGGGCTTCTCAGCAATGCGGAGCGGTTGGTGAATGTCGGGGTATGGCCGGACCCTAAGTTCGATCCGGAGCGGGCTTTTCCATACCTTCCTCCCGGGGAGACTCCGCAGGGCAGCGAAGGAAGCGCTGCCGCTCCTCCAGCCGACGAGGTTGATGAAGCTTCGGCCGAGGGTAAGTCGGTTGTTAGTTGCAACATGTTGTGTTATTCGTTTCTAACACGTCTTCTCTTGCTTGCAGCAATGTCCGGGATCGAAGCCCTCCTCGCTCGGATAGTCGAGCAGCGCGGCCAAGGCCAGCTACCACCCCCGCAGGCGGCAGGCGGGTCTGGTCGAGGTGTCGGGGCTCCGAGGGCCCGAGGCGGGGTTCCGAGGACCGCGGCCTCCTCTGAGGGTCGTGCTGCCGCCGCCGCTCTCGAGAGGGAGCGGAAAACTAAGTCCGCCGCCCGGAGGGGCGGCCGACTGTCGAAGCGGCCACGAGTGGAGGAGCCCGAAGAGGCAGAGCCCGCCCCGCTGATCAGGAGAACCGCCGGGGCCCGAAGGGCCGCAAGGCTGGCGTCCCCCGAGACGCCGAGGGGCGACTCTCCTCCGGCCGCGACGGCGGGGGCAGAAGATGAAGGCGCCGGGTCGCAGGCGCCTCGCGCGCAGGAGCGCGAGTTGTGGGTCCCTGAGCCGGGGATCTACAAAGACGAGAGTATGGAGGACTCGCAGACGTGCCTCCGTCTGCTCCGCAGCCTCACTCTCCCTTCGGCCTTCGTGGAGCTGAAGGACTACTCGGTCACCGACCTGTCGGCGATGAGCGCCCGATTGGCGGTCCAGGTAAGAAGCTTCTGAGTGTGCTTCAATCTTGCTTTCCTTAGCATACTTCAAGTTTCGCTGACCCTTGTTTGCTTTCGGTCCGCAAGCCGCGGTTACGAGCAGTGTCCTGATTCACCATCAGGAGCTGCTCCAGAACAAACTTCTGGAGGCCGAGTGGGCGTCGGCCTCGGCAGGTTCGGGCGAGGGCCCTTCGGCGGGGCCTCGTATCGAGCCCATGATCGATGGGCTTGTAGCCGCGAGCGTCCGGACACGGGCGCAGCTGGAGGAGAGGGCAGCAGAGGCCCGTGCTTCCGCCGAAGCCAAGATGAAGGCCGAGCGGGAGAAGGAAAAGGCCGAGCGGGAGCTTGCTGCTGCTCAGGCTGAGATCCGGGCCCTTAAGGCCCAGATCCAGGACAAGGACTCCCGGCGGGCTTCGGAGAAACACCGCCACGCCGAGGAGATATCGGCTCTGAAGCAGGAGCTGGAGGAAGCGGTGGACTCGGCTGTGGCTGATTATAAGGCCAGCCTGGAATATGCCGAGGAGATAATCTAGGCCCAGCTCCTAGCGGCCTCCTCAGTCTTCGACATCGGTCTGGCCGTCGCTCAGAAGGCCTGCCCGAGCGTGGACTTGACCGGGATGGCCCTTCCTACGGGCGAGGAAGGGAAGGAGCTCCTGTCCTGGTGGAAGGGGCTCATGGCCGAGAGGGCCCCGACCTCGGCGGAGGGCGACGAGGTCGTACCAGCCGAGGAGGCCCCTGTCGAGGCTGCCCCTCCTGAGGCCGTGCAGATCGTTGATTCCCCCTCTCCCTCTCCTGGCCAAAACCCGGTTGAAGTGTAGGAGGAGGTTGCCGAGGATTTATACGGGGGCCGGCCCCAGCTTTTATTTTTTCTTCAGCTGTTGTAAGCCCTCGGCCAGGTGTATGGCCGGTTTTTGTGCTTCCCCTTTTTTTCTGTAAATACAGGAAGTGTTTTGGGCTTTACCTTGATGCTTCGTGCATGATTGATCGAATCTGGTTTTCAGAAATCCGAGATCCTGTCGTCTGTTAGCTATAGCTCGCAAGGTCGAGACCCGATGTAGGTTCAGGTAGAATGTCGCCACAGATAGTATACACGGCCAGGCCCTTCACTAACGTGGTTCATATGACCTGAAGGGACATCCTGCCGCCCTTGGCGCGGTCCTCGCGGCCGAAGCCACTCCCGCTTTCGCCTCATGCGGACTTAGAGATATACCTCGCCGCCTCCTGATCCGGATTATATGGCCGAAGCCATTCGTCGGATCGAGGTACTTGCGGACTTTTTAGGAAAACCATGCCGCTTCCCGATACGGTTTGTATGGCCGAAGCCACTCCCGGTACGGTTTACACGGACTTAAGAGAAAATACCGTGCCGCTCCCGATACGGTTTGCATGGCCGAAGCCACTCCCGGTACGGTTTACACGGACTTAGAGAAAATACCATGCCTCTCCCGATACGGTTTGCATGGCCGAAGCCACTCCCGGTACGGTTTACACGGACTTAAAAAGAATACCATGCCGCTCCCGATACGGTTTGCATGGCCGAAGCCACTCCCGGTACGGTTTACACGGACTTAGAGAAAATACCATGCCGCTCCCGATACGGTTTGCATGGCCGAAGCCACTCCCGGTACGGTTTACACGGACTTAGAGAAAATACCATGCCGCTCCCGATACGGTTTGCATGGCCAAAGCCACTCCCGGTACGGTTTACACGGACTTAAAAAGAATACCATGCCGCTACCGATACGGTTTGCATGGCCGAAGCCACTCCCGGTACGGTTTACACGGACTTAGAGAGAATACCATGCCGCTCCCGATACGGTTTGCATGGCCGAAGCCACTCCCGGTACGGTTTACATGGACTTAGAAAGAATACCATGCCGCTCCCGATACGGTTTGCATGGCCGAAGCCACTCCCGGTACGGTTTACACGGACTTAGAGAGAATACCATCAGGTTTCCTGAAAAAGAGACCTTTATTCATACCTTCCGGCAAAAAGCCCGGGAAGAAGTGATTCACATAAAATAACGCCGAAGGCGCTCTACATTCCAGGTGCGAGGAAGAGGTTGGCCCGAAAGGGTCTCCAATCGATAAGCCCCTCATCTGATCACCTCCCTGACCCGATAGGGCCCCTCCCAGTTGGGGGCAAGCTTCCCTGAGGCTTCGGCTGGTTTGGAAGCATGAGCATTCCTCAACACGAGGCTCCCTACTTCAAAGCTTCGGGGCTTTACTCGAGTGTTGTGGTACTTGGCCATGCGCTGCTGATAAGCTACCAGCCGGATACGAGCCCTATCTCGGGTTTCTTCAATGAGGTCCAGATGATCTTTCAAGCCTTCTTCGTTGGCCTCCGGATTGTAAGCAGTGACCCTGGGAGAGGGAAGGCCGATTTCCACCGGAATAACGGCCTCTATCCCATAGGCCATGCGAAAGGGAGTTTCGCCGGTGGGAGTTCGGCTCGTCATCCGATAGGCCCACATAACACTCGGCAGCTCCTCTACCCATCGGCCTTTAGCTTCGCCGAGGCGGGTTTTCAGTCCCTGCAGCAGGCTTCGGTTGGTGACCTCAACCTGACCGTTTGCCCGAGGATGGGCTACCGAAGTGAATTTGTGAAGTATGCCGAAGCTGGCGCAGTTGTCGCTGAACCGACGGCTGTCGAACTGCTTTCCATTATCTGAGATGATGGCCTGAGGGATGCCGAACCGGCAGATGATGGACTTCCATACGAAGTTCCAAGCATTGCTATCGGTTATTGACGCAAGGGGTTCAGCTTCTACCCACTTAGTAAAATAATCTACCGCCACGATGAGGAATTTTCTCTGGCCGGTGGCGACGGGAAAAGGCCCAAGGAGGTCGATTCCCCATTGAGCGAAAGGCCAGGGGTCGGATAAGGGGGTCAGAAGGGTGGCTGCCTGGTAGATGAGGGAGCTAAACCTCTGGCACTGGTCACAGCGCCATACGAGGGCTAAAGCGTCCTCTCGGAGCGTCGGCCACCAGTAGCCTTGCCTTAGGAGTTTGTGAGCCAGGGCCCTTCCTCCCGCATGTGCCCCGCACACCCCTTCATGCACTTCTCTCGTGGCGTAGTCGGCTTCAGCCGGGCCGAGGCACCGCAGCAGTGGTCGGCCGAAGGACTTCTTGTATAGCACCCCGTCCAGAAGGAGGAAATGGGACGAGCGCTGCCGAATGTGCTTCGCCTCCCTTGAGTCTGGTGGGACTTCTCTTCGGAGAAGAAAGGCGACGAGGGGAGTCATCCATGTCTCGGCTTCCGCCTCAGTGATTTGCATGGCTTCTGGTTCGCCGAGGCTTGGTTCGGCGAGTTCCTCCACTATGATCATCCGGCCTCCTCCCCCGTCTTGAGTTGACGCCAGCCGGGAAAGTGCATCGGCTCGGGTATTTTCGGCTCTCGGGATCCTCACGATTTCATAAGAATCGAATTGAGCGAGGATCTTGCGAGTCACCTGAAGATAAGATGCCATTACTGCATCCCGAGCCTCGTATTCCCCGGAGATGTGGCTGGCGATCAGTTGGGAATCGCTGAAGGCTTTCAGGTTCCGGGCGCCAGGCTTCTTCGCGGTCCGGAGGCCAGAAATGAGAGCTTCGTACTCGGCGGCGTTGTTAGTTGCCGGAAAGGAGAAACGCAAGGCGTACTCCGTGACGATCCCTTCGGGTGATGCCAGGATCCACCCGGCGCCGCTGCCCGTGGAGCATGCGGAGGCATCCACAAAGAGTCGCCATTCGTCTGCTGGCGCAGGAGCCGAAGTAGCCTCGGCTTCGGGCACGTCGGGTGCCGGCTGAGGTGCCGAGGAAGCGCCGGGGGTAAGTTCGGCGATGAAGTCTGTCAACGCCTGGGCTTTTATTGCTACCCGAGGTGCGTAGGAGATGTCGAACTCTCCTAGCTCGATCGCCCACTTCGCCAGCCTGCCGGACACCTCCGGCCGGGAGAGAACCTGCCTCAGGGGCTGGTCGGTAAGAACCTTCACGGAATGAGCAAGAAAATAAGGCCGGAGCCTCCTTGCGGACGAGACGAGGGCCAGAGCCAACTTCTCCAGGGCAAGATACCGGAGTTCTGCTCTTTGAAGGGCTCGGCTGGTGTAATAGACTGGCTTCTGAATGCCCTCTTGCTCTCGGACGAGGACGGCACTGAGAGCCGTCTCGGAGACTGCGAGGTACAGGCTCAGAGGCTCCCCGGGGACCGGCTTGGACAGAATGGGGACTTTGGAGAGGTAGGCCTTTAGCTGGTCGAAGGCTGTTTGGCACTCATCCGTCCAGTCGAAGCTATTAGCCTTCTTCAGCAGCTTGAAGAAGGGGAAACAGTAATCCGCCGCCCTCGACATGAAGCGGCTTAGGGCTGCGATCCTTCCGTTCAGCTTCTGTACCTCTCGGAGGTTCGTCGGGGGGCGCATTTGTATGATGGCCGAGACCTTCTCGGGATTAGCCTCCACCCCTCGGTGAGTGACCATGTAGCCGAGGAACTTCCCGGAGGCTACCCCGAAGGCGCATTTGGCCGGATTCAGCTTCATCTTGTACCGCCTAAGGGCGGAGAATGTCTCGGCCAAGTCGGCCAAATGTTCTGCGGTGATGCGGCTTTTGACCAACATGTCGTCTATGTAAACCTCCATGTTGCGGCCGAGCTGCGGGGCGAACACCTTATTGACAAGGCGCTGATAGGTCGCGCCGGCATTCTTCAGACCGAAGGGCATCCGGGTATAGCAGTATAGGCCCAGATCGGTCGTGAAGCTGGTCTTGCTCTCATCATCCGGATGCATCCGGATCTGGTGATAGCCTGAATAGGCGTCGAGGAAGCTTAAGAGCTCGTGGCCGGAGGTCGCGTCCACCACCTGGTCTATCCGAGGCAGCGGGAAGCTATCCATCGGACAGGCCTTGTTGAGGTTGGTGAAGTCCATGCACATACGCCATTTGCCATCTTTCTTTGGCACCATTACCACGTTGGCGATCCAGTCCGGATGATGCACCTCTCGGAGGTGTCCGGCATCCAGCCCCTTCTGTACTTCGGCTTGGATGGCGGCTCTCCTCTCCTGATTGAAGGTGCGCCGCTTCTGCTTTACCGGGGGTTGGTCGGGATCTGTATGGAGTCGGTGCTCTGCCACCTCCGGGTCAACCCCAGGCATGTCCACCGGAGACCAGGCGAAGACGTCGAGATTCTTTTTCAAGAACTCGGTAAGCTTCTCTGCTTCGGTCTCCGCTAGGCCGGAGCCTATCATCAGGACTCGTCCTTCGCCTCCCGGAATAGGGACGGCGAGGAGTGCTTCTCCCGGAGATGCCTCGGCTGATGACTCGATCGCCAGGGTTTCGGCTGCAGTCTTCCCTTTGACCGAAATCATGTAGCATTGCCGGGCTGCTTCTTGATTCCCTCTGGCCTCGCCTATTCCATGGCTGGTATGAAACTTCAGCTTTTGATGGAAGGACGAAGGCACGGCTCCGACCCCGCCGATTAGCCTTCGGCCGAAGATGGCGTTGTAGGCAGAATCGATTTTTACAACGGCAAAGTCCGTTTCAACGGTTAGTTGCCGAGGGGCAGAGCCTAAGGTTACAGGGAGTCAGACAATGCCCTCTACTCGGCAGGGCGAGCCGTTAAAACCGAAGAGGGGGCCCCGGTGAGGCTTCATATTAGCCTCACTCAATCCCATTTTTTCAAAACAATCATAAAACAAGATGTTTGGGGCGCTTCCATTATCGACAAATATTCTATGTACATCATAGCTATTTATTACAGCGTTGATGACGAGGGCGTCGTCGTGAGGGACCTGAATATCGGTCAGGTCCTCTGAGCCGAAGGTGATATCTTCTTGGCGAGGCCGCTTCGGCTCGACGTCAACCGCTGCTATGGTGGCAGAGCTGCGCTGCCGCGGCCTTGATCCTTCCCCCGGCCCTCCGGATATCATCGTGATAGACCCGGAACTGGGTCTTTGATGGGATGCTTCTACCGGGGCCGAGGTGACCTTCGGCGGAGGAGCGGCTTCTATCGCCGGGGGTTGTTCTTGTCTGGGCGTCGCAGGGACGTCCCGGTTCCGCTGTGGCGGGGGCTGCTCCCGCCAGTACTGCGGCAATCTTCCCTCCCGGATGAGGCGGTCGATTTCCTCTCGGAGCTGCCGGCACTCATCCGTTGTGTGGCCGATCTCCCGGTGATACTCATAGTATTTGCCGGGGTCCCTTCGGCGAGGATCCGTCTTGATACGATCTGGCCGCCGGATCATGCCCTTCACCTCCATGAGCATCCGGGAAGCGGGAGAAGGTAAGGGTAGGTACCGCGGCTGCGGGTCCCGTCGCCTCTCCCTGTCCCAGTCCTCCCGGCGATATCGCTTTCGGGAGGGCTCTTGGTCTTCTGGCCGAGGTCGGACCACCTGGGGGGCAGGTGTCGAGATGGCTTCGGCTGCGCCTTTACCTCTGGACAGCATCAGGGCCTCCCGATTGATGTATTTATGGGCCCGGGCCACGAGGTCCTGGAAGGTAGGGGGATGGTGCTTCCCGATGGAGCCGAGGAGCCCTTCGTCCCGACACCCGCTGATCACGGCTGAGACCGCGATCGAGCTGTCGAGGTTCGGGATTTGGGCGGCCTCGGTCCGGAACTTGGTGAAGTATTCCTGGAGAGTTTCGGTGGAGCCTTGCCGGATGGCTAGCAGGCTGGCGGAGGTTTTGCATTGCCGGGTGGTATCATAAAACTGGTCGATAAATAACTGGCCCAACTGGACTAGGGAGTGGATGGAGTTGGGGGCCAGTGTCTCGAACTAGGTGAGGGCGATCTTTTCAAGGGTGAGGGGGAAAAGTCGGCAGCGGACTGCCTCGGTGACCCCTCGGACCGTGAGGTAGGCGTTGAATCTCTGGAAATGACAGACCGGATCTGTCATTCCGTCGTAGAGAGGGCCCTTCGGCAGCTTGAAATTGGGGGGCACCTCGGTAGCCAGGAGCTCCACCGTGAATGGGGTCTGCTCCAGGATGTTGCTGGCGAGAGGTGCCCCATGGGGCCGAGACACCATCTGCTGCATCTCCTTGCGCATTGCCGTCAGTCACCGGTCCAGGTCCGGGGCGGTCGAGGTGGCGACTGATTGTCCTCCGGTCCGGGCCGGGCGGAACTCCGACGAAGCATAGTCCTGCTCCGTCAGGCGATCAGCGCGAGGAGCCCGGGCAGGTAGTGCTGAGGGCTCGCTGCGCGTCGCGGCGGTTTCGTTGGGAGAAACCGGTGTAGGCACCGGCCGGAACCGGGCATCTTGCACTGGATAGAGTGGGGGGAGCGGCGCCTGCTGAGGAAGCTGCCCTATCAGGCCTACGCGCTGGGCGATGGCCGATACCATCTCCTGAAGCGGTGCTAGGGAGGCGACGGCAGCTGCTAGCGTTGCCATTTGCTGCTGGAGCACCCCCACTTGGTCTTCCGCAGCGAGAGACTCCGGTATGGTTGGTAGGTGCAGGCTCGGCGGGACAGAAGGGGCGCCTTCGGAAGGCAGCACCTGCGCCGAGGCTTTCCGTGCTTCTGCTTCGCTTTGTCCGGACCGTCGGGTTACAGGTCGTTGAGACATGACTTGTTTGTTGGTTTCCCACAGACGGCGCCACGTGATGTAGCCGAAGCTATCACGACCGGATTCCGAAGCTGGAATCCGAAGAGATGGATCCGGAGCTGGGTCGGATCGGTGTTCAGAGGCCCGACGGGGATCCAGAAGGCGAAGGATGCAGAGGCGAAGCCGAAGGTCCGAAGGCCGAGGGGTGCTCGGTCAGTGGCTGGCTTGCTCCGGGAAGTCGGGGCCGAAGCTCCTTCGGCGGACGAAGGGGCGGCGCGACACCGAGTCTCCTTTGTCGCGGGGCAGCCGGCGCACGGCATCGAGACCAGGGAGAGGAGTCCGAGGTCGGCGGTCGAGACCGACTCGGGAAGGTCGGCGATGATTCGAACCGAGCTCCTGCATGAGGGAAAGAAGAAGAAAACCGGTCAGCAGGAATCCCGGGCTTCGGCCCTAAGGAACCCCCTCCGACGGTCAAGTTAGCTCCTGAAGAAGATTCGATTCAGAAGGCAAAGAGTAGCTTTAATGCTTTCTGGACTGTAGTCCTTAAGGGTCTCGGAGGCTTAAGAGAGCCTACCTTTGGCAATAAATAGCGATGTATTTATAGCATAGCAGAGGATAGAGGATGGTTAACGGTGGCAGCCGATATAGGACTATGTGCGGGCTTACTGGTAAACCGTCATAGTGCCTGGTCCTCCACCGGAGTGGGCCGGACTCGGCTATCGGGCCGAAGAGGGTTGGGCCGCTGACGGGCCGAAGCCTGTTGGGCCTTGGGCTGCCGCGCTGCTCCCGGGCCGTAGGCTGGTGGGCCGCTGACGGGCTGAAGCCTGTTGGGTCGGGAGCGACGGTACCGCTTATGGGCCGAAGGCTGTTGGGCCGCTGACGGGCCGAAGGCTCCCTGAGGGCCTTACACTGCTGCTGCTGGGCTGAACGGGGTTTGGGCTTGTTTTAATGGGCCGAATCGGATTCTGCCTCATCAGTATGTATAGTGTACATAAAAGGTTATCTTTTTTTATCATCTAGAGAACTGATTTCTTTACACACATACACTAGAAAGCATGTGTGATCATCCGTCAATGAGTTGACAGCTCAAGGACACTGAGAGCTTTCTTTTCAGAGAGGACATAGATTCAATTTTTAGTTTTTGCAGCCTACAATAAATGGGAATTAACCTGTAATTTCAACGGAATTATGTCCGAGTATCTGCAAATGTTTTTTAATTAGTAAGACTCCCGAAATTAAAATAGCTATCCATATAGATGAAAAAACTACAGTAAATGTGAAAAAATCTGTTGTACCGGAAACTATTGACTTTGCCTAAATTTAAACTCTTCTTATTAAAACTATGAGAAAATGTTATTATACTGCACTTTTTGCTATATTATTTGCTGCACTGTTAAGAGCCGTTTGATCATTTGATGATTTTTATTGAAGTTCTTTTTTGCTCAACTTTTGTTACCATTAACATTTAGTGAGAATTTTCTTATCAAATAATCAAATAACTCTCAACGAACATAGTAAAAAAGATAGTAAAAAAATAGTATAATATATAGTATTTCTCGATATAAGAGAATTACACATCTTAGCCAACTGAATCCTTTAAAAAAAATATGGCGATAGGAGGAGTTGGAGACAGCACATTTTAGACTCTTCACAACCACGTTTGGCCACTCAAAATCTCCCATGGTCTTTGCATCATCATTCCATCAGAGATGGTGTTGTGTGGGGCTATGTATATAAGCGATCGAAGGCCGACAAGCCACCACACACACGAGGCAAATCGAGGCATATGCTTTAGCACGCATGATTGCACTATAATAATACTCCACATGCCCCCCCTGCCGCTGCGGGGCTGACGTCGGAAGCACTGTTCCTACTTCCCCATGTCACTGCCGGCTACAGCGTTGACAGCTACGCCGACGAAGGCGGGGTCCCTGCTTCCCCTTTTGCTGTCCCCATACACGGCCGACGACAGCGAGAAGACGACGCTCTGTGTCATGTCCACTGGACAGTACTGCGAAGCCCAGCGCTGCACCCGCCCATGAACTCGTCCCCCTGGATGACCTACCTTCGCTTTACGTCTCCCTCGCATCGCTTTCAAGAAGGGACCTGGGGTGGCCATTGCCCTGTGGAGATCCTTGCGTTTTGGACATCCAGTGCGATGCTTACGCTGGGGAGCTAGCTAGTGTTTTGTGGTGGACAGTTTGCACGGGGAAGGAGGAGAAGCTGGAGAGAAGTGATGCTAAAGGATGAGAGAATAGTTCCTCCACTGTAGAAAGCATGCAGCCATATACAGATACATATAGCTAGCTAGAGATGTGGTTGCCAAGTTGGGAAGTTACTTTGGCCCTTCATTGGCTATGCCGGCCGGAAGAATGGTGCTGTGAGTTTGCTGAATTCCACTCCCAGCTCAATTGTAAGACTGAATGCTGGGGAATTTCCAGCTCAATTGTAAGTAATAGGGGTATTGCAATCCAATGTGGATTGCAACACAGAAGAACAGTACTAGATGCATAGTGAATTCCTTTCCTAGGTCAATTGTAAGGTTAATACTTGTTGTGACATAGATTGCAACAGTCTAGATGGACTGCAATCTCTCAAAATATTTAAGAATATTTTGGTTTGGGACTAGCTGGACTAGCTGGACAAATTCAAATGATTTTAAACGAAGAAAAAGAAAGAAAAGATCACATTCTCATGTGATCTGATTGCTCAATAGTGCAATCCAACATCTGTATGCACCAAATAAAACTTCAATTGTAACGTGACTTTTTATAAGAAGAAATTTTAGGAAATAAATTCCGTATGAGAAATAGAAATATACTTAATTAGACTCTTCTTGTACGCTAGAAATTAATGCTAGGGATCATTGTCCCGAGTCAGTAGTATTTGTCTCTGTATCATTGAAATCATTGCATTGTACAAGATGCACTTAGGTAGTTGTTTTGGAAAACTTTGGAGGTCATTTTTGGCTTAGACTTTCAATATAAAGGAATTGTTATAATAACTTTCTAAAGAATCTTGTATATGCAGAAAATAATTTTCATTGATCCCGCTTACAGTGCTTCTATAACCTATATATACCGGATGCTGCTCATGAAAGAAGGAAAGAAGGTACTCAGGAACACTACTAAGATTTGCATAAAGCTGACAGCATAGTGTGTGGAAACTTGACTGCATGACGCTGCAGTTCTCCACATATCTACTGTGTGTAATGAGTAATACATATTGTAGTCGGCAAACAAAAAAAACAAAAAAAATTGAAGTTACACTTAGATCGGGTTCCACACGTCCTACATGTACAACTCTATCTTCGATCCGACAACTCAAAAAAAAATAAAAAATCAAAAACTCATATTGGGCTTAGGCCATTAAAGATCTTTTTTATTGTTCATTAGAGTTCATTTTCTTATTTTTTAGCATTTTTTAGATCATTATGTCCGAGATCGAGTTATCCGGCCATGTAGAGCATGTACATCCGACCTAAAAAAGATTTTGAAAAAAAAAAAGGTTTGACATTGCAGCAGGTATTACGCATCATGTAATAAAGCAGGCCACTAAGACACATAGGTTAGAGACCATGGTTCCTGACCTTTAAAGCTCACTGGCCTTAATTGTTGATCGTCTTAATGGCCACACTGCCAAGTGCCATCACCTTATCAAGTTGAGGTACAATGCGCTTATTGGGCCTCAGTGTGCTAGGGTTTAAAATTGGACTCTCCATTGATAGACGCCACTCTTACCATGCATGCCTAAATACTTCATTTATTGGTCAACTTGAAAAGGAGAGATGCTTCTTAGCTCTTTATCTTAGGAGATGGAACCTTAACAAATACCCTTAAAATAGTCATATGTTTTCTATATCTCAAAAATGAGATGAACCGTCACATGTATCCAGGTTAGCAAACGACAGCATGAGAGTATTCTCACACATCACTAAAAGATCTGAGGACTAGTCTGACCCAACAAGTAAAAGCCTCCGCAGTGTAAATAAAATAAAGCTGTCATTTGTCGAGAAATATTAGACTCGTATAACTATCTAAAATCAATTATCATCATTCTTACTGTACACTTTTTCTAAATCAAAGATAGCCTTTAACCAAGGTTGATTTGTCAAACAAACACTGCACTATAATTGAGCTGAAGGAAGGGTTGGTGACCAATGTAGTACTAATCCAAAATATCTAGCATCAGATAAAGTGGACCTAAAGGAGATACGTACACGTAGGAACCCATGAAAGGAAGCATCAGGTTCCTCCCAGTCTACGACCCGATCAAGTCTAATGGTCAATACAGAGAAAGAATGGGATCAAGGTTTTGAAAATTAAATTATACTTCTGTCAAGCTGTTCAACTCGGCGGATCTCACCGACTGCTCTCTATACTGATCAGACTCAGTCCAATCGTACGAGGAATCAGATTCTGAACGGAAAGCCGAGAAAGTTGGGACTTGGTGAATATGTACTCATGGAGTTCCAATGTACATACACGACGTTCTTGCACCCGACCGACCCACCCCGGTTTCTCTCTCGACTTGGCCACCAAACCCACTGTGAAGGTGATGCGAGTGATGCCCCACGAGAGTGAGGGAAGGCACAGAGCATGGCGCTCTACAGGGGTCGAGCCCATGCCTGGGTGCGAGCTCGGCATACCAGCACAGCACTGTGCAAAGGGTAGCAAAGAGAGCACCGTCTTGTCGATGTCGTCCGGCGGTTGGGGACGGCAAGAGGGGGAGCAGGGGAGTGCCAGCGGCAACACGTTGCTGTCTCCGGCTAGCTGTCGACGCCGTGGACAGCAGTGAGGGAAGCAAGTGGGGGGAAGTGTGGCTGCGACGTCACCCCGCGGTGGATGCGCATTTGGAGCAGTTGTATATGTTATAACGCCATCATGGATGCCAAGGCATGCTTCTGTTCGCCTCGTATGGTCTCTCTCTCTCTTTCTCTCGATCCCAGGTATAAACTTAGCTGCTGATGTTTTTAATTTGAAAAATTATAACTTTTTTTTTTGCCCAACGTGATCTAGGTGCCCGTACATGATCTCCGATCAAACTATCTAAAATATTTTAAAATTGAAAAATCAAGTTCCAATTATAGATTTTATTGTTTATAGAGATTCAATTTTCATTTTTAAAATTTCTTCGAGTTATCCAATCAGAGATCGGACCGTACAGCATGTACTAAATAATGAGGCCTACAAAAAATTTATTTTTTAAATTAAAAATACGATAGACACGACTGGTGCAGCAGCAAATGCATCAACCCTCCATCCTAGCTAGTCACAATTTTGCAAGTGGTTTCTTGTAAGGGGCTGTTTGATGCCTCCCTCGACGTATAGTTCATTGCCTGTGAACACACATGATGGGGCCCGACATCACAGGCCCAACTAGAGCCCAGCCAGCTAGCCCGTCGTGGCCCAACTTGCCAGCGTGTCCTAGGCCCAGAGTTTCTCCTTTAGAGGCCCGGCCAAGAGGAGGCCCATTATTTGACCTGTTGTCCAGTTATGTATTACCCAGAGGGAGGGTGAATGAGTTTTCAAAAATTAAATAAAGAGTAACTTGAATAAAATACGGAATTAAATCTAATTAGATAGAAAGTGGGAGAGACAAAAATAAACACATAATGAACAGAGATTTCGACCTACAACAAATCCCCAAGCAACTTCTTGAGATTTTTACTCCAAAAAGTATAAACCTCTATCCGGATCAATAACATCCAGCACGTTAGGCAAATCTTCCCTTTCAACAACAAAGGAGAACAACACATCTTGCACACCAAGTGCATAAAAAATAGTAAATAAAATAGACTCATTATTTACAATTTTCATTCTCTATTTAAAATTTTGAATTAATTTCAATCGTGCATAAACCAGTTAAATTTAAATCAAGTAAAAGCTCAACTCATTTAATATTGAAACAGTCTGAATTCCATATCATGACTTGACAACAAATTTGTCTTCCCTCGAAGCATGATTCGGTACCAAACAAATTAAGTTTGAATAAAACTAAATTTCGCTCAGCTGTGATCCCTTTACGCTGCTAATAACCACTCCTTTGTTTGAAATTTAAATTGAAAATGATTTTTGCTTTTATTTTAAAGATGGAATGAGAGTGATTATAACTGAGCTTAACTATTTAAATAAGACAACTTTTCTAACAACTCTATTTTTTATCTCAACCTAATTTTTTTTTAATTTTATTAAAAATCAAGAAATCAACTAAAAGATGTCCCAAACATGGGACAAGGTTGACTCAATGAAGATTAGATTTAGAAATGTTTGGGATTAATTTACCAAATTAAAAAATAATATTCCAATATGTCATCTAGCATAATATTTTGCCAATCAAAATCAGAGTCTCCCAAAAAGAGAACAAAATTAAATAACTTCTACAAAGATACTACTATGTACATACATATGGATCAGCATTAGAAAGAGAGATCAACAAGAAAAGAAATGCTGGAGGTACCTCAACCCATCGTCCAGCCCCACGTACCTCCAACTCACCACGCTCATCAGCCCCACGCTCGCCCTCACCACCCTCCTCCTCCTCCCCCTCACCTCGCCGTCGCCGGTGCCGCCGCACCTCGACCCCAACCCCAGCCCCATCTCGGCCACCAACCCGCTCGCTGTACACCCCGAGCAGCACGCCGGCGGCGGCAGCTCCTCTGAGAACCACACCTCGTTCCCGCCCCCCATCACCCTCCCCTTCCCCGCGCAGTCCATCAGCACGGCGGCCCCCACCTCCCGCCCCTCCCCCACCACCGCCCACACCGCCCTCAACGGGGCCACCTGCTCCACCTCCACCTCCGCCGCCTCACCCGCCCCCATCTCGAACCGAAATATCGCGCTCTCTCCCGCGCACCCCAGAGCGCCGCTGGACTTGACTGCAGAGAAGACTAGCGCGTCGCCCTGAAACACGTCCACGGCGAAGACGAGCTGGCGGAGGGCGAGCCTGGGCGGGGGCGGGTCCCGGAGGCGGCGGCGCTCGGACGCGTTGCGGAGGATCGCGAAGAGGGCACGGTAGGGAGGAGGTGGGGAGGTGGTGGCATCGCGGAGGAGGGAAGAGAGAGAAGGGAAGTGGGAGTGGCAGAACGGGCGCCAGAGGTGGTCAGAGGACATGGCGGCGTTCCAGGAGCGGGAGACGCAGGAGGCCAGGGCGAGGGTCTTGGGGTCGAGGCAGTGGGAGAGGAGGAGGACCGCCTCCCACGGCGGAGGCGTGGGGAGCGGCGGCTGCATACGCTGCTGGTGGTGGTGGCGACGAAGAAGGTGGCGGCGAGCGAAGTGTGCAGCAGGCAGCGCAGCTAAGCTAAACTGGAAGGGAAGGCGTGCCCGAACGCTCGTGTGCACGACACGCGTTGTGCCGACCCGCGACGCTGCACGCTACCGCAGCCACGTGTTGCGGAAGCGTGCATCCCTTCCTGTCCACGTGGACACGTCGGGTGCGATGCCGATCACGTTAGTACAGGCTAGAACTTAGAAGAAAGAATGATAACTGCCGCAAAGCATTACGTGTAAGTTTGGATGGAAGTTGGTAAGTGTAGAGGAGGAGAAAGGATTTAAAAAGAAAAAATCATTAAGAATGAAAAAAAAAAATTCTAGCAGACAGTTTTCTTAAAAAAAGATTTACCTCTATGTATTTAGGAGAGTAATATTTACTGTACTTAAGATGTCAATTGTGTTGACTCACAGTATAATAGGTAAATAGAGAAATTATCTTTTGAAATTTTTTTAGGTGGATCCTACGATGTCTTACATGTCTGTACAGGCTGATCTCTTAGACAATTTAAAAAAAATAAAAAATAAAAAATTAAATCTTAATAAACAATAAAAAGTATCTTCAATGGATAGAGCTTAATAATTATCTTTTCAATTTTTTATTTTTTTAGATCGTTCGATCAGAGATAGACCTGTACGAATATTTAAGACACCTTAAACCCTCGTAATTTTTTTAAAAAATATTTTTTTATTTATCCATTGCACCGAAGATCAATACAATTGACACCCTCAATTTAACATATTAATACTCTTCTTCTGATACTTCCAAACTGCTACCACTGCAATCCTTGATTTCGAGATCGGCTAGTGTACTTTTTTTAATCACAAGATTAAATGACAAGCTGATTTTAAGTCCGTAGTTGTAATATTCTAAGATATTACAACAAATATTATTTCGAAAAGAAAAAGTTTTCCGAGTTTTCAGATCCCCCAGGGTGGAGGTTCCTCTCCTCCTTCCTTTTCTTTGTTTTTTTTTTTTTTTTCCTTACAGCCAATTGATCCGAAATCATTGACAACTAATCCACTTGATCGTGCAGCGCTAGAAGGGAATTTTAGGCCGACCAGAACACTCAAATTGAAGACATGGATGATTAGATCCTCCTCTACTTTGAGCTCAAAGTATTTTAAAATGTTATATTTTATCTCTCACAAAAACATATAATTTTGTAATGCTTTATGGTACTCTAGGATCATTTTTCCTTAACAGCATATTTATATATCCCCCGCTGTTTTATCTCACTCCCTCAAATATTTGGAACTAACTTTCTAGAAAATAGAAAAGTTCACAAATAAAATAGGGCACCATTAGCATAAAAAGTTAAAATAGACAATCGGACTAAATAGAATAAACAATCGTAATTTGATTCATCACTTTTATTTGAACAGAATCTCGCTTTCAAAAAATTTGAAGAGAATCTTAAATAGAAAGATTAGATATTCTGATTATAAACACTGCCAAACGGAAAAGTTACCATCCATTTATCGACATTGTTCCTTGGCATACATGCTACACCATCGTCATGGAATAAAAAAATGGCAATCCAAAATATCCTTTTTGATTTAGTTTTTTTAGCCAAGACTTCCTCCAAATACTCGGTTAGACACTAAACATTTATTAATGGGAACTTTAAAAGATCATAGAAGACACAATCTTCCTATTAAGAACAGATATCAATACAAAGACCGCTTACCATCTGGAGGAGAACCAGATGAATCAAAAGAATGCAATTCCACATCTCTACTTCCATGAGAGATTGTAAGCTCCAGTCGTCTTTGCCATCTTAATTGGGGTTCTGGTGCACCTTCTCATCATGTGATAAACAAATTAAAGGCATACCTGAGAAGCATTTTTTAGTCCCCTTTTCTAAATGTATGAAAATTTTGTGGGTGCAAAATATGTATGGAAAAATACATATTTCAAGCAGACATGGATCATCTGGAACCAGAGAAATTGGGGTTCACTAGAAGAAGATCATCGCAATTAAATGTTTATCTGGAAACTTGACCATCGAGTGACAATCATGTGGGTGGGGATGATAAGCAATCTGGTTCTCACCATCAGCCAAATTTAAATCCATTTGGACTCCAGTTACAAGAGGGTCATAGAGCCAAAAGATAACAACCATACCTGTACCTTTAAAAAAAACGAATTGAAAAGGTGAAAAAGGAATCAAAACAAACTGATGAACTGTCCCTGTGCAGAAGCCACCCTCTTAAGGTACACCACTTCCACAAAACTCATTGGGATTCAGCAGGTTTGTAAAATTTCCCCACCATTTTCCTGAATTCTGCAAGAAATAGAGGAAGATATTACCAATGAAAAGCTATATAAGCTGCTGCACAAAGAAGGAATAGGAATATATCTATATTCATTGTTTCATCATGGGATCACATTGTTGTACATACCTTCTTGATTGTTCCAAAGAGCTGCAGCTTGAGGGTTGAGAGGAGAATCATTGTTTGGCTCTGCAAACACCAAGCAGCAACCACATCCAGATGAATACATAGAGCATTAAGGATGATCAGTTTGAGTAAAAAAAAGGAACACATGGTTTTCTCTTCTCTTGTGTTGTTACCTCCGAGGAGGCTCTGAATGGAGAGCAGTATAGTTCTCACATCATAGGCCGAGGACCATTTATCCTGAAACCACAAGCCAAAAACCAAGTAAATATAAAAGCCAAAAGAAGACTTCAAAGAAAGCTTCTTCATCTACTCAAATTCTTCATACATTATCCAAGATTACTGATTCCTGTTGCTTCATGGAGCAGTGACATTTCCCAGGATAAGATAACAATAACCCATTCTTCCATATGTCCTCCAACATTAATCATTCCTATCACAGCATCTAATTCAACCTTTCTAGCAATATAGCCACACAAACACAATGGTGGGAGGGCAGATAGTTTCAGAGGGAAGGCAAGACCTGGAGGATGTCCAAGCAGATGTTGCCATAAACATCAACATTAGGGTGAAAGCATGGTGTATCAAACGTCACTTTAGGAGGCTTGAACGGGTAATCATTTGGGAATGAGAGGGAGAGCTTGTAAGCCATCCCTTCATACACAGTGTCCTTGCATCCACTGATGGTCCCCTTCCAGCAAAAGATGTTTTCCCCTTCTGGAAATGCCGATATACCAGAATCACCACACATCTAAATCCACAAACACAAAAGAGAAGTAAACAAAAAGAAAAAAAAGATTAGTTCTAGCTTGTATGTAAGAGAGAAAAAAATCTATAAAGTTTATTCCTGGAAATACAAAATATAGCTCACAAGAAATCAAGATCCAATTTTTCACATACCATCAATCCCATCAGTTCTGACTGGAGCCTGTTTTGGACAGAGACAGAAGGAAGAGGTGTTTCAGCATGTTGAGATGGAAAACATGAAGAACATGAAGAAAGTACAAGTACACTGTAAAAAAAAAAAAAGGAAATTTGTGCTGATGGAGACATGAAGAACCTACACAAACAAAAACCCTAGCCCAGAACATAGATGCAAGAAAGAACCCAAGCCATGAAATCCCCAAACTAATCCTCCTCCATTAAGAAAATCCCGTTCAGATAAAGACAAGAACAAGCACTATAGCAGACCAGAAACCCTGATCCCATTTTTTCCGAAGTTGATCACAGCAGAGACCGGTTACCCAACAGACCCAAGAACGAAGACCCACCAGATCACGATTTTTCACAAAACCGAAGCGGAATCAAAGAAGAAAGAAAACCCCAAGTAATCAAATCGCGGGTTTCGAGTCCTCGAGAGAGCAAAAGAAGACGGGAAGGAAAGGGTGGGAGATGTCACCTCTTCAGGACGGATTGGCCGTCGGCAGTCTTGGCGGGCGCGAGGGGATGCTTGGCCGCCGCCGCAGCGGGGGAAGCGGGACTGCCGGCGGGGTCACCGGGGATGTTGGCGTCGTGGGCAGCATATATTCGGTTCTCCCTCCAAGACATCGTCGCTTCCCGTTTCTCTCGGGCACGCGGTCGAACACCTGGCGCGCAACAACTCTGCAGAGGACCTGAGAACAGAGATGGCAGCACGGCGTTCTTGGGTTTTCTCCCTCTTTCTCCACACTGGAGAGAGATGTGTTGTCTTGGACCTCGTCCTCCTGTGCACAATGGGGATTTCGAATTTTCCTGACCGTTATAGAGAGAGAGAGGTGATGTAGCCATGTTACATGTAGGGATGCAAAATGGTAACCGGTAACCGAATTATTTGGAACGATGATTAGCTTATAGGTCTGTTAATTGGTAGTCTTTTTAGATTAGTATGTACAGTGAACAAGATAGCGGATGCAGTTTTTTTTTATGAACATATGGAACATTAGGGTTTGAATTATCCAAACAATTATTATCTTAATAGACATTAGGATAGTTAATAGATCGTATTTTTAAACTGATAACATAATAGATATGGTCACGGATCTACCTTAGATCCATTACATCCCTAGTCATGATGCTTCTTATTTGTCATTTTTCATATGCACCTTAAGAAAATGTGGTAAGAGGAGCTAAACATGTTTGTTGTAAAATGTATTTCTCATAAAATTATGTCGAAATATAATTAAGTTTATGAGATGTGTCTCTTTAATAAACCTGATTGAGTTTGTGCAAATCAACTTTAAATAGTTTTATGAAAAAATATATTCGTAAAATTCATCAAAAATACATTTATAGTGAACTCTTTTTTAACTATTCAAAATAAGGTTATTATAGAAACGAGTTTATTAAATCTAATTGCGTTGGCTTGCATCCAAACAAATCCTTGGTTATCTAGATGTCCGTTAACTGGTGTCTTAGAAGAATTCTTTGGTTCTATAAATCAAGGTCAATTTTCATAACTTTTTACAGAAACTGAATGACGTGATTGGATGGATCATGAAAAAAGCCCATTAACTCTCTAATTCAACAAAGTCTACTCTTCTGTTTCTTAGTTAAAATTAATAAACTCTCTTAACACTTAAAATGGTGATCTATCATGATTAAGTTGACCTTTTTCTTTGCTACCCTCCATACTTAGAGGGAAGCCTTGTAATATCCAATCCCCAAGTACCTCCACTACTCGGTGAGTCCAAAACAAAAGGAACAGCCTTGTTAATATATTAACTAGCTAAAATATTAGTTCCAATTTGTTTGTAGAAAAGGTTATTCGGAATTACTTATCCGGAATAACGTATATTAGAATAAGAGACGTTTAACTTTGATAGTTCTGTGAAACCCACAGACGTAATATGAAGAATAAGTAATTCTTGAATCTAAAGTCGAATTACTTATTCTCTTAATTCTAATGTAAACAATTCTAACGGATATAAGTCATTCTGCTCATCAAACTAGAATTAGTCTTATTATAAGAATAAGGAGCCTTAATCTTCTTTAATTCTGCAAACAAAGCGGGGCTAAGAAGTTAAGATCATAACACCTTAAGGAATTATGATATTTAAGATCAACTTAGCATCTTGATAAGTTAGGATATTAAGGTATTAACATGTTATTACTTTAATAAATTAAGACGTGTTAAGCTTGTTAATATGTTAAAAAAAATGAAGTAATAGTGCTTTCACATCTAAGACAGTAATACATTAATGAAAAATTAACGGAGTGGAAAAATAAGGCTTCTCTTGCTCCAGGGGATTGCCACATCTAAATGGGGCGAACTCGATCAGCACTAATCTAACCTGTGTGCCACGAGTCTCCTCCCGCATAGCACCGCCCGGTGCGCCAGCGTCCACCTACCATGAGAAGCAGGTGGCTACGCCGAGCGTGGTTGATACGGAAGCATGGTCGAACCAAAGCACGGTTGGAGACGGATCTACATTCCAACTCCCCGTGACAAGAGGAATTTGGGGGCACCTTTCCATCTCATTCAAGCAAACTTTGCAATGCTGAGACCATTCAATAATACAATACATGGTAAATCAATTGATCGGCCAATCCCTCTGTAAGAAACCATTCACGTTAAAAATCTTCAAACCACAGAATTCAACAGTTCCAAAAAAAAAAAAAAAAAAATCAAGATTGGAACAATCAGCTAACACATGTCCCCTCTCCTATTTCCAAACATACAGGGCATGTTTAGAACAAGATAGATGCAGAAACACGATGCAGCTTGGGAGGTCCACTACAGCACAGGACTGACACGGAACTACCGGAACATTTTTACAACATGAGTAGAACTGTGCAGCAGCACTGCACAAGTGCATATAAACATGTGGAACAATCACCTAAAGCACACATCAACAGCCAGATTCTGGTTTGAGAATGCAGACTCCTCCCACTCAGATAGTTGGGCTGAATGGTTGATGAGTCCTTTTCTTTTTCATTCCATGGCGCAAGCACTCTGAACGCTTCTACCAGCTTATTTTGAAGCAGCAAGTCCTACGTCCGCCTACCAATAACTCGGCATATCCTCTCAAAGAAAACACGGCACATGGTCGTACTAAATACCAGGTCTTCTTTCATCCATTCCAGAGCAACCCTCTCGATCGTCCCCAGAGAAGAAACATGGTAAAACAGCTCTCCCTCATCATCTGTTTTCCTTGACCATGTCAAGCTGAAGCTGTAGCCTGCAATCAGCGTTGGATTTCATTATATGCCAAGCCTCTTGGACTATTTAGTGTTGGATGAGAACTCTGCGGTGAAAAATAATGCAACAAAGTGTTGCACTGGAAGGGGAAATTTCAATCTAATTTATGAAGGTACACAGCACAAATCAAGCATTCTAGAAAATCATCTATGTAAATCAAAAACGTGAATCGCTTGTTTCATTAACAGATTAACGCACTGCATTTACGGAGGATCACCTTTGTACAGGAAATCCACACAATATCTTACCAAATGGAACATCCTGCAAACCCTCAACGTTATTCATCCAATTTTTTAAATCTTCTCCCATCTTTATTGCCTAACAAATTGCATTCGTGCCTTGGAACATCTTACTTAGAACATTCATAAAAAAACAAAAAAACTCAATGTTGTTCTTTCATGCTTCACCAATGAGCTTTCATAGAAAAAGCAGAGTACACGCCCAAAACGTCACCATTCACCTTCTAGCATCCTCTTTCCAAGGCCAGACATGCTTTAGTCCAGAGAAGTGTAAGATCTGGCAAAATTCTCACTCATATAATGTCCCACTGACTGACAAGCCTGTACTCGTGAGAGAAACGGCAAATTGGTTTTATTCTATTTTGGGAACCCCCAATCATTATACCTGTTATGTCCCTCAAGAAAATGCAACACATTATGGCAGCTAACTGTCAACCAGCCCTGTCACCTTTAACCTCCGGAACTTGGAAAAGCAATGCAAATAAAGGTCACTGGTAATGGAAAACACTAACTGTTCGGATGTGTAAAATAAAATCAATTGGAAAAGATTTTTCATCGAGAAGCCTTTACGATAAAATATTTCTTTCTACAAGCCACTTCATTTGCTTGATCCCTTGAAAAACTATAACAGGTTGACTTTTATGGGCATGAACATAGGTAGACATAATATTAAATAGAGTAAATATTCCTAATTAAATATTTCTTAATATCAGGATTCCCAATTAAATCTATAACCTATACAATATAAGTAGAAATTTTCGTCCGGTCCATTTTTTTGGGTTAGGAGTTTTCATTGGACCTCATTCATTTCTGGTTCGTTCGGTCTATTTTTTCTGTTGCCTCTCTGCTCCAATCTCCCAGTTGCCGAGTCCTCCTCTTTCTTCCTCTAGACTCTTCCCTACCTACTCTGGTCTTATTTCTGGATTGGTTTTTTCCTATAGCTGGAAGGACTATGCTGATAGCAGGCACTAAAGGCAATGATGTTCCAACTTGTGCTTCTGAAAATCATGATCATGATTGTTCCACAGATTCACTAACTGTGCAATCTATGGCTTTCCCATTTGTTTGAAGGTACCTCCAGTTCACAGAGTAGTAGATTGCTTAAACTCCATTTGCAAGGAAATTGTTGACCATGCACAAAGTACAGATACCACACCCAACTTGAGCAAAAATAATCAAAACAATGAAAACACAAATTACACTATTACACCAGCAGATCATAACATTGACGGAAACAACAATTGTGCTGAAGAAAATATACATATTGCTACTCCGCCTGAAAATGATGCTCTGGGGATGAATAATCTTTCACATGGATTGAAAAAGTCTAACAACAATGTCTTAAAAGATTCTTCATTATGTGGAAGATTTTAGCAACCCATTGGAGAAAGTCACTGGGTTTCAGATGGAATCAATGGAGATAGTAGTTGCTGGTCCAGATACTGAGAAGGAACAAGTTGGATACATTTCCATTCATGCTGATAATGTGGAGAAAGACATGAATGGAAACATGTCTTGTATAAACATGTGCAGTGAAACCAGGGGCTAAAGTTCTTTCGAATAATTCACTGGCAGAAAATGGGAAGAATCTGAATCTCCGGCATCAAGAGAAGATCTCACTAGAGAGTCAGAGCAAGTAATAGATTTATCAGAGTAGCCTTTTGTCACGTGAATCTGATGTAGAAATCATGAACTCAACTGGGATCGAATCTCAGATGGTTTTGGTAAATCCTATCAGTTTGGATATGTTATGAGCTGCAAATAGAAGCAATTCACTAAAGAAGGGACGTGTGAAATCTTCTTCCTGTTCACTATTTCAAAATTGTGCAGGTGTAAGTCACGATCAGGGGGGAATCAGGGGGTTATTAATCATCTTGATGGGACAAACATTGGTTTCACAAGGAAACAGGAAGAACCTTTCTGCACCAAAAGAAATGCAATGCATTTAGAACTTTCAGGTGGAATGGGGAAACAGTCATACAGCTGTTAAGGACGCTAAAAATTGCCAGCTCGGTTGCATCAATGATAGTGACCCCAAAAGGAACTCCTAAAAGGCAGGTTCCATGGTTGACAAGGAAATTCATCAGAAAACTTTTCTTGACTGCTATATAAAGGATCAATGTGAGAGGAAAACTCAGTTTCTACTTAAAGAGTGCAACTGAAGAGCTGCCTTGTTCGGTATTTGAGGCTGTGAACCACCCTCAGGAAAATGGGGAGCTCAGCTTTATTTGTTCAAATACAATGGATTTTAGTTCCCAAAAGAGTGTTGGTAGGATGTTCACACAATGAAACAAGTGACCTGCAGCCTGAAAGTTCAGGAGATGGCAGGCTGTGCTTCTGTTTTGTGAAGGTTCCTTTCAATATAAGCATTAATCTAGAGGAAAGTAGCATTCATTCGCCACCTGTGGGTATGACAATCAGTGAACCTCCAGACAAACAGTGTTCCTTGAGAGGAAGTGAAAGGCTACTAAAATTCAAAAATTCTATGGAAGACAAGTACAATTTTTAGAACATGATAAGAGAAATATGAGTCAAGGTTCGCCGTATCGCTGATCCTTATAGGTCCGACTCGCATGAGTCAGGCTGAACTATACTTATTTTTTATTTTTTTCAGATTATCTAATTTTGTGAATAATTATGACATAAATAAATTTTTAACTCCAGTGGTTTATTAAGGACAATGACTTTAAGCCAAATTGAGTAGAAATCTACCCTATTAGTGAATATAGAAGTGTAAATCACCTATTAAATTAGGGAAAAAAGTCTAATTATTTACCAATTGGAGAAAAAAGCCCTAATTACTTATCAAATTAGAAAAAATGGTCGACTTAATAAGATACAAGTGACATTAAGTCACATTGAGTAGACTTGAGCCGGATTGCAACGTATGGCATGAGTTGTCACGAGTCACATTGAGTCACGTACGAGTCTACACGAGTCGCATTGAGTCGGCTCGAGTCGAATGCGACTCGGTGACTCGAACCATCCTAGCGACTCAGACTCATCCAGATACTAGTCAACTCGTACGAGTCGGCCTGATCCGGTACGATACGGCAAGCCATGAAATGAGTAAGGTTGCATATAGATCAATGTCACATGGAACTTAGAATGGGTAGGGTGGTACTCTAAATATGAACAAAGGAACATCTATGACAAAACGAAGTCATCCAAAGAGTGCTGACGTGCATGCTGTTTGTGGCTCGTAGATTGAACTTTTCTTTTCATGAATCACTTCATGACTGTGGCACTACCTCAATTGCAGTTATATTATGCATTGGCTTGTAGAGAAACAATATGTCATCTAAGGAACAAGATGTGGAAGCTGCTCAGGGAAATTTACTTAAATCTCCAGCTACATGTAGTGGCCATTCACAAAAGAATTCAAAGAATGGCAAGAAAGAGAGCCACGCCAATATGGGAGAGAATCAGGTACCTTACATTCTCAGATGACCATGGTCTCATAAATTAAGAAAATGATGTCATAAATTCACATGATTTGATTGAGGATAGAATTGAAGCAGATAATCAGAATCTTGATATGCCTACCATGGAGCAAAGTATTTCTGATGTAGGTATCAATTGTATTGCTGGGCTTGCTAAAGGCTTGCCAGTCAGATACACCCTCGGATATACAACCAATCATGATAATTTCAGGCAGCTGCAGCAAAAAACTCCATTAAAAGAACACATAGAAGCCTCCTCATGGGAATGCCCGTCCCCCTTTCCTCCCCATCCTCGTCATGGAAGGCGAGTAGCGCATGGCTATCTGCTCTTGTCTCTTCATAATTGTTTTCTCTACTACTCTGCTCTTCCTAATAATGTTAGTGTTCAACAAGCATTTATGGGGATCAGTTCATTACTATTCTTCTGTTAAACTTTACTACTCACCATTGATTTGAGTTTGTTTCTTCGTCCCTTTTTCTCCACTGGTGTTGTGGCGGCAGTTGGGCCTTTCCTTTTCTTTTATTTATTTGTTTATTGACTCTTTTCTTATGCGTGATTAGATGCAAAGTTTTTTCCTTTATTGATTTTTGTTGACAAATTGCTAAATCAGCAAAAGTCCTGGATTGTAGTTTTGCCCTTTTATTGGATGTGATTCCTTTTTCTGATTACTTGGTTTTTTCTGCTTTGCTGGCGCTTGAATATTGGAACAGAGAGAATCGATTGTCACATGACACTTCTAAAGATGTTGATATGATGTCACGAGAAGAAAAGTTTTCCCACTTTGTTTGTGGAATAAGGCCAGAATAGCTGGTATAATTCTCCTTATTCTACTTATTCCTACCAAATCACTTGGAATAGCGCAGTATAATTCTCCTTATTCTGGGTGGACTACCAAATCAAAATACCTCTTATTCTGGTTTAAGAAATCCCCAGAACCTTATTCTGGTTTAAGTTATTCTGCAAACAAAGTGAGATATTAATAGTAATAAGATTATTTCCTATGATTTTAACACACGCAATGCATGATTTATAAACTAGTTTGGTAAGGAAGAATAGTGTTCTGTTGTGGTGGTGGGGGGGGTAGAGGCTGCGCTGGTGCTGGTGAGGGAGAGCCAATGTGGGTGCTGAGAACAGCCTCCACTCCTCTCCATCCGGATGACAAAATCCAGGCTTGGGAATGGTCAGCACGGTTAATTTTTCGTTGACTAGACTTTTACAGGCAACTAAATATCCTCCTTATTGGAGTTTCCTGAAAACCTTTGCAGGTAACATCACTTACTGCCAATGGACCGTAAATGTCTCATGACAGCAGAGAACATTCACATTCTATGGAAAAGAACCACTGTTGTAAGTTCACAAATCTGCCTCTCTGTTCTCATCAAGCAATCGCATCCCACATTGGATGATTCCACAGATTATTCTTCCCAGTTACCCCATAATTTTAAATAATTAGTGACCCCATAAACAATGTGATGAGTCATAACCTTGAGAACCCCAATCTTCACATGTTATGGTCAAACACTTCCATTGCCACAGAAAAACATCAGAAGGAAGTTCCAATATGGGAAATGTTCAATCATTTACCAAGCAAAAACTATCTCTAGGGCTGGGGTGCCCAAAAAAAAAAATAAACAAAGAGGAAGAGGACAAAGCCAAAATTGCAAGAGACAAGAAGTGAATGTAAAATAAAAATTTGAGGTTGCAGAAGAATCCATCATAGCTTAACTCAATTGCCAAATCAATTTGCTCATGTGGTTTTTTTTTTCTTTGGGAAAAGAAAGCTATTTGTATCAATTAGAAAGGTCAATCAAGAAAAACTGAAATAAGAGACCAACAACTAAAGACTAAGAAAAAGAAATGCATATGATTTACCTGTATGTTCACAAATCAAGATGAATACCAACATTTCAACGAACAAAGCATTCAAATTAAAACCTTAAATTCTTACTCTATGGATTAGGACCTTGTTGTGGTAGCTTCACTGGTCCACTATTAGGCTACTGTTGCACATTCCAAAAAAGGCACCTAAAATGTGCCTTCTATGGCTGATGACTTACCTGCCTACTACCTTTACAAACAACATTTTGCCTCACTTCCACTAGATTAGACATAGGGACCTCTTTATTCTATATGTTCCAGAGTTTGAATGTGAAATGACTGCTCCCATGGTGTTCAAGCCTTCAAGATTACCTAAAATGCCTAGGTGAAACTTCAAATATGCACTTTCCCAAGAGATGCCTGCATTTGATTGATTTCCTTTTATACTCACCTCACCCCCCCCCCCAACAGAACATCCCCCCTCCCTCCCTGAAAACTCAATTCAGACTGGAGCATCAAGACAACCATCATGAAACGAATACATTAATCACTAATAAACAAGATTTTTAAGAAATGGAGCCTAATCGATCTGTCCAATTCACATTATGAAATGATCTAAATCACATTAGTAGTATCCTTTTTTTCAAGGTTCTGGAATGGTATTGCATAGCAACACGGTAAACCTTGCCTAAAGTAATGACCAGAGCATCAATTGTTCAGATAGAGAGTCCCATACAAGACACACACAAGGATAATATAAAAGTAAGTTAGGTACCGGCAATCACTCAATGATTGTCAACACCTGTACCAACCACAACTCAACACCAAACTGCTGGCAATCACCACCAGTTACCTACACCTACTCAATGATAATGCAGCACTCAAAACCCAAAGCCAGCACCAACTGTGACCATTGTGATTCTGTGAGGCACCAGCTATGCTAGCTGGGGGAAGGCTGTAGGGTATTCCCAATGGCCATACAATTCGCCTCATTGTTCTTCCACCTATCCCATGCATCAAATACCTCTAATCACTGCCCCTGTTGCTGCTGCCCCCATTGTAATCTTTTGTTTCCATTTATTGAATGTTCTTTCGTCAGTTTAACTTGGACCGACGTCAAGTCCCTGGGATTACCTGGAATAAGGCCGGGATCAACAGGGTTTAGTCAAGAACATCCAACAGTATTGGGTCTAAGCCAACCAACCCCAACCCAATCGCATGATTTTAACCTTGACAGAAACCCCAATTTCACATGTCTAGTGAACAAATTTAAGTTGCTTGCACAGATGTGATCCGTCAGAGGGGGGACGAAATAATCTACCAGACTACTCGACCAGTAAAGTAAAAAATGCAAGCATAGCAGCACCTTGCAACATATTTATCATTTGATGAGCTCTAAACCTCAATACTAAATTCCTCCATTACATTTTGTTTCCTGCCATGACATCTATTTCACTTTGCATGTTGCAGAGAATGAACTTAACTTCACACTCAAGAATTTCAACAATCTAAAATAGACAAAACATTATTAAACTCTTTATACATCAAGATAAAAAGGATAAGAGCGTTATTTGATATTCGATGAATACCACTTGATTGGTGTGTGACTGAAAGACAGAACCCATCTGTTCGACTTTCCACGGAAAATTTCATGCCCACCAAGGATTCAACAAGCATTTGGTACACACACTTGGCACAATCCTTTTCTTTTTCATCTCCTAGAAAAATAAATAGGAACATAAGAAATGATGAACCTGGCCATAATTTATGCATTGGTGTTTAGTAAAAGATGCCGACCTGAACTGATCAAATTTCTTCTACAGCAATCTGGCTGAGAACCTCCATCGCCATGACCACAGCAAAAATAAAATGCCAGCAGATAGTTGTTATTAGACGATCATCAACATTCTGATGTCAGGAGAAAGAAAATAAAAGAAAAGGTACAAAATACTTCAGAAGCTAAACAAAGATACAAAGTCTTGATGTCTTTAAATACCACAAGCAGTTCATCTTGGTGATTGTCATGCTGGATGGTATCAGCCACATTGTGTTGAAGATCACTGGGGTGGGTGTTTGAAGTTGGTACCATCGGTTCACCTAAATCCTGAGCTCCAGCTTCAAGAACTCTGTTTGGAGTTACTATAGAAACAACCTCCATGCCTCCAATCTCATTATTACTATGATCTTCTGCTGGTACCGGGTTACAAAGCCTTTCATTTTCACCAGAGAGCTCCTTCACTAACCAGCAGAAAGACTTGTAAGTGACCAATTTGGCATATGAGTGCATGACAAAATGATATGTTACCTATGTATCATATGCGTGAATCAATATTTCAATTTGGATACATCTGATTTAATCATGTGTGTTGCTAAAAAGATTTGAAAGCTTCTGACCCCCTGAGGGAAAGAACCCAAAACTCACTAGATGTGCAACCCATTTTGTGTACCAAAACACTCGGTCTACCCCGAGGCTCAAGCTCTTGGTTGAAATGCGAATTATATTGTATTACGGTTTTAAAGCCCATAACCTGGGTTTGAAATGTAAGCTGTTAGCCTATTACAAAGAGCCAACCCATAGTCCACCCACCCACATGCTGTTTGAACCACTCTAACCCACTTGGGTCATACAAATGAGTTAATAGGACAACCATTTTCTTTCTTACACCATTATCTGTCGCCAAAAATTGTTGTCCTCATCTAACCTACAACTCTTAGATGTCACCTTGACACACTACCAACAGCAACCACACATCCCAAATCCCATTTCTTTTCTTCATTCCACCTCCTTTGCCTAGCATCAAACAAATGATCAGGATGCATCTGGCAGGTTCTACCAACAGAACTAACCCAGGTAGAAACATGACATAGATAATGACATGGTGACATAGATGGATGTGATGGTGATAACTTTTCCCTGAACATAAATCCATGACTCAGTTATCATAGCACTAAAAGTTTTCATGATTCCTATTAACATTTGACTCAATTACATCAATTGTAGCTTCTGGTTAAGCAAACAATATTCCAGCATGAACAACATTAACATGTAAGGTACTGAATGCTGGTCTGTGTGATTAAAACAAAAGGTAAATGACACAATATGTCCTCACCTTTTCGAGTCTCTTCCAACAATATCTGCTGGTATTCAACCTGGCGGTCCTCCAATGAAGATCTGTCAATCAAAGGCCATGTGCTATCAAAATCAGCTATTGTTTGCAGCAAATAAAGGAATACACAAATTTTATATAAGATTTCTTATGCAGATGAATTGCCAATTTGGTTAATCACTTCAAAGTCATGCCTATCCAGTACTAGAAAACATACATTTGGGCACGCAGCTGGTTATTTTCATTTTGCAGTTCTTCAATCATGCCTTCCACAACTGCCAAAGAAATACATATTCACATTCAATAGGACAGTATAGATTGCACACTTCAATAGGTTGTCCAATGCAAAGATACCACATGATAAGTGATATCCACATTGACATTTGAACCAAAGGCATCAACATGTTTAACCTCCATCTACATTCCTTCGTAAGTTCATTCGTAGGCATTACATCTCACCCTCAATAAGGATCTCATGATTCACTATGGCTCTTTCTTCTACGAGTGCGACATGGGAAGTGTTTCATCCGCAAGAAATAGAACAAAAGGCTCCCGATACACTAACTAGGTTAACACTACAAGGTATTTTGCACAATTAATGAGAATTTGGACCTTAGAGCTAAATACTATGCCCTTTACAAGGGAGGAAAACAAAAGACATACCTCATCACAAGGAACCTGGTTTGTTATTAGGAATATTAGGCTTTTATTCGATAACAGGAAGTTTTGAATTCCGGGATTTGTTCCAAACATTTAATATGTCAATTCATAATAATGAGGTTAATTTCTTATTTGCTACTTTGTGTGCCTCCCCTATTACTCCTTGGCGAAGTTGCTAAATCCGCACTGCGAACAAGGAAAAACAAAAAAATAACTACTTCATGCCAAACAATGACAAAAAATAGGACATTTCCAAAGCATTTACCGGAGAGATATTTCTCAAATTCCGCTTGCACTTTAGCATTCCGCTCCGACTCTTCAGATATCCTCCTCTTCTGTTCACCCACAGAAATTCACACCAAAATAATGCAAAGCAAACACTTTTACTTCGGAAACCAAAGATCAAAAGGACCGCGGCACCATTTTACTCCTAGAAAAAAGCTTTCGGAATCAAAAAAAGAAGCCGCAACGGGGTCGAACCTTGAGGTCCCGGTACTTATCGTAGAGCTGCGTGTTGAGCCGCTCCATCTGCGTCACCACACACACCAGGCATGGGAAAAAAAACAAATCAGAAAAATGGGGAAACTTTTGGGGCAAAGAATCGAACGACGTTCTTCAGAACTTAGAGAAGCAGAAACGGCGGATCCTGTCCGCGGAGGAGAAGAAGAGGATCGGAGGAGCAGGAAGTGGTGAAGACGAACCCTAGAAATCGAAAGCTGCAGGGGCCCGAGCAGCGGGAAAGGAGCCTACGGGAGGAAATTGGAGGTTTCGAAAGCCGGGGTTTTACGCTGGGGCCCTGCGTTTTTTCTCAAATTTAACAATTTGCCCCTTCTTGGGCGCAGATCTTACGCGCCTTGGCTCATTGCGCCCAACGAACGTTGCTTAGTTTTAAATAGTAGTGAAGCGGCACTTTCCCTCATGTTTAATTTACTGTAAATCGTTTCAAATTAATTATTATTTTATATATTTGGAGTGTCATAAATCATTATATTTCAAAATCGATTAACCTTTAAAATTCATCTTTTAGTTGATTTCAATTTTCAATCTAAAATCAGCATAAACCAAAACTCGTGATTTTAAAACCGGTGAATTTAAAATTAGAGATTTTATTTCATATCAATCATTTTAAATTTTAAATTTTACGGTATTTTACGAGGCACCGAACATGCTTAACGTGAAATTTAGTCTTAAGATCACCATTTTAAAATTAGAGAAAGTAAATTAAAAGTTATAAATTTCCTAACTTTGATTTTTAACGACTCCAGATTGAGAATAGAGATCAAGTAAAAAGAGAGGCAATGTGAGTCGATCCATTTCGAAATGCAAAATTAATAAGCACTCCAAAAATAGAGATGATATGGTAAGATAATTTATGTTGATTTGAATAAAAAGTATTTTATAATAGTGTATGATATTTTATGGTATATCATGACTTGCAAGAAATGTTTATTAAGCTGGCGCAATGCACCCAGCGTAGATATGTGATCTCCTTTTCTCCGAACAAGAGGGTGAGTCCAATGATGCTGTGTAAAAAAGCTGTCCACCAGCTGGTCCCCTGGTGGCGGCCGTCTCCGGATGCTGTCGTTGTTGGGGCTCCCAGAAGGAAGGGAGCAAGGGAAGTCTTTCAAATGCAGGGTTTGTGCCTAGCGAAGGTTGATATCCCTTAAGCGACTTGTCTCACTTAGGGCTGGCAACGAGCTGAACCGATCGCGAGCCGTTTGGATTCGGCTCGATTTCAATTAAGCTCAGTTCTACTCGAAACTTTAAACGAGTCAAACTCAAGTCTAAGTTAAAGTTCGAATGATTTAATGAGTCGAGTTTTAGCTTCATGTGGCTCGACTCGTAGGCTCGTGAGCCGGCTCGATATATTTAATATATATATTTTTAATTTCTTAAATTATGTCAGAAGTTAGTATCTTATTATGTGTGAGTGTGATTGTGTGACTATCCAGATTTCAGTGGTTTGAGCCCTAATCGAACCGAACTCGAGCCTGGCAAAATCATGACGAGCCGAGCTCGAGCTTGAACCGAAAGTCATCCAAAACTCGGCTCGACTCATTGTCAGCCCTAGTCTTACTCGTTGGTTTAGTGGCTGACACAAAAAAAAAAAGTTCAATAAAATCATTTGGGCAGTGGATTAGTGGGAGTATTCTATTGAACTGAAATCAATAAGTCAATAGAGTCACTCAATTTAATCGGAATTAGTGACCAACCATTCTAATAAGTCAAAACTAAAGTACCTTGCTAAATTTTACAAAATCTATACCGCTAATAAAAGAAGTGCTTTTTATAAAGATATATACCGCTATTAAAATGTGATGCACGGTTACCCCATTGCCTATGCATTTACTAATGTACTCCTGCTATATGAAGATGGGTTTAAATTTTGCCCCTCGCTGCACCAAAAAATTTCCTGAACTTAATCCTGTCTGGATAAATCCTTAATCGAGGTTTTAAATGAAAAACAGTGAGTTCTCTTTTTGTTAATTTCTTATCCCCTTCTCTTTTTTCTTAGGCAATTTCATTGTACATATACATCTGTGCACGCACGCACGCGTGTACACAAGCACACGCACGAATGCGCGGTGGTCGTCACCGTGAAGGAGAAGAAGAGGAGAAGGGGAGTGCTAGTGGGGATGAGAGAGGCGTAAGAGGAAGAATTTAGGTATTTGGAGGTGGGTATGGGTTGTCAAGGGCTTTTCATATTTAAATCTCATCTCGGGGCCCACAAGCCATGCCCTATCAAACCTAAGCCTAGTCCAAAGCATTTCTGGTGGGGTGCACTCTGGGCCAATCTACTTCTCTAGGCTAGTTTAGTTAGTCTAGAGAAATACAAGTCGAGTCATCCTACAATGTAGAATGTCATCGGTCTACATAGGTGGACGTTGATGGGGTGGAAAGTTTTTTTCACATCTAGTTTGACAAGTATTAAATACAGATACAATCTTTGGAGCATGACAAATGTATGTAAACTTGACAAATTCTACTTGTCACGTCTATAAAATACTTATTACACTTGAAAAATATTTGTCATTTTTATGTATCTGCGTATAAATTTTTGTCATTTCTACGAAAAATTTTGTTGTACTTGAAAAATATTTGTCATTCCTATGCATGTATATATAAATTTATAGTTATGATAAATATTATGCAGGTGTGACAAATACTATGTCGGTATAACAAATAGCATTTGTCACATCCATAAAGTATCATAATCATGCACCTCAATTTAATGCTTATCAAGTCACTTGTAGAAAAAGTTGTCCAATCTATGTGATACATACCCACGAAGATCAATGGCAAGCATCCTGCAATATAGGATGACTCATCTTACTGTAGCAAGTATTTCTTTTAGTCTAAATAGCAAAAACACATTCAGAGATTGTGGTGAGGTGAGGAGGGCGGCGAGAACTCTAGAGACTGAGGTTTTAAGTACAATTATCCTTCAATCTGAAGCAGGACAAAATAGGCTCAATGGAACTCTACGAGTGTGGGTTGAGACTAGTGCTTTAATGGGCTCGGCGTTTAAGCTGAGACTACCAGTTAGATCAATAAATGGGCTTCTGTGGACCAGATATTGATATACTGATGGATTAGTCAGGCTCAAGTTATTAAGAAAGAGTAATACTTGCTAAACTGCATGCGATACAGTCAATCTTTTATTTATTTTTATTTATTAAACTTTTAAAGTCAGATTCATCATGTCAAACATGTCCGTACAACTCGATCTCCGATCAAACAATTCAAAAAATCTGAAAATTGAAAATCAAACTCCATTTTATTGGGCTCGGTTCATTAAAGATGGCTTTTTACAGCTCATTGGAGATTTGATTTTTTAGATATTTTTAGGTCATCAGATCAAAAATTAAATTGTAAAACATGTCGGACATGATGGATTCAATCTTAAAAAGATTTAAAAAAAAAAAAAAAATAGACTGCACCCCATAGATGCAGCAACTTGCTGCACTGCATATGGTGCAGTTAGTATAACTCATTGAGAAATACATGCTGCAATCCCCCTTGGACGTTGCAGTACAAACCGCTCTCTAATCGGGGTGAGTCAGAAGGCACACAGCCACTCTATCCCCTTGGAAGAGTATATCACGGTGTCGGTGGGATTGTAGCGGGTAATTCTGATTGCTTTTATTGGATCAACTTATTTGTGCTTAGCAAACAGTCGTCATGTTCGGGTTCTCGTTATACCTGCTGCAATGTCTTCTCCAATTGCAATTCTCTCCTAATTGTAATGAGAGTATTATAGTGGTAAACAAAAACAAAAAAGTCAACTTTTTTTAAGTCGGGCCTGACACGCCCTATACCTGTGCAACGTCCGATATGATGATCCAAAAAAATTTGAAAAATCAAAAACCTTTATCTGGTTTAACCACATTAAAGACATTTTTTAGGTTCAGTATTTTGTTTTTTTAAATTTTTTTGGATTTTTTTGGGTAGTGCCGTGGAAAACATGGAAAATGCATATTATGCGAGTATCCAAATGAGTACATTAACCTAAACATTTGAATTCTTTAAACAAAAACATCTTTTTCAATTGAGATCAAGTTCGTGTACAGGACACGTATAACTCAGAGAATTGGCAGCAAGGGCAGCCATACCCCACGGCTGGAAGCGGAACAGGAGGGGAATGATTCTGCCAATTTTTCCCTTCATATCTGTTTTCTTTCCTGGGAATTTGGGCATGGTTGCAGAAGAGAGAAGCTTCACATTTGAGGTCATAGTCACATACCACTCAAGATTCAAGATCAATCTTTCTGTAGTTTAGACCGATATTGAGAAGTGAAAGTGATGAGTAAGCTAAAATGGCAGGGATGATATGGGAGGAATCGAAGAAGCTTGATGAACATGAAATTAGAACTGAATAGTGGAGCAAGACGAGAGAGATGGAGATGAGATGAAAGCATGTAAGACATAAAGGTGCCTCCTTGGTCATCATCAACATTATTGTTTTCTCACAGGACCTGGGTACACCAAACCACAAACGTCAAGCAATCTAATCTAACTAGTGAATCAAAAGTAACAAAATTCCTTGGAGTAATGAAGAAAAGAGATAGACATCAATTTATTGGTGCACAACCTGGCTGTAGGGTCAACCTTTTGTGGAAGTCTAAAATCCAAACAATATTCACATTTTCAACTCCCCAGTGTACCTGCCTGAATTTGAATAACATCCATTACGAACACATGAAACAATTTCATCAGTAACTTCCAAACCAAAGGAAAAAGAAAAGGAACCCAAAGATACAAGCTTATGCAACAGATCGAGGTTTGACATTTGAAAATGGAGAATTCGACCCACCATGCAGTTCCATGAAAAGTTGTGAAAAACAAATCATAATGGAATATTGCAACACTGACCTTTTTCTCCTTTGCAGTTTTATACGCCATGAAAACTTATCTTAACCACAAGAAGCAACTTTACATCATTTTTAGTTACACACACATATTTATTCAAGGGGGAAATTGCAAGCGCATTGTTAGACTACCAAACCTGTGGGTTTTTGTCAATAAAGAACAAAAAATATCAAGATTATAGCTGGTGGCTGTCTCAGTGTAGAAAGATCAGGAACTTTTTAAGGCAGACAAAGCTTCTTTTGTTGCTGCAGATATGACAGCATCAGAAGCATTTGGCAAGTAATAGTATTTTCCTGTCAGCATAAAGATGAGTCAAGATATAAATCATTCTTGTAGATCAGAACATGAACATCATTGCAACTTACCTAGGGCTACTCTAGCTATCTCCTTTGCAAACCCAGTAGATACAAATTTGTTTTCCGTGTCAATAACCAGAAGCGACATTCCTGCCTTGTATATTTTTGCCGCCACATCTAGAATTTCATCCTTTAGGGGAAAAACATTTATAAGCTTTTGACGACAAGAATTGAATGAACCCAAAGTGAGCAATTCTCTGTTTGACACTTGAAAATCTACAGTAGTGATAAAAATGGGGTATGGTTTGAGTAAATGAATAAAGACTTGTACCATAAACTCAGTAGGAGATTTACTGGATGTCTGAAAATCTAGCACAGTACTAAAAACCCTGGGCTCATGCATCTATTCCTTGCAACAAGTGATAGACCATGCGGATGCAATTTAATGATATAGGGCAATTATGTGAGATCTGGTGGACCATTTGAAATGATGTACACAACTTCAAAGGCAAAAGAAAGGCAACACAAATTGATGAAAGGACACATTTACTGAATGTAAAAACGTGTTTGTGTAGATCCATGCGTGCACATGCAAGGGGAAATACACAGATTATATACTTTACTCAGAAAATGACATAATGCTCACCACCAGAATGCAGTCCAAAGTGCAGCAATTACCTTCAGTTCTTGAGAAGAAGGTCTAGGAGAATCTGAAGTTTCTGCTTCGGGATCAGTGGATCTTTTCAACGAAATATTGGCCCTTCCATCAGTTATTGCAACAATCATGATACGTCCCACATCACCGCTCTTCTCAGCATTCAGACCAACCCTTACTGCCTGCTCATGAGCATGAAAAGGTCAAATATGGTATCCAGCAGATGGAAAGCCATATGAGAAAAGATGTAGGCCCAAGAAGTGGTTATTGTTGGATACCGTGCTTAGACCATGAGCTAAGGGGGAGCCCCCACCACAAGGTAATCTCTCAAGTCGTTTGCGAGCCATAGCAATTGACCTGGAAGGAGGTAGAAGAACTTCTGCAGCATCACCACGGAAAGGAATGATTGACACCTGAACATATGGGTTGCAGTTAGTTAAATCCGTACTAAGTTACCCCAGATACCAGTGGCAATAGTTGATCAAAATCCTCATGTAAGATACACAGTAAACTCGTTCCATAGGCCATCATTGGCATAATCTGATGCAGGACATGATTATGTTGCTGAGGCTTAAGTGAACTTCAGATATGTTGAATGCATCTGACGCTCAGATGAATATGTTCCGACTATTGGGCTAAAACATATTGGAGATTGTGCAAATCTGGAAAGGCATGCCCTAATCAAATTAAGAGGCATATATTGTCTGGTGATTGGAAACATAAGGTAATCAGAATTAGGGCCATTTTGATGATTTTCTTCAAGCAAAAAACTGACTTAGAGTTCCTTCTGCATATCCTAAAGCCATGGAGGTACCCTTAGCCCGTGTTTTATTGCAGGATAGGGATAACCTATCTTAGAGGGTGTTGAACTAAAAAAATTTAGGCTAAGGATTTGAAAGAAAGATACATGCAGATTTTCTTTGAGATGCATGCAAGAACATGTGAAGAGAATGGAAACTCCATCAAATCAGCAAGAAGAAAGGACCAACCTCGGCCTCCAGCAGGACAAATCTGCAGCAAGGGGAGAAGCACCAACAGCAGCAACAATGGAGGCAGCCAGCTGCAGCAGCAATGGAGGCGACCAGCAGTAGCCGCACGCACAGGAGGCCAAGGAGGGCCAGCCGACCCTAATTCTTGTAAAGAAAAGAGAGAGAAAAGGGGGGTAGAGATCAAGGAGGGAAGGGATAAAAATAAAAAAGAAAGGGAGATAAAGATGGAAAGTCTACTGTAGCACGGGTACTATAGCTACTGTAGCGTGGGTACTGTAGCTATAGTACTGTAGCTACAGTACGGTGAGGGGTGGCACCGATGGGGGGTGCTACCGGCGCCCTCTTCAAAGGCCTATAAAAGGAGGTCCAGTCTTCAAAGAAAAGGAACCCCAGAAGCTCAGTTTTCCAAGGCTAAAAAAAAAAAAAGAGAGAAGGAAAAAGAAGGGTTATTTTTTTAAGGCTTGTATTTGTATTTTTGAAGAAGAATTTTAGAATTTTTTTTCTTTTACGTTCTTTGTGTGATTTACATAATTAACCAAGATTAAATTAATTTGGTTCTTCCATAATGTTTGATTGGCCAATAATTTGTTAATAAACCAATTAAATTAATTTGGTTCTTCCATAATGTTTGGTTGGCCATTAATTTGTTAATTAACCAAGATTAAATTAATTTGGTTCTTCTATAATGTTTGGTTGGCCAATAATTTGTTAATCAACCAATTAAATTAATTTAGTTCTTCCATAATGTTTGGTTGGCCATTAATTTGTTAATTAACCAAGACTAAATTAATTTGGTTCTTCCATATTATTTCGTTGGCAATTACTAAATAATCAATTAAAAAATCAAAAATAATTTAAATTGGTTCTTCCATACTATTTGGTTAACCATTTGTTAATTAATCAACTGAAAATCAGAATTTAAGTTGGTTCTTCCATACCATTTGGTTGATCATTTGTTAATTAATCAATTAAAAATCAGAAAATAATTCTTAATTGGTTCTTCCATACCATTTGGTTGACCATTTGTTAATTAATCAATTAAAACTCATAAAATAATTCTTAATTGGTTCTTCCATATCATTTGGTTGACCATTTGTTAATTAATCAGTTGAAAATCAGAAAATAATTCTTAATTGGTTCTTCCATACCATTTGATTGACCATTCGTTAATTAATCAGTTGAAAATCAGAAAATAATTCTTAATTGGTTCTTCCATTCCATTTGGTTGACCATTTGTTAATTAATCAGTTAAAAATCAGAAAATAATTCTTAATTGGTTCTTCCATACCATTTGGTTGACCATTCGTTAATTAATCAGTTGAAAATCAGAAAATAATTTGTAATTGGCTCTTCAATACCATTTGGTTGAACATTTGTTAATTAATCAATTAAAAAATCAAAAAAATCATTTAATTGGTTCTTCCATACACTTTGGTTGGCCATAAGAAAAAAATATAAAAATTTGGTTCATCCTCATCTATGGAATGACCAAAATTCCAAAATAAAAAAGATTGGTTTATTTTTTAATAAAATAACCATAAGATCATATGGTTCTCTCTTATTGGTAGAGCGGTTATATAATCTAAGGATTATTTTATTAAAAATGAGCTACACTAAATAATGTTTTATAAGATTCATAAAAATTGGTTCATCTTAATCGATGAGATAACTAAAGTGTTTTAAAATAAAAGAAATATAAAAATATATAAAAATAAAAGAGGTTCATTCATACTGGTTGAATGACCTAAGTTTAGTGGTTCTATCCTATTGTTGGATTATCCACTTGGTTAATGGTTCACTCTTATCGGTAGAGTGACCAAATGTTATAATTATTGGTTCATCCCTATCGATAGGGTAACCAGTGACTTTTATGGTTCGGTCCTACTGATTAGGCAGGCTACAAAGTCGTGATTAATCTATTCATAGAAGAATCAATAAAAATAATTCTTTTTTCACTTTATACCAATGAGGTAATTATCAACTGAATTGGTTCTTTCCTACGGGTAGATTAACCCTTAAACTCTGGTTCATTTATACTAGTTGAATGGCCTTAAAAAAAAAAAATTGGTAGCCCCGCTACTTAAGGACATCTCTCAAATAAGCTGCGCCTTTTCAAAAGAATTCAAGGATCCTTTAAGTATCCTTTAAAAGATATCTCATGAATATTTCTAATAAAGGAACAAAAAAATGACTTTTATGTTCGCATCTAATTTTGCTTGTTTTTTATTTTCATTCTAAGTCTTATTGGATGGTTAATCAAAGGTTATCAATCATTGATTGGTGTAATTAACACTGACTGAAGTCAGTGGGGAGAGGTCAAGAACATGAATCCACAGTCGATCTAGAAGTAATTTAGATTTTGAGGATTAATCCTATAAGTCTATTTAAAAGAAAGGAGAACATGTTTTCAAAACTTAAAAATTCTCTTTTCAAATTAAGATTTCCACAAAGATTTTCAAATCTGACAAAGATTTATTTTAAATAAAAAAGGATAAATAAAAAAGGAAGTCTCACAAAGGGATAGATTATATTAGCCCTAGTTTAACACTTTTTCTGTTTGGCAACATTGGGATATCCTAGCAAGATAAGTTGGGTTCTTTCGGAGATCAGTAGCTTTGCTTTGGCAACAAAGTGGGGGTTAACCAGGGATAGATAGATAAAATAGCTTTTGACAATCAGGTTATCCTCCTATCCCAGCCCCGGGGGTGGGATGCATTAACCCGGGCTAAGGTCAGGTTATTCCCCTTTTAGCCTGGTTTTAACACGGACAACTGTATCCCGTGATCAAATAAAAAACGGGCTAAGTCTGGTATAAATCCGGTTATTCACGGGCTATCCCATAATCAAACAGGGGCTTAGTATTTTAGTTAAGCAGGTGCTTGCCATGGCTACAAAATAGCCACTGTTTTTGCAGAAAATAGGGTCTCCAAGGTTTTTTCCTCCTCATATGCTGTTCTCACCACAGCTCCTTCATATTTCTGCAATACTAAGTGCATTCTAAGAGGCTTTGAACCTTAGGCCTATGGATGTTAAAAAGGGACATCTAAAAAGTTTTGAACCCTCAGCATACAGCTATTGTGACCACTAAAATCCTGCCTGATATCATCCACTGATATATTTTGCTTATTTGGCCATCTTTTGACCAGAGATAATTTTGTGTGATTTCATTCTCAGCTAGTTCATATGCACTATTGGGTACTTATATAGTCACCCGTTATGCTATGTGGCATCATTATTCTACAATTACTATATATCTTGCTTCTTTGGCTATATCTTGACCAGATATGATTCTATGTGATTTCATTCTGAGCTTAGTTTACTCTGCAGGAAGCTTGGTACTTTATAGTTAACCCAGTATGCTATGTGATATCATTATTTTACAATTACCTGTGCCTATTTGTCAGTTTTGTTGCATACTTCATGATTCAATGGAAACCAATTATGGCAGCAGTCCACCACATCAATGTCTTGCTCCTAGCTTCTGCTGGCTTCCTAGTTTCTAGACTTCTAGCAGGCTCTTTCTTGACAAAGAGTGAAACTCAACACGACGTTAGGGCTGGAACCAAGTATCAAGTGGAGGCTTCTGGGACCAGTTAAATACAATATGTACTTTGTTTTGGATAAAGCCCGCTTTTGACACAAGCAGCAGCAGCTGTCACACACAGCCTCATGTGCGGTTCACATTACCATCACGTTTCTTATCTTCTTCTAGATTTCATCTCTCAATTATTTTGTATTCTATCAAGATGACCTAAGCAGCATTACCTGAGATTTGCCCCACCATTTGAAGAATGTGACCTGGCCTTTTTGGTTGTTCACTGGTGATGTCTTGCTGTTCCACAACGTGCATCTGGACATCTTCCCACATGATCAATACACCCACTTATCTCCTCCCTGAGCACCTATCGTTATAATTCATCCACATGTGATCAAACCTGTAAACCATTTTTAATTGCTGACACACTTTGACTCTGTCATGCACCTGACAGACACAAAAATAGTGATCGCCCTTGCTCGTAGCCACTCAAGGCACAGAAACCGCAGCTGTTCCATTCATGAATGGTTCTTATTCAGCCGTCATTATCATCATGGCATCATCAGAACCTTATCCCCCTAACTTGAGGTAGGCTGCAAGAATCCTTTCCTGACATTTTATTCTATAGTGTCATGTTCGGTGTTACAAATATTTTGTACCTAGAGACTATTCATCAGCAAATTTTAAACAAAGCTAAATAACCTAAGGTTATTCTCTTCAAGCTAGAATAAGAACTACCTGGAAGAAAATTATAACAGATGAGGCACTTTTTCACCGCTGCTTGGTAACCACAAAGCTGTTGTATCTAAGGCTAAATGACAAAAATGCCAATGATAACAATTGCCTTTTGCATGACTTTGTGACTTGTTGAAGAACTGATGGGGACCAATGATACAAATGACATGAAACAACAGAGTCCTTGGCAGTGACAGGCAGGTGACAATGATTTTCAGAATTTCTTTTGTCACAAGATAAAAGTGCAATGAGAGAATTAAAAAGTATTGTAAAATCCTTGGAATGATTGCAGAGCATATAATTGCCAGCCCCCTTCACACAGGCAAGATAGTAACACTGATGGATAGATGGTCAGATAGACATTGGAAATGATAGTGATTTGACATTATTAATTGGTGAACATGATGTGCAAACACCAAGCTGATACACAGAGAGAAGGGAAATGGGTTGAACTGGTTCATTTGGCTTGATATCACAAATTCAAAGCCAAGTGAAGGCAACATATGAGATATTTAAATCACAATAGACTTTGAAGAGAGTAGAGGACCCAGTCACCATAGACATGTATAAAATACATACAAGAGATGCATCCAAGTATAGTTTTACTGATAAATGCAAAAGCACATGCATGCATGCACATGCACGCAGAGAGAGAGAGAGAGAGAGAGAGAGAGAGAGAGAGGGAGAGCAATATGCTACTGAGCTACCACAAAGAAACTGGTTAATGCAAAGGAATGCCCAAGATTGAATTTCAAATTCAAGTGTAAATCTATCCTGACTACTCTGAATAAATTCATTTAATACAACTGCTTGATGGTTGAATTCTCACCTGATCTCTGCTTGTGTAACTCTCAGCTAGTAACTGCAATGCTGCACCTTTCGCATTCTGCATGCGATTCAGCGCCATGCTACCACTTGCATCAACCACAAAAATCACCTGTATGGATTTTCTACCCTTTTAGTGAAAAGTGGGATTGTACCAATTTGATTGTCAGAACAAACAAAGAGCAAATTTTATAAAATAATTGCTAAGAAAATGAAGAGGCAGAACCTACAAAATCCTCTCCTACGCAAGGAAAAAAAATTGAATCCAGAAAAATTCTACATCAGTGTAGCCCCCATTCTCAGAAACCAAAACCACAGGCAAGAAATAATACATGAACCATTAGCCCCGGAAGGAGAAGCCACACTTATAAAGAACTATTTGTTAACTAAATCCTAGAAATTAATCAAATACAGAGCAGACCATGGGATATAATAAAAAACCTAATGTAAAGGGAGAGATTCAGATGGTTAAAAACATTTTGTAACCCAACAAAGTAGAAATAAGTTTGACTGAGTGAGACAGCATAAAGTTAAATCCTAGAATTAATCAAATACAGAGCAAACCATGGGAATATAATAAAACACCTAATGCAAAGGGAGAGATTCAGAGGGTTAAAAACATTTTGAAACCCAATAAAGTTGAAATAATTCTGATTGAGTGAAACAGCATACATGAACCTTTAGAAAAAGGATTCATGACTTTGTTCAGTAAGTAAGAAAGAAATATGAATTTTGCATAACATTTCTAGAACAATATGAACGAACCAGTGCCCCTGCTTTTCTGGCCATTCTCTTTGCTCTCATATCAGTTTTCTCTACGTAAACTTTCCTCTTTTTGTGAATGTCCTTCTCTCTGCGCAGCTTCTGATATGGTGCAGCTGCTCTAAGTGTCGCATCGACGGCTAACCTTCTTATAGGACCCTGCATAAGATACACAAAAATATTCCTCAACATGTAAGTGACAGATTCTTCAGAACCAACTGATGATAAAAATTAAGAAGGGCATATAGATAGCCAGATAAACAAGTTATTTTATTACTCTGCTGTTCAGAACACAGCTAGCACAAAATAGAAGATATTCCATCTCTTCGTACAGTCAAAATTATCCTAGGAAACCACAGCAAGACTTTACAAACCTTTGGAAGCATAGGTTTTATGTATCTTCCTCTGTCTTCTGAAAATATAACATTCTTGGCTCTCCCAGCTTTCCCACGTCGTCGCTGTGCTTGCTGTGCGAAAAAGAGGAGCTTCTCATCAACCAAACCACCTTCAGCATCAAATATGAATTCCTCAGGTATTTGTGGCTCTTGCTGTTCATTCTCTTGGTCCTTGTCCTCCTGTTTACCATGCATTAATGACATGATTTCATTTACAGTGAAAGTTAGAGGGGAAAACATTCTTCGCACAAAAAGCAGGGCAATGAATAAAAACAGGATGAAGGAGAAGAAAACATAATCCAAAAAAAGTAAGGACCAAAATCCAGGATGCTTATAGAAGCAACCTCCTGATCTTCTTCCTGATCTTGATCCTCTGCAGAATCCTGACTTTGTGGAGGGGGTGGTGGAGGTGGAGGTGACTGGTTTTGCTTTTCTTGTGAATTTTCATTGATGGTTGAACGTGGAAGAATGACCAACTCTACCTGCATGAACCAAGACATATGTATGAATATATAAGGCATAATTTGGTAAGAAGGCAATGTCATCTGACATATGAAAAAGGATATAATATCATGATCAACATCAAGAACATAAAAAAGCCTTGTCCATGAATCTATGATACTAAGAAATAGAAAGGTATTCAAGGATGTGGCAAACCAATTGCTGCCGCACAACATTGAAGATTGGCAGATTTGGTATTGGAACCCCACCCAATTCTTGAAAAACCAAGTTGATTTGTACTGATGTACGAGTTGGATTGAGTTGGCAAATCATTTTAAAAGTAAACAATCTAATCCGTGCCCATTCGCATTGATCCTTTGGGCTTGGATTCATAAACTTGAAAAACAAAGTTGACTCATAAGTTGGAAGACATTGACATCAACTGCATGGAAGGTGGTGACAATTTCCTTTTGAACAGCCTTTGAAAAGTAGACCACTACACAAATATCAGATGAGAGGTTGGCGGGTGAGAAAACTCTGTACCCATCATGCAGTTCAGGAATTATGGAGCAACCCTTATAGATTGATCAAGCTCAAGATCTTGCGTTGACTGAACAAGCTAGTGAAGCAATTGACAGTGAGATTATTGCAATAAAAAGATACTTAACAGCTTTCTTGAGATCATCCACATTCACTTTCTCTCGTCCCTCTAATGCAGCTAGACATTTTGCCACTCTTGAAGCATATAGCTCAGCACGGTGTCCCTGGGATAATAAAGTCGCTTTCTATTAGTCATTCATCACTGTACACTAGAGACTATAAAAAAATCATGGCATATCACTCAACTAACAAAGAACAACAGAAGTGTGACAAAAACTTGAAAGTCTATGTGCAACAATACTTAAATGTGCAAAATATCATTAAAAAGTAGGCTCATGATGAAAGAAAAAGTTCATTAATGATTCACCATGCTAGACAAAATGATAAAATAGTAACCATCCATTTCTTTAGTCTAAAGTGTGGAAAAGAAAATCTGTCACCCTCTGCATAAGGCCATGTCAGTTTCCAGTGTAGCCCTGAGCAGTAGCCAAGGGAAATTGAAAAGGCCAACTGAGATGAGAACCCTAAACCTTAATTGGTGAATGGGTGAGCAAACAATCCTGTAGGAATGATGCAAGCTAACTTATAACAACTTGAATTCCATATGCAGATATCTGCCATAGACCATAAAATATCATTTTCATAATTCCATGACCTATAGTTAGCTTGGCATCATGAGGGACCTAATCGACATGTAACTCAGCTTACAAACTGAATTGACCAAAACTTGCAGTATTGCCACCCTTAAGAAAGTAACAATTAAGCGCTCACGTCAACTAGCCTGAATGATTGAAGAATGACACATCTTTGTATTGAAAAATTCATGACATTGCCTGGCCAACAGCATCCATGCTATTAGTGGTAAAGTGCCGAAAAAGCGAAGGAATAAAGTCCAAGCCAGAATGAGATTGAGTGCTTGATGATTAGTAAATTCCAAGTTCTTTGATTTGATTTGAATCAATGTCCTATTAAACTTAATTATGACTTATCATCAATCTGCATGTCCTCAGAGTTGACTTTCACTTATAGCATGAGTTTGGGGTCGAAATGTCCTCAGATAGGTAGATTTAGGAAATATGAGTCAGAAACAGGGATTTCAAAGACATGTTTGAGAGGCTAAGAGAGAGCCATTTCTATTTTTTTTAATAGTCTTTGGAAGTAATAACAGGCAATAAATCTGCATTTTAATGAGTCTTAGATTTGTTTTTATATAAATTTTTTATCGCATTATAACAAGGTCGTGCAAAGTTTTTTGAGAAATAAAAATTGATCCCTTTTCAGTTTTCACTGAAATTTACACTGTTCTGGATGAATTTTCCTTATTTGTGGAAATGTTTATACTGCTAATGATGGATGATTTTTATGGAACTGCTGCTGACTTGTGGTTTGTTGATCACATTCCCCAAGAAAAAATGTAACACCACATATTCCCATTCTAAATAATCGAACCTGCGTAATATCATATTAGGATGCTTTTTAAGATATTTCAATGTTAAACTTCATAATCATTTGTCAATACAAAAGGATGGTATGAAAAACAACCAAAAAAAATGCTCTTGTCCTTGGTAAATTAAGCAAAAGAGCAATCAATGAGTTTGGAAATATGAACCTGGCAGCCACCTCGTATTGCTTCCATGACGAGGTATTTCATTTGATCTCTGCTGATACTCACATCTTTTAAATACTCTCTGGCTAAAATTATCTGCATCAATAAAAATTGAGTCAATTCAATGATCCAACTTCTAAATCTACTTCTTCATTTAGCCTATGCAGTCTAGATGGAGACAAAGGGATCTTGGCACCACAGTCCTGTTATCTTTTACTGACTAACAAAAATCTTGTCGTAGAATAGCAAAGAAAGATGAACAAAGCCTTGCGACATAGACCAAACAAAATGACATCCTTTAAAAATGTAGCAGCAGTGTACAGGAACATTTGGAAAGTGAGAAATGCAAAAGCTTACAACCAAATATGCCTCTGATAACAGACACTATAGATGGTACAAAGGGGAAGTAGCTGATTTACTATAGCCTTTTGACTGTGCTTTCTTGGATAGTAAAATGCATGATTAGTTCTATCTGGTTTCTTAATCTACTTTTCGGGTTCTATGTTATCTTTAATGCGCGCAAGGGTTCCACATAATACATTGTCTGGAAGTGCTTTGTTAGAAGCTCACAGGTGTACTTTATTTAGATGGTAAAATGAGTGATTAATAAACTGGACCCCTCCTCACTAACCATGGTCAGTGTTAATTTTATTGTCCTAACAGACAAAAATCCTTGATAACTATTAATTGATGATGCTTAAAATATATAACATAAAAAAAGTCAGAACAGCTGTTTCCAACTCCGAATTAAATGCATCGCAGTTCTGAATATAATATTCCATGTTTTCTTGATGAAGTTCCTAGTGAACTAAAAGTAAAAATGTCCACAATTTGTCTATTTCCATTAGTGCAAGATCTTCTACAAATTTTAATTGCCAATTTCAGGTTCAGATTCAAAGCACTTGTGCTGAAGACAAGCATATATGCTCTCAAAGGAATAATCCATGTGCAGGAGAGCTTCGATGAACAAAGCCCAATAAACCTAATTTATTGCCTCCGCATGAAACCTATCAAGTTTCCTGTGATCCTTCTACTCATTATGAGCACCTTTTTTCCATTAAATGTCCTTCCACAAAAGGAGGTTTTCAAGTGATGACAGGATTCAAATAGAATCCATTAAATTAACCAATGACCTATGCACCTGACCAGGTTCGTTGGAGAACAGTAATCCAACACTGTTGCCCGAGCTTAAAGAGGGATGTTGTGAACGATGTAGAGTGCTGCCACACATGCCAAGTGTCCAGAGGAGCTGTTACTAACATAGGACTCCCTTCTCTGCTATTTGTCTCAACTGTGTCACAGGGAGATGTGGGCATGGAGTTTATATTACTCCTTCCTCTCATACAAGGAGGTATAGATTCACTTACAGTAGTAGTTGATCGCTTTTCAAAAGTCTAACACTTTGTTGCTTGTAGGAAGATGATGAACTCTTCACATACTGCCTCCTTGTAGTTTAAAGGGACCATGCAAGTTCATGGCATCTGCAAAATCTCCTTTGATTGAGAAAGTAAATTCATGAGTCACTTTTGGAGAAGCTTAGAGGCAAAAATAGAGACAGATATACTTCAGCACTGACTATCATCCCCAAGCAGATAGACAAACCAAGACAGTGAATTGGAGTTTGGGAAATTTGCTATTAGATCTAGTAGGAGACAGTCTAAGGATTCAAATTTACCGTAGGCTACCTTCTAGGAAAAAAGAATACCATAGGCAAAGTTTGCTTTCAACAGGTCCCGGAACTGTATAATGCATAAGAGCGCCGTCCAAGTTGTTTATGAATCCAATCCCACCGGTGTTCTGGACTTGCCCCAATTCTTTATATCAGGAGATTAAGTGGCAAACTAGAAGATCTTGTATAACACTTGAAGGCTATCATGCCCATGTCCGTGAACGGATCAAGGCTGGCAGTCGGCACTACAAAGAAGTTACAGATAAGCATTATTGATATGCCACCACTCCCCTTTAAGGAAGGTGATTTGGCGTGAGCCATTTCTTACTAAGGACCAATTTCCAGTTGGTGAGTATAGGCAAGCTAAGCCAATGGAAGATGCAGAGATCAATGACAGTTCTTACAACCTGAAGCTATCCAACCATCTCAAGATGTATGATGTGTTTGATGTCAAGAATATACTGCATTATAATGGTGATGATATATAGATGACGATGATGCTAACTTGGGGGCAAGTTCTTCTAAACAGGGAAACGGTGATGCAGCCTGCATGGAGGTTGAGTGCCTGAGTGTTCACGATCAGTGCAAAGATGAGCTAGAAAGGCAAAGGAAACTCTAAAACAGGGGAAGTGCACGCCCTGCAGTAAAATTAGCATAAATTTGCACTTGGATCTCGAAACCACAGTCATAACCCCATTTTGAAACTGCCACTTAGGCACTATGACATGGTTTATAGTTAGTTGGTCGTAAAACATCATTTTCAGGCCAACATTCCTCCATTTTCCCCTCTGCTAACCTACAGTAAGAATTAGAATTTTTGTCTGGTCAGGAAAAATCCAGGATCTCATTCAAAACAAGATTAGGAAGTGCACTTTGTAGTTAGAGAATTTTTTCTATGTTTTGCAACTCTTGATTTCCACTAGCTCTATGCAAGGACACTTAGAGTTGTAACCTTCATTATTCTGATTAGTGAGTTTGTTTTGATCTTATGTCGACAATGTGAGTTTCTCTTGGTCTCCTAGCATGTAAGGGCTCTCTCAGACTCTCCTCCTTTGTCCTTCTGTTTTTTTTAAGTGAATGGTACCACATGTATTATAAAATGTCAAAGAATGAGAGCATGTACAAGTGTAAAGGAAAGAAAACACCAACCCCCTTTACAAAAACCACAAAATGAACATGCTCTCCAACAGCTCCTTCTCCAAAAAACAAAAGTGGAAGGGCTGAAACAAAAGCACCAAAATGGTGCACCCTCAACGCTCTCCCGAAAGAAGAAAAAAGGGGGTCTTCTCAACCTCCAAACTACAAAAGGCTATAGCCCACTCCCTAACTGATTGACACACCAACTTCAGAGCTGATTCTGGAGTACAAGCTCTTCTTCTCCATTCTTCCTCTAGAATTACACATGACCAGGAGGGTTACATCAAGAAATGAAGACTTTGTTAGGTGCAAACCTCTGATAATTGAATATAGAATTTATACCTAAAATATCTTCTAGAGAATCTTGTAGCTGTGTATTTATAGTCATATAGCAACAGCTTCACTTCCATCTTGCACCAGTATGTATTACATCTGACAATGTCACAAGCTCATTTTCAGTGTTGTAAATAACCATTCAAGGCAAGTTTCAGGTGAGTGAAAAATGCTTTTCAGAATATAATTTTGTGTTCATAGCAGCATGACAAATTGATGAAAATTGAATGGAAGCGAGCATGTCAGTGTAGCATGTGCTGCTGTAGTTGCCTCCAAGGTAAATCCCAAAAATTGTAGAGGTAGTCTAAAAGTTTGATATCTAAACAAAGTCCGATAATGCAAGGTTTACTCCAACAATACCTGTGTTTTTGCAAGATCTGTCTCCTCCTCCACCATTTTAAAGACCTCCTGGCTAGATTCTTGAAATTGTGTTGCAATGCCAACAGCTGCAACTCGGTCGTCAAAACTCATTGGAAGATCTGCACTGCAGAATTTTCCGTAGAATTGAGCAAGGAAAACTAAATGTCCTTATCAAGGCATATAGTACATAATTCTCTACTTTTCACTCACAGGGGAAGCTGGGAGGCCACAACAGAAGCACCAAAGCAACAAGGGAAAACATGTGTATCATAAAAGTATTATTCTCGCAGCCCTTAGTACCTTAAATTAATTGCAATACGATCCAACAAGTGTTCACGCACTGAACCTTCCTCTGGGTTGTAGGTAGCTATTAGCAGTGGCCTACAACGGTGACGAAAACTGATTCCTTCTCTTTCCACAGAGTTAACCCCCTCTGTTAGGACATTCAAAAGTAGGTTGCTTATACTTTCATCCAGGAGGTTTATCTCATCAACATACAAGACTCCTCTATGTGCCTCAGCAAGGAGTCCTGGTTGGAAAACTGATGACCCCGATTTCACAGACTCCTCAACATCAACTGACCCTATAAGTCTATCTTCTGTAACACCAAGTGGGATCTGCAATTTAATTGAAATCTCAGGCATCAAATACCCTAATGAGAAAGGCAAAGGGCTAAGTTCTGATTAATGCCATTACCTGAACAAAGGGTGTTCTAACAATTTCAGTTTTGACATTTCCAGCATCATCATACTCCACCCGCTGAGCCAGTCCATCTTCCCAACTAATGGAAATCGGCAATTAACACCATGAGAGAACTGGATGGACTAAATAAGCTAAAGAAATGGCATAAATAGGAACAACAAATATGTTTCTAAGTATGAAATCAATATTGCAGAATAACCAGTGGGTACATAAAAAATCTTTTAGAAACAACCTTCTTAGATGACTGATCAATGTCCATAATTTTTCTAGAATGATGAGAAGTACTTATCTATGAGAAATATGATCCTTCCTACATGCTGAAGTGCATGCCAGCTCAAAATCACAATGTAGAAGAAATTCGTGGGGTTCAATGATCTTAGGTCAATGATTTCTGTGCGTGAAACCAATATGACTTTTTTCAGATTGGACGTGCATTACTTGACTAGATTCTACGCAAAAACATACAACAGTACAACTTCTCAAAGGTTCACATTATACAAAATGTCTGATGTGGGGCACATGCATTATAGTCATTTGATATTCTTCTGTTCAGTACCAATAAATTTAAGTAGGAGAGTGTGTTTGGCAGTTGGTACTTCCACTCTGTGTAAGTATACACGCATATTTTCTCTTGCAAACTAAAATTTCAATCTTTGGCAAAGTTGCTTGGTGGTTTTCTTATCCCAGGCTCATAAATGCCAGCTTTCAGATCATTGCCAAGGAGCTCATTATCCACAGAATAGCATAGGCATACCCCATTTCCCAGGTTTCTTGGAAGCTAAGAAAACCTTTCGTGAAGCTTTTGATATCACTTAAATGAGATTTCAACTGGAATTCCTTCGCACCATGCCCCAAGAATTGTACCCAATCCAGCTTTTCAGAATAAAAGTTAGATGACAAATTGGATGATCTTCTTCAGGAATTCTTCAACACTACCATTCAACTTAAAGAAAGAAATAAAAATAAAATGCATAACTATAAAAACAGACACGCAATGCTAGGCAACCTTACTCTTCAGGGCACACTGGATCTGCATTTGCTATGGAACCTGAAACCACTTCAATGGGAGGAAGCATGGCATGTAATCCACGTGCCATCACTGTTTTTGCTGTTCCCCGCTTGCCTGAGATGGCAATCCCCCCAATTTCACGGTCAGTAGCTCCAAGTAATAAGGCTGTTTTAATTGCATCCTGTGTCATGCACCATTGACCCAAAAAAGAGAGGTAAATGATAGCCTCCATATACTCAGATATGATGGTGAATATACTCAATGGGAGAAGAGGAAGTTCAATAGAGTATATGAAATTGGCATCCAAGAGCATCCATATATCTCAACCCAGAAAAGCAAGGCCACCATCAAATGAATGAAGCTCAAATATATAACTTATTTTCAAAATATAACAAAATATATAGCGAGGACCGGATGAAGTATCACCTAGCAGAGAATTCAAAGCTGATGGTCAGATTTGAAAATAAGAAAGAACAAGAAAAAAAGAGATTTTGGAGTTCCCAGAACACTGAAGAATGAATTCAACTGCTACCCTATAGCACACTTTGTGTGAGGGGAACTGCAAGGTTTTCCTTCAAAAACCAAATCTCAATATATCAAGATCTTAAACAGGAGACAACAGAAGGAACAAGGGAACCTCCATGTCAAATAATACAAAGTCACACAAGAAAGCTGCAAATTAACGCCTAACTGCAGACAATTTTCAGCACATCACACTTATAAAATTACCCAACTTTAAGACACGAGCAGCAGTGGAAACATGTAGCAAAACAATTAATGTTAAGCATTTACATTTGCAGCATTGCAACCACGCTAGCCATCTAAGTACCCCAAGAAGAAAACCCAGATTTCCGAAGAAAAGCTACAAACATGTAACAAGCATCAAAAGATCCCATCACCCCATTTTCCAAAATTCCACACCACAAGTCACCAATCCAAACCCTTTGCACAATTGCACAAGAAAACCATTACAAGAACAGGAGAAACTGGAGGATCCCGACCTGCCCGACCACAGCAGCCAAGGGGAAGTACTGCCGCCCGTACTGCGTGGCCTCCGCCGGCTGCTTGGGGGCGACGACGGCGCCATTGGTGGACTCCACCGCCGCCGCCGCGGCGCAGAGAGGAGGCAGCGGCCGCAAGGGGGCGCGAGAGGAGAGGCGCCGGCATTCGGAGGAGGGGAAGAAGGGGCGGTGGCGGGGCTTGAAGGGGGAGAGGGTGGACGTCTGCAGTGGTGTGAGGGGGGAGGAGACCGCCATTGGAGGCGCCGGTGGTGGCGACCGTGGTGGTTTGTTTAGCTATCCTTATCTGTGTGAGGCTGGCCTTCTTAACGGCTCGCCCGGTGGCGCCGTGCTGGCCAACCAGGAAGGGACACGTCGGATTACAACATGCCCTGGTGTCCAGCGTGGAGGCTGCGCATCACTGGGTGTTGTGCTGTAGATGGAAATCTGACTTTCGGAACTGTTTTCGATTTTAAAATGCAGATTCAGATAGAAATATTTTATTCGATATCAAGATTATAATAGAAAATCTTCAGAAACTGTTGAAATCTGAATTAGAAACTATCATTTTCATTTCCTAACTCTGATTTTTGATTTGTTAATATTAAAGTAACAAGAAATAATTATAATGTATATAATTTTTATTAAACAGTAAACGTATTTGTAATAACTTTAGTTAGATAAGAATTGAGGACAATTCAAATTATTTTTGATAATTTTAAAAATTATTTCATTTTCAACATCGACATCCGAAACAAAATGGAAATGAGAATACCGATCTCCATTTTTATCCAAATTGAAATCCGAAACATGGTTTCACTGTCATAACCAAAAATAAAAACTAGTATCCTTGTTTACCACCTACATGAGTGCAACTTCGGAAAGAAGTGCCCAAGCCATCGACTCCATCTGCTAAGTAATATTAGCAGACTAGGGAAATCAGAGTACACTGATGCCTCCTTCTCTCCTCTGCCCTCTTCAATTCCCTTTGATCCACGGGTTTTTCTCATGAGCTCAATAAATTATTGCACAAAGCTTAATTTGACCTGTTTGCTAAGCTAAATAAATAAGGTTGAATAAAAATTTAAACTTGGTTCATAAACTTGAACACAAGTGAATTCGGCTTGATTACGTTTGTGAAGTTCGCTCAATTATGTTTGCGAAACTCGATTCCATTAAGTTATTCTCACCTCAATTAAGAAATTTGTACAATCAAAGTGGGAAAAAAAAACGGTGGAATAAGCCATCCTATTTTCCTTTATTTTGTAATCAAATTATATTCATCTCCTTTTATCTCTTTTTGTTCTGGTTTTACTTTGTCTGGATCAAAAAAATGTCTACTTTTATGCAATAGAAGTTGTTGAAAAAGCTAGTAGAGGTTGGGTGAATTTAGGAAAACAAGATCATATAAAAAGGTTCATTCTTTGTGTGTTGACTAACATGTCATATTGTTAGTGTGATTTGATTACATATAAAAACGATTATCCTTTTCATATTCAACCCAAGTTCTTTCCTAACTATTATAATAATTCTTGCATTCTATTCCTTTAGATTGACCTAATTATACAAAATCAAATATTTATTAGATTTGAACTCAACTACAATTATAAATATTGATTATCTAATTACCAATCCAATTATAAATATTTCATGGATGCTACACATAGGAGAGGAAGAATTAGGAAGCAAAGCGTACAACAAATTTGACAGTTGGAGAGCAGAGGAAAAGAGCATAGAGGGTTCTAAAAGGTCTAATTTGTTATCCCATGTACCTTTACAATTTGTTAATGAATTCAACTAACTTAAGTTGAATCAATTAACTAATTATGAAAACTTTTTAGTAATTTTAACTAATTTAATTTAGTCTAATTAATTTAATTATGAATATCTATTAATCCATAGAAATAAATTAAAACAACCCATTAACTTAGTTAAAAAACTGAGTTCGGATGTACTAGATAGTAATATAATAAAATGATGATAATTTTCTACAGAAAACTCATATTGAGACATGGTCTAAGTATATTTAGGATTCTAATTCATAGGTAGAAAGTCATAATTGAAATTCTACTCGAACTAAGATTTTACATACATATTTATTTGACACAATCTTGGTGTTTTAACCATAGCTTCACGTAGAAAATTCTAAATTTGAAGAAACAACTTCCATTAGAAAGTTAGATCAAACTTCTATAATTTTTATAAATATTTTTCAAAATATGTCATTTACTAGTTTAAATTTGGAGGTCTTTGGACATAAACAGAATTTACATAAATATGGGTGAGTTCTATTTCGAGTTGGAAGCTTATCTATAAGGGAAGATTTCTCTTAAGGCAACTCTGACTAGGGAAGGATAATGGGAGTTCGAGGAGGATTAGGAGACAGAAACATACTATTTATAACTACCCAAATTCATATACAACATACCCTAGCCACAACTTTACTTGGAGAAGTGAGTTTACATATTGTTCTTGAGAGAAAGAGATAGAGAGAAGGCTACTAAACTGCAAGGAAATAATTCTTCAATATATGAAGTCTCTTTTAGGGCCTTAGAAGGTGTGGAGAAGGGCTTAGAAGGGCTGTAGAACTTGCTTGTAAGAATTCTAAAATCCACCAAGAACTGATATTTCTTTAAGAGGTGGACGGATAATCCTAAGCATGATTTATTTTGTATTAAAAATTATATTATTTTTAAAAAAATTCAAAAATGATAAGAAGCTTGATATATATGTCTACTTCATAATTATCAAATTTTATACTTTTATAATATTACTTACTATTTATTGCATGATTATTATCTCAGCGTATACAATCTATCTATTCAGTTTGTTTTGTTTACACCTATAATTACCTAAACTACAAATATTTGTTCTCCTTTATATGATCTCATATTGACTTTAAAGTTTGATAAAAGTATGTTTTACATGTTATCTTCATGTCCAATAAATTTAAGAATTTTTTAAATTTATTTTATATTTGTTCGATAATAAATTTGTCGGACTATATAATATGTCCTAACAGTTTTCAAATCCCATCTGATCGATATTTTATCTTACTCGATTAATATTCAAATTTTGTGAATAAATTTGTTATTTTTATTGATAGCTCTATAAAATTTGATTTTTTTTTACTACATTTGCTTTCTATTTTACCATGATCTGTTTTAAGTTGCTGAAATTCTATTAAAGTCGACCTTCTGCAATTAATGTGGGAATTTAAAATTATATCAAATCAACCTAAAAAATCATGAAACTTCGTCAAGACCTTTAACATGATACTATAGGACTATTCACAAAGTTTGATGATTTTTTGAATCTATCTTGATTATTCTTGCTATTCTACATCTTAAAATTTGATATCCATGCCCAAAAATTATGAGATTAATTATGAAAATCTAAAAAATTACTCATATCTTCATAAATATATTTTGACCATGTTTAACTAAATATAACTTGATTTGCACTTTTGGATCGTTATACACTTTGTTATGATATTATATATGGCTCTATGTGAATAAAGAATGCTAAATATGTTTGACTAAATTTGACCATTATATTCTTATGTATTTATATCTCTGATCTCTTTAAGACATGTGTGATCTAGATATATGAAATATATATACATGAAGAATACCACCGTAGGAGAGTTTTGGGTAGACCCTATAAGCATTCTCATGGTAGGTCAGAACCCGCATGCAATAGATATATGGATGGAGTATCCGCAGTTCTACACAGTAGTCAAGACCTTTATGCCGCTTGCCTAGATGTATTAGTGTTTTTGTAGGTTGCTCCTTATATTTTCGTTGGATGTATGTTTAATATGTTTAAGTGAAATATGATAATTAATATGTATTCTGATATGATCATCTAATTTGACATGATATGAAATTTGATTTGATCTTCTATGTTCATATGTTATCTAAATCACTTATTTAATCAGTCATATTCTTACTTGATCAGCTATCTATACCATCTTTTGATTAATTTATTGTTCACCCTTCATTCTTTTAATTTGATAATAATGCTCTATTCTGATTAATCTTCATCGATAATCTTATGACTCTGCGATGATCTATGACCTGTGAACTTTGAATCATGAAAATATAATTAAATTAACATGTTGCTGGTCATGTGAGAATTTGATATGTGCTATGTGAATCTCTTATGAATTAGTGCACTAGCTAGAGAACTATGATATAAAACATGAAATTTATTATTTAAGCATCTTGATTTGACCATACGACCATATTATTTTAGATTTGATTATTTATATTAAAAAATGTTCGTACGATAATAATTGACATATGACATACTTCGTATCAATTTCTTATTGTACTATATATAGAATTTGATCTGATCATCATGCTTAGTGTGATTATATAACGTGATTTGCAAAAGTTACTATATGTTAAGTTACGTGGATGATTTGACATCTACTGAGTGCTAGGCTCATAAATCCGACCAAATGTTTTTCAAGAAGAACTGATTCAAGATCTGACTAGGTGGAAAGTTAAGCTTATTGGACCTTTAGAAGAGCTTAATTATAAATTTATTTTTCAATTTAGTAGTTTGCTGTAAGATTGGTTTTAAAAGTTTTGATGTAATTTTCTTTATTTAGTGAGATTGAAAATCAAATTTTAGGGACGTAACATGATTAGACCTTAGTCGACAAACTTTTGGAGACTAAAGAACTAGTTGAATCTGGATATAGATCAATTTGAATCTAACATGTATCTAAGCAAATAAACTTTGGATATTTCATGTCAGAATTCAGATTATATGATTCAACTTGCATTCCTTTTTTTTTTTTTTTTTGAAAGATGGCTCAGAGGCTACGAGTACAAGTATTTACAAGCGACCAGAGCTCCAAGCAAGTGGAACCCGAGATATGCTCCAAATATTTTGGAGCTAATTCCAAAACAGTCGAAAGTTTCGCCTAATTAGGCGAGGATTCTAAGTCGAACTAATTTTCCAGAAAAGTAATCCCACAGATCAGGGGATAAATATCCCAACAACACCTAAGGTTGCATGGCTGGGGAAGTGTTAAACTCCAACCATATTTGAACCTGCCACCTCCCAAATGGGAGGCAGGTGGTGAACCAACTCCTGTGGGGGGGCGATTCAATTGCATTCATACTTACAAGCTCGCAATTGTCCATAGATTGGTCATCTAGCAAATATATCAATTTCTTCAATATATTCTCAATATACTTTCTCCTTCTAAGTGAATGCTTTTCTAGGCTACAATATTTCAACTTTGATGGAGTAACATGTTTTTTAACTACAACAAAAGCTCTTATAGCTAACAATCTTAATATATGAGACACATTTTCAACTATTTTTCAATAGTCATAAACTCTCCAGTCTTAACATGATTTACTAATGTCTCTCTTAATAAAATCTTTTCAAGTGCAATGGGAGGCAAAATTTAAAATAATTTAAACAAAATTTCACCAAACAATCTTGTACGATACTCCATATCTTAATAGCTTACACATGCTTAATATAATAAGAAATGAAGCATTTTATAAAGTACATCATCACTTCTATCACTCCTTCACTATAAATTCTTTTTTGTCTTCCTTCTTTTTTCTTTAGAGTTTTTTTCTTTTTCTTTACACTTGCTTCAATGTCATCACTAGGAAGCTCTTGTTCGTTCTCACTCATCATCTTGACTTTTTTCATATTTTTTCTTTCACAATTCAATCTTTAAATTCCTACTGAGAGGACTTCGAACTACGTCTTTTACCCTTTCCACTAGTGTTAGTATAATATCCTAACCCTTCGTTTCATGATTTTTGAACTGGTTTATCGGCTTTGACCAAATTTGATTGAGTTTGAACATACTTAAATTTTTTTAATCTCATTTATTTTAGTTAAATAGATTTTTTTGATGAATATTTGATGATTTATATTTAATTGAATGGTCTATATGTGATTTAAGTAAGATTTGATTAAATTTCATTTTTTTACTGTATTAATTCGAATATAGATGCTTTAGATTAGATCATTAATTGATTTAGTATGATTTTAGTTATTGGACGAGATTGGACCCATTAGAGTTTTATTGGGCTCATTTAGATGAGTTTTAGATGGCCCATTAGGTCTATATGAGTTAGAAGGTCAATTTTGCAACTTTAGGCTTTATATAGGAGGTGTTGGGTTCTCGCGTTTCTCTGGATCGCTCACGCAGTGGAAATTAAAATTAAAACAAGGATCCATTTTTTTCGTCTCAAATAAAATCATAAACGATTATCGGATATTCGTTTATTATCTTGCGCGGATTCGAATTCGCGACCGATCGGTTCCGTCGGTGTGACACCGCCAGCCGCGCAAATACCCGACCTCTAGCGAAGTCTACGCGATCCTCCTTGAGGTGGATATCCTCACGTTCCTCGCTCGTTACAGCCCACGAACCTTTCACCGTTTGTCGTAACGACCACCGCGGCGCGCGGTCGATTTTCTGTCGAACGAGAGTCGGAGAAGTAGCAGAGCAGACCCAGATAACAGGGCCGGCCTAGGGCGCCAGAGAGAGAGAGGAAGAGAGGAGGGGGAGGCTAAGGTTAGCAATAGTCTGGCATGCTTAGACCGTTCGCTATCTTTTATATTAACCGTGCGGTTTTTCATAAAAACTCCCAATTTAATATAAAACCCACTTATTATCCATCGCCTTGAGAATCATTTGTGTGTGACCCTTTAGACCCAATAACCAGTCCGGTTAATAGCCCAATAAGCCTAATGACTCCTCACTGGCCTGATTAATCAATTAATAACTCATTATTAATTTATTAATCAATCAAATTGATATTGCATATTAAATTCGATTGGACCTCCGATCACGTTTGGTGCCAAACAACACCGCGTGAATCTGGAAGGTGTCGGGGTTAAGTAATCCACTCTTGGAACCTTTCCGCCAACAGTTACCATGTGGATGTAATCCTTAATTCGTACAATGTTCTCGAGTCAACTCAGAGTATAGTGTACCGTCAAACCCTAACCGGTCGACTCAGTTGAATCGGATGATGCCGTATAATATCGAAAAACTCATTTCCCGATATTATCGTCCGTCCTGGCCAGGGACTTCCGCGCATCCTTCTTAGAGCATTCTCTCTCTAAGTACCGAGAGCAAATGATTCCTTATTGATACTCAATTCCCTTCGACGGTATTCCACTGTATCCAATTCTTGGCTGTTTAGAATCCCGTGAATAGAGATCCATAAACAAGGTCAAAGCAATGAAGTCCACTGACAAGGTGTGCTTAGTGTCTCAGGTCCGAGGACCATCCACGCAACTGTGACGATAGAATCAAGTTGGTTGACAGTGAGGTACTATACCATCCAGCGATTCAGTCGGATCAGTTCAGTGAACTCATTCTCTAATGAGCACCTATAGATTCGCCTTAGTGTCCCCACACAAGTGACTATGACATTAGTCACCCTCATCGTATGAGCAGGAGTAATATGTACTAGTCTAACCGGATATTCAATGTCCTTCTCGGATATCCTCCGATTATGAACTATTAAGAATATGTGTGTTTAAGTGATCAGTCTCATTAGTATGATCTCATCATAATCTTATCACTATCGCACATATTCACGGACTTCATTATAAAACGATAACAATACGAATTACACATAATGAAATAAAGCCATTTTATTAATAAATGAATGAGATTTACATAGTTAGATTGGCTTGTAGGCCACCAAAGACTAATAGGAGGGTGGTGCAGAATCCGACCCCTCCATTCTCATCATAGTTAGATTCTTTGGATAGTGGAGTTCAAGTTAAGGTAGAGTGATGCCATGAAGTAATTTCACAGATCTTTGTATGCATGTTAGTTCTATGATTTTGAATTGGCTTTTATGTAATAGAAATAATGTTTTCTATGGTGTTTCTTAAATCTATGCTCTTAGTTTTTAATTTATATGAGATTGGGATGTGAAATCTATTGTTGTTCATGCTTCATAGTGTGCAATTTGGATTTTTGGCTTTACTTGTCATGCTATTTATGATCAATGTGAAAATTGAAATGCTATTTAGATTTCAAGTTCTATATGTTTAGTAGCTTCAATTCAAATTTCGTGATAATTGGTGCTAGTTTGAGTAAAATCCAATCCCATCTTCAAAGGTATACGGTTGACTTCGAAAATAGGACAATCAGTGAGTGTTTTAACTACTATGGCTTGTGTGGTTGCCCAATTGACTTGATTTTTGGCTATGTCATAATATTTTTAGTCAACTTTTCATATAAAAAAAAAATGATTTCGATGTATGGATCGTGAGTTATGGCCCTCCGAAGTGGAGGTGCACAATACAGTCTGCTGATAGTTTCTGCAATTCTATTGTGCTGATAGAAATGATCGACCGTTTTGACTAAAATAGTCGACCGTTTTTACCAGAGCTTCAATTTGGCCTTCATTTGAAAACAGTCGACCATTTTACTTGTCCAGTCGACCATTGGACTCAGAATGATGAAAACTCTTTGTTTTAAGCAGGTTTGACCACTGGTAGGTGTGTTTTGACTTGGGATTCATGTATGATATTTATAATTGAATTAAGACTATTTGAACCATTTATCACTTATAACTCTATGTTTTTATATCATGCTTTTGTCATATGATTATTTGATATGATTGGCTTATGTTCTTAAACTTGAATGTGTTGGGTTCACTGTGTCGAGATCCGACCGAAAAACGTAGCGGAATAAAATATTCAGGATCGGATCCATCCTGTTTCGATCAACAATATAAGACCGGAGTAAATCAGATTTACCTTGCGCGGATTTGAATCCGCGTTCGTTTTTCGGTTCCGTCGGAGCGATGCTGCAAGTTGTAGACACGCTAATTTTGACGTCATTTTGAGTAAATTTCGTATCATATAATAATGTCTCATAATGGTCTGATATTTAATCATTGATTAATTTTTATTGATATTTTTGAGTGTCGGGTCGAACAGACATATTTAAGTTAATCAATTAAATTGATTTTAGCTCAAATTTCAGTTAAAATATGCATAAGTCTAAAAGACGTCGACCCATGTGGACGCTATTTAGAGTTTATTCATGTTTTAACGTTTAAATTTGAATTTTAATCAATTGATTAATTATCTAAAAGACGTCTGTGAAGGTTGACGCGTTTTAGGTTTCCTAGGCTATTTTAACTTCTCTTTCGGATGTTTATCCTTATCTTAATTAGTGTAAAAGACGTCTACATATGTGGACGCGTTTTAGCTAATAAAGATAAAGATAAGTTTTCCCGGATATTTATCATTATCTTAATTAATCTGAAAGGCGTCAGCAATGGTGGACGCGTTTTAGATAATTACAGATAAAGATGAATTAATCAGTATTTATCTGTCGGTTAAGATGGATAAATCCTAGATTTTTCTATGTTAATCGCGAACGCAGAAAATGCCTATAAATACCTTACATGTTGAAGAGTAAAAAAAAAAAGGAAAAAAAAAAAGAGAATTAAGTTGAGTTGAGCCATAGCGTTATAGCGATTTGGAGATCGGAGCAACAACGTCGGAACGCCGGAGCGCTGCCATTTCCAGAAGTCGGCGTCCCTTTCAAGATCTTCATCCTTTCAAGGCTTCAAATCAACAACTGGGCATAAGTGTTTCAATTCTGCAATTTCATTTTACATCTTCATTAGTTTCATGCTTCATATTCACTTTATGCAACACACACCACAGCATTAATCTTCCAAAACCTATTTGATTTAAGGGGTTTTCAAAGCCAATTAAACAAGTAAGTTCGTTGTTCAAACATGCTTAAAATCATGGTTAATTTTGATACTACTTCCACTTAAATTCTCATCAATATTTCTTCATTCTGTTTCTCTGTCTCTGCTGCACTCAACCACAACAAGAGAACAAAAAGGAGAAATCAAACACAAAGCTAGAAGGACTTCTGGACGATCCTTAACCTCAAACTCAACAGCAAGAACAAAAGAACAAAGAAAGGGCTCTCTTTCTTCAGCCGGCTGAAGGAGGGGAACCAAGGACTCAACATCTTCCGCGTTCAAACAGGTAGGCGATCATATCTCTTTTGAAACTTTTTAGTTAAAAGTTTCTGGCGATCACTGCACTTTAGTTGCTATTTTTAATAGGTTAGTTTACACTAAACAACATAGCCTTTTCATATTAATCACACGAGCATTTTCAGCACCTACAGCTCTTTTGGCGATCACGGTGGGATTTGGTCTCGCCGTCTTTTAGTTTCTTTTTGTTCTTGCTATCATCATATCGGATACCCACAGTGCACCATTTGTGTCTCTCGACACGTCCTCACCAATTGGTGAGTGTTTAGTTTAATTAATTTCCTTCGTGCACCACGTGCACACCCCAGTGGCAAGATCTTGCCCTCCCCTTGATTAGTTCAAAAAAGCTGTTTTTGTGATAAAATGATGTGTGATTGAGTGATTTCCTAGTTGTTTAGTTAGTAAATCATCCTGTTTAAAATCTGAAACTAAAATCTTTGCATGAGTCGATTGTTTACTGCTTTTTACCATGTTTGAGGAGGATTCGACCCAGAAAATCATCCTTCAAAACTGTTTCTGCAAACTGAAAAGCGTCCAGGAGCACTGACGCGTTTCAAAACCGCGTCAGCTTACCCAGACGCCTTTTAGTCTTCAGACTTTCTCTGCTGTTTGCATCTGTTTCTGCGAAATAATTAAGTTCTGTGTTGAATAGCGTCGACCACCATCGACGCTATTCAGACAGTTTTTTTAGTTATTTTTCAGATATGTTTCTGCGAAACAATTAAGTTCTGTTTTGAATAGCGTCGACTATCATCGACGCGATTCAGACAGTTTCTTAATTATTTTTCAGTTTCCATATTTCTGTGTTTTGAGTGCTAGCTACCCATTATTTTATTAAGCATTAGAGGCCATCCAGGCCGCAGGGCATACGCATTGAGGCGAAAACCCTCCTCTTCTTAGGAACACATTACTCGACGTCAGCAACTCTCTCTGATTGGGTTGGTCCCTTGATCAGACTAGAGAAGTTGACGTTGAGACCTCCATAAGTCCCCAAAATCAAGGTATTCCTCCTTGATCATCGGGCTGGTTGTACCAATTGAAGTTCCGGCTAGATTCCGAAAGCGTTGTGAGAGAGAACCCTAGAGAATAACGGTGGAAACTAAACTGAAACTAGGATCCTTCCCTGAGCGAAATTGTGGTTTAATCCAATTCAAATAACTCAACAAGGAACCCTAAAATCACGTTAAGCATCCACTTGTTTGATTAATCTCTGTACAACTTGTTTGGTTAAATCTTTGAAAAGGGAATCTAATATCATGTTGCTGCGATCAGGCAGGGACTTGAGTATGGCCCAAGACGCCATCATCAACTACGAGGGAGATGCTAATGCCCCTCGCGATTCAGACTTCAACTATGAGAACGGGAGAGATGCTGATGCCTCCCGTAATTCTGTCCCCATTCCGGTTCGACATGATGGGAATGTCCGGACTCCTCTTTTTCATCCACAGGATCGATATTCTGATCTTCCCCCACATGAATATGCGATCCCTAATCCTGATCTAGAGGGGGACATGAATCAACATGATCCCTCATCCTCCGATCCTATGGATCTTGTCAACGCCCTGGGAGTTCTTGCCTCCCGACTGGACCCTCAGCAGTTCGAGGCGATCCAGTCTATTTTGAAGGGGAAGGCACCCATGCAGCCTGCTGAGCCGAACCCTATGGCTCCCCCTGTTGTTACTCAACAACCTCCTCCTCCTCCTTCTTATATCCATCAGGCCATGGAAGGCCTTCATATTGCTTCTCGGCCAACTGGGCCACAACTTTCATCATCTAGGCAGTCGGCTAGACTGCAAACGCCTATTTATCAAAATGCCCTCGGGCATGGCGGAAGCTCTGCCGGACCTCCTCCTTATTATCCTCCCTGTCCAACGTACTCTAGGCAGCAGGCCTATCAAGTACTTCCACCTCCTCCTCCTCCCCAGGCAGATCTGACCACGCAAGCGTTGCTGGCCAAGATGGAGTGCATGGATGAGCAGTTCAACAACCTCCAGAAGATGATGGGGGTTAAAGCTGTGCCAGAAATCAATTTACCGAGCCTGCCAGTATTCCATCTGCCACCCTCTGAAATGCCAGTGTATCGAAAGTATAACGGTACTGGTAACCCCTTCATGCATCTGAAGGAGTTCATGTACGAATCCTCTTTCTGGCAGAATGATAAGAGGTCATTGGCCTTCTTGTTCATGAGATCTCTAGAGGGACCAGCCCTCGAGTGGTTCTTTTCTCTGGAACCCTCCGAAGTAGAGGATTATGTTATCGTTTCACGCAAATTTATCCAACGATACCAGGACAGAGTTGCACCCTCCTTGTCTATCACGGACCTTATTGCAGAAAAGATGAAACCGGATGAGGAGTTTGTCAGTTTTGCTGACAGGTGGCGGGGACTGGCTGAAAAGGTGAAAGATCACTTGTCCGAATCTGAACAAGTGAAAATGTTAATTTCCAACGCCACGCCCCAGTTCAAGCTAGTCCTCTCCTTGAACAATTTGACTAACATGACAGAGCTCTATGAAAGGGCACGGTACTGCCAGAATGCCTTCAAGGACGCTACGTTCTCTAGCGTCTTTGATCCTCACAGACCTAGCAAGCCTCCACCTCGGAAGCCTGCAGTGCCTAATTCTCCCAGCACAGGTCCGACTACTGAAGGCACGCTCTCTCACGAGCAAGTCAGTACCATGAACAATAACTCGCCCCAGTTTGTGAGGAACCAGCAGCAGTACCAGAGGCCACCGCAACCGAGCCAACAGGGGTACAGGCAGCAGCAAAACCCCCATTACCAACAGCAATACCAGCGGCCCCAGCAGCCGAATCAGAACCAGCAACAGCTACAGCAACAGCCGCAACGGCAACAGCAGTATCAGCAGCCCCCTCAGCAGTATCAGCAGCAACAGCCACAGTACCAGCCGCGCGCACCGCCGGCGTACCACAATGTCCCTCCTCCTGGTGACTACAACCAGCAGAGGAGACCTCCAGGCCCGAAGAGGGCAGAATACCCGGCCCTCCCAGAATCCTTGGCGGATATCTTCAGTGCTTTAATGGCAGCCAATGCCTTAGTCTTGCTAAGGGAAAAGGCCGTCTGTCCTCAAAATGCCGATACGTCCAGGTATTGCTACTTCCACAGGCAACCTGGGCATACCATTGACACATGCTTCCAGTTCAGAGATTATATTCATGATCTCAACGAGCAGGGCGGCATAGACTGGGAGGAGATGAAAAAGTACATAACAGCCCTGAAGGCGAGGAGACCGCAGCAGCAACAGCAGCAAGCAAGACCACCGGCACAAGCAGCAGCACCACCCAACATGGGCATAGTGTAGAATCCACTCCCGGAGCACCAGAACCAAAACCAAGTTGCTCCCATCTTGACGAACAGCCAGTCTGAGGCTGGTCGTGGGCAACAGTGGAGAATAGAGGACTCTTCCTCTCTTTGTTCAACGGGTCACGTTCAAAGTACCGCAGAGCGACCACCACGCCGCACCATCCACATACCCAGACCACAATCCGTTACCATCACCCCTATACCCACACCTACATATCACTCACCTGCACCCAATAACCCATTACCACTACCCGCCTTCCTAAGACCCATTACACCCCGCACTCCTACGCCTCCATCATATACCCCCCCGCAAACCAATCACGCGCCCCTCCTACCATCCAGGCCATTACTACGCATACCATTTCCTACTTCACCCACTACCACCACCGCCTACCCAGATATACCTTTACCATCTAGACCGCTATTACGCGTACCATTCCCCACTTCACCAACCACTTACCCATCTACCATCCAACCCTCTAGGCCTCTAATCCGCACCGCGCCATCACCACCTAACCCTACGCCATCACCTACATACCAACCCTCTACGCCATCCGCACCATCCAACCCTGCGGTACTTAAAGTGTCACCCGGATCCTCCACGGTTGAGGAACACGCGCTCCGGAGTGGAAGAATTTTCAACAAGGTCTTTCCTCAGTCCACAGTTAGAGACGGCCCATCACAGCCGACTGAGGAAGCCCATAATGATGAGAGTGCACCATGCACTCAATATGACTTGTTGAAACACCTGGATCGGACACCGGCACGGATCACTATACTCGAACTGATCAAAAGATCCAAGATTCACCAAGAAGCTTTAATGGAATATCTGCAGAAGGTGATGGTCAATGAAGACGTGCCGGTAGAGAAAATTGCAGCACTACTAGTTCCTCAGGGGGATCAGCCCTCCATTATATTTCATACATCGGAACTAGCACCGCCAGCAGCCAGAAGCATGGCTCTGAGTATCACGGTCAACATCTGTAAGAAGGCCGTGGATGCATGCCTGGTCGACACAGGGGCTTCTATCAATGTTTTACCTCCGAAGACCCTGGAGCTATGCGGTGTGCCCAAAGAAAAATGGCTGCCCAGCCCCATATCAGTAACAGCATATGACAATTCTACCCGTTCCCCTCTGGGAATGGTTTATTTAAAGGTGGAGCTGGGCCCCGTAAGTCATACGGAGGTCGAATTTCACATCCTGGAAATCGATCCTTCCATAAATGCCATTTTAGGTCGTCCTTATATCAAAACTCTTGAGGCGATTCCCTCTACGAATCATCAATGCCTCAAATTCCCTTATAAAGGACGAATTATTAAAGTGACGAGCATGCCGATCCTTGCTGCTACTCATACCTTGAACATCAAATCTGCTGTTTTACCTGGCCGACAACCTTTTCTGTCGGTATTATAGGTCTACCGTCCAATGGCTGATCCTCTAAAAGCCGCCATTATTTCTCCATACCCATTAGATGCTATCAAGAGGGGGAAGTGCATGAGTACCCCAGGATGGAGGATTATGATGAAGAACGGCTACGAGCCTGGGAAAGGTCTGGGCACACAATTGCAAGGCAGGACCACTCCTGTCAGAAATCATCGAGCGGCACCTGGAAGTGGTCTGGGCTATAGGCCAATAAAACTGAAACAAACAGAGATCAAAGAAGGTCCGAAAATCTGGGAGGCAATGTCTACACCACCTAAAGAAGGCCGAGATCCCCTAACATGGACCCTGTGCACGCACTTTGTGAAAGGGCCCATACTTAGCCAAGACAATACGGTAGTCATTACTTCCTGTTTTGACTTCCATGATATATATGGGAGGGATTTGGCCAGACATTGCTCTGAACTGCTTACGTACCAATCCTTGGAGGCTCTGCGGCCTATGAAAAGGAGAAAATTTCATGATCCTGAATGCGAATGGTACAGGTGGTTCGACCTGAGGGACCTGTATATAGCACTGAACAGACTATTCCTGGATCCTGCAGAACCTAAGTGGCCGCCGCAGATTGATGAGCTGATTGAAAGCCCTTGTGCCATATTTGACAAGCGGATACTGCTGTCGGAAGAGACCGACGAAGGGGAGCCAGATGACCCCTATGAAGCTGGTTACACAACAGATCTGCTCTGGAGGGGGACATATCCTTCACATGTCTTCACGCTCCATACTCTTTTCCGTACACTGCTCTTGACCCCGACTTGGTCGCGGGTCATAATTGAAGATATTCCACGGGCTCCGCCCGTCATGATTACTTTGTCCCCTCGGGACATTATACCACAACCTCCTCTCGATCTAGAGAGGTTGTATAATTTGATCTGGGACATATTACTATATGATCCCCATAATCCTCTGGCCTTGGTGCCACTTCCTCCGTCTGATTCTCCTCCCATTTGTATTCATTCCTGCCTTATGTTTAATTCTTTCATTGTCAAAAAAAAAACGCCAATTTGGCAACAAATTCTTCCCAAATCCTCATCGAGGAAACATCTTACTTGTCCGATTGCACCCCGCCGCGCGGGTCTTTCAGTCAAGATTCTCTCTTAGATTTACTCTGTCCCTCCCCTCGGGAGGATTCTCTTGTATTTCCACTTGTACCCCAGGATTTTCATCCTGCTTCATCTTCATTAGGTTATGATAGGGAGTCTAGTTTTAGTCAGATTAGTCAGGTTAGGGAGTCTAGGAAGCCTAAGGGTAGGCGAATTCCAGATAGATACCTCCAGGACTTAGCTGATAAATGCTCTTCTTGTTCTTTGATCCCTCAGCTTTTAGAAAATCCAATTCAGATGCCAGAAGATTGCATGGACGATGAGTCAGTCAACGATGGGTACGGGGTATATGAATTAGTGCATGAAAAGGACCCCATTGTTGAAAATGAGGAAGATGACGAGGACGCGGCTGAGGCATATGCCAGTGGAGTGAAGAGATTCGATGAACCCTCAGCTGCCGTAGAAGAGCCCAACAAAGAAATTAATTTAGGGACTGAAGACGAACCTAAGGTTGTCCTCGTCAGTAAAAATCTTTCTACAGAGGATGAGAAGGCAATGGTACAAGTACTTAAGGACTATAAGGACACTTTCGCCTGGAGTTATGAAGATATGCCGGGGTTAGACTCATCTTTAGTTGAACATAGATTAACATTAAAGGAAGGAGCTAGCCCTGTCAAGCAAAAATTAAGGCGATTCCACCCACAAATGGCTTTAAAGATGAAGGAAGAGGTCGATAAATTACATAAAGCCAAATTTATTAGAGTTGTCCTTTATCCACAATGGGTGGCCAATATAGTCCCGGTTATGAAGAAGGACGGGAAGGTCAGAATTTGCATTGACTTCCGCGATCTGAACCGGGCATGTCCTAAAGATGATTTTCCATTGCCTCATATTGATGTACTCATCGATAACACCGCTGGCTATGAGACGTTATCATTTGTGGACGGATTTTCAGGATATAATCAGATTAAGCTGGCAGAAGAGGATCAAGAGAAAACGTCATTCACTACACCTTGGGGAACATACTGTTATGTTGTCATGCCGTTTGGATTAAAGAATGCTGGAGCCACTTATCAGAGGGCCATGATGGCAATATTTCATGACATGATGCACATAGATCTGGAAGTGTATGTGGATGACTTATTGGTTAAATCGAAAACAAAGGCTGAGCACGCCAAAGTTTTGGCAAGGGTGTTAGAGAGATCGAGAGAATATCAGTTAAAGATGAACCCCAAGAAATGTGTATTCGGGGTATCTTCAGGAAAATTGCTTGGATTTATCGTCAGTAAACAGGGAATTGAGATCGATCCTAACAAGGCGAAGGCTATCAGAGAAATGCCCCCTCCCAAAAACTTGAAAGAGTTGAGAGGATTAATCGGAAGGTTACAATTTATTCGCCGTTTTGTCTCCCAGCACTCACAAAGGTGTAAGCCGTTTTACGAGCTTACCAAGCCGGGAGTCAAATTCAATTGGGACGATAAGTGTCAGGAGGCATTTGATGGATTAAAAAACTATTTAGCAAGTCCTCCTGTTTTGAGACCACCATCTCCAGGCAAACCATTGATACTTTATATTTCAGTTCTGGATGATGCAGTGGGGGTTGTCCTAGCACAAGAAGATGAAGAAGGAAAAGAGAGGGCAGCTTACTATCTCTCTAAACTTCTCAACCCCACTGAACAGAGATATACGGCGATGGAGAAAACATGTGCAGCATTGGTTTGGGTTGTGCAGAAATTGAAGCATTATTTTCTGGCCCATGAAGTCCATCTCATCGCTAGGATGAATCCGATCAAATTCCTTCTGGAGAAATCTGTTCTTACTGATAGGTTAGCGCGATGGCAAAGCTTTCTGTCTCAATTCGATATCACTTATATTCAGCAGAAAGCGATCAAGGGCTATGTCATAGCAGAACATCTAGCTCATCATCCCCTTCCTAGATTTGATCCAGTGCGATCAGAGTTTCCGGATGAGGAACTGATGTCCGTAAATCAAATCAGAGATGATATGTGGACTCTGCATTTTGACGGAGCTCTGAATTCTCATGGAAAAGGGATCGGTATCGTTCTGTTATCACCTGAGGGTATCACCATTCCACAAGCCTTTCAGCTTGATTTTCCAGTTACAAACAATATAGCTGAATACGAGGCACTCCTTGCTGGCCTCGAGGCTGCTCATTTCCATGGTGCCACCAAACTCAGGATTGTAGGTGATAGCCAACTGATTCTTCGCCAAGTGCTGACCAAATATCGAACTCTCGATCCTAAGCTCAAGCCTTATCAGGAGCTTACTTCTGCTTACTCAAAACTTTTCACGAAATTGATCTTTGTCCATGTCCCTAGGAATCAAAACATCTTAGCTGACGCTCTAGCTTCACTCGCATCTTCTCTTGATTTTCCAATCAGCAAACAATCCGAATCAATCATAGTTCATAGGCGTCTTTCACCTGCCGTGAAAGACCCTTCATTTCTTAGAATTAAGGAGAAGTTGCTGAAGAAAGTCAGGAATGGAGATATCATTGAGAAAAGAGAAATCATGTTAATGGAGCTGTTAGAAGAGATGGATGATGAACAGAAGCCATGGTATTATGAAATTGCAAAATATTATGAAGATCAATCATATCCCGAGGAAGCTACAACTGAGGAGAAGAGAGCTATCAGGAGAGTTGCTCAACGATACACCCTAGTTGGAGGAGCATTATATAAGAGAGGTTTTGATGGAGGTCTTCTGAGATGTCTAGACGAAGATGAGCTTTGGAAGGTTATGGAAGGAGCTCACGCTGGAGTTTGTGGTGGCCATGTTAATGGACAAATGCTAGCAAAGAAGATCCTTAGACAATGATTTTATTGGCCAACTATGGAAGAAGACTGTGTAGGATATGTCCGTAGGTGTGCCAAGTGTCAACTTCACGCCGACAAAATTCATTCTCTTGCATCTTCACTCCATCCTGTTTCTTCCCCATGGCCTTTCTCCATGTGGGCTTTCGACATTATTGGACCCCTTGGTAACCCAGATTCCGGCATCAAGCAAAAATCTTTCATTCTCACGGCAACGGAATATTTTATCAAGTGGGCAGAAGCTGAAGCGTACGTGGAGATCAAAGCATCAACCGTCTGCAAATTCATCATGAAGAACATCATCACCCGATTTGGAATTCTAAGTACCATCGTCACCGACAACGGACCGCAGTTCGTGTCACAAGAACTGAAGGACCTCTGCAACAGGTACAAAATTGCATTGCATCATTCATCTCCTTATTATCCGCAAGGCAATGGCCAAGCAGAGGCAACTAATAAGACTTTGATAAAAATCATCAAAAAGACGTGCAAATCTAACAAATTCGCAAATTGGCCAGAAAAATTGGTTGAGGCTCTATGGGCCTACCGAACTTCAATCCGCACACCTACTGGGCAAACTCCTTATTCCTTAACATTTGGAATGGAGGCGGTAGTTCCATATGAGATCCTCATACCGTCATTAAGAGTACAATTGAATAAGGAATTTTCCATTGATGAACATCGTTCAGCACTCCTTGCTCAATTGGAACTTTTAGACGAGAAAAGATGGTCAGCTGCTAATCATGCAAAAGTTTATCAAAATAGACTAGCACGTTTTTATCAAAAGAAAGTCATTGAACGTAAGTTCAAAGTCGGTGAAATGGTCGTCAAAAGAATTTTTGTAAAACCTGGTGGTCCGCGTTCTAAGCTCCAACCAAACTGGGAAGGACCCTATGTTGTATCGCACGCTTTTCCTGGTAATGCTTATCGTCTTATTAATGCAGAAGGAGAAGAGTTAAATCATCCCTGGAATGGTTTACATCTTAAGAAATACTACCCTTAGGTTAAAGAGTCAATCAGTATGGTACAAAGACCAGTGGAATCAGAAAATTTATAAACTCGAATTCCTTATCAGTCTGGATAACTTAATTTCAAACCCATTATTGCACACACTGACACATTTGATTCGTGAGTAACAAGAGATGACAAGTCCTAAAGAATATCGAAAGCTTAACCGAAAGTGTAAAGTACAAATCATTCTTTTTAAACAAAAAATTCTGTTTTAAACTCGGCCTATGATGTCGGAACGAGACTTAGAATAGGTAGGAGGCCGTCATAAAAAAAATGGGGGAGATCCGTCCCGAAAAGCAAAGAAAAGAAAAGAAAAAGCAAAAAGGCATTACACTTCAAACGTTACATCAAGGCCATGAAATGAAATAAAAGGGAACGCAAGGTCGATAAATACCCCGGAAGGAAAATGACCGAACCCCAACGGATATTAGGGCAGGAAAGGAACATCTTTTTAAGTCTCCGGAACCTTCTCATGGGCTTTCTAAACTTATTCTTCTCTTTTCTTTCTAAAGAGATGTACTCCAAACTTAAGGAATGACTTAGATTGACTAAGGGTCAAATCATCAAATGGGATCACGAATGGAAACACAAATTCAAATACGATGGGTTTTAAGTTAAGTTGTTAAAGAACAATTCGAGAATTAAGTTGATAAATGAATATGATCTTTTGATCTAAGTACCATGCTGATCTTTTAGTCAAAAAATCAAAAAAAATACATTTGTCAAAAAAAATCCAAAAAATGTATATATCAAAAATCCAAAAAAAAAAAATACGTATGTCCAAAATTCAAAAAAAAATACATATGTCAAAATTCAAAAAAAATACATATGTCAAAAATAAAAAAAATACATATGTCAAAATTCAAAAAAAAGCATATATTTCAAAACTCCAAACAAAAAAATGAATATTTCAAAACAACAAAAATATTTCAATTAGCATTTGCTTGTTGCATTTAGTATGTTTCATTCCTTTTATTTTCAGTGAGCATCTGTCTGCTTGCATGTTGCATTTTGCTTAAGTTTGATTATTCTCATTACCTTTGTTAATAAAGGCTATGCCCCTTGACCCTTCTATCAAGGATAGGATCAAGTAGTCGGTTACTTAACCAGGCAAGGGGCTAAGCGTAAACAGATACTTAACATGTTTGTTCAAGTTGTATACAGGACACAAGGACAGCCAGAAACCTGTTTCTGTGAGTGAAAGGCGTCGAGGAGAACCGACGCGTTTCAAGATTGAATGGCGTCTGTGCGAAACGACGCGTTTTAGCCTTTCTGTGATTTATTCGAAATTCTGTGGTTAAATTGAATATCTATTTGGGATTACTAACAATTTTGATTGCAGAAAATTCAAGAAAATCTAAGTAAAGCTGGAAAATGTCAAGAAGATCCCACTGTGGAATTCAAGAAGTCTTGACCGTGGCTAAAAAGACGGTTATTTCTAACCATGTATTATTTCATGTAATTATTTTGCATTCGCATTACTATATGATAAATATTTATTAGAGCATATCAAGGACCTTGTGTTTTTGATGAAACTGGGATTTGAGTTCCCCTACAACAAAAACAGTGATAATTCCAGAGGATTCTTAATCGCACGGATATGCCGTTTGATTGTTAATTAGTGAGGACGATGGTTCCACTTTTGTGAAAAGGTGCGTGAATAAACGAGATTCGGCTTAGGACTGAATTACAAGAATTGGTGTCTTGACTCATTAATGACAATTTAACAATATTATCCTTGATTAATTTATATTTTATTTGACTTTATATTTTTCTTTTAGCCCAGCATGCATCATGTAGGACTTTGAAATCATTGTGATAAGGATTAATTATTGATTAAGTTTCAGACCATTAATCAAATAACTCAAACATGATATGAAATATTCCATTCTGAATTGAGTATCTTGATTATCTTTGAGGTTCGCTTAAAGATATCCTTGGAATTCTATCCTTGATTGGACTCTTTATCCAATATTTCTTGTTTTCTTTTAAAGATCCATCATGGCTGCAGCACGTCCACATTGGCTGGCAAACGCTCCCCATGATGAAACCTGCAGTGTCTATGACCTGGGGTACTTCCCACTCCGAGGAGGTTGATCGACCTTATTTTATTTCCTTGTCTACCTCATCCAGACATGATTAATTCCATTGATTTCCTTGAACTATCTTCATCGATGATTTTGAGAAAAATTCCAATCATATGATGTTAAGAGTGTGTCTCATCACACCTTGGCATCACCTTTTCAGTACATTCCATTCTATTTCACTCCCTTGCAAAGACGATGCCAAGGTGAGGCAGCTGTAGACATGCTAATTTTGACGTCATTTTAAGTAAATTTCGTATCATATAATAATGCCTCATAATGGTCTGATATTTAATCATTGATTAATTTTTATTGGTATTTTTGAGTGTCGGGTCGAACAGACATATTTAAGTTAATCAATTAAATTGATTTTAGCTCAAATTTCAGTTAAAATATGCATAAGTCTAAAAGACGTCGACCCATGTGGACGCTATTTAGAGTTTATTCATGTTTTAACGTTTAAATTTGAATTTTAATCAATTGATTAATTATCTAAAAGGCATCTGTGAAGGTTGACGCGTTTTAGGTTTCCTAGGCTATTTTAACTTCTCTTCCGGATGTTTATCCTTATCTTAATTAGTGTAAAAGACGTCTACATATGTGGACGCGTTTTAGCTAATAAAGATAAAGATAAGTTTTTCCGGATATTTATCCTTATCTTAATTAATCTGAAAGGCGTCAGCAATGGTGGACGCGTTTTAGATAATTACAGATAAAGATGAATTAATCAGTATTTATCTGTCGGTTAAGATAGATAAATCCTAGATTTTTCTATGTTAATCGCGAACGCAGAAAATGCCTATAAATACCTTACATGTTGAAGAGTTTAAAAAAAAAAGAAAAAAAAAAGAGAGAATTAAGTTGAGTTGAGCCATAGCGTTATAGCGATTTGGAGATCGGAGCAACAACGTCGGAACGCCGGAGCGCTGCCATTTCCAGAAGTCGGCGTCCCTTTCAAGATCTTCATCCTTTCAAGGCTTCAAATCAACAACTGGGCATAAGTGTTTCAATTCTGCAATTTCATTTTACATCTTCATTAGTTTCATGTTTCATATTCACTTTATGCAACACACACCACATCATTAATCTTCCAAAACCTATTTGATTTAAGGGGTTTTCAAAGCCATTTAAACAAGTAAGTTCGTTGTTCAAACATGCTTAAAATCATGGTTAATTTTGATACTACTTCCACTTAAATTCTCATCAATATTTCTTCATTCTGTTTCTCTGTCTCTGCTGCACTCAACCACAACAAGAGAACAAAAAGGAGAAATCAAACACAAAGGTAGAAGGACTTCTGGACGATCCTCAACCTCAAACTCAACAGCAAGAACAAAAGAACAAAGAAATTGCTCTCTTTCTTCAGCCGGCTGAAGGAGGGGAACCAAGGACTCAACATCTTCCGCGTTCAAACAGGTAGGCGATCATATCTCTTTTGAAACTTTTTAGTTAAAAGTTTCTGACGATCACTGCACTTTAGTTGTTATTTTTAATAGGTTAGTTTACACTAAACAACATAGCCTTTTCATATTAATCACACGAGCATTTCCAGCACCTACACAAGTCGCACAAATGTCCGACCTCTAGTGGTATCCACGCAGTTCTCCTCGCGATGGATCGTCCTTGCCTCCTCGCTCGATGCGGCGTTCGTGGATCCCATCTGGCTGCGCGTAATCCGCCGCGACATGCAGATTCGAAATCTCTCGTCGGACGAAAGGCGAAGTAGTCGGGAGTCGAAGCGGAGCCTCCAGATGGCTGCCTTGTGTCGCACGCCCAGTAGAGAGGAGAGAGAGAGAAAGAACGATAGCTAGGTTAGGGTTGCTGGCCCCTGATGTAGCATCCGTTCTTTTATAATATGCATGTGTGCGGTTTTTCGTAAAAACCCAGACTTATCCAAAATCATGTCGGATTATCCATCGACTTGAAAACTTTTTGCGTGTGACCCTCTAGGCCCAAATACCAGTCTAGTTAATGGCCCATTAAGCCCGGTAACTCTTTACGGACCCACTGAATTAATTAATATCCTTATATTTAATTGATCTGCTGAATTTAATGTCCCACAATAAATTCGGACGGACTTCTGATCACGTTAGATGCCAAGCAACATCGCGTGATCCTGGATGGCACTGGGGTTATCACAAGCCTCTATTGGAACCTTTCCGTCATCGGTTACCACGTGGATATAATTCTTCATCCGTGCAATGTCTCCGAATCGACCTAGGATATAGTTTACTGTTAAACCCTAGCCGGTCGATTCACTTGAATCAGATGATGCTAATCTATATCGGGTAACTCTTTATCTGATATAGAGTCTGCCCTAGCCAGGGATTTAAGCGCATCATTCCCGGAACATTCTCTCTCAAACTACCGAGAGCGGATGATCCCGTATTGAACACACAATTACCTTCGAAGGCATTTCCCTGAACCCGATCACTTGACTTATTGATAACCCATGGTTAGGGATTCGTTAGTCAAGGTTAAAGTTCAGAAACCTACCAACAACATATCTTTGGCATCACAGGTCCAAGGATCATCTACGCAACCGTGACAAAAGAATCGAGCTGGTTAACAGTGAGGAGTTTACCATCCAACAATTCATAGTCGGATCAATTCAGTGAACTCATTCGCCAATGAGCACCTACAGATCCAGCATAGTGTCTCCACACAAGTGATTTATACGATCAGTCACCCTCATCATATGAGCTGAAGAAACCTATACTAGTATATCCGGATGTTTGATGTCACTAGGAACAATTAAGAACATGTGTTTATAAATCTTCGGTCCCGTAACTATAATCTCATCATAATCCAAATATTATTGCACATGTTCATGAACTTCATCGTGATACGATAAATATGAATCGAATTAATTACACACAATGAATTAATGTCATTTATTAATAAACTGAATCAATACATAGTATCGGATTGGCTTTGAGACCATCTAATACTAACATAATGGTTGACTAACCTCACTAGCATTTGATATCCACTTATGGATCTGTCCTTTAGGGAAGGGGACATGGGTTTTAGCCTCACAGATAGGGTCAGGTCCAGGCCCCCGGCTCAGCCTCATAGATAGGGTCTAGCTATCCGGACTCTAGACTTCTTTGTGATTTGACTGACCAAAGGTAGTGGCAGAGTTCCACTTGTTTGTGCACCTCGACTGAGGGATTTGACTCCGTAGTGGTGTATTACGCCTCTCAGACGGTCTTGCTTCTTTGCCACACCTTCATGAATTTTCGGAGATCCAATAAGGGCAGAGCAATATTGATAGATAAGGAATCCGGCAGGATATTCGAATCCGAGATATGATACATATGATTGATAAATTGCTAGTGTTACTAATTCCCGATCACACCATTTACTATATATGATCACTTTGATGACTTATGATTGATATGATGTGATTATTGATAGAATATAAACTGCCATAGAATGGTTTAATGGATTAATGACAGAATTAGACATATGTGATCCAAATTGTGAATAGGCCCTGGAACAGGTCATTAGAAAGATTGACAGACAAATGATTAATATGAATAAACTATAGAACATGATATGTGAATACATGATCATTTGAATAATTTCAAGAACTATGAATGACTCCTATCTAGGTTATAAGTCAGGGATGACTAGCTATGAATGAAAGAGAATAGAAGTGGAATTATGTGCTTTGAGTCACCCATGTGAAATGATCTTATGAGATCCATAGGTGGCAATAACTATTGATTCTTGAGATGGTTATTAAATAGTAGATTTTGATTATTAGATAGTGATCGTTGGACTATTCAAATGATTTAAAATGTTTCTTTATCATATGATATTTTGTGTTTTTCTCAGTAGTGATTTCCGTGAGCCTTCATGGACGTGAGATCCCTATTGAGTTCTCGTCTAGAGAGTCAGCTCCTTTGTGGGTGCATGTTACTTTGAGATCAGAATGCGTAGTGGGTGCATGGTGGTTAGCTTAATGAAATGATATTATTTAAATTTCAAATTTTCATTTTGGACAGGTGTCTTCATTAGACTTGTGGCTATGTAATCATTGATAATTGAAACTCCTTATCTTTTGTATATGTATATAAATAATCTAGATAATTTGTTGTTGTTAATGTACTTTACTTTCACAATGTCCTTAATTTGCGCTAGATTAGAATTTCTTAATTTAGTTTGAGTTTCGGCTCAGTAACATACTGAGCCAAGTGAGCCAACCCGGAGTGGTTCAGGATCATTTGGACCAGGGTGTTACAGTTAGCCACAAGTAAGATCCCCTCAATAAACTACAAATATCAAAAATATTTGATTAAGGTTTTGTGCTACAAAATGCAGGTCCAAAGACGATTAATTGATAGATGAAAAATAGAATATTTGATTTACCAATTAGGACAAAAAAATCTAAACTTAATCTGCATGGCAGAATGACATATTGTTATTGCTTATGATTGAGATGATGATATTATAATTGTGTATATTTAATTTTTTATAATAATAACTCCAATATTGATATTAGGTTTAGAAAACAAATAACAAGTAAAAATTTAAAAGAAAAACTACTATAACAAAGGATAATAAGTTAGATTTAACGAAGGCTTTCTAAAAAGATTATTTCATAGTAAAGTGACATGGAAGAATGATTTTAACTAAAATCTCAAAACAAAGCATGGAATCTCTTATAGTATTGTTGGTAAATTAGCATAGAAACATGATGTAAAGTGATGGGAATCATGCAAGTAATGTTAACAAGCATAAGGTACTAGGTTAGGTCAAAGATATAAAAAGGGTTAGTTTTATATTAACCATTTTTAGATGTCAAATTTCAAAAATACTATGCTTTACATATTATCCCACATGCAATCCTAACATGTACAACATTTTAAAATTGCCACCTGATGGCATATTTAATATGTAAAAATATTTCATATATACTACTGAAATGACATATTTGATAGACATGTGATCCTGTAAGGGTACGTAGAATATATTACGAAAGTAAAAATGACATTTTTGAAATTTAGCATGTAAGAGTGCTTAACATGAAATTATCCCTATAAAAATAACAAATATATATTTTAAGTGATTTTACAGCTAATTTGTATTTCCGCCATCTAAAAGTACAATGATGTCTAAGTAATCTAACATAAAAGATCATGGGGAGAAATAAATGAATGAATGTTATTGTTCATAATTAATGTTGAAGGAGATGATGATCAAATTAAAAAAATGGATAGTAATTGTTATTATGGAGATGATGTTCGAAAACATGGAATGCAAGTTTTATTTCATTGAAAAATGAAATTATTCCCATAACCAAATATTTAAGATGGTGTAATTTTTAGATTCAATCATAAATTTCAAACATGAGAATAAATTACCATTTAATGGTCCTGAACAAAAGGAAAAAGCCTTTCAAATACGTAACATATTCATTTCTACGTATCTAGATAAATATTGAGAAAAACATAAAACAAAGAACGTACACTTGTCTGGCAAATCAATGTTAAAATAGTGAAGTGAAACTTCTCACAGGAACGTACTGATCTCATACGTACCAAAGGAAATGCTTGGACTAGTATAAATGAATAAGCTAGTATATTTACCAAGGAGAGATGCCGAGTAAGGAAAAAAAATATGCCGAACACAATCTTGTAAAAAATTATTAAAACATAAAATCAATGGTATTTTAGCGGAGATCTTAGGGGTGCAAATGCGAAGACCCGAGTCAACAATTGTCATAGTTAGACTTCGCTCAACTAATTTTAGTTGAGTTAGAACTTGAGCCAAATGAGTAATACTTGCTGCAATTCCTAAGCATTGCACATAGGAGTATTGTCATGCATGGGTATTGAAGTGGGTAAACTAGTTTTTTCTTATTTTTTTTTTCAGATGGAGCCCAAGGTGTCGTAGGCGTCCGTACAAGATAATGTCCGATCGGATGATCTTAAAAAATTTAAAAATTTAAAAATCAAATTCTAATGAAAATAAAAAAATTATTTATCGGAACTCGTTTTTTAATTTTTAGATTTTTTTGGATTGTCTGATCGGACATTGCTCTGTACGGATAGTTAAGACACATCGGGGCCGATCTAAAAAATATATAAAAAATTATTTTTAATTTACCCACTGCAATGTCCTTGCGTGCAGTATGTAGGAGTATTGCACCAAGTATTACTCGAGTCAAATATATTAGACGGCTGTACTTGATTAGGCCATGAACCTTATAAATCCACGATAGACTCAACCTAAAGATTTTAAATTTATAAAACATAGTGATTTGGCTCCCTCTCTCCCCCCCCCCCCCCCCACACCCACACAACACAGAGACAAAGATTTGAGTCGTTTGTTGGCATGAGCCGAAAACCACATAAAAAACCTACACACTAGGTACGTTGAGGGTATAAGGACTTTCAAACATGCTGTCACCGTATAATTTTTGTAAAGATGTAATTATGTTGTAATTTTTAAAAATAGTGTATTTACAAAAGAAAAATCTTCTAATCTAATCATTTATTTATAAGTCCTCATAATTTTCTTTAAATTAGTATAAGGTCTCAGAATGTTACAAAAAAACTTATGAGCAAAAAAACTCCTCAAAAGAATTCTTTTGTAAGAAAATTGAGATTATGGGAACTAATTTTTAAATAATCGAATGAGGAGAAATTATTTGTAATATTAAAAGTTTCGGAAAATTGAAAATTAAAGAACCTTTTTATAAACCTGTCCTAAATGAGAAGGTCCCAGCTCCCATCAGTCTTATAGAGGGATTTTGAGACTTGAAATGGCTATGTGAGTAGATTTAAAAGATTTAAAAATACTAAAATTATTTTAAAATCATATTTATAATTTTAAATAATAAAACCTTAAACAAATTTATTCAAGAACCAAACCTATATTCCAACTCTATTTGTTTACAAATCTGAACTTAAAACCTTATCTTGTTGTAGTCATTTAGGCACATGTTGATGTTCCCCTTAGGTTCGATTCTAACGGGATTATCCCTTACGGGGGGGGGGGGGAATGTTTAGTTGGCCTTCGCATCTCTAGAAGAGAGGACAAAGAACATATAGAAAAGAGAAGTAGGAAAAGTTGAGAGGAAAAATAGTATAGTGATACTGTTTTTTAACATAATTTTGGACACAATTTAAATGGTATAGATACACTAAAAGATGTAACTGTCAAAAGTGTGAGATATTTATATTTTTCTGTATATTATTTAAATTGTGTCAAAAATTATATTAAAAAATAATATTACTGTACTGTTTTCCAAATTTGAGAGAAGGGGGAGTTGGGGGTTGGCGCTGCTCTCAACAAAAGTGGGCGACGTCGCCGTCATGGGTGGAGGGCGGTTTGTCACGACCGAAAATCGGACATAGGCTTTTCACTAAGTCTTTGACTACTCGGGGGTGCCAGGAAGGGCGGCATAGTTAGTGAAGTCTTTGAATCGCGGGTAGATGACGGACCCGGACTATGTCCAGCGGGTGGTAAGGTTGCGGCCTCGCCCGTCCGGACCCCCTCAGTCACACTTTGGTTGTGTGGCCGTCGCGTGTAAGTGTGACCTAACGCACCGGTGAGTTCCTTCGTGGAAGGAGCCGGGCTTAGCATTGGCGGAGGGCTGTGCTAAGTGCGAGGGGATTACTTGGAGGAGGCTGTCCCCTAGGGGCGCTTTGTCGTAGGCTATGTCGTGCGGGCAAGCCGAGGCAAGTCCTGCAGGTGGCTGTCTCCTTTCCTGGTATGCGCAGGGCTAGGCGCATGCCTTGTATGCTCCCATGAAGGCAGGAAATTGGTATTGCTTGTCCGTGCGCATCTCTCGCAAGGCGGCGGTGGCCTTGAACACCGAGTGACCCGTGAAGCAAGCTATGCATCGAGGGCGACCCGTTCGTGCGATGCTAAATCCCGTGAGGCGGCGGAGGCCTTGAACTCCGGAGCAACCATGGAGCAGGATCCGTGCAAAGGCGAAGGACCCGGTATATGCAAGTTCGTGCGTGAAGGGAGGCGGTGGCATGGTACACCGACGCAATCCCGCTGAGGCGGCGATGCTGCAGGCTAAGTGTTGGCCAAGTGAGGGCCTTTAAGTGTAACTAGCTGGGCGGGTCCCGGACTATGCCGTTCACCCTCCTGCAAAGCCAGTGGGCTGAGGGCCGGCTAACTTGGGATAGACCTAAGCGAGAGAGCCTAGACGAAGGCACGATGCATATAGCCGACAGGCCCCGAGCGAAGGTGCATTGCAGTTGCGAGGGTTGCCTAGGCGAAGGCGTGTGGCGCAGAGCCGACAGGCCTGAGCGGGGTGCCTAGGTGAGGCGCTATGCGCACAGCTGTCAGGCCCACGTGAAGGCCCGTCCGCCCGACCGAGCGAGGGTGCCTAGATGAGGCGCGGTGTGCGGAGTCGGCAGGCTCTGAGCGAGGTCTACTCGATCAACGCGCGAGCGCCTAGGCAAAGTGTATGGGCGCGGAGCCGATGGCAAGTGCGGATGTCGTAGTCGTACGGCCAGGGCGTTGAGGGCAATGTGTATGGGTGCAGATCTCTCCGGAAAGATTTGTGCGAAGCCTTCGGACTGAGCACTTGGGCGCTTCTGGAACTCTGATATGGAGCGAAAAATCTGAAGGCTGGTCTCGGTGTGTGCTTCCGCCACCGGGGCGCCGCACGACATTGCCGGTAACTTGGGTTTTCCAAAATTATGTCGTGACAGGTTGCAAGCTTGCAGCGTCGTGCAAGGCAGGACGGAGAACGATGGGGCAGCGCATGGAGGGGCCACATGCATGGGCGACGTGGCAGCATCCTGTGCACCCATGCAACACACTTCAGTTTCCAAGTAGCCTACTCTGACGTATGCTCGTGGGCAAGATGGCTTGGGCCTTAAGGTGGGTGGGTCCCACTCCGTGTAGCCAATCAAAACCTCGAACTGCCAACCTAAATGGATAAGCCTAATCCGGGTTCATAATATTATGGTTTCACTATTTGTTACTGTTCAGGTGCGTGCTTGTCGCAACTCAGACTGACCCATCAGAATAAAAGAAAAGGAAAAAAACACGTCCTACTGCCCAGCCTTTCCCGTGCAGCGACTCTTACCGTCCCCTCCAACGGCGCGCACCTCGTGAGCGTTCTCCTTTTCAGAATAAGCCACGTGGTACGTCTCCATTGGCTGGCTCGTCGGCGCTCGGAAGCTTCCGGTCTAGCCGCACCTACCCTCTAATAATACAGCCTCGTCAAATAAATCGTGCGGGCAGGCGCCACGCGGCGCCTGCAGAGAGTACGGTGACCGTAATACTGGCCCCGGCTCCAAGGCCGTCTCGACACCTCCCATGTTGAACCGGTGACCGTTGGACGTGATCCTCCAGCAGTCACCGCAGCCGCCCCCGTCGCTTTCCCCCTCCGTATTTGCGAGGTCTCCATTTCTTCAACGGTCCCTGTCCTCTCCCCTCTCTCTCCGGTTCTGCTCTGTTCTCCTCTCTCTCTGTCTCTTGTTCTCTCCATCTCCAGGGTTTGGGTTTTCGATGAGAAGAACACCATGGTGAAGGTGATGGGGTCGGCGTGCGAAGGAGCAGGGGCGGCCGCGACGGTGCCCTACACGTTGCTCGGGGTGCTGCTGCAGGGGGGCGGGCCCATGGCGGCTGCTGCGGCGCCGGCGTCGTCTTCTGGCCGCGCCTGCGCATTTGCTGGACTTGGTGGGTTTGGCTTCATGAGGGAATACGCCGCGAGGGCGACCAACGCCGTGCTGTGGGCGGCGCTGATCGCTGTTACGGCTCTGCTGCTAAGGAGGCTTGGGAGGCTGGCCAGGCTGTGGGCTGAGGGGAGCAGGATCCCCGGGCCTCCCTGCGCATCGTTATATGGGCATTCGAAGGTCATCCCGGGCGGGGGGAATCTCATTGGTAGGGTTTGAAGAACCAGAGGTCTTTTTTTCTTGTGATTTGTTGTCGTTGGGGACAATTGGGGGATGATTCCTGGTAAATCTGGATGCTTTTAGTGTGGTTTGTGCATTCCTTTTTTGACTGTGCGAAATTCACAATTGATCAATAGAAGCTGAGTTATTTGATTGGAATTTTATAATTTAAGTAACTGGAGTTTGGCGGTTTTTTTTCGTTTTAATGGGATTTTGCTGATTCCAATCGTGTAATTGTACTTAGAAATTTTCAGGTCGGCTTTTAATTTTTCTTGGTAAATCTGTTCTTTTAGTACTGTGAAAACTGGCTTTATTTCCTGCTGTATTCGTCTGGCGATGGAGATATGAATTCTGCCGAAGAGAGGATTAATTTTTGTCATCGAAACTTTGTTGGATTTGATTAGTTATGTTCATCTCTTACCGGAATCCAAGCTGATGAGAATTTGTGCTCTTCATCTGGGGGGCGGGTGAGTAGCGTACTGGATAGGCCCTTCCCTTCAGCAGGTTAAATTCCCGCAGATCGTGGGTTCGACTCCCTGCATTTCCCTGGAGCAGTTGTCCAGCACGTTTGCCCCCCCCTAGCGTGCTGGGCGGTTTGCCCGATATACTTAGATGTCTGGCTTGGAAGCTGCTCTCAGCCTCTGCCACTCTGGCAGTATCCTTGGGTGTCTGGCCCGGAAACTGCCCCCAGCCTCTGTCAGGATTTTCCACGGGCACTGACCCATATCATAAAAAAAGAAAAAAATGCTCTTCATTTGACATCTATTGCATCTTTTGTTCGTGGATTTGATTGTCAATTGATTATCATGTCTTAAATGGCTGTTTTATTGGGCTGTATCCATTGAGTTGTGTCATGTGTCATGCTCTTTTTCTTTCCTTATTTCCAGTTTAGATATGGTGATTTTTTGGAAAAAGATCACTTAATCACAATTATTTCAACTCAATTTATTTTCACAAATAATTATAACTACTGAAGAATCTTTAAATTCTAGATAGATTCGAATGATCATATGATTTAATCACAATTAAGACACATACTTTTCAAAATATACAATATTCTTTGGAAAATTTTAGCTCACTTTTATGCCAGATATTTTCATAAGTTATACTTTATAATAAAATTATTTTTGTATATGTGTAAAATGGCGATTCTTTTGTGACTTTTTCCATGAAGTTTTATGTTTTTTCTCCTCGATTTGAGATCTTTTCCTTGAACCAACTTTTTCCCAGATCCTGGCTTAGTAATGTTACTTATTATGGGTAATTGGGATTAGTTTCTCGGCATTCTTTCTACTATTTTTCTGATGTTGTTACTTATGTTGGGATTAGTTTCTCGGCATTGTTTCTACTATTTTTCTGATGTTATTTATGTGCTTGTTTGGAATTTCCTGAAGGTTACTTGTCAAAGTTACATGAGAAATATGGGCCAATAGTCAGGCTGTGGTTAGGTCCTACACAACTGCTGGTTTCTGTAACTGATCTGGCACTGATCAAGGAGGTGCTTATTAAAGCAGAGGATAAATTGCCACTAACAGGAAGAGCATTCCGTTTGGCTTTTGGCAACTCTAGCCTCTTTGCACCCTCCTTTGAGAAAGTAGGTATTTACATTTTTTAGACTAGTGTAATTTATCTAGTATTTACATTTTTCAGACATTTTTAGACTAGTATAATTTATCTAAGCAGTGATTAATGAGTTCTCTTGTGCCAATGAGTGGTTCGTATATTATTATTTTCGTCAACAATTGCTATTAGTCCATAACAGAACTTGTTTTAGCTACATGGTGTATGATGCATTAGTTAAATTTCACTGTAATATTCACTACATAGAAACTACATAGAGTGTGCATGCTTTGTTGTCCTCATATGTTTGCTAGTTTTCTATCAGTCCAAGCCATGTGTTGGTATTTCTTAGACATCTTTATGGATCCGGACGATTACACTGCGCTGCAGGTGCAAAAGAAAAGAGAATCACTAGAACTCCACTTAAATTGTAAATTGCTTGAGAGATCAAATGCAAGTTCGTCTAAGGTTGTGGACCGCATAAGGGAGAGAGTTGATTCTATCACTCCATTGGGACTTGTGGATTGCAGAGAAGTGTCCCAACACATGACTTTTTACCTTATTGGAGCCACACTTTTTGGGGATTCATTCTTGGCTTGGTCTAATGCAGCTCTCTATGAAGAGATTCTTATGCTGATTGCTAAGGATGCTAGCCTTTGGGCCTCATACAATGTTCCTCCTGTTTGGAAAAAGGGATTTTGGATGTACCGGAAGCTATGCTCCAGATTGAAATGTTTAACAAGAGATATCCTCCAACAATGTGTAAAAGACTACAAATTTTTAGAGCAAATTGGTCAGACATCTGATTCTAGAAGAACACAGGAGGAAGCCACTGAAGGTGGTTCCTTTATAATTGATGATATTTTGGCAGAGGGAGTGCTGCTTGAAGAGATTGACGAGCGCCTTATTTCAAAAGACGAACCATGTGGGAATATTATGGGTATTATGTTTCATGGATCCCTGACTGCAGCTGAATTAATTGGCAGCATCTTAACAAGACTTGCTATGAATCCAGAAATACAAGGCAAGGTAGTTGCTTGTGTCTTTGTTTTATTTCAAAGCCATTTCCAAATTCTTACATTGGTTTCTTAAACTTTGGTTCTTATCTTGTTTGATGAGTTTGTTTCCACTTCAAGGTCTTGAGACAGCTGTCCAAATATTCTAAATGTAAACAATTGCATATTATGCAAGTTAGTGTATAGTTCAATTTCATTTGGCTCTTTTCTCTTGGCAATGCACAAATAAGGTTTATAATTTTTCTATTGGAAATTTCTTTGAGGTTGTAGAACATATGACTGATGCATAATGTTTTCTTGTATCTTTTTTTCTTTAGCATATCCATAAACTTAGCTTTTGCTTTTATCCTTGCCTTTTGCACTCCACATTGAGGGAGCACTCATCTGATAGATGAGATCAGCCAATCTCCTTGTGCACTGGGAAATTAATGAGGGATCATTGTCATATGAAACTGAGACACTATGCATAGTTGTATGCATGTAGGGATGAGTGTTTTTGATGTTGTGTGAACCATGAAGGACTTTTAGATGGGGATATTAATATAATATGTTTTTTCTTGTTTCATTTTTGACTCTTGCCCAATTTCTGTGAGTTTTTTTTATTATACCATTCAATGGAAATGTAGAACCAAGAGATATAAGTACTGTCTTTTTTTCCCTCTATCATTCTGTTTTTCTTTGGGTTTCTTATCATAGCATTCAATTGAATGCCTTTTTTTTTTTGGCACACTCCTTGTTGAACAAGTCATATATTGTCCATTTACTTTGATTTTTTGTTACATCAGAGTGTGGAGTATCATTTCTTTCGTGAACAAGTCTGGGGATGTTTTTTATTTTGATTTTTTTAACACATCTTTGATCTTTGGTCTTACCATTTACAATCTCTGCATTCTATTAAGTATCATTTCTTTTTTGAACAAGACTGGCATGGTATTTTTTTGAACAAGATTGACATTGTGTTACCTTGTTGTGAACTTCCTGCATTTCTGGTCTGTTGAGATTTCCATGGTACTTACCGACACCTAGAATCCGGAACTAACCTGGAAAAATATGAACTTGTGCTAGTGAGACTTCAGCTCACTGTCATTATCATGCCATCTGCCTGTTACATATTAGGAATCAAACTGCATAGCATATCCCACTACCTGGCATGCAATAAACTTTATATTTTCCTGTCTCATAGTCTGTACTGGGGTGCAACCCATCCATGACTTGTATGTTGATACCTGAGCTGGTATTCTTCATCATTGACGTATCTCAGTTGACTTTATATAAAGCCATGCACACTGCTTTATTCTTCCGTCCTTGCCTCTTGGCAGATATTTTCAGAGATAGTTGAGGTGAACAAAAAGGCTTCTGGACCACATTCTTTTGATGTCCAAAAGATGCAGCTTTTGCTGGCAACTGTATACGAATCTGCTCGTCTTTTGCCATCTGGACCTTTGCTTCAAAGATGTTCTTTAAAACATGGTAAGGATTTCCACTTGCAGTTTTCTATAGTTATACATAAGTATACTTTTATGTTTATCTTATCAAAACTGTGGTGTGGGTCAAATCCAGGTCTTGTGTTTGCTCCGAAGGACCTGTTTTCTAAATCCATGATGCCATACTTTGTGCAGGCTGTGTGTGCATGCATGGTTACGCTGATCATTCCAAAATGAGGGGAAAGGATTCTGTGCCAAAAAAAGAACAATTTTAAACTATGTAGGACATTAAAGATTATAATTCTTACAAAAGAAAGTCATGGGAGACTGTGGAAGAGGTGTAATGGAAGGGGATGAGAGAAGAGGGATGAAGGAATGCGCTGCAGGGAAGATCTCTTTGGTGTTTCAGTCAGGAGTATTAGGCATTGAAGTGTGGAGATGTAATTTTGGGCAGAATCTTCAATAAGGAAGGGCATGATTTATTTTATGGTGCACCTTCCAAAAAAATGATTTATTTTACGGTTAGCAGAATCTGCACTAGGAAGGACATGAATCATGTCTATGTCCCAAAGGAAGGCAAGCACAACCCAGATCCAAACAAGTTCTCTGGAATGGAAGACTAGGGGTGGTTGAGGAGAGAGACTACATAAAAAAGGCCATTGCAGGATGTTAGAGACATGCCACATGTGATGGATGTGTAGACTTACCTTCTGAACAAGGACATGATAGGGCTAGGTGGGGGGATCTGCCCAAGGATGGCAGTCTTGGTATCAGTTGGTACCTGTACCAATACGTACCAGCATCGGTATCAGTGTTACCGGACTGGTACCAGCCCGGTACTGCTCAGGATCAGCTGGTACCGGCTGATGCTATTTTTTTATAAATTTAACGACCAGTATTGATGTAAACCCCGTATCGCTATTGGCGCCAACCAATACCTGATACTGATACTGCCAACACCTTTGAGCATGGGGATCTCAATCTGGCTGGACACATAAGGGTGATGGAGATTGTTTCAGATTCAAATGCAAGTTCAAAATTAAATTCTTTTTACAACTATCACGTGCAGCTGGATGGGGACATTATATGGGCCATGGATGTTGGGCCAGACGTGGTGTTCCTGGGAATGGTTTGATATAGTTAAGCAAACAGAGTTTGGACCTGACCTGATTCCAGACTCATCTTTGTCAACTATGGATGAAGGGTCGGGAGGCAACTGTACCACATGGGATGAGATTGGGGATCTTTGTAATCCTTTCAACACAGCATGGGGTTCATGTGAATGGTGGGAGTGTTGATTCAATACGTCATTTGACAGCAAGGTGACAGAGGCAGTGAACTAGCAACTGGCTGGCAAACAGGCTTCGAGACATTGTCCATGGGGAACCTAATGATCACAATAGCAGGGACTCAAATCTCATTGCAGAAACTGAAGAAGTGGACCAAATTGAGGAATGCTCAGATGATATTGGAGGAAGCCCTATGGCAGTGCTTTTGTGTCCATGAGCTGGAGTTTCTCAGATAATGGAGCAGGACCATATGTGTTATTCTATGGACCAGTCAAAGACCCTATCAAAAGGTTGGGAATGATTTCTCCAGCAAATGCTGGATGGACCTCTGTCATCTTCAAACTCTAGATAAAAACAAGAGAGCAGATATGATTCTGTAGATTGGAAAGGGATGGAGGCCAAGCTCCAGCTAAGCCTGGCACAGATGGAAGGATCTACTGAAGGTGATAGTGGCAGGCCCGTGCAATTTCAGGTGGCATAGTGGACAATTGGTGCAGAATCTTACCTGAGATTACTGGTGGAGGAGGAGCTGGTTATCAGGGAAGCCAAGGTGGATGAAAACTTTTCTGGCAGCTGTTTTGGGTTGTGCCTTGATGATTGGGAGGGGGAAATCCAAAAATGGTGGACAATGTCAATGAGATTTATTGGCTAAAAAATCTTGAAGCATTCAAGGAAGAAGGTAATGGGGAGAGCAGGGACGGATGCTTGCCCACATTAAATAAATGATTCAAGGGGTATTTTAGTGGGCAGTCTTCTTTGGGCATCTAAAGAAGAGTGAAATTTACATTTTTCTTTTGTTGGGGGTGGGGAGTGGGGGATAAAGGGTGGGGGGAGTACGACTCTGTTTCCTTCGGGGGTTTTGGTGGATGTATTTGTATGGGTCACGTGGAATTACATGGATATGAACAGGTTAAGGGAGTTTGATAATCTTTTAATCAATTTTCTTTTCGAATGTTATGCCAAATGTGGTACCATCCACTCAGAAACAATACTATATGTGACAGTGATGGATAATAAATCTGAAATAGTGTTCTTCTAGTTCTCTAACCAGTCCAGGTTGTTTCACCCAGGGGAAGGATCATTTCCACAAAATTTGGTATGTGGCATGGGGCCTCCCCATGTTGGTATGCTTCGAATTGGAGAACATGCATCCATTACTGATGGCCTCCTCCTGTTCTCCTATTTTCCTCTCCCATGTGAACCTTTTTCTCATTCTTGCTCTGTGCTTCTCTTAGTACATCACTCTTGGTCTATGATAATGCATACTTTTTTTTTCTGAACCGGTACCTTTTCGCTTACAGAAACATGTGCTATATGGATCCAAATTGGAAAAGAAACCTATGCCATATGGATCCTAATTGGAAAAGAAACCTATGCCATATGGATCCTAATTGGATGGGATGAAGAGAATCCTTTTATTCCAAGAGAATGTGCTGCATTCTGTACTCCCCTCCCTCCCCCATCCCTAACACTGTGATTCATTATGGCTCAAGCTATCTCCAATTGTAGCTTGAGTAGTTGCCTTCTATGTCAGGGCATTAATGCATTTCCTCAGAGAACGATTGTCTTTGAAATTAGTTTATCATTGTTGTTCACTGCTGTAATCTATTGATTTGAATTTCTCATCATATGTTTACTATGCATTTTCAGAGCTTGGGTTCCCATCTTATCATGTTTTATCTGCACCCTTGGATGCTGTGCAAATGCTAATAAAATTTCTTGGAACTTCAGACTTGAACCTTCGGACAAGCATCACTATTCCAGCAGGAGCAGTTCTTGTTATCCCTGTACAGCTGGTCCAGACCAATGGCTCTGTTTGGGGTAAAGATGGTGGCCAGTTTAATCCTCTGCGCTTCCTGTCCACATCTATTGAACATGAACGGACAGCTGGTGGATGGGAAGATGATTCAATCCCTAAACCTTCATTAACAGGTTTTATAATATTTCTTTTCTTCATCAATGAGAACCATATGGGTGTTTGTAATGCCGATCTTTATGGCGAACTAGCTTTATTTCTTGAGTGTCTTTAGAAGGTGACTTCAAGTCACTATTTCATTGATCAATAAAAGAAGAAAGTACGAAGAAAACCCAAAAAGACATCTCAAGCTGGATGGGACATACCACCAACCAAGTCCCCATCTAATCTCAAAAGAAAATTACGTATGTTCTGTTTTATCAAGAAAATAAAACAGAATTACAATTTGAAAAAATGTCAAGTAAACAGAGCTCTCCACAGACTGGCCTTCTGAAGAATAATAGAGTAACCCTCATTAAGACTTTCAGCAGCTCTTCCCCACTCTTCCATCCATCTAAATGTACTCTTCAATAAATCATTAGCACTGCTATATTGGTCACTGAACTTCCTCATGTTTCTTTCACACCAAATTGTCCACATCAAAGTCGGACAGATGAAAAACCACAATTGTTTATGGTCTGAAAAAGGACAGACCTCAGTCCACCAGCTTAAAAGATCCATCTCACAGAAGAATGATCCACCCAATTGATTCCAAATAATATGTAGAGAGTCTTCCATTGAATTGTAATTATGCCGCAGCCAAAAAAATAGTGCTTTTGGTCTTCCTCAAAGAGTGCGCAAAAAACACATGAAGTAACTCTCAAAGAGATGGAGCCTCTTGGCCCTCCTTCCTGTGAGAATTCTAGACCAAGCAACCTTCCTCAGAAACACCTTAATCTTATTTAGAAGATAGTTAGACCAAACCCTACAGCCACCATCATTCAATAACTGAACAATGGACTTAACCGAAAACTGTCCATTAGTGTTCCATCTCCAAACTCTCTTACCATGATCCTCACCACAGATCCTAACTCTACTAATTAGATTGAGCAGAGTCGAGATTTTCTCTATTTCCACTTCAGTAAGATCCCTTCTCAACTGCAAATTAATGTGACCTGAACCATTATGATACGATACTTCTTCAACCGAAGCCTCCTGATTATGAGTAATATTGAATAGATTGCTAAAATGAGAGGAAAAGTCCAAACTGAAACACCATTTATCTTTCCAAAATAGTGTATTATAGCCATTACCAACTTGGATATCAAAAGAGATGGCCATGACATCAGCATTCTTTACTATATTCTTCCAAATGGGAGACAAATTGTAGGTAGTATAAGGATAGAGACTCCATTTATTATCAAAATCTAATATAAGTCCTTAACAATAACAACCCAAGGAGCATCCGAACACTCCCCCCGCTTCTCCACAACCATTTAGCTAACAAAGCTTTATTGAAGGTGGCAACTCCACAGAGACCAATACCACCTTGCTCCTTACTTTTACACACATTTCTCCAATTAATCAAATGAAGTCCTCTCTTCTCCATTTTCCCTCATGACTAGAAAAAAGAACTTCTAGCTGATTCAATAATCTTTTGCACAGTCCTTGGAATCTTGAAGATAGAAGCATAGTAAATGGCTAATGAAGAAATGACTGATTTGGACAGAATCAATCTCCCTCCTCTTGAAAGAAAGCTACCTTTCCACCCTTCCAACCTATTTTCAAATTTCTTAATTAGACCATCCCAATCACTAACCCTGATGACACCTTCCGATAAGGGCAAACCAAGATATTTGATAGGGAAAGTATTGATTCTGCACTTAAAAGAGCTTGCGATTTCCTGTAATCTATCCTATGCCACATTCAACCCGACAACTTCTGATTTCTCATAGTTGATTCTCAGATCAGTAATAACTTCCATTAGGACCAACAACCTTTTGATATTTTGAATATCCTCATTGCTTCCGAAAGTAAACAATAATGTATTATCCACAAACTGAAGGTGAGATAAATGAATATTACTTCTACCAATACTGAACCCCTCAATCAAACCCTGTTGAGCTGCACTGTTCCAAAGAAAACTCAAAATCTGACAAATTAACAAAAAAAGAAGTGGCGACATAGGAGCTCCCTGCCTTAATCCTCTAGAACTCTTGAAGTAACCGCACGGCTCTCTGTTAATCATTTGTTGCATCCTCTCTCTAGAACTCTTGAAGTAACCGCACGGCTCTCTGTTGAGCTGCACTGTTCCAAAGAAAACTCAAAATCTGACAAATTAACAAAAAAAGAAGTGGCGACATAGGAGCTCCCTGCCTTAATCCTCTAGAACTCTTGAAGTAACCGCACGGCTCTCTGTTAATCATTTGTTGCATCCTCTCTCTTCATTTTAGTTTCATTAGTTCTCTGCTCTTTCATACGATAGTTTGTATTCCCATCACTCATCTTAACTGATTTATTCTTTCATACATGTAGGTGGTTTTCTTTTGTAATGGTTGTGGCTGTTATTTTCCATTTCATTCTCAAGGCTTTTTCTATTCTGCAATTGTTTTCATTCTTTTTCCTTAAAAAATAATGGTGATTTTTGTCTGGAATTCATTTTACATATCCCTCTTTACTGGGAATTCTTTATCAACAGAAAGCCTGTTTGAGAGCAACCACGCATGCGTGCATGCACACGTGCATGTGCACACTCTGAAGAATAGGGGGTTATACCGCCGTTTCATATTTGAATAAACAGCACTAGTACAACCCATCAAGAGGTGAGCTACCTCCTTATAGTTGACAACTTGAGACAGACTACAGTTAAACCTTATCAGACACATGCATCAGCATTGCAGAACCGCTTTCAAAACTACCGTGACATACATGAGCACCTGCACAGTAGCAACATCCCATCAGTCTATACCCTAAACTAAATGATAATGACAAGAATAGTATGTGCTTGATCATAATTAAATAGTAACGCATCAACCCCAACAAAATCACAAACCAATGTAGATACATCTGAGTGCGTGCATGGACCTGGTCAACAAGTCAACAACAACTCTGCCACAAGGATAGTCATTTAATAGTGATTCAGGACTGAATTAGGCCACTAAGAACTTGCTGAATTTCTGATCCAGGGTAGTGAAAGAAATGTTATTGGGCTTTAAAGAAACGATATTTTTTTGGGCCTATTAATGGACTTAGGTGAATTGGTTCAGGTTGAGAATTCAAGTACTCGGTCAGATCAGGCCGAATTGGCCAATCTGATCAGATTTTCCCAGTTTGATCTGATCTGTTCCCCCACTTCCCGATCCTTGAAGAAGCAGAAGTACAATACAGACTTGCCTCCAGATGTGCCTCACACCTTTCACTGTCAACACTGCTTCGATCTCGCCATGAGCATGGTACTAAAAACCGGCCAAACCAGGCCAGAACTGGTCCGGTTCAAAACTGACCTGAACCGGCCTTGGAATCGGAACCAAGATCCGAACCGACGGCCCTATCTGATCTGGTTTTACAATCTGGTTTTTAGAACCTTGGCCATGAGACCCTTGCCGAAGATGCCACTGCCACCTCCTCTTCCTCTTCTTTTTCTGTCACTTGTGCGTCTGATTCCCGTTGAGTGAGACTAGGTTAGGGAGGGGATGGGTACTCAAAGAATGTAAGAGGGTGTAAAAGAATATATAAGTCCTGGTAAAATTATATATAATATATACAGCTTAATAACACAAAATAAAGTTGGCTGATCCCGGCCTGCTTCAGCTTGTTCTGATCAGCCTGGACTGGGAAGGATCAGTGCCCACACTGTCAGGATCAGCGGATCCATGTGGCACAGGGTTGGCTGGTCTATGCCTAATCCTAAGTCTTCAATGTAAAAAAATTGGAACAATCCTTTATGAGTCTATAGGTGTTCTTCACTGGCATTGCTTGGTGTTTCACTAGAGGCTCTTTTATCAACACCTGTCACAGCAAGTGGTCTTTCAGGATAGGGCAAGAGCTATCATTGGGGGGCGAGGGGCTATCAACTTTCTATCTCCTGCTTCTTTGTGTTTTTTGCAGCAAGCAATTACAGTTTATAACTGTATCATGTTAGTGCCTTTATCCCAACACATTAAACTCTGTCAGCAGACCAAAAATGCGCAGAATCCCCTTATCCTGTCCCTAAAAACCTAACTCCTCACTGATTATGGACAGTTGCTTAGAAAAAAAAAGAAGGGTGATGCTGCCTTTCTTAAGACAGCCTTTGACAAATTTTTGTTGTCTCTTAGATTCAATATTTAGGTTCTCTCTAAGCTGAGCTGTAGACACGCTAATTTTGACATCATTTTGAGTAAATTTCATATCATATAATAATACCTCAAAATAATCTGATATTTAATCATTAGTTAATTTTTATTAATCTTTTTGAATTAATTATTTAAATAGTACCGGGTCAGACAGACATAATTTAAGTTAATTAATTAAATTGATTTTAACTCAAATTTTAATCAAATATGAAAAAGTCTAAAAGACGCCGACATGTGCAGACGCCATTTAGACTTTATTTCTATTTTGATTTTTAAGTTTAAATTTTAATTAATTGATTAATTAGTTAAAAGACGTCTACTAGGTACGACGCCATTTAGGTCTCTTAAGTTATTTCTATCTCTTTTTCCGGATGTTTATCCTTATCTTAATTAGTCTAAAAGACGTCTCCCATGGACGACGCGTTTTAGATAATTACAGATAATGATGAATTAATCAGTATTTATCTGTTTGTTAGTTGGATAAACTTCAAATTCTTTCATGTTAATCCATTAATAACCGCGGATGAAAAGTCTATAAATACATAACCCCTTGGAAATTGAAAAGTTAGTGAAAGTTAGTGATAATTCCTGAAAGATTAGTGATAATTGAGTGAAATTGGAAAAAAGAATCTTGGCGACAACGTCCAGGCGCTGAAGAATCGAAGTGTTGTTACTTCTAGGAGTCTTGAAGCAAACTACATCCTTTCTACATACGATCTTCGTCCTTTCAAGATCCATTCAAGAACCAAAGCTTTCTAGGAGTCATCCAACTCAATTCTTAATTATTCATCAATATATTAGTTCAAAATCTCATTCATCACATCACTCCATGCAACACACACTCACTAGCATTATTTTTCAATCCATATTTTAAGAGGTTTAAAAGACCATCAAACAAGTGAATTCATTTGTTTAAGTTGCATGATCAGAATCTTCATTAGAATAGATACTACCTCTGCTTGAGTTCTTATTATTTTATTTTATCTTTATCTTTTGTAAGATACAAAAGGAGATAAAGAGGAGATAATCAAGAAGGAAAAAGAATCTGGATAATTCTCAAAGTCCCATAAACATAAAAAATAAGAACAAAGTCAGAAGGGCTCTCTTTCTTCAGCCGGCTGAAGGAGGAAAATCAATGACTTGAACATCTTCCAATTCCAAAATAAGTAGGCGATTAATCTTTTTTTTTGGAACTTTTTAGTTAAAAGTTTCTTGCGATCACATTCACTTAGTTTTAATAGGTTTATTTGGCACATAAACAATATAAATTTTCATGATAATCACACACCCAATTTGAACACTCATAACTTTTTGGCGATCACGGTGAGACTTGGTCTCGCCATCTTTTAATCTTTGTTCTTACTTTTCATCAATCGGACACTCTCTGTGCACTACCTGTGTCTCTCGACACGTCTTCACCGATTGGTGAGTTTTTAATTTAGTTGTTATTCCCACGTGCACCACGTGCACACTCCTGTGGCAAGATCTTGCCCTCCCTGTTTGATTGATTGAAGAGTTGTGATTGTGATAAGAAGCATGTGTGATTGATTGAATGTTTTGTTGTTTACATGATAAATCATCCTGTTAAAAAAAAATTGAAATAAAAAAAAGAATCGCATGAGCCGATCATTTACTGCTTTCATCCTTTTTGTTTGAGGATGAATCAATCCAGAAATTCCTCCTGAATTGTTCATTCTGCGACTTGAAAAGCGTCCAGGAGAAACGACGCGTTTCATATAGCGTCGCCCAACCCAGACGCCTTTCAGGCCGAATTCTCTGTTGTTTGTTGCCTGAGATTCTGCGAAAAAAAATAAGTTTATGTTTGAATAACGTCGACAAACAGCGACGCGATTCAGACAGTTTCTTGTTTTTTTTTTCTTCAGTTCTCAGATTTCTGATCTGCTTGCTACTACACATTATGTAATAAGCATTAGAGGCCATCCAGGCCACAGGTCATATGTACTGGGGCTAACACCCCCCTTTTCTCTTAGGAACACCTTTATTGATGTCTTCAACTCTCTCTGATTGGGTCGGTCCCTCGATCAGACTAGAGTGGTTGGCGTTAAAGACCTTCGTAAGTCTTCAAAATCAAGGTATTCCTCCTTGTTCATCGAGCTGGTTGTACCAATCGAAGTCCTGGTTAGATTTTCATAACGTTGTGAGAGAAAGCCATAGAGTATAACGGTGGAAATTGAACTGAAACTAGGATCCTACCCATTGAGTGAATTTGTGATTAATTGAATCCAAATAACCCAACAAGAATTCTGAAATAACGTTAAACATCCACTTGTTTGCTTAATCTCTGTGCAACTCGTCTGCAAATCTTTGAAAAAAAATCTAATATCATGCTACTTCGATCAGGAAGGGATTTGAGCATGGCTCCATATACCCTAGTCAACTACGAGGGAGATGTTAATGCCCCTCTTGAGTCTGATTACCACTTTGAAAGCGAGGGAGATACTAATGCCCCCCATAATCCTCATTCTTGTCCAGTTCGATATGAGGGAAACCGACAAACCCCTCTTCCTTGTGCTCATGATCAATATTCTAATCTTCCTCCGCATGTGCATGCGATTCCTAATCCTATTTTCGAGGGGGGCATGAATCCGAATGATCCCTCATCCTCCGATCCCTCGGATCTAGTGAACGCTTTGGGAGTTCTTGCCTTCCGTCTGGATCATCGACAGTTCGAGGCAATCCAGTCTATTTTGAAGGGAAAGACGCCTATGCAGTCTGCCGAGCCGAACCCTACGGCTTCCCCTGTCATTCCTCAACCTCCTCCTCATCGTACTTCCTTCATTTTCAGGCCATGGAAGGCCATCAACCTCTCGGCCAGCTGGGCCACAACTTTCTTCTTCGAGGCAACCGGTCAGGCCGCTAACGCTTGCTTACCAAAATGCCTTCGGGTATGGCGAAAGTTTTGCCGGACCTCAGCTCTATTGTCCCCCATGCCCTACATACTCTAGGCAACATGCCTATCATGTACCTCCACCTCCCCCTCCTCCCCAGGTTGATCCAACGACACAAACTCTGCTTGCAAAGATTGAGCGTATGCATGAACAATTCAACAAACTTCAGAAGATGATGAGAGTTAAAGCTACACCTGAAATTAACCTGCCAAGTCTGCTTGTATTTCATCTGCCACCCTCTGAGATGTCAGTATACCGAAAATACAATGGTATTGGTAACCCCTTCACTCATTTGAAGGAGTTTATGTATGAGTCATCTTTCTGACAGAACGACAAGAGGTCGTTAGTATTTTTGTTCAGAAAATCCTTGGAGGGACTAGCCCTTGAATGGTTCTTTTCTTTAGAGAAAGCTGAAGTAGAGGACTATGGTATCGTATCACGAAAATTTATTCAGCGATACTAGGATAGAGTTGCCCTCTCTCTGTCCATTACTGATTTGATAGCAGAAAAGATTAAGCCTGACGAAGAATTCGTCAGTTTTGCTGATAGATGGAGGTGAATGGCAGAAAAAGTAAAAGATCATCTGTCTGAGTCAGAGCAAGTAAACATGTTAATCTCTAATGCTACACCTCAGTTTAAGTTAGTCCTTGTTCTGAACAACTTGACCAGCATGGCAGAGCTCTATGAAAGAGCATAATATTGTCAAAATGCTTTCAAGGATGCTACATTCTCTAGTATCTTTGATCCTCACCGACCTAGCAGGCCTCCACCTGGAAGCCTGCCGTGCCAAATTCCCCTAGCACAGGTCCAACCACTGAGGGCACGCTCTCCCATGAGCAGGTTAGTAGCATGAACTACAACCAGCCCCAATTTGTGAGGAATCAACAACCACAGTACCAATGGTCGCAGCAGCCAAACCAGCAGGGTTACAGACAGCAGCAGCCGAACCCACAGTATCAGCAGCCTCAGCAGTCGAACCAACAACCACAACAGCAGACACAGCTGCAGCCACAACGGCAACTACAGTATCAACCCCCACAACTACAATATCAACTTCCACAGCAGCAGTATCAGCTCCCACAACAGCAGTAGTACCAGTCGCGCGCACCGCCGGCATACCACAATGTGCCTCCTCCTGCTGATTATAACCAACAGAGAAAACCTCATGGCCCGAAGAGGGCAGAATATCCAGTCCTTCCAGAATCCTTATCAGATATCTTCAGTGCTTTGATGGCAGCCAATGTCTTGGTTTTGCCAAGAGAAAAAGCAGTTTGGCCCCAAAATGTCGACACTTCTAGGTATTGTTATTTCCACCGACAACCTGGACACACCATAGATACATGCTTCCAATTCCGAGATTATATTCATGATCTCAACGAGCGAGGAGGTATTGATTGTGAAGAAATGAAGAAGTATATATCCGCCTTGAAGGCGAGAAGACCACAACAACAATAGTAGCAGCAGCAACAACAACCAAGAGCGTCGGCGCAGGCAGCGGCGCCTCCAAATATGGGTATAGTGCAAAACCCACTCCCAGAGCACCATAATCAGAATCAAGTTGCCCCAATTTTAACAAATAGCCGGTCTGAGGCTAATCGAGGGCAACAGTGGAAGATAGATGACTCTTCCTCTCTTTATTCAACATGCCACACTCCGAGCACTGCAGAACAACCACTATGCCGCACCCTCCATATACCTAGACCACAACCCGTTACCATCACGCCAGTATCAACACCCGCATATCACTCGTCCGCACCCATTAACCAATCACCAACGCCCACTTTCCTTAAACCCATTAACCCATCACCACCGCCCACGTTCCTCAAACCCGTTATCCCCCACGCCACCACGCCTCCATCAAACAACCCCTCGCAAGCTAATTGTGCACCCCTCATACCGTCCAAATTACTGCTCCGCGTACCATTCCCTACGTCACTTACTACCGCCACCGCTTACCCAAACACCATACAACCATCTAAACTTCTACTTCGCATGCCATTCCCCACTTCATCCGCACCGACCAATTACCCCTCAACTATCCAACTATCTAAGCCTCTCATCCGAACCATGCCACCATCAACTAACCCTACGCCATCACACGTATACCAACCCTCCACACCGTTTACACCATCCACTAGTCCTGCGGTGCTCAAGTTATCACCCGGCCCTTCCACAACTGAAGAACATACACTTCGGAGTGGGAGGATCTTCAATAAGGTCTTTCCTCAATCAATAGTCAGAGACGGCCCATCACAGCCGTCAGAAGAGACACATAATGATGAGAGTGCACCAGACACTCAATATGACCTGTTGAAACATCTTGACAGAACATCGGCACGAATCTCTGTGCTTGAATTGATAAAGAGATCGAAGACCCATCAGGAGGCTCTGATGGAGTATCTACAAAAAGTGACGGTCAACGAAGACGTGTCGGTAGAGAAGATCGCCACACTACTAGTTCTTCATGGGGATCAACCCTCTATCTTATTTCATACATCGGAACTAGCACCACCAGCAGCTAGGAGCATGGCTCTAAGTATTACGGTCAATATCTGCAAGAAGGCCGTAGATGCATGTTTGGTCGATACAGGGGCTTCAATTAATGTCCTGCCTGCGAAGACCCTTGAATTGTGTGGTGTACCCAAAGAAAAATGGTTGCCTAGTCCTATTTTTGTAACAACTTATGATAATTCCACCCGTTCCCCTCTGGGAATGGTCTATTTAAAAGTAGAGTTAGGCCCAGTATGTCATGCCGAGGTCGAATTTCACATTTTGGAAATCGATCCTTCTTGAATGCTTGGGTCGTCCTTATATGAAAACCCTCGAGACGATTCCCTCTACGAATCATCAGTGTCTCAAATTTCCCTACATAGGACGAATCATTAAAGTTACGAGCATGCCGATCTTTGCTGCTGCTCACTCCTTGAATATCAAGTCAACTTCTTCACCTGACCGACAACCTTTTCTGTCGGTATTACAGGTCTACCGTCCGGTGGCTGATCCTTTAAAGGCCGCCACTCTTACTCTTTATCCATTGAATGCCATAAAGCGGGGGAAGTGCATGAGTACCCCTGGATGGAAAATAATGATAAAGGGTGGTTATCAGTCTGGAAAAGGCCTGGGCACGCAATTACAAGGTTGAACTACGCCCATCAAGGACAACTAGAAATGGCCTGGGCTATGGGCCAAGAAAAGTGAGGCACGATATTACTCAGAAGGAAGAAAATGAAGACGGCCAGAAGATATGGGAGACAATGTCTACGCCATGCAAAGAAGGTCGGGACCTCTTAACATGGACTTTATACACACATTTTGTCAAGGGACCCGTGATCAGTCATGATAACACGGTGGTCATTACTTCCTGTTTTGACCTCCATGACATATATGGAAGATAGCTGGCCAGACATTGTTCAGAATTGCTCACGTACTAGTCTTTGGAAGCTCTGCGGCCAATGAAAAGGAGGAAGTTTCAAGACCCTGAGTGTGAATGGTACAAATGGTTTGACTTAAGGGATTTGTATATTGCATTGAATAGACTGTTTTTTGATCCCTCAGAACATAAGTAGCCGCCACAAATAGATGAACTGATTGAAGGACCTGGTGCCATTTTTGATAAAAGAATACTGCTGTCTGAGGAAACATATGAAGGGGAGCTAGATGACCCCTATGAAGCTGGTTATACCACGGATCTTTTCTGGAGGGGGACTTATCCTTCTCACATTTTCACACTTCATACCTTGTTCCGCACTCTGCTTCTGACCCCGACTTGGTCGCGGGTCATTACTGAAGATATTCCACGGGCTCCGCCCATTATGATCACCCTGTCCCCACGGGATTTCATTCCTCAACTTCTTCTCGATTCAGAGAGGATTTACGATTTGATCTGGGACATATTACTGTATGATCCCCCCAACCCTTTGGCCTTGGTGCTACTTCCTCCATCACATTCTCTTTCTATTCACCTTCACTCTTGTTTTATGATTAATTCATCTTTTCTCAAAAAAAAAATGCCAATTTGGCAACAAATTTCTCTCAGATTCTCATTGAGAAAACTTCCTATTGTGCGATTGTACCCCGTCGCGCAGGTCTTTCGGTCAAGGTTCTCTTCTAGATCTGCTCTGCCCCTACCCTCGGGAGGATTCCCTTGTATTTCCGCATGTATCTTATAATTTTCATTATTCTTCGTCTTCATTAAGTCAGGATAGGGAGTCTAGGCAGGTTGGTCAGGTTAGGAAGTCTAGAAAATCTAAGGGTAAACAAATTATAGATAGATACCTCCAGGATTTAGCTGATAAATGCCTTTCTTGCTCTTTGATCCTTCAGCTATTAGAGAATCCTATTAAGATGCCAGAAGATTGTGTAGATGATGAGTCAGTTAATGATGGATATGGGGTGTATGAATTGATACACGAAAAAGACCCCATTGTTGAAGATGAAGATGACGAGGACGCGGCTGAGGCATATACTAGTTGAGTGAAAATATTCGATGAATCCTCAGCTGCCGTAGAAGAGCCCACCAAAAAGATCAATCTAGGGACTGAAGACGAACCTAAGGTTGTCCTCGTTAATAAGAATATTTCCGAAATGGATGAGAAGACAATGGTACAAGTTCTTAAGGATTATAAAGACATTTTCGCCTGGAGTTATAAGAATATGCCGGGGTTAGACTCATCCTTAGTGGAATACAGGTTGACATTAAAGGATGGAGCTAGTCCGGTCAAACAGAAGTTAAGGCGATTCCACCCACAAATGGCTTTAAAAATGAAGGAAGAGGTCGATAAGTTACATAAAGTCAAATTCATTAGAGTTGTCCTCTATCCACAATGGGTGGCCAACATAGTCTCGGTTATGAAGAAAGATGGGAAGGTCAGAATCTGCATTGACTTCCGAGATTTGAATCGGGCCTGTCCTAAGGATGATTTTCCATTGTCTCACATTGATGTACTCATCGATAACACTGCTGGCCATGAAACTTTATCATTCATGGATGGATTTTCAGGATACAATCAGATCAAATTGGCAGAAGAAGATTAGGAAAAGACATCATTCATTACACCTTGGGGAACATATTGCTATGTCGTCATGCCATTTGGATTAAAGAATGCTGGAGCCACTTATCAAAGGGCTATGATGGCAATATTTCACGACATGATGCATATCGATCTAGAAGTGTATGCGGATGACCTGTTGGTGAAATCTAAGACTAAGGCTGAACATGCCAAGATTTTGGCAAGAATATTAGAAAGATCAAGAGAATACCAGTTAAAGATGAACCCCAAGAAATGTGTATTCGGGGTATCATCAGGGAAATTACTTAGATTCATTGTCAGTAAATGGGAAATTGAGATCGATCCCAATAAGGCGAAGGCTATCAGAGAAATGCCACATCTCAAAAACTTGAAAGAGTTAAGAAGATTAATCGAGAGGTTGCAATTTATTCGCCGTTTTGTCTCTCAACACTCACAAAGGTGTAAGCTGTTCTACGAACTTACCAAGCCGGGAGTCACATTCAATTGGGACGATAAGTGTCAGGAGGCGTTTGATGGATTGAAGAATTATTTGGCAAGTCCTTCTGTTTTGAGACCACCATCTCCAGGTAAACCATTGATACTATATATCTCTGTTCTGGATGATGTGGTGGGGGCTGTCCTAGCACAAGAGGATGAAGAAGGAAAGGAGAGGGCAGCCTACTATTTCTCTAAACTTCTCAACCCTGCTGAACAGAGATACACGGCGATGGAGTAAACATGTGCAGCACTTGTATGGGTTGTTCAGAAATTGAAGCATTACTTTCTAACCCATGAAGTCCATCTCATCGCTAGGATGAATCCAATCAAGTTTCTTCTTGAGAAATATGTCTTTACTGATAGGTTAGCACGATGACAAAACTTTCTATCTCAATTTGATGTCACTTACATTCAGCAAAAAACGATCAAAAGCTATGCCATAGCAGAACATCTCGCTCATCACCCCCTTCCTCGTTTTGATCCAGTCTGATCGGAGTTTCCGGATGAGGAACTGATGTCCATAGACCGAATCAAAGATGATATGTGGACTCTGCATTTTGACGGAGCTCTGAATTCCCATGGAAATGATATTTGCATTGTTCTGCTATCACCTGAAGGTGTTACCATTCCACAAGCCTTTCAACTTGACTTCCTAGTCACTAACAATATAGCTGAATAGGACTGGCAATGAGCCGAGCCGCTCACGAGCCGCTTGAGCTCGGCTCGATTTCAGCTCGGTTCGGCTCGACTCGAAATGTCAAACGAGTCGAGCTCAAGCTTAAGTAGAAGCTCGAATAGCTTAACGAGCCGAGCTCAAGCTTACTGTAGCTCGGCTCGTGAGCTCGTGAGCCGGCTCGAAATATTTAACATGTTTTTTTTAATTTTTCCAAACTAGGTCAAAGTGGCATTCCATCCGTGTCCTGTGTTTAAATTTTCATATATGTAGTTAGTATTATCACAAAAGGTCTATATTCATGTTTAATTGAGTTCAAAATCTGCCTATTAAGGTTCTTGTTCATTTTTTATTATGCATTTAATTGTCTTCCTTGGGATTTTAATTGAATTGATTAGTTTTTATTTTATATGTCTTGATAGAGTATTATTACACAAGTTTGAATAAGAATACTAAAAAATCCTCATTATGTATCAAATGACTAAAATTAAATCGCATATGTCCAGATTTCATTAGTTCAAGCTCGAGCCGAGCCGAGCTCGAGCCTGGTGAAAACGAGTCGAGCCGAGCTCGAGCCCAGATTTAGAGCTCGAGCTCGAGCCAAGCTCCATTGACCCGAGCCGAGCCCGAGCCATGCAAAGCTCGGCTCGGCTCGGCTCATTGCCAGCTTATAGTTGAATACGTGGCACTCCTTGCTGGCTTCGAGGCTACTCATCTCCAGGGTGTCACCAAACTCAGAATTGTAGGTGATAGCCAATTAATTCTTCGCCAGGTGTTAACCAAGTATCGAACTATTGATCCCAAGCTCAAGCCTTATTAAGAACTTACTTCTGCATATACTAAGCTTTTCACAAAGTTGATCTTCGTCCTTGTTCCTAGGAATCAAAATATCTTAGCTGACGTTCTAGCTTCACTTGCATCATCTCTCAATTTTCCAATCAGCAGACAATCTGAATCAATCATCGTTCATAGGCGTCTTTCACCCGCTGTGAAAGACCCTTCATTCCTTAGAACTAAGGAGAAGCTGCTAAAGAAGGTCAAATATGGAGATATTTTGGTAAAGATAGATTATGTTAATGGAGCTGTTAGAAGAAATGGATGATGAGCAGAAACTATGGTACTACGAAATTGCTAAATATTGTGAAGATCAATCATATCCTGAAGAAGCCACAGTTGAGGAGAAAAAGACTATCAGGAGAGTTGTTCAAAGATACACTCTAGTTAGAGGAGCATTATACAAAAGAGGTTTTGATGGAGTTCTTCTAAGATGTTTAGATGAAGATGAGCTTTGGAAGGTTATAGAAGGAGCTCATGTTGGAGTTTGTGGTGGCCATGTTAATCGACAGATGTTAGCAAAGAAAATCTTTAGGCAAGGATTCTATTGGCCAACTATGGAAGAAGATTGTGTAGGATATGTCCGTAGGTGTGCTAAGTGTCAACTTCACGCCGATAAGATTCATTCTTCTACATCTTCACTCCACCCTGTTTCCTCCCCATGGCTTTTCTCCATGTGGGCTTTCGATATCATTGGACCCCTTGGCAATCCTGATTCCGGCATTAAGCAGAAGTTCTTCATGCTCACGGCAACAGAATACTTCACCAAGTGGGTAGAAGCTAAAGCATATACGGAAGTCAAAGCATCAGCCGTCTGCAAGTTCATAATGAAGAACATCATCACAAGATTTAGAATTCCTAGCACCATTGTCATCGACAATGGACCACAGTTCGTGTCACAAGAACTGAAAGACCTCTGCAACATGTATAAAATTGCATTGCATCATTTGTTTCCTTATTATCCGCAAGACAATGGCCAAGCAGAGGCAACTAACAAGACTTTGATAAAAATCATCAAAAAGACGTGCAAGTCTAATAAATTTACAGACTTGCCAGAAAAATTGATTGAGGCTCTATGGGCCTACCGAACTTCAATCTGCACGCCCACTGAGCAGACTCCTTATTCCTTAACATTTGGAATGGAGGCGGTAGTTCCATACGAGATCCTTATACCGTCATTAAAAGTACAATTGAATAAGGAATTCTCCATTGATGAACACCGTTCAGCACTCCTTGCTCAATTGGAACTCTTAGACGAGAAAAGATGGTCAGCTGCTAATCATGCAAGAGTTTATCAAAATAGATTAGCACGTTTTTACCAAAAGAAAGTCATTGAACGTAAGTTCAAAGTTGGTGAAATGGTTGTCAAAAGAATCTTTGTAAAACCTGGTGGTTCGCGTTCTAAGTTCCAACCCAATTGGGAAGGACCATATGTTGTATCACATGCTTTTCATGGTAACGCTTACCGTCTAGTTAATGCAGAAGGACAATAGTTGACTCACCCCTAGAATGGTCTGTATCTCAAGAAATACTACCCTTAGGTTAAAGAGTCGATCAGCATGATGCAAAGACCAGTAGAATCAGAAAATTTAGAAACACAAATTTCCTTATCAATCTGAATAATTTAATTTAAACACATTACTACACACACTGACACGTTTGATTCGTGAGTAATAAGAGATGTCAAGTCCTAAGGAATACCGAAAGTTTGACCAAGGGTGTAAAGTGCAAATCATTCTTTTCAAACAAAATTCTGTTTTTACACTCAGCCCATGATGTCGGAACGAGGCTTAGAATAGATTACTAAGAACACCCGCCATCTTAGTAGGAGGTCGTCATAAAAAAAATGAGGGAGATCTGTCTCAAGAAAAAGAAAAGAAAAGCAAAAGCAAAAGGCAAAAGTCAAATGTCAAATCAAAAGACCATTACACTACAAACGTTACATCAAGGCCATGAAATGAAATAAAAAGGAACGCAAGGTCGATAAATACCCCGGAAAGAAAATGACCGAACCCCAACAGATATTAGGGTAAGAAATGAATATCTTTTTAGGTCTTCGGAACCTTCTCGTGAGTTTTCTAAACCAATTATTTCCTTCTATCTAAAGAGGCGTACTCCAAGCTTAAGGAACGGCCTAGATTGACTAAGGATCAAATCATCAAATGGGATCACGAATGGAAACACAAGTTCAAGCACGATGAGTCTAAGTTAGATTATTGAAGAACAATATGAGAATTAAGTTAATAAATGAATATGATCTTTTAATCTGAGTACTATGTTGATCTTTTAGTTTGCATAATATTTCAAAATCCAAAAAAATACATATTTCAAAATAATAAAAAAATACATATTTCAAAATCCAAAAAAAGTACATATTTCAAAATCAAAAAAAAAATTGCATATTTCAAAATAAAAAAAATACATATTTCAAAATCAAAAGAAAAGCACATATCTCAAAGTAAAAAAAAATAGATATTTCAAAAATCCAAAACATATATATGTTCCAAAACCCAAACAAAAATGAATATTTCAAAATAAAAAAGTATTTCATAACCACAAGGTCCTTGATAAGACCTGTTGCAGAGGTCTTTCAGTTCTTGTGACATGAACTGCGGTCTATTGTCGGTGACGATGGTACTAGGAATTCCAAATTTTGTGATGATATTCTTCATTATGAACTTGCAGACGGTTGATGTTTTGACTTCCGTATATGCTTCAGCTTCTGCCCACTTGGTGAAGTATTCCATTGCCGTGAGGATGAAGAACTTCTGCTTAATGCCGGAATCAAGATTGCCAAGGGGTCCAATGATATCGGAAGCCCACATGGAGAAAGGTCATGAGGAGGAAACAGGGTGGAGTGAAGATGCAGGAGAATGAATCTTATTGACGTGAAGTTGACACTTAACACACCTACGAACATATCTTACACAATCTTCTTCAATGGTTGGCCAATAGAATCATTGCTTAAGGATTTTCTTTACTAACATCTGTCGATTAACATAGCCACCACAAACTCCAGCATGGGCTCCTTCTATAACCTTCCAATGTTTATCTTCGTCTAAACATCTTAGAAGAACTCCATCAAAACCTCTTTTGTATAATGCTCCTCCAACTATGGTGTATCTTTGAGCAACTCTCCTGATAGCTTTTTTCTCCTCAGCTGTGGCTTCTTCAGGATATGATTGATCTTCACAATATTTAGTAATTTCGTAGTACCATAGTTTCTGCTCATCATCCATTTCTTCTAACAGCTCCATTAACATAATCTCTCTCTTTTCCAAAATATCTCAATCTTTGACATTCTTTAGCAGCTTCTCATTAGTTCTAAAGAATGAGGGGTCTTTCACGGCAGCTGAAAGACGCCTATGAACGATGATTGATTCGGATTGTCTGATGATTGGAAAATTGAGGGATGATGCAAGTGAAGCTAGAGCGTCAGCTAAGATATTCTGATTCCTAGGAACATGGACGAAGATCAACTTTGTGAAAAGCTTAGCATAAGCAGAAGTAAGTTCTTAATAAAACTTGAGCTTGGGATCAAGAGTTCGATACTTGGTTAACACCTGGCGAAGAATCAATTGGTTATCACCTACAATTCTGAGTTTGGTGGCACCCTGGAGATGAGAAGCCTCGAGGCCAGTAAGGAGTGCCTCGTATTCAGGTATATTGTTAGTGACTGGGAAGTCAAGCTGAAAGGCTTGTGGAATGGTGACACCTTCAGGTGATAGTAGAACAATGCCAATATCCTTTCCATGGGAATTTAGAGCTCCGTCAAAATGCAGAGTCCACATATCATCTTTGATTCGGTCTATGGACATCAGTTCCTCATCCGGAAACTCCGATCAGACTGGATCAAAACGAGGAAGGCGGTGGTAAGCGAGATGTTATGCTATGACATAGCCTTTGATCGCTTTCTGCTGAATGTAAGTGATATCAAATTGAGATAGAAAGCTTTGTCATCGTGCTAACCTATCAGTAAGGACAGATTTCTCAAGAAGAAACTTGATTGGATTCATCTTAGCGATGAGATGGACTTCATAGGCTAGAAAGTGATGCTTTAATTTCTGAACAACCCATACAAGTGCTGCACATGTTTTCTTCATCGCCGTGTATCTCTGTTCAGCGGGGTTGAGAAGTTTAGAGAGATAGTAGGCTGCCTTCTCCTTTTCTTCTTCATCCTCTTGTGCTAGGACAGCCCCCACCGCATCATCCAGGACAGAGATATATAGTATCAATGGTTTACCTGGAGATGGTGGTCTCAAAACAGGAGGACTTGCCAAATAATTCTTCAATCTATCAAATGCCTCCTGACACTTATCGTCCCAATTGAATGTAACTCCCGGCTTGGTAAGTTCGTAGAACATCTTATACCTTTGTGAGTGTTGGGAGACAAAACGGCGAATAAATTGCAACCTCCCGATTAATCTTCTTAACTCTTTCAAGTTTTTGGGAGGTGACATTTCTCTGATATCCTTCGCTTTATTAGGATCAATCTCAATTCCCCGTTTACTGACAATGAATCTAAGTAATTTTCATGAGGATACCCCGAATACACATTTCTTGGGGTTCATCTTTAACTGGTATTTTCTTGATCTTTCTAATATTCTTGCCAGAATCTTTTAGTATGTTCAGCCTTAGTCTTAGATTTCACCAACAAGTCATTCACATACACTTCTAGATCGATATGCATCATGTCGTGAAATATTGCCATCATAGCCCTTTGATAAGTGGCTCCAGCATTCTTTAATCCAAATGGCATGACGACATAGCAATATGTTCCCCAAGGTGTAATGAATGATGTCTTTTCCTAATCTTCTTCTGCCAATTTGATCTGATTGTATCCTGAAAATCCATCCATGAATGATAAAGTTTCATGGCCAGCAGTGTTATCGATGAGTACATCAATGTGAGACAATGGAAAATCATCCTTAGGATAGGCCCGATTCAAATCTCGGAAGTCAATGCAGATTCTGACCTTCCCATCTTTCTTCATAACCGAGACTATGTTGGCCACCAATTGTGGATAGAGGACAACTCTAATGAATTTGACTTTATGTAACTTATCGACCTCTTCCTTCATTTTTAAAGCCATTTGTGGGTGGAATCGCCTTAACTTCTGTTTGACCAGACTAGCTCCATCTTTTAATGTCAACCTGTATTCCACTAAGGATGAGTCTAACCCCGGCATATTCTTATAACTCCAGGCGAAAATGTCTTTATAATCCTTAAGAACTTGTACCATTGTCTTCTCATCCATTTCGGAAATATTCTTACTAACGAGGACAACCTTAGGTTCGTCTTCAGTCCCTAGATTGATCTTTTTGGTGGGCTCTTCTACGGCAGCTGAGGATTCATCGAATATTTTCACTCCACTAGTATATGCCTCAGCCGCGTCCTCGTCATCTTCATCTTCAACAATGGGGTCTTTTTCGTGTATCAATTCATACACCCCATATCCATCATTAACTGACTCATCATCTACACAATCTTCTGGCATCTGAATAGGATTCTCTAATAGCTGAAGGATCAAAGAGCAATAAAGACATTTATCAGCTAAATCCTGGAGGTATCTATCTGGAATTTGTTTACCCTTAGATTTTCTAGACTTCCTAACCTGACCAATCTGCCTAGACTCCCTATCCTGACCTAATGAAGACGAAGCAGAATGAAAATTATAGGATACATGCGGAAATACAAGGGAATCCTCCCGATGGTAGGGGCAGAGCAGATCTAGAAGAGAATCTTGAGGCATTATTATATGATATGAAATTTATTCAAAATGATGTCAAAATTAGCGTGTCTACACTGCCTATTAGTGCATTTCACACTATATATACCCATTTCAAGTCTTGGTGCCATCACAACTCCCTGCAGGCATGGTTTGCAAGATTAGTCAATCCCGATCGAGATCAGCCCATGCTGATCTGGTTTGTGGGAGGGACCCGATTCCTCATTTGTTTGTTAAAGAATAGCTGGTTGGCATGAATCGGCTGGAATTGGTTTGAAGTTGGCCGATCCTAGGTCAATTTTGAGCCGAACCCAGTCTCATTCTTAACCAAAATTGTGCCTAACGAAGCTAACATTGGAATTGAGCAGGCTGACTTGTGGCTTTTATCAGAACCCTTTTGGCTGATACAGAGGTGACTTCATGCCTTGTTCACTTGCACAATTTTTTTTTTTAGAAATTCAGAATTTACATGTTTATTTATTTGCAAGTAATGAATGATCATTCTTCTAATGTTTCACTGAAGATGCAATAGATATTTTTCCTTTTCCATCATAATTCTCTCTTTTTGTCACTTTCAGCAGCATTGCAAGACAAGTCTGAAGAAAGTTGCATTTTTAACTGTTTGGCAAATGTCAATGCTGGTTTTCTTCCATTTGGATCTGGCAAACGTGCATGTGTTGGACAAAAGCGTGCGATTCTTGGAATTTCTACTCTATTGGCAGCTTTTCTTCATGTATACGAGGTTTGTGCCTTCTACATTTCCCTGTACAGTTTGTTTTGGTACAAGCTCCTTTGAGTTGTTTGTTCATTGCCCTCTTTTTTGGGGGGTGGGGTTGAGGTTTCCTCCAATCACAGTGTATACCACTTCAGTAAGCACATCCGAAGAAATCTTTTTCTCTACTCAATCTCAAGGAATGCATTGATAGTGCTCTCCTGTGCAAACCCTATTCACAGCACTGAGTCCCTGACGAAAAGAACAATATTATAGATTTTGGTTGCGTGTAATTAATCTCGAACTCATTCTCTGGCTTCTAATTATAATCTCATTATTGTAGGTACGGCTTCCTACAGTTTTAGAGAATAATCCAGCACCCATGATGAGCAAGTGTGTTTTTCAGTATCCGCCAAGCCAAAGGATCCTGTTTATAAGGAGAAGTTAGGGTTGTTCTAGTCTTCCTCATGTTTATAATGGTCTGAATGCATCTCTGCCTTTTTTGCCGGTCTCTGGTTCAATAGTAACCACTTGACGGAATATCTACTGCCAATGGTATCTTTTTCCTCCCAGTTTTTGATAGCTCCCAGTGCTGTTAACAGCACATACACAGTTTTAGAGGCACTTGTGAGCTGTTCTGTCAACGGGGTTGTCTTTGCCTTCTGTCTGCATTTTCTTCTTTTTTCTCCCAAAGGAGTTAATTGTGTCTGTATTTCTGGTATCTTTATATTTTCAGATATTGGTAATGGAAGTTCAGATTGTGTGGGTCCATTTTTGTTTCCCTAAAGCGAGTATCTGATCCATGTTTATCGCGTTGTTAATTAGCTGTCGGGAGAGAGAAATATTCGATCGGCTAGCTGCTTTGCTTCCCCAAAGTCGTCTTTATTGAGAAGGGATGCAGAAAAGTCTAGATTTTGTGAAGGTAAAAGAATCTGACGAATGTGATCTTAAGTTTCCAACTGCATAAGCTAACAAATAACCAGTTGTTGTATCTATCATATGAGATTGTCTGTTTCATGTGGCATTTTATGATCAAAAAGCAACGTGGCGGTACGGAATAAGACGGCGTAGTGTGCTATTTCATTTTTGTGCTTTGAAGGTCTAAATAAAAGTTTTGTATGTATTTCATGGGTGTTCAACAACACTTAGCAGGGCTGCCAAAACATAGGAGGAAAAACAAATGGTAATAAAGGTTGAAATGTTGCAGTAATATGCTTATGGACAAACTAGCAGAAAACAATCTTATCGTTGGACCATTTGAAGTCTAGTGAGGTAAGAATCATTTGTGTTTAAACAGCGGAGACGAGGGGTACTAGAACTTCTTCACGTCGAAGAGATTAGAGTGAAAGGAAAACCCAAGAAACAACAGTAATAAAAATAGTTTAATGTTTGGATACCTTCAAATTGAAGGTTCTGAATGTGGAGAGATGAGATATTCTACACCAAAAGTATACCCATACATAGGACAGAGGCGAATAGAGTCGCACATCTATTTTGTCTGGTGAAATGATTCATTCTGGACTGGAGTGTGCCTACTGGCATGAGGCAGAATTGAATCGAGTCTCATATTTTTCTTAGTGAAATGTTTAATTCACCATGTCCTATATGAGTGGGGGCATGCTTTGGAGATGAGATTTCTAGAGTTCTTTCTCTACACGAGTGTATCCTCACTCACACGAGAGAGATGAACGTGGGTCTTGATACCTTCTGTTTTTTTGATGAAATGACTAGTTCACTCTTTTCTCATGTGAGTGAGGATATAGTTTGATTTGATCTCTTCATATTTTAGTTTAAAAAATAAAATTTAGATAATCTCAACTTGAACATGGAGCATGGTAAAGAAGTCGGTGATTTGTAGCTCAATATTTGCACTGGAGGCTGCCGTTAGTTGAGTCTGATCAGGTAGCTAGTTACCATTTTTTAATTCATTAACATTATTGAGGACTACACTAAGCAATCGAGGTAGTTGCATAGAAAAGCAAATCATTACATGTAACTCAGTGGACAAACAAAATGTTACGATCAAGTAGACTTGACCAGAAAAATTAGACCCAGCGGTGGTTCTTGATCAGTATTTAACGAGCTGATTTGGGAAGTACTCATGACACCTATAGGATTAATCCAACATAAGGGAAATAAATTAAAAATATTTTCTGAACAGTTTAAACTGTTAAATTACTAAACTTTTAATTTGAATTATTTTTCAATGCTGAGTTAGATAAAATGAAACATTAATCGATCGGCTAGGGAATTTCCTAGGAGAACAAAAGGTTGGTAGGAATTTTGAGAGAGAAAATGGAATGCACTAAGGTACATGATCGTTGCGCAGAATCGTTCTCATTCATCTCAACGACTGGATCAAATATACGCAGCAACCCCCCCCCCCCCCCCCAACACAAAGAGAGAGAGAATTACATAATTCGGCAATATGTGTATATCCGCAGAACCTAACTCCTTTACAACCACCTTGCACTATTCTTCTCCAAGAACAAAAGTACAAAAATGCAGTCCTAGAAGGATCCTTCAACCGTCCTCTATTGTGTTTACCCTCTAGGACATGTTTTCTGGAGTTATGTTATAAATAACCCTCGAAAATAAAACCCAAAATATCATTGCATTCGTCCGCATTAGAGTGGTGTTGACACTTTAATGGGTGGTGTCGACACCACCTAATGCTTGACCTTTAGAGAATGCTCAAGGTGTTGATACGCTGATGGGTGATGTCGACACCCCTTGGTGCTTGCTTCTGTTGTTTCTACTGTGGTTCCCGGGATGTCGACATCCCTTATCTTGGTGTTCGGCACCCCCTTCTCTTGTGGTCGTCCGGAACTCATGGACACAATGTACTGCAAGGGGCAAGCCTCTCCAGTGCCACCAAAAAATCTCCCCTAACAACTCCAAACCTGACTAACAACTCCAACCTTGAAACACCTTTTGAATATGAGACATATCCCAACAATGATGACAAGAATTAAAACAAGATTCACCCCAAAATTAGCTCCCATTTATTGTTCCAAGAAGGCAGAACTGCAACATACGAAATCTAAGCCTACAATCCATGTAAATTTTCTTTGTTAGTTTGTAAATAAAAATCACTTAATTTCTGTTCATATTAATTCTTCAATCTTCACTTCTTCTTGTTAGGTTTGTAAGTGTAGAGTTATCTATGGAGTTCATGATATTATAAATGAAATATATGATAGACTGAGCAACATGAGCAGTTATTTGAAGTGATCTCTTACTAGCATGAGTTGTAGTCCTTTTCATACTTGCCACGTCTATCCAAAAGCTTGCATAAATTCTTAATTTCGTTTACCTTGCGTACAATATTCATTAAGAATCATGAGTATGAAAATCAGAACCCATAGTAAACTGTCATCCAATATAATGCGGCTTAATTAGCCGACATAAAAATTTCTCATGCCTCTGAATGCACAATGCATGATGTGCAGTGTCTTTGATATTCGAAAACCTAGGGTTGTAATGCTATTTTTTTGACTCATTATAGTTTGTACATTTCCATAAAATATTTCAAACTTTTTACCCGCTTCCACTCTTGAGGAGTCTTCTCTGTTGGAATTTGGAACTATCTAAACTTCTCTAACAATCATATATTGGAACCATCTAACCTTCTCTAACAATCATATATTTTCTTTCTAACGACCTCTACTCTTTCCAAATGAAGGAAAATAGAGTTACCATTAGCATGTAGCTCAAAATTAGTTATATTTATAGAATTGTTTTTTTCCTATTGGCAGTGAAACCAAAGTAACTTCTGAGCAGAAGTTTTGCCACATGAATCATTGTCATTCTAAGCCTTGGTTTGGCAATTTTGTTACTTGAAAGGCACTTTAAACTTTCACCTTTAACATAACAACTGTTGAGTTCAAAGGGGGTAATAATTAACTTTGGGTAGTTACTATAGTCAAGCCTTCTCCAACAACTCTCTGTTCTTCAATCTAGGAAGCTCCAACTCGTTAACTTTTGATTGAAGAGAACTGACATAATAGCACTCCTTCTTGACATTAAATTTGACATAAGATACAACAAGATAAAAAAGGTACCATACTTTCAAATTCAAGGAGCTTTTTTTGTTCTCTTATCTCCTGTTAACTTCTGTGTCAAAAAGGAATGCTATTATACCATTTTTCTTGATTGAAAGTCAGAAAATGAACAAAACACCACATAAATGGTTTCCAACTGCTATTTTCTTCCCATAAAAAAAGGCAAAGTAGAAATCTAAAAGTGCTTTCAGGTAAAAGCTGTCCCAAACACAGCTTTAGCTTCTTCTCACAAACGACTTCCTTTTATGGCCACAAATCACTTTCTCCCACAAAGGCCTCAGGAAGGGGAAGCTTCAGAATATACAAACCTTCTGTCATACTTCATCGGATTTTATCTATCTCTGTTCAAAGGGTGATGATGCCAGTGCTTCCATATGCTCATTATCAGATTTGATGCGGGACGCGGGGGGGGGGGGGGGGGGGGGGGGGGGGGGGGGAACCGATCGGCGTCACACCGATGGACGGTCTCCAACGTCACACCGGAGCAGGGGTTCCCTCGGCGTCACACCGAGGAAGAGGGGTAGAGAAGGTCTCCGTCGCAGAGACCAAAATGCACAATCAGGTTTTATTTTTATTTTTTTCTCAAAATTCCCCCTCTCCTATTCTGTTAACATCATACATATATAGGGAGATATGTAAATCCCGACTCTAGGACTTTCCATCTCTTATTCATATTTCTTTAATTCCTAGGAAATAAAAACAAACATAATGGACCTTAAATGGTCCTAATAAAAGCCAATGAAGAGAACTCCAGCCATGCATCGTCTTCTGCATCAATCTCTCCTGGTTCGAAAAAACTCGTCTTCGAGTTTTGAAATGCGCCAGTATAATCAAGCGGACGATTGGATCATCTGTGGGAGTCTTCAAGCAGAGAATCATATTAAGAATCACCACCCAGTCTGCTGTATGTGAATCACAGAAGGTCTGCCATATCAGATCAGTAAGATCCGATCCTGATTCCACAACTAACAGAGAATCTGAACTCTCTGGAGAAATGAGGTCATGCCCACCACTGCATAATAAGTCATCATCGAAAACAACATCATCGAACATGTGTAACCCATAATCCACAAATAAACTGTGATCCCATAAATCTACAATCAATAGCTCACTAGCAGCTGACAACAATGCGCTGTCTTCACATACATCCTCCGATTGATCATCTTTTATAGCTAGCGAGACTGTATCAAGCAACTTGGACGGTGTTTCTATTACCTTAGGAGAATAAAGTGACGATTCCGGAAACGTGAACTCACGTCCATCAAGATGAGGGTGTATGAGGGAGCATCAACGTCTATCACAATCTACTGTCGCTTGGCGCTCTGATAGTCACTCTCGACCTAAGCAAATAGAAGAGCTCCTTGGATTTATAGTACACCAAGCTCCATCCACATAAGTAGTGGAGTGTCCTGTGGTCACACCTTTAACTCGTCGATAAAACTCCACAAAAGCCTTATCACCGTCTACAAGAATCTCGTTCGTCTTCAACAGTAAATCAACAATATGTTGGAGAATCACATTATCACTCACTCTCTCATCTAACATCAATGTCGTCCATTCTCGATTCGGCAAGAACACAGTGAAATAGAAATAAATAGAAGACATGTTGCAAGAGATTACCCCAATGCTCCCATTATGATAGAATCAATCAGTGGTCCGCAGAATAGGGCGTCGTAGGGGCAGAACCACTCTGGAGCTGAGTCTGTCTTGCTGAGACGAAACCAATGACGCGATCAGTGCAAGAAACGGAGCCCAAAGGATGACCTCAATATGCGTGCAACAGCGACACGTAAAATGAGACAAGTCGGAAACTCAGCGTGCCGGATCTGGTCGATCTCGTCGAGATGAAGCCGTCGGCGTGAACGATGCACGAATCGGAGTCCAAAAACGACCTCGAACAATGAGCCCAAGTGTCCTCGTAAAGCGTGCAAGCACGGTACGCAAAACGAGGCAAGTCGGCCGCTAGCCGCTATAAAATCAGTGTGCCAGATGATTGGCACGCAAATCGAGGTGACTGACACAGGCCTCGAGATGCTCGATCGGAGTCCTTGGTATGCATGCAACAACGGCATGCAAAACGAGACAGATCTGCAACAACAACACTTTGGATCTGGATAGGCCTCGTCGATATGAACCCAATGCCGCAGACGACACGCAAATCGGAGCACCGATGAGTCTGTGGTGCTAGTGGTGCGATAGTACCTGATAGTGCACAACCTGTGTGTACTGTAGCAGATCAGTAGGCCGGACCACCTGTGATTTGGGCTGGACCCACTGGAACACTGGTTTGGGCCACCTAGGACCTAGTTAGACCATGTTTGATTCGGAGGCTTTGAAGGGTGTGGGTGGCTCGAACCATGGCGGACTCGGTCTCGGACTAACTAACAACTGGGCTCGAACCGAACCGGGTCAAACCCGGTTTGACCAAGCCCCATTAACTAGGGCACGAGCCCTTCATTCTTCCTCCCTTCTTCTTCTTCTTCTTTCATGCGAACCAAGCGGCGATTGCTAGGGCTGGGTTCCAGTAGGTGGGTGAGGCGGGTGGCGACGGTAGGGGCGGAGCAGCTCCGATGGCCGGAGGCAACTTCGGCGGCGGTGGGAAACGCGGACAGGGGCTCCATCAGACGCCGGTAGGGAAAAGAGACGAGGGAAGGCCGCGACCACATGGATCGCACTGGCAAGGGCAGGCGTCTGCGGCGGAGGGCCACCGGTGGTAGCCGCAGTGGGGCAGCTTCGCCCCTCCCCTCTTCTTCTTCTTCTGTCTTCTTCACTACGCACCAGGCATGCTCGGGACGTGGAGAGGGGGCTCCGGTGGTGGTGGTTCTCGGTGGAAGACGGCGATGGTGCGGCAGAGGCGGATGGCGCCGGCGGGGTGTGCGGCAGAGGCAGTTGCGATGGCTCCGGTCGTTGGGGATGGCGGCAGCGGAGCCGGTGGTGCTGCTGGAGCTGACGACAGGGGCGACGACGAAGCGGCGGCGTAGTGGGGGATCGATTGTGCTCTGATACCAAACTTGATGAGGGACAGGGGGGGGGGGATAAAGAAATGAGGTTTAGAGGAGGGGGAACCAATCGGCGTCACACCGATGGGCGGTCTCCGGCATCACACCGGAGTAGGGGTTCCCTCGGCATCGCACCGAGGAAGAGGGGTGGAGAGGTCTCCGTCGCAGAGACCAAAACGCACAATCAGGTATTTTTTTTTTCCCCTCAAAATTCCCCCTCCTATTCTGTTAACAACATACATATATAGGGAGATATGTAACTCCCGACTCTTGGACTCCCTCCCTGACTCTAGGACTTCCCATCCCTTATTCATATTTCTTTAATTCCTAAGAAATAAAAACAAACATAATAGACCTTAAATGGTCCTAATAAAAGCCAATGAAGAGAACTCCAGCCATGCATCGTCTTCTGCATCAAGATTAGATGGCTGTAAAGGGTTTCTCTAATTACTGGACTTCGTCTCTTGAGATCAGCACCACCTCAACATAAAAAACAAACAATCCACGGCAGACTTTCCAACACAAAGTGTATAAACAGGATTCCAAGGGAGAACTTGTCTTTATTCCTAGATCTTGGTGGTTTCTTCTTTCATGACCCGTCGATGCACTAGGAGGTCCAATCCCATCTGTTACTTGTGAGAGAAAGCTTACGTTATTAAAATAGCAAGAGGGGAAACAAATGGGTTATTTCACAACTCTGAATGAGGGGGAGACACTGCCTTTCCTTTTCACATCTGCCACAAGATAGCAATGTATACATTATCATCCAAGAAATGAATTCATGGCTGAATCTTAAGAGCCCACCCTTAGCATCTTCCTTCATTTACCAGAGGCCAAAGCAAAGATGGATGATCAAGTTTGCTTGCAAGTCATAAATCAAATTATAACCACAGGATGCTGCTCTTTCTAGACAACAAAGCGTCACCAAGTCATACAACCTTTCCAAGAAACATCTCCATTTTCCATACTACGCCAATTGGTTTATCTATGATTGTCGAAGTGAATGGTCCTTCCCAGTTGCTATGCAAATCTGTAGGTACTGATCATAGACTTCAGAATCAAGACAATTGAGTTTCCTCAAGGTCTGGCAGAATTCTTTGGCTCCATCTACATCCATCCGTTGCTCAAAGTATCTCAGGAAAATCTTTACCTTTTCTTGGTCCAGCTTCCACTCTTCCTTTTTCACCTTTGTAGCTGCAGCATACACACACTTTAAAGCCAACTCCAGCTCAAAATTCTTCAAATAATAATCTATAAACATCTCAAATGTCCGGAAATTGGATTCTGAACCTTTCTGTATGGCAATCTCCCAAAGGGAGAGAGCTTCTTTGATCATATTCTTTCTGAGATAGGCACCAAGTACTACATTTGTCAACCTTATGTCAGGGTGCACATACCGTGACTCCCATTCATTGTAGCACTCCTTGATGGCGTCAATATTATCCAACCTATCAAGAGCCTGCAACACAACGAGGTAGCTCAGGTTTGTGGTCTTTGGAAAGATATCTTTCATAATTTTCCAAACTCTATTGACTTCTGTTAAGTTGCCCATACGTGTATATAAACTAATCAGGAAATGGAAAGAAGTTCTGTCCTTTTTATCAATGGTCACTTCAAGCATTCTCAGAGCTGACTCAGCCTTCTCATTAAGGCCAGCGGAAATATAAATGGAAGCCAAGTTACTATAAACAGCCCACGGCAACTTTTCTACACCTTGTTCATCTTCCAATTCACATACTACACACTCCACAGCATTGATGTCTTTCAAATAGGCGTAGCTGTTCATCAAGATGCAGTAAGTAAAGGTATCAGGGGAAATATTCCTGGCCTTCATTTCTTCCATAAGGGGTGGTATCTTTTCAGGCTGATGTAACTTTATGTAAAGGCTCATCAGGTTGTTGTAGACTAAGGTAGTAGAATCATAGTTAAGTAGCTTCATTCTCTCATACAGTGCTGATCCCTGGTCTGCCATTTTCTCTGTACAATAGCAGTTTAAGAGGGCACCATAAGTTAGGTGGTTCTTTGCAGATTCTGGTAAATTGTAGAAATAGCTCTCTGCTGAATCTATTCCCTTGGTCTTTGATAATAGATCAACACGTATTGCATGGTTGCTGTATGTCATTTCAATGCCATTCCTATCCATCCACTCCATTAGCTGCACATAATAAAAAGTGGCCACCATGAGAATAGCCTGAGAAACAATGGGATAACAAGAAATGTGTTCATAAAATAAATATAGTCCAAAAAAGAGCCATCAACGTGGACCGTTTGAGGATTAATCAATCTTCTATTGGACTATTCTGAATAAACCCCCTATGAGCCTAACAACTATCCAGAAAAGCCCATACCATCAGTGCAATGTTTCCAGTGTTTAATCTGCATGCTCCACCCCGCATGGAATGCTTCCAGACAGGTGGAACACGTGCCTATGTGAATGTGAGCCATTGTAGCAATTGGAAGGCTCACATCACCCAAACACCACCTAACAAGGGCACATGGAACAGAGGCAAGCAGTCTTCTCCTCCTTTCTTCACACCCATTAGATTAAATTTAAATTTGATGCCAGGGAAAGGATAAAACTGGGGCATAGCAGTCCTCCCCATAGTATCTTTATTCCTTACAGTACTCCTCATACATACAGTTACACCCATCTATCTCATCTTTCCTTGCATCATGAAAAACCCATTTGTCTCATCTCCTCGCATCACGCAAAACCCATTTGTCTTCTCCTCCTTTCTTCACACCCATTAGATTAAATTTGATGCCAGGGAAAGGATAAAACTGGGGCATAGCAGTCCTCCCCATCGTATCTTTATTCCTTACAGTACTCCACATACATACAGCTACACCCATCTATCTCATCTCTCCTTGCATCATGCAAAAGCAGCAAAACCCATTTATCTCATCTCCTCGCATCACGCAAAACCCATTTGTCTCATCAAGCCAAACTCCCCCCCCCCAAACAAACCACCTCCCACACCCACTCTTACATCCCATTTCGTCCAAACTCCACCTCTCTCTCTCACACACACACTCCACAACAACCGACCCCCCCCCCCCCCCTAAACAAACCACCTCCCACACCCACTCTTACACATCCCATTTCGTCCAAACTCCACCTCTCTCTCTCTCACACACACACTCCACAACAACCGACCCCCCCCCCCCCCCCACACACACAAAAAGAGCTGACAGACCACCTCCCACACCCACTCTTGCACATCCCACATCCCATTTCGTCCAAACTCCACCACCTCTCTCTCTCTCACACTCCACAACAACTCCCCCCCCCCCCCCCCCCCAAAGACACACACACCCTCCCCTCCCCTCCTCACTCAACCAGAGTGACCAGAAGACAAGTATGAACGCACAGACCAGAAGCATCCCTTTTAGATATTTTAAATTTATAGTGCCCCTATTAGATATTTCGATAGTTCTCTTGCCCTTTTTAGTAATTTCCCCTTTTTCTTTAAACGTGGATTGAACCATGGATTCATTAATAGAAGAACGTGTATGAGAAAGGCAAAAAGTACACCCAACCCCCAAAAATCAGCCACCATGTACAAGAAAGCTCCCAGCTCCCCGAAAAAGGACTCACCATGTACAAAAGAAATAGAACGTCAAAAGCACCAGATCTTCAAAAGTAAAGATATAATTTCTAAACAATTATTGCTATAGTTATATATTTATTTTGTTAATGGCCAATTTGTACTTAGGTTAAGGGTTATTACATAGTCTCTCTCTCTCTCTCTCTTGTTCCCCTCTCTCCCTCTTTTTGTTGGAAGGTGGAAGGGACCTACCCATGTATGGATTAGTTAAAAGGAGGAGGGTAGGCAAGTATCTATAAAGATCTCATGGTGATGTAGGGATTTCTTTTCCCAAAGAAAAAAAAGGAAAATCCCTATGCCTCAAAAAAGATACCATCACACAAACTACTTAGTCCTTTGATGTCATGATCCTTTACCTGGACAGAACATTGTTAACTCAAGAAAGTTCTTACAACTTGAATACAACCATTGTAATATTTGCTGACTGTTCAGAGAAACCAGTTACTTCTCATTATCCAAATGCTCTGGAACACTGCGAAGTGTATACTCCAAGAACCCAGAAGCTGTAGTTTCCTCCCCAGAAGCCAACATATGATCCATGATTGAGGAAGTATTGTGTTCTCTTGTAGTAAAAGATACCTATTCTACACTGAGGACTTGACCAATCCTCCAGACATTTATGAATGCAAAATCTACATGTGCTACAAGTAAGATCTTGAGCTTTGAACAAGAATCGGGCAATCTCAAGATTTTCTCTGTGTGAAGCATTGTCCAGTCCTTCCTGAATATGTTTCCTGTAGCTCTTAAATCTACTATAGATCTTATAGTGGTCAACACATGGACAAAAGGAACAGTATGTGTATATCTGCCAACTTGCTCAATATCTGGACAGAAGTCAATTGCCTAGAAAGCAGCAGCTAGATGAAGTCTTTCTGGAGGAGTCTACATTTCCAAGGAGTGTGAAAGGCAGCCTGCAGCTTGACAGATATGGGCTTCCAAATCTCCACATAGTGTCACCTTTGACTGACACGTTTTCATGCTCTTTTTCCAGCTGCAGTACTTGCATTTCTTGACTGTACTTGGAAGTCACGCTGTAAGCCCCAATCAGCTATATTAATAAATTGCCAAAGAGGATAAGTAGTCCCCCGAGTCCTATTCAATTTAAGTTGCCTAGTGAAGTGCAAAATGCCCACTATACACCTCGCAGTAACCTAAGGGAAGAACTAATAGTATGAGTCTACCTGCCAATCTCTTCCAAAACCCGGGCATCAATCAAGTGCCTAGTACACTGTCAAAAGCCCACCATTGATAACAGAGAGTTCAACTTATGGACGGAAGAACTAGTATGAGTTTACCTGCAGATATCTTTCACTGGATATAAATGAGATCCCAGTATCATGTCGAAATGCATATCGCTTATTTCTTGAGGTTCCAGTCAGTCAATGATGGAAAATTCACACAACACATTCACACTGCACTCCAGTCAGTCTTGAGGTTCCCTCTATTCCAGAATCCACTCATCTCCAACATAACCAGCAGCAATATTCTCCATCTTTTTAATGAGTGAAGGCACAAAATCAAAAACAGGTGCCTAATACAGTGTAACAACTTGGTGTCATCTATTCTTATAGATTGTCATCCCAATGGGTAAAAGAGCACCATACTTTCAAATAACCACTAAATTGATCACCATTTAGCAAATGCAGCCAGCTCCAAGACAAACACTAACCCATCATCGTCAAGTCAACGTGAAGCTATCGGTGTTTATTCCTCCTAGAACAGATACCTCCACACAAATGAAGCTTTTACCTACAATTACCCTACTAAAACAGGAACCAAAATGTAAAAATCACATCAAAACTACAAAACCGATCGAAAAGCTCCTGCTTTCAGCACCTAAAGACTTCTGGAGTGGTCAAAGATCCCATTTTTACTGCTCCCCCCGATCAAAACACGGAGCGGAAGCCATCAGAAGTATGAATACCTTGCAAAAAGAAGCAAAAAAGAAGTTAGAGAAGCGAAGGGATCGAAGAGGAGACCTCCAGTGCTTGGGCGAAGCGCTTGTACTTGCGGAGCTCCTTGACGTACTTCATGACCTCGATGGGCCGGACCCGCTTGCCCTCCTGGAGCCACTCGTCCATGGCCCTCGCCACGCTCCCCTCCGGCGCGCCCCCCAGGGCCGACAGCCGCCGGTACAGCGGCTTCGCCAGCCCCGGCCCCGGCAGCGCGGGCGCCCCCTCCGTAGGCGCCGCCAGCGAGGGGCGCGGGCCCGCTGCAGTGCACAGCCTCCGGACGAGCGCCGCTGCCCACGGGAGCGCCCGTGCGGAGCTCTTCGCCATCTGCTGCTGCGTCCACGCGAGCAGACGGCTGCGCGGAAAGCCGAAGGGGGCGAGGGTGGGGGCTGGAAGTCGCTTCCCGTAAGCGGCTTCCCATTAATAAGCCGCTTACACAGGAAAGCTTCCTCACCTACGGGAGTGTGCCTACTCTAACTCAACTCATGTTAAATTAAATTAAGTTAACCTAAATTATATAAATTAGATTATATTAAATTTAAATTGACATTAGTTAAATCTGAATTAGATTGGGTTAAAAATAGACTAGCCCAGTTTAATTTATTGATTTTTATAATAATTTATATAAAATATAAAATATTTCTAACAAACTATTTATAAACAGGATCAATCCAATTCAACTCAACTTAACCAACTCACTATTAAATTGAGATTGAATTTAGATTAAATTTAAATTGAACTAAAATTGGACTGAACTATTTTAAATTTAAATTAAAATCAAATTATCACATAATCTAGTCTAGCCCGCCGAAATTACATCCCTACTTACCCATGTGAAGAAAATTTTCTGAATACCTTGAGACTTTGGTTGGACATGAGAACACCGTAAGATATCGATTTTAGAATTATCAGTTTTAAATGCAGCAAAAATAAAATAACCATTTGTTCTAATATCACCGATTTTAATTGTTTAATTTTAATCTTATTAATTTTAAATTGAAAATCGAGATCGGACAAAGGGTACGACGTAAGCTGTCATAAACAAAGCAGCAATTTTTGACACTTAAATGTAAGCAAAATATCATAAAATGATTACGGTACTCTAGACATAAAGAATATATTATAGATAGTGTTTTGCGCCGTTTGTTAGCACATCAAAGAGCCATCTAATACAATAAATTGCGACTTTTCCTCATCGAATAAAAATAATAGTAACAACAACTGCATTGACTTTTCCAAGTTCGTGTTTAAGTTTGATGCCTTTCTTTTCAAGAAATGTGACATAAGTTAAATAATGTAACATCTTATTTGTGTAATCTTTAGATGACTAAAACTTTGTACTTCCCATAGCTAGCAAAGCCAACAGAAAGAAGAAAGTTCGTTTTGCATAATTCCATCCGCTAGAAGCTCCTCTACTTCACTCAATTCAATCCAATAAAAATAATAGTACCAGCAAGTGCATTGATTTTTCCACGTTTATGCTCTTGTAAGGTTGATGTTCTTAAAAACAATGTGGCATAGGTTAAATAATGTGACATCTTATTTGTGTAATCTCTAGATTACTAGACATTACATGGTTCCTTCGGCTATATGTTCCTCTATTGCACTCAATTGGTTGTCCACTTTTTGTTGAAGTTGAGGCAAGTTTGCATAACTCTTCCCAAACTTAGCTGGCAAGTCCATAGCATGCACTTCCATAAGATGCTCCGTATCATAACTTGACATTTTAACCGTGAACCTTGGGCTTCAGGGGACATTCATATCAAAACTTCGGATCAATACATCACTTTTTTAAGCTCTTCATCACTTTTTTCATCTCATCTCTTGTAAGAATGATATCATCCATACATATCAATCTACATTTCCACACAAGCTATAATACACAGGTGCTGTCGTGTGACTAATGATCAACTTTGGAATTCTTCCGTCGCCAGGGGGTTAACAGAATCCAACTTTTTAGCTTGCATGCAATGTTTGGCCTGTGATTCATGAACTTACTCGTCTAATCCCTGAATATTGTCATCCATCTAACAGAGCTTCCATTCTCACGAATGGACTGCATGCTGTACAGAAGAGATCCTCTCTATTGAACCAAAGGTTTGTTCGGATGCAACTTATGAAATTATTTTTTTACTTTACTTTAAAAGTGAATTAACTGTGATAGTTTTGCGTTTCTGTGAATCAACCATAAACACATTATTTACTTAATCGGTTCGTTCTTCTACATAAATTATGATTAAAAATATAACGACATCTCATGCGTAAAACTAACGCCAAAGTGGTCTACAGAATCCAAATTTATGAGAAGATCTCAAAATTACCGTAACCTCAATTGAATTGACATCTAATCACACTTTTTTAGCTTTCAAACTAAGGATCCCTTGGATTTCATGTAAAACAGATTGCATACACAAGATTTTCCCGACAAGTATAGCAAAATAATCTTTTTGATAATCCGGAAAACTTAATCAAGAAAAATCCTGAATTCACTGATCTCTCTTTTCTTAATTTTAGCGTTTATGGGATGGAGTAGAATGCCCTTCTTTGTGGCAACTAAAAATATTTTCATATGTACCAAATGACAAATTTTATCTCTATTTTTCGTCTACATTTATTTTCTCAAAGAAGCTTTTCCATTGGAAACCTCATCTGTTCCTTGACGCACGTCATTTCTTTTAAGATCGTCTGCAAAAAAAAAGACTACAACAGTGTGGCCTGGACGACGATTTAAGCAGTTCCAACGTCTTCATATAGTCATACTTCAGAAACCAAATTTGAGCATATGATCTCTCTGAGACAGCCTATAAATAAACACCGAACCAAATATAATGACAACTTTGTAATGGAGAGAAACCTGATGAAACAACGAACTAGGTACACAAATAAGATGCACTATTTCGATGTTAACTACATACACAGAGCCATTTCCATAAGCAGGCGTAAGCCCGGTACATAGGGAAATATATGCGACATCTTAGTATCTGTAGAAGGAAATGGCTGTAGAATGTCACTGATGATTTAAGGGACAAACTAAACAGCGAAAAAGAAAGAGGCAAAGAAAGGCACATAAGGAAGCCACTCTGGTCTAGACGGTGCTTCCGTCATTTTTACATACGAGGATATAGAAAGCACACCCGTATTACTTTTTATTACAAGTGCATGACGCATTTCACACGTACTTGCGTCTAGTTACCAGCGTCTGCGTGATCTCGCTCCATCTGATTCAGATGGAAAGTGCCCTCAACGTTCTTGTGCACCTCCACGTTGAACTTCTCTTCCTTGTTTCCCCTCTTGAGTTTGAGCAGAAGATTGAATTTGGCAGAGTCCTCAACCACCTAAACACAAGACAGAACGGATCAACAGCAAATCCTCACTATTTCAAGCAACAAAGAGCAATACAACTACTATCATTCAGCCAAAACGTGACAATCATGTGTGGGGGGGGGAAGAATTAACCTCAGCCTTTGCGCGAACGATATCCAGCAGTTCGTAGGGGAACAAAGAGTTGGACCTCTGCTGGATGGTCTTCACAGCATGACTTGCAGCATCTTGGACAACGGGGTCATGTACTGGCACCTCCCGCCATCCAGGTTCATGCGCATCTGCCAAAAGGCAGTAAACTTGTACAATAACCATAAGAGAAGCTTGTATGTGCAGGAATGCAAATCATATTTAAAGTTTGCAGATCAACCACCGTTTTCAAGGGTGAGGATGACAAGCCATTAATCTGAAGAGTCCATCAGCAATGGTGGTTAAAGAAATAAAAGGAGGTGCTGAAAAAGTGGGAAAATGTATTGCTTGCAGAAGTATCACCATTACTCAGTACTCCTGAACAATATTGACTCAAAACACCATCTACTTCGGAAGAACCTTGTCGAAGTCATAATGTGTTAAAAGAAACATATAACTGAAAATCCAACAAACTAAAAGAAAGCAAAGATAAAATTTAGGCCCAATGCTCGGATGTTCGGGGAACCATAAAAAATGTCCACAGCCTAACAAATGAATTAAATGTCCACAGCCAAACAAATGAATTGATCACCAACTGCAAATTGCTAGATTAAGTCCGACAATGATTCTCTCAATCCAAAAAAGCAGCTTCTAAAGAGACACAGAAGTACACAAGTGTACCTCCAAAGCAGATGCTTCCAGTATCGATGACAAATGGCTTGCAGAGAATTCCCCCTTCTCTGGGCACACAACAAATGCTGAAGTTGCTCTCAGCCCACCCGTCATATACAGTTTCTGTCTATGGAAAATATTCTGATCTACAGTGTGACACTGGTAATGGGTTGTTAAATACCACAACTTACTCTTCCAAAAACATGGATCTCATCTACTTGAACCCAGCATTTTTCTCTAACCACCCTGTTCTCTCCCTTTATGACCAGAGACATTTTCTGCTTACATTGTTTGCGTCACAACCAAGCCTAGACTCTAATTCTGCCTCCCTTCAACCAAAAGTGATAAATTTTGCTGCTTGGTTTTGGTAAGGTTCGGATATCAGTAGCCCCAACTATCATCCTCCAGTCAGAACTCCCATCTTAAGTTGTGACTGGTGCCCCTGTCTAATGAAATTTCTTTGCAACCATACAAGCTTTTCAGAAGGAAAACCAACGTCCATGTAGCTATGACGTGACTGCTTATCTTTACATGCCTGCTCCTCAATGTCGAGGCTGCTTATCTTTACATGCCTGCTCCTCAATGTCGATCCCATCAAAGAAAATCTTACCACTAGTTACTTGTAGCTAAAGACAAACTTGTTATTTGTTCAAAACTACACGTTCAGAAAAGACATCAGTCTGTATGCCTGTTACTCGCTAATGAAGATGTAAAATACAGAAGAACCAGAAGCAGTATCAAATGGTTAGATAAGGTGCCAAGGACTTCAACAAAAACCACAAGCAAAACAAATTAACATTTCTGAATAATTCAAAGACAATTGAAAGATCTTAAAGTGGGAAAAAAACAAGTGCTCACTGTAACACAAATAATCACATCTTTCTCATGTTATTGAAAGCAAAGAAGACAACTGTCAAGCCCAAGGAAAGGAAACTAGAAAGTTAACCTATACCTTTGTGATGTTGCTATATCTATATTTATTGGAGTCTAAACCACACTTTCTTCCTCTTTCTTATGAGACTAGGCTTTTTCATACACACAAGCAACTTGAAAGAAAAAAGAAAGAATCATGATATGAAGTGTCTGAGAGTTAACTATGCAAAATTTAATTACCCCGTTTCACACCAAGGTCTGCTGGCGTAACTGAGGATGAGTCGCCAATGGGGTTGAACTCATGGAGTTTCTTGGAGTTCAGCCAAGCCTGAACCCAGACCTTGGCTTCATACAGTTTCTTCTTGCCACCCTCAATCACTTCCACAGTGAGATGATGCATAATTCCCGAAACTACCTGTTCCTTCGCTTTCACAACCCGGGAAAACTCAAGAAGCGCATTCTGCATATAGTACAGAGTAATCAATTTAGATTTGATGCATTTAACACACTATTCTTTAACAGAAATGACCATCAAGAAAACAAATGCATTTTTGGAGAATCATGCCCCCGATTATAATTGAAATATTATCCTCATATGTCATCAACTCACTATGCTGAGATAGCAGGTAGCAATAGGAGGAAGAAATGAATAGCATATACATCGATCGAGCATAGAATAGATCATGTTCAAACTTCCATCGAACAAAAAGGCAAAATCTGAAAAGTTAGAAGGTGAAATGTGATGTTCAAGAGAACCAATTGACCTGAAAAAGCAGAAACTACAGTCACGCAAAAATAAAATAGAAAACCTACAGCTCTAACAACCGATCCCAATTTCATTTTTACCACAAGCATCAGTGCAGTAAGTGAAAACCTTATTGGAACGATGTCAAAAATGGCCATAAAGCTGTTCCCCTCATCACATATGTCCCGGTTCAACTGTAGCAACCGCCAATCCAAACAAAAACGATCCCAACCTCCCCAACCCCAGAACACTTCGCCCCAGGGCAACGCATCGTCGCTGGAACACGAGCTCCCTACGGATAACCATGCATAGCAGGCGAGGGGCCTTGCGCCTGATGGAATCATCTCCGGAGCTGGTGGGCGACAGATCGTCCCGATGGTGGCCGGCACTGGAGCTGCAGACCCTGCAGCCGGCGTTAGTGCCGGGACACCTCGCATGGAGCAGAACTCAGCAACTGTAGAAGGAGGAGGAATTGAAGTAACAGTAACAGAAAGAGATGAAGAAGGGGTTCTCTAGGGCCGATCCGATAATAGCCAACATAGACATCAGCACGAGCGCAAAGTCGAGGATCTAATCCGGACACCATGGCGCCGCCGATAAGGGTAACAACTAGGGTTTCCTAAGCAGGATTCCCACCCAAACCCTAGGGATCCGGTCCCCAGGAGCGCGTTACCCACCGAGATCACTAATCACGCAAGAACAAGAACAAAGATCGAGAAAACCCTAGACGACGATCTTGGAAGCAAACAGGACCAGGTAATCCGAGCACCTCACCTCCTTCTTGTTGTGCTCGTCGACGGCGAAGCGGGCGAGCTCCTCGACCTCGGCGCTGTTCTGCGCCCCCTCCACGTCCATGATGCCCCCCGTCATGGCCATGGCGAACACCGGATCGTCCTCGGCTTCCCGCGGGATGAACTCCGACGAGGCCGGCGGCAGCAACAGCAGCAGCACGGCGATGGCTGCTGCGGCTGCTGCAAGGAAGCACGAAGCTCTCATGGTCGCCCTCCTCTGCGCTCCCCCCTCCGCTTTATGGTGGTGCCGATCCCTCTTCTCTCTCCGCGCCCTTCCCGCTCCCGTGTCTGTTTTTGGGAACTGGGGTGCACGACGCGGCGAAGTAACGAGGACGGACGAGACAAAAATTATGTTACGCGTCGACACGTAGCACGGGTCGATGTCGTCCACGTTTTGGTTGGGGAGTAGAGAGAGGATTGCGATGCAAAAACTATGAAAAAGTCACGGTTTTTGTTATATCCATGATCATTATCATGGTGAACTATGAAAAAGTCCTCATATTTTACATATTTCGATATTAGCTTTTATCAACTTATCTTACATATTTTGATATTAGTCTTTATCAACTTAAATTTTTTAATTTTCAATTCTTACTGTTTGTATCTGTCAATTTTTCTTAACTCTATATGTCATAGTTAAACATAAGTTTAAATTTAACATATGATGTAGCCGAAGCTATCACGACCGGATTCCGAAGCTGGAATCCGAAGAGATGGATCCGGAGCCAGGTCGGATCGGTGCTTTAGAGGCCCGACGGGGATCCGGAAGGCGAAGGTTGCAGAGGCGAAGCCGAAGGTCCGAGGCCGAGAGCTGCTCGGTCGGTGGCTGGCTTGTCTTCGGGAAGTCGGGACCGAAGCTCCTTCGGCAGACGAAGGGGCGGCGCGAAACCGAGTCTCCTACGGTCGCGAGGCAGCCGGCGCACGACGTCGAGACCAAGGAGAGGAGTCCGAGATCGGCGGCCGAGACCGACTCGGGAAGGTCGGCGATGATTCGAACCGAGCTCCTGCAGGAGGGAAAGAAGAAGAAAACCGGTCAGCAGGAGTCCCGGGCTTCGGCCCTAAGGAACCCCCTCCGACGGTCAAGTTAGCTCCTGAAGAAGATTCGATTCAGAAGGCAAAGAGTAGCTTTAATGCTTTTTGGACTGTAGTCCTTAAGGGTCTCGGAGGCTTAAGAGAGCATACATTTGGCAATAAATAGCGGTGTATTTATAGCAGAGGATAGAGGATGGTTAACGGTGGTAGCCGATATAGGACTATGTGTGGGCTTACTGGTAAACCGTCATAGTGCCTGGTCCCTCACCGGAGTGGGTCGGACTCGGCTATCGGGCCGAAGGGGGTTGGGCCGCTGATGGGCCGAAGCCTGCTGGGCCTAGGGCTGCCGCGCTGTTCCCGGGCCGTAAGCTGGTGGGCCGCTGACGGGCTGAAGCCTGTTGGGCCGGGAGCGACGGTGCCGCTGATGGGCCGAAGGCTCCCTGAGGGCCTTGTACTGCTGCTGCTGGGCTGAACGGGGTTTGGGCTTGTTTTAATGGGCCGAATCGGATTCTGCCTCATCACATAGCCCCCCACTCTTGTCTTTCTCAGTTCTGAGATGGCGAGAGTATAGCCCGAAGCTTGTAGGGGAAATAGTGCAATCAGGTGTCTTACCCGAAGCTCTGTTCTTTTTCTTTGAGAAGAGGGTGCCCTCGGTTAGCCGAGGGCTAAGTAGTTGCTTCATCTTCATTCAAAGTGGCGATGAAGGCTTTCGCTTCCGAAGGCGAAGGGCCGAGCCCTCTGACTCGTGCCAGGCTTCATTAAATGGACGGGGTGGGCGTCGCTTCGCGAAGAAGCACGGGACACGCGTCGCGCATCCGGCCGCTCCGTAAAAAGCACAAAAGGATCCTGACCGCTCGCGGGTCGCGGATCGCCTCAGCTCTCTGCCCGAGGTTCTACTCGGATTGCCACCGCTCCCTTCTCCGGCACGCGGATCGGGACACGTGGCGGGCATCCGAGTGATCAGCCGAAGGGTCGGAGCGCTTTCGGCCGTTGATCATTCTGCTTCAAGTCCCGGAGTCCGCCCGTCATCATTGCCAAAGGACGGCACACGCGGCGGGTATCCGAGAGGAGCGGTGAGACGACGGGGACGATCTCGGCCGTCGGCTTCGGCGGGAGGCGCTTCGGATGGAGCTTATAAATAGGAGCCCTTCGCAGAGCACTGTTCTTCTTCTTGCTTCCGCGCCTGCGTTGCTCTGCGATCACCCGAGCTCTCCCTCCTCTCTGGCAAAAGGCTAGCTCTCTGAAGGCGTCGTCCGAGCTTGTTGGCCATCGCGGGAAGATCTCCACCTCTTGGAGTGCTTGCTGGAGAAGTCTAGGGGGTTCAGAGGCTGCGCTTGATTCAGGAGAGATCCTTTCCTCTTTGAGAGTAAGCTTCGACCTCCTTTCTCATCTTCGCGACCTTATGGTCCGCAGCTCTTCTTCGAGTGAAATTACTCCTTCGGATGAGGAGTATACTCCGTCCCATTCCCCCAAGTCTTCTATGTCATCTCCCCTTACTCTGGACTCCCTCGCCTCTGCGATGTCCGAAGAGCCCGAGGCCTCCGGGGCCGAGGTCTCCGGGGCCGAGGCCTCCGAGGCCGAGGTGTCCGAGGAGGTTCGAACTCCGGGCCAGGCTTCCACCTCGGGACGTCGTCGTCCCGAGACTGCTTTGGAAGCAGCATGCGCCCTCTCGGACGAAGAGGTTAGCTACCTCGCTTCTTACTTTCAGCTCCCTTCATGGACGACCCCTTATCGGCCTGGCTCTACCACCAGGGCCAATACTCCCCGCCCGGGTACCTTTTCTATCTATGAAGACAGCTTCCAGGCAGGCTTTCGTCTTCCTCTCCCTACCTTCGTCATTAACCTTCTTTGTTTCTACGGGCTGGCCCCGTCTCAGCTTTTTCCCAATTCTTGGCGCACCGTATACGGTTTTTTGGCTGTGTTTGCCCGTATACGGACTGTTCCTTCCATCAACATCTTCCGCTACCTCTTCAAAATCCAAAGGTAGGGGAGATCTGAATGGTACTGCTTCGTCCCTCGGATCGGCCGAAGCATCTTTTCCGGGAAGCCCTCGTCCATCCATGGCTGGAAGAGGAAGTTTATCCTCATTTCTTTGCCGGAGAACGAGAAGAGCGTGTGGCCCTTCCCTACCGAATGGGCACCGCTGGCCGCGGGCCTCTCCGATCCTCCCGTTCTGACTTCCACCCAGAGCACCCTAGTGGGCCACATCGAGGCTATGGCCCCGTACAACATCTGGGGGCTCCTCAGCAAGGCGGAGCTGTTGGTGAACGCTGGGGTATGGCCGGACCCTCAGTTCGATCCAGAGCGGGCTTTCCCTTACCTTCCTCCCGGGGAGACTCCGCAGGGCAGCGAAGGAAGTGCTGAGGCCGCTCCTCCGGCCGACGAGGTTGCTGAAGCTTCGGCCGAGGGTAAGTCGGTTGTAAGTTGCAACATGTTGTGTTATTCGTTTTTAACACGTCTTCTCTTACTTGCAGCAATGTCCGGGATCGAGGCCCTCCTCAAACGGATAGTCGAGCAGCGCGGCCAAGGCCAGCTACCACCCCCGCAGGTGGCAGGTGGGTCCGGTCGAGGAGCAGTAGCCCCGAGGGCCCGAGGCGGGGTTCCGAGGACTGCGGCCTCCTCCGAGGGCCGTGCTGCCGCCGCCGCTCTCGAGAGGGAGTGAAAAACCAAGTCTGCCGCCCGAAGGGGCGGCCGATTGTCGAAGCGGCCCCGGGTGGAGGAGCCCGAAGAGGCAGAGCCCGCTCCATTGATAAGGAGAACCGCCGGGGCCCGAAGGGCCGCAAGACTGGCGTCCCCCGAGGCGCCGAGGGGCGACTCTCCTCCGGCCGCGATGGTAGGGGCAGAGTATGAAGGCGCCGGGTCGCAGGCGCCTCGCGCGCAGGAGCGCGAGTTGTGGGCCCCTGAGCTGGGGGTCTACAAAGATGAGAGCATGGAGGATTCGCAGACGTGCCTCCGTCTGCTCCGCAGCCTCACTCTCCCTTCGGCTTTCGTAGAGCTGAAGGACCATTCGGTCACCGACCTGGCGGCGATGAGCGCCCGATTGGCGGTCTAGGTAAGAAGCTTATGAGTGTGCTTCAATCTAGCTTTCCTTAGCTTACTTCAAGTTTCGCTGATCCTCGTTTGCTTTCGGTCCGCAGGCCGCGGTTACGGACAGTGTCCTGATTCACCATCAGGAGCTGCTCCGGAACAAACTTCTGGAGGCCGAGGGGGCGTCGGCCTCGGTAGGTTCGGGTGAGGGCCCTTCGGCGGGGCCTAATATTGAGCCCATGGTTGATGGGCTTGTGGCTACGAACGCCCGGACGCGGGCGCAGCTGGAGGAGAGGGCGGCAGAGGCCCGCGCTTCTGCCGAGTGTAGACACGCTAATTTTAACGTCATTTTGAGTAAATTTCATATCATATAATAATGCCTCATAATGGTCTGATAATTAATCATTGATTAATTTTTATTGATATTTTTGAGTGTCGGGTCAAACAGACATGTTTTAAGTTAATCAATTGAATTGATTTTAGCTCAAATCTTAGTTAAAATATGAAGAATCCTAATAAGCGTCGACCTATGTAGACGCCATTTAGAGTTTATTCCTATTTTAACGTTTAAATTTGAATTTTAATTAATTGATTTATTAGCTAAAAGGCGTCTGAGAAGGTCGACGCATTTTAGGTTTCCTAAGCTGTTTCTACTTCTCTTCCGGATGTTTATCCTTATCTTAATTAGTGTAAAAGACGTCTACACAAGTGGACGCGTTTTAGCTAATAAAGATAAAGATAAGTTTTCCCGGATATTTATCCTTATCTTAATTAAATCTGAAAGGCGTCATCCATGGTGGACGCGTTTTAGATAATTACAGATAAAGATGAATTAATCAGTAATTATCTGTCGATTAAGGTAGATAAATCCTAGATTTTTCTATGTTAATCGCGAACGCAGGAAATGCCTATAAATACCTTGCATAAAAAAAAGGAGAGAGATAATTATTGAGCCACAGCGTTATAGCGATTTGAAGATCGAAGCAACCACGTCGGAACGCCGGAGCGCTGCCATTTCCAGAAGACGGCATCCTTCTTCAAGATCTTCATCCTTTCAAAGCTTCAACCAACTGGACTGGGCATAAGTGTTTCATTTCTGAATTTTATTTTACATCATTCATTAGTTTCATACCACATATTCACTTCATGCAACACACACCACGTCATCTATCTTCCAAAACCCATTTGTTTTAAAGGGCTTTCAAAGCCATTTAAACAAGTGAGTTGCTGTTTAAACATGTTTATAATCATGGTTAATTTTAATATTATTTCCATTTAAATTCTCATCAGTACTTCTTCTTATTTCTCTTTTTCTATCTCTGCTGCACTCAACAACAACAACAAGAGATCAAAAAGGGGAAATCAAGCACGAAGCCGGGAGAACTTCTGGACGATCCTCAACCTCAACAGCAAGAACAAAAAGAACAAAGAAAGGGCTCTCTTTCTTCAGCCGGCTGAAGGAGGGGAACCAAGGACTCATTCTTCCGCGTTCAAACAGGTAGGCGATCAAACTCTCTTTTGAAGCTTTTTAGTTAAAAGTTTCTGGCGATCACTGCACTTTAGTTGCTGTTTTTAATAGGTTAGTTTACACTAAACAACATAGTTTTTCACATTAATCACACGAGCATTTTCAGCACCTACACCGAGGCCAAGACGAAAGCCGAGCGGGAGAAGGAAAAGGCCGAGCGGGAGCTTGCTGCTGCCCAGGCTGAGGTCCGGGCCCTTAAGGCCCAGATCCAGGATAAGGACTCCCGGCGGGCTTCGGAGAAACGTCGCCACGCCGAGCAGATATCGGCTCTGAAGCAGGAGCTGGAAGAGGCGGTGGACTCGGCCGTGGCCGATTATAAGGTCGGCCCGGAATACGCCGAGGAGATAATCCAGGCCCAGCTCCTAGCGGCCTCCTCAGTCTTCGACATCGGGCTGGCCGTCGCCCAGAAGGCCTGCCCGAGCGTGGACTTGACCGGGATGGCCCTTCCTATGGACGAGGAAGGGAAGGAGCTCCTGGCCTGGTGGAAGGGGCTTATGGCCGAGAGGGCCCCGGCCTCGGTGGGAGGTGACGAGGCCGTCCCAGCCGAGGAGGCCCCTGTCGAAGCTGCCCCTCCTGAGGCCGTGCAGATCATCGATTCCCCCTTTCCCTCTCCTGGCCAAAACCCAGTTGAAGTGGAGGAGGGGGTTGCCGAGGACTGATACGGGGGGCCTGCCCCATTTTTTACTTTTTCTTCTGCTGTAAGCCCTCGGCCAGGTGCATGGCCGGTTTTGTACTTCCCCTTTTTCTGTGAATACAGGAAGTATTTTTGGGCTTTACCTTGATGCTTTGTGCATAACTGACCGAATCTGGTTTTCCGAAAATCCGAGATCCTGTTGTTTTTTGCTGTAGCTCGCAAGGCCGAGACCCGATGTAGGTTCGGATAGGAAGTTGATAGAATATTACCAGAGCATATACGGCCGGGGCCTTTACTAACGTGGTTTATATGATCCGAGGGGGCATCCTGCCGCTCCTGACGCGGCCGAAGCCACTCCCGGCTTATTCTCATGCGGACTTTGAGATATACCTTGCCGCTTCCGATACGGTTTGTATGGCCGAAGCCACTCCCGGTACGGTTTACACGGACTTAGAGAAAATACCATGCCGCTCCCGATACGATTTGCATGGCCGAAGCCACTCCCGGTACGGTTTACACGGACTTAGAGAAAATACCATGCCGCTCCCGATACGGTTTGCATGGCCGAGGCCACTCCCGGTACGGTTTACACGGACTTAGAGAAAATACCATGCCGCTCCCGATACAGTTTGCATGGCTGAGGCCACTCCCGGTACGGTTTACACGGACTTAGAGAGAATACCATGCTGCTCCCGATACGGTTTGCATGGCCGAAGCCACTCCCGGTACGGTTTACACGGACTTAGAGAGAATACCATGCCGCTCCCGATACGGTTTGCATGGCCGAGGCCACTCCCGGTACGGTTTACACGGACTTAGAGAGAATACCATGCTGCTCCCGATACGGTTTGCATGGCCGAGGCCACTCCCGGTACGGTTTACACGGACTTAGAGAGAATACCATGCCGCTCCCGATACGGTTTGCATGGCCGAGGCCACTCCCGGTACGGTTTACACGGACTTAGAGAGAATACCATGCCGCTCCCGATACAGTTTGCATGGCTGAGGCCACTCCCGGTACGGTTTACACGGACTTAGAGAGAATACCATGCCGCTCCCGATACGGTTTGCATGGCCGAAGCCACTCCCGGTACGGTTTGCACGGACTTAGAGAAAATACCATGCCGCTCCCGATACGGTTTGCATGGCCGAAGCCACTCCCGGTACGGTTTACACGGACTTAGAGAGAATACTAACAAGTTTCCTGAAAGAGAGACCTTTATTCATACCTTCCGGCTGAAAACCCGGGAAGAAGTGATTCACATAAAATAACGCCGAAGGTGCTCTACATTCCAGGTGCGAGGAAGAGGTTGGCCCGAAAGGGTCTCTAACCGATAAGCCCCTCGTCTGATCACCTCTCTGACCCGATAGGGCTCCTCCCAGTTGGGGGCAAGCTTTCCTGAGGCTTCGGCCGGTTTAGAAGCATGAGCATTCCTCAACACGAGGCTCCCGACTTCAAAGCTTCGGGACTTTACTCGAGTGTTTTGGTATTTGGCCATGCGCTGTTGATAAGCTGCCAGCCGGATACGAGCCCTATCTCGGGTTTCTTCAATGAGGTCCAGATGATCTTTCAAGCCTTCCTCGTTGGCCTCCGGATTGTATGCAATGACCCTGGGAGAGGGAAGGCCGATTTCTACTGGAATAACGGCCTCTATCCCATAAGCCATGCGAAATGGAGTTTCGCTGGTAGGAGTTCGGCTCGTCATCCGATAGGCCCACAGAACACTCGGCAGCTCCTCTACCCATCGGCCTTTGGCTTCGCCGAGGCGGGTTTTCAGTCCCTGCAGCAGGCTTCGGTTGGTGACTTCAACCTGGCCGTTTGCTCGAGGATGAGCTACCGAAGTGAATTTGTGAAGTATGCCGAAGCTGGCGCAGTTGTCGCTGAACCGACGGCTGTCGAACTGCTTTCCATTATCCGAGATGATGGCCCGAGGGATGCCGAACCGGCAGATGATGGACTTCCATATGAAGTTCCAAGCATTGCTATCGGTTATTGACGTGAGGGGTTCGGCTTCTACCCACTTAGTAAAATAATCTACCGCCACGATGATGAATTTTCTTTGGCCGGTGGCGATGGGAAAAGGCCCCAGGAGGTCGATTCCCCACTGAGCGAAAGGCCAGGGATCGGATAAGGGGGTCAGAAGGGTGGCTGCCTGGTGAATGAGGGAGCTGAACCTCTGGCACTGATCACAGCGCCGTACGAGGGCTAAAGCGTCCTCTCGGAGCGTCGGCCACCAGTAGCCTTGCCTTAGAAGCTTGTGAGCCAGGGCCCTTCCTCCCGCATGCGCTCTGCATACCCCTTCATGTACTTCTCTCGTGGCGTAGCTGGCTTCAGTCGGGCCGAGGCACCGCAGCAGTGGTCGGCCAAAGGACTTCTTGTATAACACCCCGTCCAGGAGGAGGAAATGGGATGAGCGTTGCCGAATGTGCTTCGCCTCCCTTGAGTCTGGCGGGACTTCTCCTCGGGAGAGAAAAGCGACGAGGGGAGTCATCCACGTCTCGGCTTCGACCTCAGCGACTTGCATGGCTTCAGGTTCGCCGAGGCTTGGTTCGGCGAGTTCTTCTACTAGGATCATTCGGCCTCCTCCCCCGTCTTGAGTTGACGCCAGCCGGGAAAGTGCATCGGCTCGGGTATTCTCGGCTCTCGGAATCCTCACGATTTCATAAGAATCGAATTGAGCGAGGATGTTGCGAGTCACCTGGAGATAAGATGCCATTACTGCATCCCGAGCCTCGTATTCCCCGGAGATATGGCTGGCGATCAGTTGGGAGTCGCTGAAGGCTTTCAGGTTCCGGGCGCCGAGCTTCTTCGCGGCCCAGAGGCCAGAAATGAGAGCTTCGTACTCGGCGGCGTTGTTAGTTGTTGGAAAGGAGAAACGCAAGGCATACTCCGTGACGACCCCTTCGGGTGATGCCGGGATCCACCCGGCGCCGCTACCCGTGGAGCACGCGGAGCCGTCCACAAAGAGTTGCCATTCGTCTGCTGGCGCAGGAGCCGAAGTGGCCTCGGCTTCAGGCACGTCGGGTTTCGGCTGAAGAGCCGAGGAAGCGCCGGGGGTGAGTTCGGCGATGAAGTCTGCCAACGCCTGAGCTTTTATTGCTACCCGAGGTGCGTAGGAGATGTCGAATTCTCCTAACTCAATCGCCCACTTGGCCAGCCTGTCGGACACCTCTGGCCGGGAGAGAACCTACCTCAAGGGCTGGTTGGTGAGAACTTTCACGGAATGAGCCAGAAAATAAGGCCGGAGCCTCCTCGCGGACGAGACGAGGGCCAGAGCCAACTTCTCCAGGGCAAGATACCGGAGTTCTGCTCCTTGAAGGGCTCGGCTGGTATAATAAACTGGCTTCTGAACGCCATCTTGCTCTCGGACGAGGACGGCGCTGAGAGCCGTCTCGGAGACTGCGAGGTACAGGCTCAGAAGCTCCCCGGGAACCAGCTTGGACAGAATGGGGACTTTGGAGAGGTAGGCCTTCAGCTGGTCGAAGGCCGTCTGGCACTCATCCGTCCATTCGAAGCTATTGGCCTTCTTCAGCAGCTTGAAGAAGGGGAAACAGTAATCCGCCGCCCTCGACATGAAGCGGCTTAGGGCTGCGATCCTCCCGTTCAGCTTCTGTACCTCTCGGAGGTTTGTCGGGGGGCGCATTTGCATGATGGCCGAAACCTTCTCGGGGTTGGCTTCCACCCCTCGGTGAGTGACCATGTAGCCGAGGAACTTCCCGGAGGCTACCCCGAAGGCGCACTTGGCCGGGTTCAGCTTCATCTTGTACCGCCTAAGGGCGGAGAATGTCTCGGCCAAGTCGGCCAAATGTTCCACGGCGATGCGGCTTTTGACCAACATGTCGTCTATATAGACCTCCATGTTTCGGCCGAGCTGCGGGGCGAACACCTTATTGACAAGACGCTGATATGTCGCGCCGGCATTCTTCAGACCGAAGGGCATCCGGGTATAGCAATATAGGCCCAGATCGGTCGTGAAGCTGGTTTTGCTCTCATCATCCGGATGCATCCGGATCTGGTGATAGCCTGAATAGGCGTCGAGGAAGCTTAAGAGCTCGTGGCCGGAGGTCGCGTCCACCACCTGGTCTATCCGAAGCAGCGGAAAGCTATCCATCGGACAGGCCTTGTTGAGGTTGGTGAAGTCCATGCACATACGCCATTTGCCATCTTTTTTCGGCACCATCACCACGTTGGCGATCCAGTCCGGATGATGTACCTCTCGGAGGTGTCCGGCGTCCAGCCCCTTCTACACTTCGGCTTAGATGGCGGCCCTCCTTTCCTGATTGAAGGTGCGCCGCTTCTGCTTTATCGGGGGCTGGTCGGGATCGGTATGTAGTCGGTGCTCGGCTACCTCCGGGTCAACCCCGGGCATGTCCGCCGGAGACCAGGCGAAGACGTCGAGATTCTTTTTCAAGAACTCGGTGAGCTTCTCTGCTTCGGTCTTCTCTAGGCCGGAGCCTATCATCAGGATTCGTCCCTCGCCTCCCGGAATCGGGATGGCGAGGAGTGCTTCTCCCGGAGATGCCTCGGCTGATGACTCGATCGCCAGGGTTTCGGCTGCAGCCTTCCCTTTGACCGAAATCATATAGCATTGCCGGGCTGCTTCTTGATTTCCCCTGGCCTCGCCTATTCCATGGTTGGTATGAAACTTCAGCTTCTGATGGAAAGATGAAGGCACGGCTCCGATCCCGCCGATTAGCCTTCGGCCGAAGATGGCGTTGTAGGCTGAATCGACTTTTACAACGGCAAAGTCCGTTTCAACGGTTAGTTGCCGAGGGGCGGAGCCTAAGGTTACAGGGAGTCGGACAATGCCCTCTACTCGGCAGGGCGAGCCATTAAAACCGAAGAGGGGGCCCCGGTGAGGCTTCATATTAGCCTCACTCCATTCCATTTTTTCAAAACAATCATAAAACAAGATGTTTGGGGCGCTTCCATTATCGACAAATATTCGATGTACATCATAGCTATTTATTACAGCGTTTATGACGAGGGCGTCGTCGTGAGGGACCTGAATATCAGTCAGGTCCTCTGAGCCGAAGGTGATATCTTCTTGGCGAGGCCGCTTTGGCTCGACGTCGATCGTCGCTATAGTGGCAGAGCTGCGCTGCCGTGGCCTCGATCCTTCCCCTGGCCCTCCGGATATCATCATGATAGACCCGGAACTGGGTCTTTGGTGGGATGCTTCTACCGGGGCCGAGGTGACCTTCGGCGGAGGAGCGGCTTATATCGCCGGGGGTTGTTGTTGCCTGGGCGTCGCAGGGACGTCCCGGTTCCGCTGTGGGGGCTGCTCCCGTTGGTACTGCGGCAATCTTCCCTCCCGGATGAGGCGGTCGATCTCCTCTCGGAGCTGCCGGCACTCATCCGTCGTGTGGCCGATCTCCCGGTGATACTCACAGTATTTGTCGGGGTCCCTTCGGCGAGGATCCGTCTTGATGCGATCTGGTCGCCGGATCATGCCCTTCACCTCCATGAGCATTCGGGAAGGGGGAGCAGGTAAGGGTAGGTACCGCGGCTGCGGGTCCCGTCGCCTCTCCCTGTCCCAGTCCTCCCGGCGGTATCGCTTTCGGGAGGGCTCTTGGTCTTCTGGCCGAGGTCGGACCACCTGGGGAGCAGGTGCCGAGGTGGCTTCGGCTGCGCCTTTGCCCCTGGACATCATCAGGGCCTCCCGGTTGATGTATTTATGGGCCCGGGCCACGAGGTCCTGAAGGTAGGGGGATGACGTTTCCCGATGGAGCTGAGGAGCCCTTCGTCCCGACACCCGCTGATCACGGCCGAGACCGCGATCGAGCTGTCGAGGTTCGGGATTTGGGCGGCCTCGGTCCGGAATTTGGTGAAGTATTCCTGGAGAGTTTCGGTGGGGCCTTGCCGGATGGCTAGTAGGCTGGCGGAGGTTTTGCACTGCCGGGTGGCATCATAGAATTGGTCGATAAATAACTGGCCCAACTGGACTAGGGAGTGGATGGAGTTGGGGGCCAGTGTTTCGAACCAGGTGAGGGCAGTCTTCTCAAGGGTGAGGGGGAAAAGTCGGCAGCGGACTGCCTCGGCGACCCCTCGGACCAAGAGGTATGCGTTGAATCTCTGGAAATGACAGACCGGATCTGTCATCCCGTCGTAGAGAGGGCCCTTCGGCAGCTTGAAATTGGAGGGCACCTCGGTAGCCAGGAGCTCCGCCGTGAACGGGGTCTGCTCCAGGATGTTGCTGGCAAGAGGTGCCCCGTGTGGCCGAGACACCATCTGCTGCATCTCCTTGCGCATTGCCGTCAGCCGCCGGTCCAGGTCCGGGGCGGTCGAGGTGGCGACTGATTGTCCTCCGGTCCGCGTCGGGCGGAATTCCGACGAAGCATAGTCCTGCTCCGTCAGGCGATCAGCGCGAGGAGCCCGGGCAGGTAGTGCCGAGGGCTCGCTGCGCGTCGCAGCGGTTTCGTTGGGAGAAACCGGTGTAGGCGTCGGCCGGAACCGGGCATCTTGTACTGGGTAGAGTGGGGGGAGCGGCGCCTGCTGAGGAAGCTGTCCCATCAGTCCTATGCGCTGGGCGATGGCGGACACCATCTCCTGAAGAGGCGCTAGGGACGTGACGACAGCTGCTAGCGTTGCTACTTGCTGCTGGAGCACCCCCACTCGGTCTTCCGAGGCGAGAGACTCCGGTATGACCGGCAGAGGCAGGCTCGGCGGGGCAGAAGGGGCGCCTTCAGAAGGCAGCATCTGCGCCGAGGCCTCCCGTGCCTCTGCTTCGCCCTGTCCGGACCGTCGGGTTACAGGTCGTTGAGACATGACTTGTTTGTTTGTTTTCCACAGACGGCGCCACGTGATGTAGCCGAAGCTATCACGACCGGATTCCGAAGCTGGAATCCGAAGAGATGGATCCGGAGCCGGTTCGGATCGGTGCTTTAGAGGCCCGACGGGGATCCGGAAGGCGAAGGTTGCAGAGGCGAAGCCGAAGGTCCGAGGCCGAGAGCCGCTCGGTCGGTGGCTTGCTTGTCTTCGGGAAGTCGGGGCCGAAGCTCCTTCGGCAGACGAAGGGGCGGTGCGAAACCGAGTCTCCTACGGTCGCGAGGCAGCCGGCGCACGACGTCGAGACCAAGGAGAGGAGTCCGAGATCGGCGGCCGAGACCGACTCGGGAAGGTCGGCGATGATTCGAACCGAGTTCCTGCAGGAGGGAAAGAAGAAGAAAACCGGTCAACAAGAGTCCCGGGCTTCGGCCCTAAGGAACCCCCTCCGACAGTCAAGTTAGCTCCTGAAGAAGATTCGATTCAGAAGGCAAAGAGTAGCTTTAATGCTTTTTGGACTGTAGTCCTTAAGGGTCTCGGAGGCTTAAGAGAGCATACCTTTGGCAATAAATAGCGGTGTATTTATAGCAGAGGATAGAGGATGATTAACGGTGGTAGCCGATATAGGACTATGTGCGGGCTTACTGGTAAACCGCCATAGTGCCTGGTCCCTCACCAGAGTGGGCCGGACTCGGCTATCGGGCCGAAGGGGGTTGGGCCGCTGATGGGTCGAAGCCTGCTGGGCCTAGGGCTGCCGCGCTGTTCCCGGGCCGTAGGCTGGTGGGCCGCTGACGGGCTGAAGCCTGTTGGGCCGGGAGCGACGGTGCCGCTTATGGGCCGATGGCTGTTGGGCCGCTGATGGGCCGAAGGCTCCTTGAGAGCCTTGTACTGCTGCTGCTGGGCTGAACGGGGTTTGGGCTTGTTTTAATGGGCCGAATCGGATTCTGCCTCATCAACATACTTTAAAAAAGTCACTTCTATCTCTATTTAAAATTTGACTTTTACTTATTGCACCGGTAGCCAATGCTATGTTGACTGTCGGTGCATTCAAAATAAAAGAAAATTGAATTTTTTAGGCAGCCCAAATATGTTACACGTGTCCGAATAATCCAATATGTAAGTGGATGATCCAAAAAAATTAAAAAGAATTATTATTATATTCAGCACATTATAGTCACTTTTTATTATCTATTGAGGCTCAATTTTTTATTTTTTGAGTACTTTCTAGTATTTCCTTCTAATTTAATATTGGTTTGAAAAATATTTTACGACTATTGTTTTTCTTCAAACGATTTTTAATTGTAATAATTTATTTAAATTATGGGGACTAATATCAAAATACATATGATACATGAATTTATTTCGGATTTACTATGTTTATAAGAATTGGTATTAAAAAAACCTTTAATTTAAAGTAAGAGCAGGATTAGGTCGTTAGTTATTCTCGCTTTATTCGTTTCACACACTCTTTTTGTGCGGGGGAGGGAGAGAAAAAGAGAGATGATTCAAGAAAGAAAGGTGATATGTGTGGTGAGCTGTAGCTTGCTTTATTATCTTTGGATTATTTGAGTTAAATCCACAATTACATTTTTTGGACTAGGGATGTCAACCGGGTCCGGCCAACTTAGAGGCCCACTGACCCGACTTGGTTTAGGTAGGATTTGGGCCAAAAATGGAACGGTTGTTTATATTGTCGTGACCAAGCCCAATTATCAGTTTTTTTATTATTATTATTGTTAAATCAATTCTAAGATGAGTGATACTTGTTACCATTGCCCCCCTGTTGCTGCACTGCGGGCTATTGCTGCAAGTGTTGTTTTAAATTTTTTTAGGTCAAGCCATGTATGTTCCCTACCTTTTCACATAGCCCATTTTTCTGATTAATAACAGAAAACTTTACAAAATAAAAAATCAGATCTCAATGAACAATTAGAATACTTTTAGTAGGTCGAGCTTAATAATAACTTTTTTTAAAATTAATAGTCTGATTAAAGATTAAATTATATGGACAAGTGAAATATATGGCATCCAACCTAAAAAAAATTCAAAACAAAATTATACTTGCCATTTACACTAGTGACTAGCCTCTCTCTGTCATCTCTTCTCGTCTTTTTTTTCTTCTTTTGTGTCTAAACTAGAGTTTAGATTCATACTGTGTATTTAGAAGGATAGGCTGCATATGCACACATACGCGTTCTTATTTTATTTTTTTATTGCCCAAGTTCGGTTAGGCTTAATGGAAAGGTAGGTGATTTGGTGTGTGTGGGAAGGTGGGCTCCAGACAGCGCATTGCTTCCGAACTAAGCCAAGTTCGGGCCTTACAAAAACTTGACGGGCCGGGCCAAGTCCCGTTGAAGCATTGGACCGAGTCTATGCACCACGGGCCCGCCGCGCCCGGTGATAGATTGGACGGCAATGAGTGGTTCAGCGAGTAATTTTTTTTTAAAAAAAATTACTGAGCTTGGCATCTGTACTGTCCGATCGGAGATTGCATAGTTAAAAAAGAAGAAGAATCGTGCACTCGCACGATCCAAGTCAAAGTGCGCAATCCGACGCTGCACCACGTGCGATGCAACAAATATTTCTCATATTATATAACTCCGCCAAACTTGAACTTTCATATGTCTGGCCCCATTGAAACTCCTATTCCTAACTATGATGATTTTCTATAAGGATTTCGCCCGAGTATGCATGGTTGGCGTTGGCTTTGAAAATTTTATTTTTTTTCCAAATTAAACTGAATTAAACACGTAAGGGTCAAACCAAACTAAATCAAAAAAATTGGTCTAAGTTAGATTTAAACCAAACTTTTAATTCTGTATAGTCTATAATGAATATTTAGAATTAAAGAGTGTTCCCAGATAAAAGCCCTCGGATGCTTAATCAAGAACTGTGGAGGGAAAAAGAGCTGGAAAATAAAAGCATCGACAAGCTTTGGAGGAAGCAACATGTGGATGATTTCTTAGCCCCGATTTGATTGCGAAATAAGTTATTCATAATTACTTATTTGAAATAGTGTATACTAGAATAAAGAATGTTTCGTTTGATAGTTTTGTAGGATCTACGGACAGAATAAGAAAAATAAGCAATTATTAGATCTAGGATGGAATGACTTATTTTCTTTATTCTGGTATAAGTAATTCTGACGCAGTATAAGTCATTTCATCCGTCAAATTAGAATTAACCTAATTCTAAGAATAAGAGGCCTTATTCTTCTCCTATTCTACAATCAAAGTAAAAGAATTCTTGCTTTGTGATAGTACCTTTTGTTCTAAATTTTCCTTCCTCTTATAGGTCACCGCTCATGGGAGATGGCTTTGACTGTGGGGGGAGTGCCCCTACATCTAAAGATTAGGGCCACGCTTGGTAATGGAGTGGGTCCAATCAGCATGGCAATGACAATCATGGCCCATGTGTAGGGGCATCTATTATATTGAAAAAAACTTGAAAAAATTCATGTTACATT